>CM053772.1:97487739-97569924 GCA_028658325.1 Potorous gilbertii | reverse complement strand
TGTGTGTGTATGTGTGTTTGTGTGTATGTGTGTGTGTGTTTGTGTGTGTGTATGTGTGTTTGTGTGTATGTGTGTGTGTGTATGTGTGTGTGTGTGTGTGTGTGTGTGTGTGTGTGTGTGTGTGATGGGCCCTTTTGGCAGTGATTGAAACCTATTGATTACTTCTTATAATGACTTTTTAAAAATAATTGTCTAAGAGAAAACATTAAATTTCAATCAGATGTTAGGGAAAATTAAGATTTTTTTTCCTCCAACTAAGTTGATGAACTTCCTCAAATCTATTCATGGGTCCATAGGATCTGTAAACTACAGGTTAAGCATGCTTGGACTAGAGGATTACTTAAATCTCTTTCAAATGCTATAGTCTAGATATTTTAGTTGAGAACCATAAATTTTGGGCAAGTGAAAGCTAAACTTTTCTGTACCACCCTCCTGGGGGAAGAGATAGGCCCTCTGATTTCATTGGTAAATGAAACTCCCATGTGAGTAAACTTTCCTTATACCAGAAGTTAAGTGACTTACCCAGAGCCACATAATCCTTTGAATGTCAAAAGTAGGAGCTGATCCAAGGTTCCCAAGCTCTGAACCCAGCTCTCTTTCCATGATGCCAAAGTGTCTCTTAGACAGTTTGTTTAAGTTCAGTCTTTGTTTTAGCTGAAATTTCCCAAACTAACTCTTTTATATAGACCCATCCATTCATATTAATTGGAAATGCCATGCCTCAAATGATATTCTTTGGTTTCAATATTTGAAAGATCTGGAATTTCAGTAGCCTGAACCATTCACAGTCCTTCTGTAACTTAGTGGACTTTTGAAAGTTCCTGGGGCCTAATAATCACCCAGTGGATGATGATGTTCTCTGAACTTTTGCAATGCCTATAAAATTCATGACCATGAATGAACTTGTCTTTTTAGCTTGGTAGGATCATAGGATCACAGATGAATTGCTGCAAAAAAAATGGACATCATCTAATACAGCTTTTCACTATTTGTTGGAGTAAAGGGACTCACAGGCCTTAAAAAACTTATTCAACTTTGCAGACATAGCAATAGAACTGGCATTTGAACTCATATCTTCTGGTTGTAGTGCTTATTCCATTGCCATATCAGGGTCACCTACAGAATATGATGATATAAAGTAAGATTTTAGTGAAAAAATCTAACATGAATCATACCTAAAAACTCCTGAGACCCAGCTATGAATATACTTAAGTTAAAAGAATTACCTTAAAACATCTGGTTGGATCTAAAGAAAGTTTGCCTTGCTATTGGACTAATAGAACAAAAGTGCTTCTTTTTGTATCCTGGGGGTTTAGCACTGTGCTTAACACATAGTAGGTGTTCAGCAGATGTTTATTGGCTGACTGGCCATAGGTTAATTCTTAAAGTAGTGGGTGGGGTCAAGATCATGAAGTAAAAGCAAGGACCTGCTAGAGCTCTCCCTGTAAAACCCTCAAAGAACATATAAAATGGCTGTAAACAAATTATAGAGCAGCAGAAGCCATAAGATGATAGAGTGAAACAAATTTCCAGCCCAAGAAATCTGAAAGATCAACAATAAGGGTCTATTGCATCAGGCTGGCAGCAGAGTACACTTCAACAGGAGTCATTCTAGCCTGGAAAGAGCTGGAGAAGAGGATATAGGTGGCTGTTATTTCAACCCACATATGCTAAAGACAGCTTCAAAGGTCAGTGAGAAGGGTCTCTCACCTGACTGAGAGAGGAGCTTGGTTCAGTCCTAGCTTCAGCCCCAGCCCCAGCCCTAGGGCAGCTACAGCCACTGCTGAAGCAGATAATGACTTTATGAGAAATCAAGAAATTATAAAACAAAACCAAAGGAATGGAAAATGTGAAATATCTCATTGGATGAACAACTGACCTGGAAAATGGATCCAGGAAAGATAATTTAAAAATTATCTACCTGAAAGTCATAATCAAATAAAGAGCCTAGGCATCACCTTTCAAGAAATTATCAAGGAAACCTGCCTTGATATTCTAGAATCAGAGGGTAAAGTAGAAGTGGAAAAAACCTCCTGAAAGAGATCTCAAAAGGAAAAACCCTAGAAACATTGTAACCTAATTCCAGAGTTCCCAGGTCAAGGAGAAAATATTACAAGCAGCCAAAAGGAAACAATTCAAGTGTTGTGAAAACACAATCGAGATAACACAAGATTTAGCAGCTTCTACTCTAAGGAATCAGAAGACTTGAAATATGATATTACAGGGGAGAGAGGATTAAAACTAAGAATCATCTGCCCAGCAAAACTGAGTATAATACTTCAGGGGATAAAATGGAACTTCAATAAAATAGAGGACTTTCAAGCATTCTTGTTGAAAAGATCAGAGTTGAATAGAAAATCTGACTTTCAAATACAAGAAGCAAGAAAAGCATGAAATGGTAAAAAGTTAAGAGAAACCATAAGGAATTTTTTAAAATTCAACTGTTTACGTGGAAAGATGATATTTGTAAGTCATGAGACCTTTCTCAGTATTAGGACAGTTGGAGGGAATACACACACACACACACACACACACACACACACATATACGTATATATGCACATATGTATACACACACCATATATGTGTGTGTGTGTATCTATATACATATATATTATATATAAATATAAAAATAATATATATTGCACTATATTAAATATAATATATCATATCATATTATATATTATATATATGTATATACAGTGAAAGAGAGAGAGTCAGAGGGCACTGAACATGAAGGGATGATATCTAAAAAAGAAAATTAAGGAATATATGAGGAAATATACTAGAAATACACTAGGAAAGTAGTGGGGAAGGAGATGAAAGAGGGGGGTATAATAGAGGGACAGCAGTTTGGTAGAAGGGATAATCAGAAGCAAACACTTTTGCAGAGGGACAGGTCGAAGGAGAGAACAGACTAAATGGAGGGCAGGACAGGATAGAGGGAAATATAATCTTTCCCAACATGATTGTTATAGAAATGTTTTATGTGAATATACATGGATAATTTATATCTAATTGCTTGCCTTCTCAATGAAGGTGGATGGGGAGAAGGGAAGGGAGAGAATGTGAAACTCAAAGTTTTAAAATGAATGTTAAAAATTGTTTTTTCATACTACTAGGAAATGAGGTATAGGCATAAGACATATAGGCAATGGGGTATAGAAATCAATCTTACCTTACAGGAAAATAGAAGTGAAGGGAATAAAAGGGGGGAGTGGTAATAGAAGAGAGAGCAGATTGGAGGAAGTGGTAATCAAAATACAACCTGTTCTGGTGTGAGGGTAGGGGTGAGATGGGGAGAAAATTTCAAATTCAAAATGTTGTAGCAATGAAAGTTGAAAGCTGAAAATAAATTAAATTTTCAAAAGTCTTAAAGTAGTTCTATATAATGTTTTACCTCTTCTCTTCTTGCGCATGTTTTGGGTGGAGGAGTATATGGGCTAAGTAATTCCATGAATATGCATGCAGAATAGTTCATGCAGGCTACTTTGGTATCTTATTTTAAGAAGATGTGGAATAAAAATAATTATGATGAGGAAGGTCAACAGCTAGAGGTAGAAATGGCTGAGAACCAATGTAAACTTTCTGTTCTGGTGAAATGTTGATGCTCAAATAATTTTTGGAAACTTTTAGAAAGTTAATAGAAAGCTGCCATTGTCATTAGTAAAATCTAGCATCAAATTCCACCTCTTACACATACAGTGTGACCCTGGGGAAATCACTTAATATCTTAGTGCTTTGGTCAACTCTCAAATACTACAAAGTTGTGGAGAATGTCCTGACCTATATTAGTAATGGGAGTTTCCTTCCTTGAGAGTTTCCTAATTGAGTGAAATCACAGGTGCAGTCCTTATCTCTATCCTCTGGAAAAGTTGAAAATGCTTATATTCTTTTAGAATTCACATCAGATAAAACAACTTTTGGAAGGATTTTTTTTAAGTCTTTGGTTCCATCCAAATATCTATCAGATCATGAAATATTTATGTCTGGTATGTGTCATTATATTTGTGAGTCACTATGTGGATGATAGGTTATATTTTGACTTGGACATGAGTTGGATTTAAGTGAGGAAGAGTGGCATAAGGTCATTAACGTAACTGTCTCTTTCAGAGTCACTGTAGTGCGGTGGCAAGGCAAAAGTCATGATAAATGGTTATGGCCCTGCTTGCAGTGAATGACTATGCTCTAAACTCTCCATAGGGTTATGTGCCCCCATCAAAGAATGTACTGTATTCCATGAGCAAAGCAGTATTGCAGTAGCACAAGGGAAATGTGAGCAATACAAATCCAGAGACATCTCTATCCCAAATATTCTAGCAGACGACTTTTGCCCCATCTTTATGGTAGAGCCTTCTGAACTCATATTGAACTACTTGCTCATAGCTGAACACACTGCACCCTGACCCCAATGTCATGGTCCTCCGCAAATGAAGGATGACCAACAACATGGATCCATGTTCTCAACACATAGGCAACTCCCTGGAGGGAAATGCTTTGTACCCTTTAAATATTGTAAAGTCATTTTGTCATAATTGAGCCCTGCAGCATCCCTGTAATATTATCTCCATTTAAAGATGCGGAAAATGAGTCAGAGAGAGGTTGGGTGACTCCCCATAACCAAATAGCTAAAACACAAGGCAATGATGGACCTGAGATTTTCCAGAGTTCAAGTCCATCAGTACTTCATCCATTAGAACATAATAACTGATGGATATGATAGCTGTATAGATGAACCATAGTCAGAAGAAATACAATATGGATATTGCTTAGTATATCTTCAATTCAATTCAAAAGCAAGATTGCTTTTTTCTCCCAGAATGGCATAATCTCCTTGACTGGGATTCAATTCATTAAACATTTATTCGATGCTTACTACATGTCAGGTATTATACTAAGTGCTGGTTGTATAGATAGGATAAAAAAAAAGATACTTCCTGTGCTCAAGGAGCTTATTATCTAATTAGGAGAAGAGAGGAGGGATGGTGGGCAAGAGGACCAGATCTGCTAATGGAAAGTAGAGAGTTGAGAGTACTTAGGGAACTTTTAGGTGAGAAAATAAATAGTGCTAAAATTAGTAAGTGGTACTGGTTATGAGACAGTAAAATATTTTGCCAATTCAGTAAAAATTAAAATATTGGACATTTTGTAGACAGAACAATTCATCAGTGGACAAATGTTCATTTTTCATCTAATCATTTCAGCAGATTGTTGTAGAAATGTAAGAATGAAAAATGAATGGCATACAATAGATATTGTGCTTTAGAAATCAAAGGAAAAAATAGTGACTAGGTAACACATTTTAAAGTTTGTAAAGCATTTTTATTTTTACATATTTTATTTCATTGGATCCTTCACAATGATTGTGAAAGATAGATGATACCATTCATTTTTACAGATTTTGAAGATTCCCTGGAGTCATATTTCTGAGGCAAATTTTGGACACAATTCTTCTTGATTTCAAGTACAGAACTCTATGTACTTTGCTACCTAGCTAACTTACTGGCTTGAAGCCACCAAGATTGGTTTTACAGAGGACTTAAGCTTAGCTTTTGGGATTTTTAAGCTCAATATAACTAATAGGTAGGATTTTCATAGGTCAAAAAGGAGAAATATGAGCATGTCCATCAGGAGGAGCAACATAAGGTCCCATTCCTTTCCCTTGTCAAAGAATTCAGTTACTTCCTAGATAAAGTAGAACAGAAACTCAAGATCAATGAGTATGTTGATGCCTGAAGGGACCCTAAGTATTCCAGACAGTATTTGAGTGATTCATGGATGGATAGCAACCCTGCAGATAGCTCAATTGACCGAGTTTTAATTCTGAATAAAAGACAATTAAAAAGAAAAAAAAATAGTCCAAAAGCAAAGTCTAATTCTTTGTTGATAGTTTTTTATCTCACAAGGGGATACAGTATGAACAAAGAGAGAGTGAAATAGCTAGTCAGCCAAATATATCCAGAGAAACAATGTCTTGGACTCACAGCATGTAAGTTAGATGTAAGAGGCATTCCAGTGGGACCACTAAAGCAAGCCTCCTGTATGCTGATAATGGGAACTTGGGAAAGTGAATGGTATTAGCTGGATTCCTTGACTGTTCTATATGGAACTAGGTTAATCTTTTCACAAAAGGAGACTTTTGAAGAGCAATCTATAGCAGGTAACACCTGGAAAACCACCTAATTTTAGGTGCGCTGTGACCTTGCTTATAAACACAGCTATATATTGCTGAATTCTGATTTTAGAACATACACATTTTTGCCCATTTACTTTGATGAGACACATGTGAGGATACAGACCATACAAGTATCTGTATCAGAAAAGTGCAATTGGGTGTTTTTTCTTACCGCTCTTTGCAGAATTTTATTCTTTCTTCTATTCCCCATGGTTCAGAAGAACAGATCAGAGTTCATCCAATTGGTATTTAACCTTGGGTTTTAATTAAAAGTGGCATAGTGTAACACTGGCTATATGTGGCTGTAATGTAGCAGTAAGGCTCCAAGAGATCCTATTGGGAAAGTCCCTCATATGATTGTCTTTACAAGTTCACTTTTTTTTTTTGGTATAACATCTCATTTCATGGCATAATTAACATCTCTTCTTGTTGGGTGGCATTTACATTCAGCTGATGAGTTTTGAAAATCCAAATGAATCACTTCCTATCAACTTTATCTCTCTGCCACATACTCTCTCTTCCTTCTCTTTGAATTTTTCTTGTGTGTGTGTGAAGAGTTAAGTGAAATCATCAAGTATTGATTAAATGCTTAGTATATACTCAGCATTTTGCTAAGTGCTGCAGATACAAAGAAATGCAAAAAGAGTTCTTGCCCTCAAGGATCTCACAATTAAAAATGTAAGAGTCACTATGCAAAAAAAAAATTATGGCTATACAAATGTCCAAAAAGCCTTAGTTTTAAGCTTAATAGTTTAAATATATTTAAGAGACTAAAATTGTGCTAAGATTTTTAGAGATATTTAGAGATATTTTTAGAGAGATTTAGAGATAATCACCCAAGGGAAGTAACTGGTATTAAAGTAGAACAGGAAAGGCTTCTTGCAGAAAGTGATATTTTAGCCAAGACTTAAAGCAAGCCAGAGAAGACAGAAAGCAGAGACAAGAAGATAATGTATTACAGGAATAGAGTACATACAAAGAATGAAATGCAGAGTTGGGAAATGGAGTGTCTTGTGCCAGGAGCAGCAAAAAGGCCACTGTCACTGAAATATAGAGCATGTGTGAGATGAAGAAGGTTGGAGTCAAAGCTTTAGTTCTTATATAACCTCTTCTCTAAGTAGATGCCTAGAAATTACAGAGACATTCTGGTGAAGTATGAAGAAAACTGGCCTCAGAACTGGGTTCAGGTCTCACCTATGAAACATCATGGCTGTGTGGCCCTTGGCCAGCATTTCTGTGTAACTTTAGGTATCAACCTATGCTGGGAAAGGGAGGTTCCTAAGCCAGAAAATTCCATATAACAGTGAAATCACACATTTCCTACCCTACATATGTATTCTTCTGAGAACTCACTAAAAATCAGTCCATATATGTGCATATATTGCTTGATATATAAGTAGAGAAGCTATAATTTTATCTGTACCTGAATTTTTAAAGTTGTTTAAGCTATAAGTAATATTTTTATTATTATATTTACTTAATTTATAGCTGCTTAAGATCACACAAAATTGTCCACCATAGCTTAGAATCATATTGCAATATATATCTAAAAACATCACTTGACCACACCTCTTTGGTTATTGATATATAGATCAAGTGATATATCTATATCTACATAGATGTAGATATCATCTATATTTACACATGTGCTATATTGTATCATATAACATATTAATGCATATTTTACATATGTTATATAGGAATAATTGGATAAGATATATTCTTTCTTATAATGGGCCTCAAACTTCAAAAACATATGAATTCACTATTCATTACTTATTTACCAGCTATGAATTTCACTTGACTAACTACAAGAATGCTGATGATCAGACCCCAGCATGAGTGAATGTCTTGACATGATGTGGAATGTCCTTAGCTTATTTATGCACATGTGGACCACTTTCTCTTGCCCAACCCTAAGAGGAGACCATCTTATAACTACTTAGTCAGCAGAGAGGACTGTTTCCTTGCCTACTCATGCTAGTGTATCATTTCTGGCCCTTCTGGAGGGTCAAAAGCAAGGTCTATCAACCAATAAGACTCTGCATTTTACTTTGTCTCTTCTGAGTGTCTAGGTATTAAGCTGGAGTCATCTCAGATCATGTGGAATATCTAAGATCCCATACATTGAAGGAGTGCAGTTCCTATAAGAAATGATTATTTATTTGAACCTCTGCCTCAGTGGTTTTTCTTGTATCTTAAACAATTTTGGACACCACATCAAGTAGGAGATAACAGAGATCAGATATCCTGTATTTGCCTACTACATGGGTGGGAGTAACCTCTTTTAACTTACTATGGAGATAGAAGTGGCTGTATCTTTAAATCTACCTGATAGAGACACAATAGTTTCTTTTCTGATAGTTTCTAGGAGTAAAAGTTTTGGGTACTATGGACTAAGCTTGGTAGGGGACATAACACCTTCTCCATCCCATAGGCCCTGTAAAACCCATGGTCTTTTTTGATTGTCTTTTTTAATTCAAGATGCAGAGAGTCAGGGTGTAGACATGGGAGTTCTAGTTCCATATCTTAGTTCTGGATGTTTTCTCTGGCTGTCTCCCATTCCCAGAATATTATTCTCCTCACTTCCATCTCCACAGTTCCTTGACTTCTTTTAAATCAAATTAAATTAAAACCTTCCTTCTAAAAGAAGTCTTTTAAATTTTCATTTGGGGAGAAGGGAGGGTGGCACCAAGATGGTGGAGTTAAAGCAGTGATTTGCTTGAACTCTCCCCCAAAACTCTCCAAATAACTGTAAAAATGACTGTAATGATTCAGTAGAACCCACAAAATGACAGAGAAAAACAGATTTTCAGCCTAAGGCAACCTGCAAGGGCCACAGAAAAAGTCTGTTACAGGAAGAGGAACACAGTCCAACGTGGGCTGTGCTGGCACATATGGTACCTGAGTAGGCCTCAGGGCACTGAATCACAGGCATCTGTGGCAATTTTAAGACTTCTCACCCCTAAAATACCAAAGACAAATTCAAAGGTCAGTAGGAAAAGCCTCTTGGACCTGTGTGAGAGAAGAGCGAGGTCTGGCCCCAGCTTTGGGGCAGTAGAGCTGGCAGTGGACACAGCAATAGTAGCAGCTGTGTCTGGAGCTCTAGGCCCACAGATTGTGGGTATATCAAGTGGCTGATCAGAGAAGGATGACAGGGATCTCTTTACTGGTACTGAGGCAGGATTCTTTTGCTTTGCCCTGTTTGGATCTGGATTGCAAGCCTGGGTGGTTGTCCTGGGGTGAGGAGGAGCACTGGAGTGTCAGAGGTTGTGACAGGGGTGGACAAGGAATCCTTCCCACAGTTCCAAAGCAGAAAAGAATGCTTGAGGTCACTCACAAACCAGAGTACAAACAAGGAAAGGAGTAAATACCTCTCCTTTGATCATGTAAACATGGAAGAACTAGAAGTATCTCTGAAAACAGTTGCAAAAAATCCCTAAAGCTTGGAATAGTATACCTCCACCTCACTGAAAGCAAAGACCTAACTTGACAAAGAGCTCAAAAGTCAAGTAATTGGCTGGAAAAATGAGCAAAGGGAATAAAAATAAATAGACTATAGATTCTTTCTTCCTCAGTGAAGAGGTATTTTCTTATATCATTAGTGACAAGGAAGATCAAAACTTGGAACCAGAAGAAGACAATGAAGTCAAAGATCTAATGTCCAAAGTCTCCAAGTAAAATATGAATTGATCTCTGGTCATAGAATAGCTCAAAACAGATTTTGAAAATCAAGTAAGGGAAGTAGAGGAAAAATTGGAGACAGAAATGTGATTGATGCAGGAAAATCATGAAAATTGACTCAACAACTTGTTAAGGAGACCCTAAAAAATGTTGAACAAAATAACACCTTAAAATAGACTAACCCAAATGGCAAAAGAGGTACAAAAAGCTAATGAGGAGAAGATTGCCTTAAAAAGCAGAATTGAGCAAGTGGAAAAGGAAGTCCAAAAGCCCACTGAAGAAAATAATTTCTTAAAAATTACAATGGAACAAATAGAAGTTAATGACTTTATAAATTACATATAATAGTCAAGAACACATAAAATTGACCAAAGGTTTACCAATTTTATTGTTTTTTTTCTTTTTTCCTTACAACCAACTCTTTAAGAAGTTGAACTTAATCTCCCACTGAATAGCAGCCCTGCCCCCAACCTGAGCACCTGAACTTAATCTTACACTGAGTAGCAGCCCTGCCCCCACTGAAAGCCCTGAGTCTGGGGAGCAGCATTTGAATATTAGATCTCAGAAGTCAAGTAACTGGCTGGGAAAATGCCAAGAAAAGGGAAAAAACATGAGACCATAGAAGTTACTTTCTTGGTGAAAAGATATCTTCTCCCATCCTTTCAGATGAGGAAGAACAATGCTTACCATCAGGGAAAGACATAAAAATCAAGGCTTTGTATCCCAAACATCTAAAATAAATATTCAATGGGGTCAGGCCATGGAAGAGCTCAAAAGGCAATTTGAAAATCAAGTTAGAGAGATTGAGGAAAAACTGGGAAGAGAAATGAGAGAGAGGCAAGAAAAGCATGAAAAGCAAGTCAACACCTTGCTAAAGGAGACCCCAAAAAATGCCAAAGAAAATAACACCTTGAAAAATAGGCTAACTTAATTGGCAAAAGAGGTTCAAAAAGCCAATGGGAGAAGAATGCTTTAAAAAGCAGAATTAGCCACATTGGAAAAGGAGGTTCAAAAGCTCACTGAAGAAAATAGTTCTTTCAAAATTAGAATGGAACAGATGGAGTCTAATGACTTTAGGACAAACCAAGAAATCACAGAACAAAACCAAAAGAATGAAGAAATGGAAGATAATGTGAAATATCTCATTGGAAAAACAACTGATCTGGAAAATAAATCCAGGAGAGACAATTTAAAAATTATGGGACTACCTGAAAGCCATGATCAGAAAAAGGGTCTAGACATCATCTTTCATGAAATTATCAAGGAAAACTTCCCTGATATTCTAGAACCAGAAGGAAAAATAAGTATTCATGGAATCCACTGATCACTACCTTTCAGGCAGTGATTTCTTTCAGAAACCCAAAAAGAGAAACCCCTAGGAACATTGTGGTCAAATTCCTGAGCTCCCAGGTCAAGGAGAAAATATTGCAAGCAGCTAGAAAGAAACAATTCAAGTATTGTGGAAATACAATCAGGATAATACAAGATCTAGCAGCTTCTACATTAAGGGATCAAAGGGCATGGAATAAGATATTCCAGAAGTCAAAGGAACAAGGACTAAAACCAAGAATCACCTACCCAGCAAAACTGAGTATTATACTTCAGGGGAAAAAGTGGTCGTTCATTGAAATTGAGGATTTTCAAGCATTCTTGATGAAAAAACCAGAGGTGAAAAGAAAATTTGACTTTCTAATACAAGAATGAAGAGAAGCATGAAAAGGTAAACAGCAAAGAGAAGTCACAAGGGACTTACTAAAGTTCAACTGTTTACATTCCTACATGAAAAGGCAATATTTGTAACTCTTGAAACTTTTCAGTATCTGAGTAGTTGGTAGGATTACACACATACACACGTACACACATGCATGTGCACACTCACACACACATAGAAATGTGCACACACACACAGAGACAGAGAGCAAAGAGTGAATTGAATAGGATGGGATCATATCAAAAAAATGAAGGTAAATGGTGAGAGAGAAATATATTTGGAGGCAAGAGGGAGAAATGGAATGGGGCAAATTATCTCTCAAAAAAGAGGCAGGGAGGAGACTTTTTAGTGAAGGGAAAAAGAGGAGAGCTGAAAGAAAAATATAAAGTTTACTCTCATCACATTCACTAAAGGAAGGAATAAAATGTACACTCATTTTGGTATGAAAAACCTATCTTACAACATAGAAAAGTTGGGGAAAAGGGAATAAGCAGGGTGGGGGGGATGATGGAAGGGAGGGCAATGGGAGGAGGGAGCAATCTGAAATCAACACTCTTGGGGAGGGACACGATCAAAAGAGAGAATAGAAACAATGGGGGGCAGGATAGGATGGAGGGAAATATAGTTAGTCTTGCACAACTCGACTATTATGGATGTCATTTGCAAAACTACACAGATATGGCCTATATTGAATTTCCTGCCTTCCCAAAGGGAATGGGTGGGGAGGGAGGGATGGGGAGAAGTTAGAACTCAAAGTTTTAGGAAGAACTGTCAAGTATTGTTCTTGCTACTAGGAAATAAGAAATGCAGGTAATGGGAAATAGAAAGTTATCTGGCCCTACAGGATAAAAGAGAAGATGGGGATAAGGGAAGGGAGAGATTATGGAAGAGAGAGCAGATTGGTGATAGGGGAAATTAGAATGCTTGGCATATTGGAGTGGGGGGAAGGGATAAATGGGGAGAAAATTTGCAGCCCAAAATTTTGTGAAAATGAATGTACAAAGTTAATAAATAAATTTAAAAGAAAATCAAATGACCAATATAAAAAAGAGATAAGGGTGAATTAACCTTCAACAAGGAGGGAATTAAAACAATAATTCGAAATTACTTTGCCCAACTGTATGCTTATAAATTTGACAATGTAAATGAGATGGATGAATGTTTTAAAAATATAAATAGACCAGATTAACAGATGAAGAATTCAAACACTTAAATAACCCCATCTCAGAAAAAGAAATTGAACAAGCCATCAATGAACTCCCTAGGAAAAAAAAATCTCTTAGGCCTGATGGATTCACAAGTGAATTCTGTCAAACACTCAAATAGCGATTAATTCTAATACTATATATAGATTATTTGGGGAAATTTGTGAAGGAGTCCTACCAGATTCTTTTTATGATACAAATATGATGATGATACCTAAATCAGGAAGAGCCAAAACAGAGAAAGAAAATTATACACCAATTTCTCTAATGAATACTGATGCAAAAATTTTAAATAAGATAGCAGAAATAATACATCACCTTATCATGAGAATAATACATTTTGATCTGGTAGGATTTATACCAGGAAGGCAGAGCTAGTTCGATATTAAGAAAGTATCAGAAAAATTGATCATATGAACAACCAAACTAACCGACACCATATAATTATCTCAATAGATGCAGAAAGAGCTATTGACAAAATATAACACCCATTTCTACTGAGAACACTGGAGAGCTTAGGAATCAATGGAGACTTCCTTAAAATAAAAGCAGTATGTGCCTAAAACTGTCAGCAAGTAATATGTGCAATGAAGATGAAGCTAGAGGCATTTCCAATAAGATCAGAGGAGAAACAAGAATATCCTTTATCACCACTATTATGCAATATGGTACTAGAAATGTTAACTTTAGCAATAAGAGAAGAAAAAAGAATCAAAGGAATTAAAACAGGCAAAGAAGAAACTAAATTAACAATCTTTGAAGGTGATATGATTATATTCTTAGAGAAACCTAGAGAATCAAGAAAAAGACTGCTTGAAATAATAAACCACTTTGGCAAAGTTTCAGGTTATAAAATAAACCCACATAAATCATCTGTATTTCTATGTACAACTAATGATGCCCAACAGCAAGAAATAGAAATAGAAATCTCATTTAAAGCCACAGAAGACATAATAAAGTATCTGGGAGTCTACCTACCAAAACAAACCCAATGACTAAATGAACACAATTAGAAAACTCTTTTCACGCAAATAAAGTCAAATCTAAGTAAATGGAAAAACATCAGTTGCTTGTGCTTAGGTCAACATAATAAAATAAAAATGAAAATTTCACCTAACTTTATTTACTTATTTAATGCCATACCAATTGGCCACATACCACAAAATTATTTTCTAGAGCTAGAAAACTAATGTCAAAATACACCTGGAAGAACAAAGGGTTCAGAATATCAAGGGAATTAATGAAAAATGATAGGGAAAGTGGCCTAGCCCTACCAGATCTCAAATTGTATTATAAAGCAGCAATCATCAAAACCACTTTTTATTCTCTAAGAAATAGAGAGGCAGATCAGTGGAATAGGTTAGGTGCTCAAGACACAATAGTTAATGAATATAGGAGTCTACTGTTTGATAAATCCAAGGGCTCCAGCTTCTGGGATAAGAACTCACTGTTTGACAAAACTGCTGGGAAAACTAGGTAACAGTGTGACAGAAACTGGACATAGACCAATGCCTGACAACTGTCCACAAGAATAATGTCCAAGAGGATTGATGATCTCGGTATAAAGGCTGATACTATAAACAAATCAGGGAGGCAAGGAATAGTACATTTGTAAGATTTATGGAGAATGGAAAAATTTATGACCAAAGAAGAGATAGAGAACATTATGAAGTATAAAATTAATAATTTTGATTACTTTTAATGGAAAAAGAAAGGTGGGAAAGAATTTTTGTAACTAGTGTCTGTGATAAAAGCCTCATTTCTAAAATATAAAGAGAGATGAGTCAAATTTATAAGAACAGATGTCATTCTTGATAAATGGTCAGAGGATATGAACAAGCAGTTTTCAGAGGAAGAAATTAAGACTATCTATAGTCACATGAAAAAATAATCTAAGTAATTATTGATTAGAGAGATGCAAATCAAAACAACTCTGAGGGACCATATCACACCTGTCAGATTGACTAAAATGACAAATAGGAATATGATGAATGTTGAAGAAGATATGGGAGACTTGGAACATTAATTCTTGTTTGTGGAGCTGTGAGCTGATCCAACCATTCTGGAGAGCAATTTGAATCTATGCCCAAAGGGCTACAAAAATATGCAAACCTTTTGACCCAGCAATATTGCTTCTAGGTCTGTATTCCAAAGAGATCATACAGATGGAAAAGGATCACACATGTACAAAAATATGCATAGCAGCTCTTTGTGCTAGCCAAGAATTGGAAGTCTAAGGGCTATCCATCAGTTGGGGACTGGCTGAACAAATTGTAGTCTATGAATGAAATGGAATACTATGTGCTATAAGAAATGATGAACAGGAGGTCTTCAGAGAGGCCTGGCAAGACTTATATGAAATGATACTGAGTGAAAGGAGCAGAACCAGAAAATTGTACACAGTAACAACCACAGTGTACAAAGACTGCTTTTGATAGACTCAACCCTTCTCAGCATTATAAGGACCTAAAGCATTTCCAAAGGACTTTTGAGTCAAAATGCCATCCACATCCAAAGAAAGAACTATGGAACTAGAATGCAGAATGAAGTAGACTATTTTCTCTCGTGTTATATTTTGTTTTGGTTTTTCTCATGGTTTCTCCCATTCATTTTAATTCTTCTGTGTAACATGGCTACTGTGAAAGTGTGTTTAATAAGAATATATATGTAGAACCCTTATAAGTTCACATGACATCTTGTGGAAGGATCAGGGACAGAGGGGGAGAAAATGTAAGACTTATGGAAATGAGTGTTGAAAACTGAAAAAAATTAATTAATTGATTGATTTTTAAAAAGAACCTAGACATCATCTCTCAAGAAATTATCAAGGAAAACTGCCCTGATATTCTAGAGATAGAGGGTAATTTAGATATTGAAAGAATCCACTGATTTCCTTTTGAAAGAGATCCCAAAAGGAAAACTCCTAGGAATATTGTAGCCAAATTCCAGAGCTCCCAGGTCAAGGAGAAAATATCACAAGCAGCCAGAAAGAAACATTTTGAGTAATGTTGAAACAAAATAAGGATAACAGAAGATCTAGCAGTTTCTACATTAAGGGATTGGAGGGCTTGGAATATGTTATTCCAGAAGTCAAAGGAGCTAGGACTAAAACCAAGAACCATCTACATAGTAAAATTGAGTATAATTCTTTAGGGAAAAATGGATATTCAATGAAATAGAAGCCTTTCAAGTATTCTTGATGAAAAGACCAGAGCTGAATAGAAAATTTGCCTTTCAAATTCAAAAATCAAGAGAAGCATGAAAAGGTAAATCAGAAAGAGAAATAATAAGGGATTTACTAGTTTTAGTGTTTACATTCTTACATGGAAAGGTAATATTTGTGCCTCTTGAGATTTTTCTCAATATTAGGATAGTTGGAGGGAATATATATATATGGTTCCATGGTGTCTACTTGTGTATTAAAGGAAATGTTTGCAATGCCTTCCTTTTCTAAAAGGGACACTTTTTGTAAATTGGAGCTGTGATTTCATTGGTCAAGAAAGTTTTTGGGTGAAAAACAAAACAAAATTAATTAATGCACTCTTTCTACCAATACAGGTAAGCACTTTTGTTCAACTTAGTCTTGTAGAGTTGCTTAGAGCACTGAGAGTTTAAATGACCTGCCCAGAGTCACATAGGCACTATGTGCCAAAGAAGGACCAAAGCCAGGTCATCCTGACTTCAAGAGCAGCACTCCATCTAGCACAATCTGTCAGTCACAGAATATATAAAAATAAGATGAAATGGTAAGAAGAAGAGGGAAAAAAATACTTAGCAATCTCAACATTTGTTATGATATTTAAAATCAGGGCTGTTTCATTAGAATGAAATCATTCACAAAATTCCATTCCTATTGATAGTGAGTCACTGGCCTGGGGGTAGACCAGAATTACAAATTTTAGCTTCTTTATTATACTAATGCTTCTGAGATGTATAGATTTCACATGATACCTCATTATTGCCTTTTATGTACATTGCACTGTTGACCCCTCCAAAAATGATAAATGAGTAAGTCCTTTGAAGTATGGAAATGATTCTTAGTATGGACAATTATTCCTTTACTACACAGACAACTTTTGCTGTATTATCACTTTAGACAATAACTGATTCACAGGACACTGAATACTTTCTCCCACTTTGTAAGAATCTGCTTAGAAGATTATTAGTGTGGTGCTGACCTTCTTTATTCCCCCAAGTACCACATTATTTAGAAAGCTTGGTTCCAATTCACCTTTTTGGGCATTTTGTGCTTGCAGCCAAACTAACCTTCTTGCTATTTTTAACATAATGAGGTTTTTCCTGAACTCACAGCCACTAATGCCTTTTTCTCGCAAATTATCTTGGATTTATTTGGAATATATTAATATATGTACATTTTGTCTTATATTCTACCTTTGTAGAATAAAAGATCCGTTTTGTCTTTGTTGTCCCCACAGTCTACCACAGTGACTGGCAAATAGTGCTTAATAAATACTTATTGATTAACGAAAGGAAATGTTTGTTTGTTTCCTGCTTAGTTTCATTAATGGGAGCTTGTTTCATTGTTGTACGGATTCATGGAATAATGAATTCCTCTCAACTTAGTTCCTATACTTTTAAACTTAGATTACATATGAGGTCATTAATGCTATCTTGATTGTTTTAATATATAGTTGTGTCTTACTACAAAATACAACTTAGAGATTACTGTAACATACCTTTTATGTTAATTACAAAATCATTTTCCTATGTATTGTAGAGTTTAGTGCATCTTAGAAGTTAAAACTGAAAGAAGGTGACTCAAAAATATTTAGGTTCAGCCTATCCTTTTATAAATGAGGAAACATAATCAGAGAATTGAGTTGACTTGTTTATGTCATAAAGCTAGTCAGTGGCAGAGATGGAGTTAGAATCCAGATTTCCTGGGTTCCAGTTTAGTTAGTGATCTTTTCCCTACTGCATACTTCTCAGATGACTTTTAGAGAGTTGGTCTTTGGTATTCATGTTTAAAAGAAGGCAGACTAGATAGCCTCTGAGATCTAATTTGAAACATTGTGATTCTATATATTGTGATTTATTGCTCTATGTGAGCTAATTATCATCTTTGATGGTTCCAATTGCTAGACAGCACTCTGTTAAGGAAAGGAAAAGGTATTTTGAAGAGATCAAAAGAACTGTACTAAAAGATCATCACTTATCATCCCATAGAGTTTGGTGTAGAAATTTGGAAGGCCTATTTTGCTGTTTACTGCTGATAAATCTACAAATGCAGCACCTGTTATCTCTCTCTCAAATCCATCTTCTGTATGCTGATTGATTTTTTTTAGAAAAAGGTTTGGCTTGTGCAAGCTTTGTCTTGTCTAAATATGACTTATTTAAGCACTAACTCTTGTGAAAAGCAGTTGGGAATAAGGCTTTTTATAAAGGTAGCTTGGGATAAAATTAGACTTCATTTCTTTGAATCAGAGACATCTTTCCTTGGCAACATTAAAACAATCACATAGGCTTGTTACCAGAATTAGACATCTAAAATTTGATGAACAATTGCTAAGTGGAGTAATGCCCATAATGTAGACATAGCTCAGAGTTATTTTTATTTTCCTTTCTTATACATATACCACTGAGTCTACTTGCTTTATCATTCTTTCCCATTAAGTCAACCTGCAATGAATATATAGTGTGTATGGAAATTTCTTCCTCCCAAAGCAATATATTATGTTATCAATATCTAATATTATTTGTCTTACTCTTTCTCATTGAGTAGATTGTCCTATAATTGTGCTATTGTAATGCTATGTCATCTTGTTTTTCAACTTACAGATGGTGAATAATATTTTCCTATAATTTGGGTGTGTTTATTTCTTTTATAGCAGCTCTATTCATGTTCAAATTTATACCTTCTTTAAAGTTGTTTCTTTGACTACCAAAAAATCAATAAAAATATTCACACTGTGGTTAATAGACTGGGATAGATGTTGGGAAAATCACTTAAATTTGTGTAGCACTTTATAGCTTGAAAAATATTTTCCTGTAATCATCTCATATCATTGACTAGTAAAATTCTATTCCAATAATAATAACAGAAAAGGGAGCCACGATATTGGATTGGTGGCATCCACCCAACTGAACTCTTTCAATATTCCCCTTCAAACAACTTGAATACAACACCTCAAATCAAATTTTGTAGTTGCAGAGATAACAAAAAGTTGAGGTGAAATAATTTTACAGCCCAACAAAACTAAAGAGGTAGGCAGGAGCAGTTATATCAGGATAGAGATCTATCCAGAGCCCACACATGCAGCAGTGACAAAGGCATCTGCTGAAGCAATAGCAACTTTGTGAACTCTCAGCCCAGAGATGATCTGAAAGAGATCATAGGTTACATTATTAGAACTGGGTACAGCCTGTGCTGATTGGCAACTCTACTGCCCATATGCAGTTCTGAATCAAAGTTCCAGGGTGGAGAGAAATGTTGGTGATGGGTCACAAAGGAAGAGGGGCCCTGGTCACAGTATCAAATCAGAGAAGAACTTAACACATGCAGTTGCAGGGAAGCAGTTTCTCTTTCTTGTGAAGAACCAGAGTGCAGACCAGGAGAACAGTGACTACAGCTATCCAAGGGCAGTTATTTGGATATACCAAAAACTTGCAGTCTCCCAGTACTAGTCCTGGAAACATGAAAAAGGCTTAAGCTTGGAATACTGATTCCCTACCTTCAGGTGAGCAAAACCTGACATGAACATGAAGTTCAAAGTTAAGAAATAGGTTGGAAAAATGAGCAAACAGCAACAAAAGAAATTGACTCTAAAAAGCTATCGCAGTGTCAGGGAAGACCAAGATATAAGCTCAAAAAAAGACAACAATGTGAAAACAGCTACAAAAAAGTCCTGAAGAAAAATGTGAATTGGACCCATGACCAACATGAATTTCTTAAAGGGTTAAAGAAATAGATAAAAGTGATAGAGGAAAAATTGGTAAAAGAAAAGACAGTGATGCAAGAAAATTATGAAAGGAGAATTAGAGGCTTAGTAAAAGAGTCACAAAAATACTGAAGATATCACAACTTTAAAAATCAAAATTGGCCCAATGGTAAAAGAGGTACAAAAAGTCACCAAAGAAAGAAATTTCTTTAAAAGTAGAATAGTTCGGATTGAAAAGGAGGTACAAAAATTCCCTAAAGAAAATAATTCCTTAAAAATTAGAAATGGCCAAGTGGAAACTAATGACTCCATCAAGGAACAAGAGTCAAAAGAATGAAAAAATAGAAGAAAATGTGAAATATCTCATTGGAAAAACAATTGACCTGGAAAAAATATCAAGGAGAGATAATTTAAGAATTAACAGACTTCCTGAAAATCATGATCAAAGAAAGAACCTCAATGTCATATTTTAAAAATTGTCTATAAAAAACTTCCCCAATATCTTAAATTCAGAGGGGAAAATAGAAACATAGAGAATCCTCAGATAACCTCTTGAAAGAGGTCCCCAAATTAAGCTCCCAGGAACACTGTAGCCAAATTTCAGAGCTCCCAGATGAAAGAAAAAAATACTTAAAGTAGCCAACAAAACCCAATTCAAATGTCATGGAGCCAGAGTCAGAATCACATAAGATTTAATGTGGGGAAGTGGAAAAATATGTACATTAGTGAATTGTTCGTGGGATTATGAAGTGATCCAAATATTGTGCAAAAAATTTGGAACTATGCCCAAAGGGCTATAACACAGAGACTACCCTTTCACTTGGCAATACCACTGCTAGATCTATATCCCAAACAGATCAATGAAAAAGGGGAAAGAAAAGGTTCCATATATATAAAAAAACCCAATTTATAGCAGCTCTTTCTGTGGTGTCAAAGCACTAGAAACTGAGATGTTGCTCATCAATTGGAGAATGCCTGAACAAGTTGTGACATATGATTGTGATCGAGTACTATTGTAAGATAAGATATGCCAAGGGAGGTGGTTTTAGGAAAAGAACATGTAACATCCATATTAACTGATGCAAAGTGAAGTGTGAAGAACTGGGAGATCATTGTGCAGAGTAAAAATGTTATAATGGTGATCAGCTGAGAAAGACTTACTACTCTGATCCATATGATAACCTAAGACAATTCCAAAGAACTCAAATGATAAAAAATGGGGAGAGAGAGAGTTGTTTGCTTTCTCAGTGGCTGGGGTGGGGCGTATGATTGGAGAATTTTGAATTTAAAATTTAAAAATAAAAGTGCTAGAAACAACAATAGTAACACTGATAATATTTTTATCTAGTATTTATATAGTGCCTTAACTTTTGGAAAGTACTTTACAAGTATCTTTTTTTGTATCCTCACAGCAACCATGGAATATAGGTATTTATTCTTATCCTTATTTTATAGTTGAGAAAATTGGAGTTGATAGAAGTTAAGTGATTTCCTCTGGGTCACACGTCTAGAAGTGTCTTGATGTCAGGTCTTTTTGATTTTGTCTAGTGCTCAATCCTCTGCACAACCTAGTTGCTCCCAATGTAGTTGTGTTGCTAGGAAGGTGGCCATAGGTTATTAAAAACTATGGGATGCAAGGCGAACATAAGTTCTGACTGATCCTGACAATCCATAAAAGCTACATTCTGTTATCTAGCTAAGGAATGACTAAATCAATGATATTACAGTTGTGTAGAGAATTAAAGAACACATTTGACTTGACAGTAGACATTCGTAAAATGTCTACTATGTGCAAGTATTCTTGATAAGTCTTGGAAAAGATAAAAAGTTTTGATGAAACAAAGTTCTTACTTAGTAAACAGTTTTCAGCATAAAAGTTGGATAAAATATTCCACCAATAGCTCTAATAATAGGTTCATTAGAGAGTTACAAAGGAAAACATTAAATGAGATCCGAATGCAAAATCAATAAATATACATCTGTAGGGAAAGACCATGCTATTGCCATCCAAAGACTAGTTTAGTTAAGTTTACAGAGGCTTATTATCAAAATTTGACTATAAGATGATTTTTTTTTTCAACTACAACAATTCATGAAAATTATCTCCAAAGACCTGGGTGTCTTGTAACCTTTATCAAGTGTATACTATGCTTTTGGAATGGTGATATGCACTTGAGAACACAAAGAAAAGTCTTCTTTGAAAGGCTTTCCAGAATTTAGCTATGATTTGAAGGAAGATAGGGAGCTTAGGAGGGAGAGATGAGGGCAGGGGTTGGAGGAAAGAAGTATTCACAGAGTACTGGAAAGATGGGTAGGGTACATGCTAAGAAAGGCTTTGACTATAGATAACTTTGGTTACCTTGTCTATGCCTGTTCATATCCTTTGACCATTTATCAATTGAGGAACGGCTCTTGTCTTCAGCTTTCTATATATTTGTGAGATTATGTCTTATTCAGAGAAACTTACTTTAATTTTTTTTTCACTGTAATGATTTATTATGTATTTTCCTTCATCTTATTTTGCCTCTGTCCTTCCACCTGTCCATTCGCAAAAGTGTTTTTCTTCAGACTTTTAACTCCCCCAATCCACCCTCCCTTCTATCAGACCTCTCTTCTCTTAACCCCCTTTTCCTACTATTTTCTGTATGGTGAGAGAGATTTCTACACCCAATTGAGCGTGTATGTTATTCAGTTTTTGAGATAATTTTGATGAGAGTAAGGTTCAGGTGCTCTACCCACTCTTCCTCTATATTCCCCATACTGTAAAATGTTCTTCTATGCCTCTTTTATGTCACATAATTTATCCTAGAATATCTTTTTCTTTCCTATTCTCCTGGTTCATTCTTCTTTCTCACCCCTTAATTTTATATTCTTAGATAATCATACCATCATATTCAACTCACACCCATCTCTTTTGTCTACATACAGTTCTTTTAACTGCCATAATAATGAGAAATGTTTTAGTTTTTTTCAGTATCATTTTCCCATATAGAAATGTAAATAATTTCATCTTATTGAATCCCTTATGCTTTCTCTTTCTTGTTTATCTTTTTATGCTTCTCTTGAGTCTTGTGTTTGGAAGTCAAATCTATTGAGAGTTTCTGGTCTCTTCATCAAGAATGTTGGAAGCCCTCTATTTTGTTGGATATCAAAGGATTCTTGAAAGATTATTTGCTGGGTAGGTGATTCTTGACGGCAATTCTAGCTCTTTTGCCCTCCAGAATACCATATTCTAAGCCCTCAGACCCTTTAATAAAGAAATTACTAAATCTTGTATTATCCCAATTGTGGCTCCAGAATATTTGAATTGCCTTTTTTTGACTGCTTGCAGTATTTTCTCTTTGACCTGGAATCTCTGGAATTTGACTGTAATATTTATGAGCTTTTTTTCATTTTGAGATCATTTTAAGGAAGTGATTGGGAGATTTTTTTCAATTACTATTTGACCCTTTGGGTCTAAAATTTTAGAGGAACTTTCCTTGATAATTTCTTGAAAGATGATGTCTAGACTCTTTTTTATCAATCTTTTTATCTTATTTCAGGTACTTCAACAATTCTTAAATTACCTCTTCAAGATCAATTTTCCAGGTTAGCTATTTTTCCAATGAGACATTTTATATTGTCTCCTTTTTTCATTCTTTAAAATTTTTTTGTTTGTTTCTTGATGTCTCATAAAGTCATTAGCTTCCATTTGCTCAATTCTAACTTTTACAAAGTGGTTCTTTCACTGAGCTTTGTAACTCTTTTCCATTTGGCCAATTCTTTTTTTGGGGAATTCTTTTTTTTCAGTGAATTTTTGGGCTTTTATTCTTCATGACTTAATCAGTTCTGATTTTGAAGGTGCTACTTTATACAGTATTTTTTTATGCTTCTTTCACCAAGCTCTTAATTCTCTTTTCATGATTTTCTTCCATCATTCTCATTTCTTTTTCCATTTTCTCCACTACCACTTTTATCTCGTTCTTAATCTTTCAGGAATTTTTGTTGGTATCACATCCAATTTGTGTTTTTCCTTGAAACTTTGCCAGTAGATGTTTTCATCTTGTTGTCCTCTGATTTTGTCTCAGTCACCCCTGTCACCTCTAGAAGCTTTTTATGGTGAAGATCTTATTTTTTTTCTCATGTTCCATCCTATTTCTTAACTTTGAATATTAAGTTAAAATCGGCTTCTACTCATCTAGTGGTGGAGAGGCACTGTCTCAAGTGTCAGACTTTTTAATGATTATGTTTTCAGGGATAGGTTTTTTTTTTTTGTGAGGAGGAGTTCCTAAGTTTTTCATGCTTCCAAGTATGTGTGATTTTGGGAAAGGTGTTTTCATTGCTCTCCTATTCTGTGATCTAGTCATTACCCAGGAAGGACCTGCTATCCCCTATTACTGCAGTCATTCTCGTTCCTTTCTGCCCTGAAACTGTGACCTAGAATGGAAATAGAGTTGCCAAACAACACCCAATCCTGTGCCCAGTACCATGTTGGAGACTTCTGTAATCTCATTCTAACCATTTGTTGAATCCCCTTACTGTCTCTGAGCTGAGAATTCCTAAAGCTTCTCCTGTCATAGCTGCCTTCAAAGCCCACCATTGGTGTTGCAGGCCTCTGAGTCAGCCACTGCCACAGTATTTTAGACCTCTACTTTTGATCTCCTAAGTTGTCTTGGACTGGGAAAAAATCTCATCCCAACCCTTTGTGTGGTCTGCTGCTACAGAATTTTCTTTGATGCATTATTTTAAATTTGGTTGGAGGGGAATGCTGGGCAATTTTGCTTGGTTTGACGTCTCTATTCTGATGTTTTGGCTTTACCATTCTGTTTTAATTATCTAATAGAAAATTGGTCATATGAGACTAGAATTCAGCAGAGAAGTTATGCTTGGATAAGTATATCTGAGAATCGTTAGATCTTAATTGAAGCTACCAGAGTTGATGGAATTGTAACAGTGATGGAAGTGTAACAGAGTAATGAAAGAAGAAAAGACATCCCAAATCAGAACTCTGTGAAATGAACTGTATGCAGATCCAGCAAAAGAAACTAAGAAGAAGAGAGCAGCATCCTGAAAAGCTATAAAGGAGAATATCAAGGTAAAGAGTGATCAAGGTAAAGAAGAACGATAATTGAAAAATATCTTTAAATCTGGAAACTGAGGTATTAGTAATTTGGAGAGAGTCATTTCAGTATATTGATGAGGTAAGAAGCTAAAATATAGAAATTTTTTCCTCTAGTACTTTTATTTCAATACAATTCCTAACATTTAATAATATTTTTTCCAGTTATGTGTAGAGATAGTTTTCAAAATTCATTTTTGTAAGAATTTGAGTTTCAAATTTTTCTCACTCCTCTTCCCTCCATCCTCCCCAAGACAACAAGCAATCTGATATAAGTTATATATGTGCAACCCTGTTAAATATATCTCCACATTAGTCATGTTGTGAGAGGAATCTGAACAAAAGGGGAAAAACAAAAGACAGAAAAGACAAAAAAATTGAATATGGTATGATCTGCATTCAGACTCCATAGACCTTTCTCTGGATGGAGACAGTATTTTCCATCATGAGTCTTTTGGTTTTGTCTTGGATCATTGCATTGCTGAGAAGAATTATTTCTGTCATAGTTGATCATCACATAATGTTGCTGTTAGTGTTTTCCTAGTTCTGCTCACTTCATAAGCATCAATTCATGTAAGCCTTTCCAGGTTTTTCCTGAAATCTGTCGCCATTAATTTTTTTAAAAATAGCTTTTATTTAATATTTCATTTTCCTGTCATATACTTACCACATATTGTGGCAAAACAATTTTGAACATTCATTTTTTAAACTTTGAATTCCAAATTCCTTACCTTCTCACTCCATTTCCCTCACCAAAAAGACAAGCAATTCAATATAGACTATACATGTGCAGTCATGCAAAACATATAGTCATGTTGCAAAAGAAAACATAGACAAAAAACTCAAAAAATAAAGAAAAAATAAAGTATGTATCAATATGTATTCACACACCATCAGTTCTTTCTCTGGAGAAGGATAGCATTTTTCTTCATAAGCCCTTCAGAGTTAACTTGTATTGCTGAGAATAGCTAAGTCATTCACAGCTAACCATCTTACAATATTGCTGTTACTTTGTACACATTTAATTTCACTTTGCACCAGCCCATGCAAATCTTTCCAGGCTTTTTCTGGGGTAATCTTACTCATCATTTCTTATAGTATAATAGTATTCCACCATGATCACATATCACAACTTGTTCATCCATTCCCCAATTGAAGGATTTCCCCTCCACTTCCAATTCTCTACCCCCAGAAAAGAGTTACTATAAGTATTCTTGTACATATATGTCCTTTACCTTTTTTGTTTTTTATCTCATTTGGGATACAGACCTAGTAGTGGTATTGATAAGTCAAATGATATGCATGGTTTCATAGTCCTTTGGGATTAGTTCCAAATTGCTCTAAGTAATGGTTGAATCAGTTCACAACTCTGCCCACAGTGCGTTAATTGTTCATTTTCCCCTCCTCCTCTCCAACATTTGTCATTAACATTTTCTTTCCTATTAGTCAATCTAATAGATATGAAGTAGTACATCAAAATTGTTTTAATTCACACTTCCCCAATCAATAGTGAATTAGAGTATTGTTTTTCATATGGCTATAGATACTTTGATTACTTCATCTAAAACCTGATCATATCTTTGGATCATTTATCAATTGGGAATGGCTCTTATTTTTGATAAATTTGACTCAGTTCTCTATATGGTTGAGAAATGAGGCATTTATCAGAGAAACTTAAGCTATCATATAATACTATATGTTTCATATCAGTTAGTAATCTTCATGAGTGGAAGTAATCAACCTACCAGGAGTTTCCTGTACCAATCAAATTATTGCTTATTGAAAGTATAGATTATTTTATGGGAAAAATATATCCCCTAAATCTAACATTTTTGTTGGCATACTACACCAAACACTTGGCTTGTCACATCACTTTTAATAAATGCTTTTTAATGAATTGATTGATTCAGTAGAGGTTCCCAAAGCCAAAGTTGAAAACATAAGAATGTTACTTTGCTATGAGTGCCTGTTGCAGTGATAGACTTGAAGAGGTTAAGTTGAGTATTCTGCTATTATTTCAGAAAGTTTCACATTAAGAAAATGTGGTCATTTCAGGATATAAAATAAACTCACATAAATCAATAGTATTTCTATATATTGCCAACAAAGCTCAGGAGCAAGAAATAGAAAGAGAAATTCCATTTAAAATAACTGTAGACATTATAAAATACTCAAGACTCTACCTGCCAAGACAAACTCAAGAACTTTATGAACTCTAGGAACACAACTACACAAATAAAGTCAGATCTAAACAACTGGAAAAAGTATTAATTGATTATGGGTAAGGTGAGATATAATAGGAATGACAATTCTATCTAAATTAATCTATTTATTCAGTGTCATACCAGACTCTCAAAATTATTTTATAGAGCGAGAAAAAATAATAACAAAATTCAACTGAAAAATAAAATCTCAGGGATATCAATTTTTTTAAAATGTGAAAGAAGGTGGCATAGCAATAACAAATATTAAACTATATTATAAAGTGGTAATCATCAAAATAATCTGATACTGGCAAAGAAGTAGAGTGGTGGATCAGTTGAACAGATTAGGTATAAATTATATTATAGTAAATGACTTTGATAATTTAATATATGTTAAACTCAAAGATCCAAGCTTTTGGAATAAAAACTAATTATTTGACAAAAACTGTTGTGAAAACTGAAAAACAATATGACAGAAACTGGATATAGACCAACATCTCATACCATATACCAAGATAGAGTGAAAATGGGTGCATGACTTACACATGAAGGATGATACCATAAGCAAATTACGAGAGCATGAAATAATTTATCTGTCAGAATTATGAATAAGAGAAGAATTTAGGATGAAAGGAGGTATAGAAAGCATTACAAAAGGTAAATTGTATAATTTTGATTATATAAAATAAAAACAGTTTTGCACAAACAAAATCAAGGAAATCAAAATTATAAGGAATGCAGAAAACTGGAAAAAATCTTTTTGCTATTGGTACATCTCATGTACTCATTTCTGAAACATATGGACAACTGCGTCAAATTTGCAAAAATAAAAGTCATTTCTCAAGTCATAAATGGTCAAAGGTTATGAACAGGCATTTTTCAAACAAAGAAGTCAATGTCATCTATAGTCATGTGAAAAAATAGCCTAAAACACTATTGATAAGAGAAATGAAAATTTAAATAACTCTGAGGTACCACTTCATACCTATCAAAGTGGCTAATATGGCAAAAAGGTAAAATGTTGGATGCTGGATGGCATGTGGGAAAACTAGGACATTAATGTATTGTTGATAGAGTTGTGAACGATCTAACCATTCTGGAGACCAATTTGGAACTATACCTAATGGTCTATAAAACTACGCATATCCTTTGATCCAGCAATAGCACTACTATGTCTATAGCCTCCAAATGGGAAAAGGACATATTTGACCAAAATATTTATAGAACTTCTCTGTGGTGGCTAACAATTGGAAATCAAAGTGATACCCATCAATTGGGGAATGGCTAAACAAGTCATGGTATAGGATTATAATGGAATATTATTATAAAACTTGGAAAGACTTACATGATCTGATGCATAATGAAGATGACTGAACCAGGAAAATGCATAAATAGCAATATTATTTGATGAAAAATTGTGAATGACTTAGCTATTCTCAGTAATATAATGATCCAAGACAATCCCAAAAGGCTAATGATGAAGTAATACTACCCACTACAAGGTAAAGAATTGTTATTGATTGAATACAGATTGAAGCATGCTATTTTTTCTTTCATTTTTATTTTATCCAAATCATCTTATACAAAATAACTGATATGGAAAAAGTTTATATACTTGCACATGTACAACCTATACCTGATTGCCTACTGTCTCAGGGAAAGGGAGAGGTAGGGAGTGAGTGAGGAATAGGATTTGGAAAGCAAAACTTAAAATACAAATGTTTTCAAAATGGAAAATAAAATAAAATATTCTGACAAATGAAAACAATATAATTGAGCATGTGGAAGCTAATGATTCCACGTGATATCAAAACACCACAAAACAAAGTCAAAAGAATGAAAAAGGAAGACAATGTGAAATATCTTATTGGGAGATAAAACAAAACAAAACAAAACAACTGACCTGGAAAATAGATTGAGGAAAGATATATTGAGAATTATCAAGATACCTGAAAACCACAAAAAATATTTAGATACTATATTTCAAGAATTTGTGAAGTAAATTATCTCAATATCTTAGCTTCAGAAAGCAAAAGAGAAATCAAAAGAATCCACCGATCACCTCCTGAAAGGGACTGGAAAATTAAAATTCCCAGAAACATTGTCTATTCCAGGTCAAAGAGAAAAATAATTCAAGGAGACAAAAAGAAGATATTCATATATCATGGAGCCACAATCAGGATTGTATAAGATTTAACACCTTCCATGTTAAAAAAGCAGAAGCTTGGAATATTCCAGAAAGCAAAGGACAGTGGATTGCAACCAAGAATCACTACTCCAGCAAAACTGAGTATAATCCTTCAAAAGAAAAGATGGATGTTTAACAAAATAGAAAACTTTCAAATATTCTTTATGAAAAGACTAAAGATGAATAAGAGATTTGATATTCAAATGTAAGACTCAAAAAAAAATGTAAACATGACAAAGAAATCATAAAGGATTCAGTAAGCTTAGTATGTTGACATTCCTATATGGAAGCATGACTAACATACCTACTAATTTTTTTTATCACTTCCAGGGAAGTTAAAAGGTGTTTATATAGATAGAGGGCAAAGGAATGAGTTGATCACGTTGGAATGATTTATAAAAAAAAATGAAGGGGTGAGAAAGAGAAGTACACTCATTGGGACAGGGGAGGAAGAGGTAAAATGAAGAAAATGTCCTCACATTAAAAAAGTTAAAAAGGAAGTACTTTTACAGTACAGAGGAAATTGAATGTGTAAAATTTTTGTCAGAATTGGTTCAGAAGGAAGAATACACACACACACACACACACACACACACACACACACACTGAGCTGTGCATAGAAATCTACCTTACCCAATAGGGAAATAGGAGGGGAAGAGGAAAAGAGAAAATTTGGGGGTGAAGTAAAAGGGAAGGTGGATTAAGGGAGGCAGTTACAAACCAGATAGAATTTTGAGGAGAGAAATGAGAAAAAGACCAAGAGAAGAACAAACAATAGAAAAAGGGATGAAGGTAAATACACGGTAATCATAATTATATAAGTGAATGAATGAAGTCACCAGTAAAGTAGAATTAGAGAACAGAAAGGATTAGAAACCAGAATTCAACAATATGTCATTTAAAAGAGACAAACTTGGAACAGAAAGATACACACAGAATTAAAGTAAAGGGTTGGAGAAGACTCTAATATGCTTCAGCTGAAGTAAAATGGGGAACCATTGATATAATTAAAAGAGATAATTAGGGAAACTACATTTTGCTAAAAAAGTACTATTGACAATGGAGTTATATAAAATAATATAGCAAATTTCTCTGATGAAAGCTTCATTTCTCAGATATATAGAGGATGGAATGAAATTTGCAAAAATAAGAATCTTTCCTCAATTGATAAATGGTCAAATGATAATAACAAAGAGTTTTCATAAGAAATCAAAGCTATATGTAGTTAGCATGAAAAATACTCCAAATAACTATTTATTAGAGAAATGCAAATTAAAACACCTCTGAGGGCCCACCTTACACCTATTGGAGATGACAAATACTAGTGGGGATAAAAGGGAAAAAAACTTTTCACTAATGAATTGCTGGTGTAGTAGTGAACTGGATTGACCATTCTGGAGAACAATTTGGAATTAAGACGAAGAACTACAAAACATACTTTGACCCAACAATACCACTATTTGATTTGTGTCCTGAAGAGTTCAAAGAAAAAGTACCAATAATTAGGAAACTATTTATGGCACCTATTTTTGTGGTGTCAAAGAACTGGAAATTTAGGGAATACTCATTAATTGGGGAATAGCTGAGCAAGTTGTCATATATGATTGTAATGTAATACTATTGTGCCATGTGAAATTATGAGGGATGTGGTTTCAGGAGGAAAAAAAACATGCAAGAACTATATGAACTGATGGAAAGTGAAGTGAAAAGAATCAGGAGTGCACAATTGTGCACACTGTGCACTGTAACAGCTATATTGGAATGATTAACTGTGAAAGACTTGGGTTTTCTGATCAATACAATAATTTTAGACAATTTCAAGAGACTCATGATGAAAAAAATACTATCCACCTCCCGTGAGAGAACTGATGAAATTTGAATGCATATTGAAGTATAATTTTCTCTTTCTCTTCTTTTTTCCTTCCTTGCTTTCTTCTTTCATTCCTTCCTTGCTTCCTTTATTTCTAGTATGGAAATATGATTTGCATGATTTCACATGTATAATTGATTTTATACTGTCTTCTCATTTAGTGGGTGAGGAAGTAGGAAAAGGAAAAGAGATTTGGAACCCAAAATTTAAAGAGAAAATAATGTTTAAAGTAAAGAAATTGCACATTTCAATAAAGCAGAGGGGAGTGAGAGAATGAAGTACCTCAATGATTCCCTTAGTCACTTGGTAAAAGAATAATTCACTCACCTTTTTGCTAAAGATTTGATGAGACTATTTGACATCTTATACTTGATTTCCATTCAAAATGTGTTTGTTCTTCCCACGTGGCTGTCTATTTGATTAATTTAGATTCAATTCAACTTAAGTTGTCAACTGTTTGTCAGGAACTAAACTACACATGGGGAACATGAAGATTTATCTGAAAGTTTTAAACCAGGAAGCCTTAAGTAGGACCATATTGCTCTGTCCTTCAACTCTCCAGTCAGAGAGGGCAGGCAACTAAGAGAGATGACAGGATATTGAGTATCAAAAACTAAGTCAATATCTCTGGTGACAACAAGAGGGACATATATTGTTCTGTGGAATTGAAATCAAGTAGAACAGCTAATGGAAAATAGAGAGTTTCCTAGTATCCTGAACTCCATCTCACTCTGTTTCTGTTCAGAACCAAAAGCAAAACACCCCAAGCTCTCCCTGTTCATGCGGTTATCATTTCAAAGTTCCCTTTTAAAATCCTAGTGATCATTCTTATGAAATTAGTTCATGAGGTTCTGTTCCACTTCTGAAACTTCAACCTCCTTTAAGTTTTCTCTGTGTCCTAGTCAAATTTGAGTTGCACTTATGGGCACTTAAATTGATTGATTTAGAATTTGTTAGCACAGCAAGGAAGCTGAACTGAGCAAAGCAGCAGCTTTCATGAATAGAATCAGTCTTTCTTTGCTGCACAGCACACAGAAGCAAGGAAGTAGGCTTTTCACTGCTGGTACTGGAGAATAGCCTCCATGGCATTGTTCGAAGACTTACAGTATTAGAATAGGGAGATTGGAAGCAGGTAGAACTTCAACATTGAAAACAGAATGGCTTTGAACCCTTATGTTTCCTGTCTGATAAGCTGAACCACATTGCCAAATTGCCAAAAGGGATGTGACAGTGACTTGTTTAGATAAAAATTCATCCACGCTAGCAGTCTTGACCACATCTCTGATCACTTGACTTCAGCCTTGGAATTGTCGGCAACACATAATAGAAGGTACTCATAGCTCTCTTCTGTCAAATGGCTCATTTTCTATATCCATTCCTTTGTCGTGGCCATTCCTTATGCCCGAAGTATATTCTTTCCTCACTTTCACGTCATAGACTACCTCTCTTAATTGAAAGTACACATGTCCACTAAAGTATCACATAAGGAGAAAATTCAAGTTCCTACAGAATGCAAATATATATATATATATATATATATATGTTAATTAATCAACAGGCACCTCCTATGAACCATTTAAAGTCAAAGATAAAACAGTTCTTACCCTCAAGGAGCATATATTCTTTAACAAAAATTAATGTATAGACATAATTATAAAAGAAATATATGTAAAATTTATTGAAATATAACAATAATTGGTTGGGACAATATTTGCTGCTGAGGGAATCAGAAAAGGAATAATAATGAGATGATGACGATAGTGTTTGTAAATCTCTTCAAGGTTTAAAAAGCATTCTAGATATATCAATTCATTTGATATTCAACATAACCATTTGACGCAGGTGCCATTATATCTCTATTTTATCAAGAATTCAAAGTTGCAGTCCTGTCTTGCCCAAGTTCACCCAGCTGTTAAATGTTTGAGACAGGATTTGAATGCACTTCAAATTCAGATTTCTAGGCATAATAGAACATGAGCTGCCTCATGGAGAAAGGACTTGATGTTAAGTAATTAAATAATAATCATTAAATGATATAAAATATTTTATATTAAGGCTTAAAACTTATCAGATACTTTCGGGATATACCATAAATAACACTTGTTTTCACCATTTTTAGCCATATGCTAATTAGTTCCCATTTCTCTCATGATGTTATGTAAGAATTGCTTAGGAATCTAAAACTGGCTTTGGCAGATCTTTTGGCAGTAAATTAATCAACGATAACGCAGTAGGTAAACTATGTAGATTCATGGGCTCATGGTATCACAGATTTTGAGCACAGACTATTCTACCCAACTCATTTTATAGAAGAGGCTGGAACTGAGTCTCAGGGAGTTTAAGTGATTTGCCCAAGGTCACACACATAATAAGAATGAAGCCATGATTTGAACCTTGATCTTCTAACTCCATAGCCAACACCTACCACTGTACTGCGATGCATCATCAATTTATTTCAGTCTTACAAAGTCCTTTTGTCAAAGACTTGAAGTATTATTTGGGCAGCTAGGTGGCGCAGTGGGTTGAATGTGAGATCTGGAGTCAGGAAAGCTCCTTTTCGTTCCTCTTTCAGACATTTACTAGCCGTGGGACACTGCACAAGTCACTTAATCTTGTTTGCCTCAGTTTTCCCATCTGTAAAACGAACTGAAGTAGGAAATGGCAATCTGCCAAGAAAACACCAAATGAAGAGCTGGAAACAATGGGAAGGACTGAACAAGCACAAAGGTAATATTATTCCTTATTTTAAGATGGAAAACAAACAAAAAAAATATGTATATAATCAAATATATATGTATATAATCAAATATATATGTATATGTGTATATATATAAATACCCACATTCACATATATATATATATATATATATATATGTATATGTATATACATAGGTTAACTGAGTTGTAACACAGCTTATGATTTTCAGAGTGGATTGTGATCCCAAGGTTTTCTACGTCCAGGTTCAACATGCCACTATATAAATGTTGTCTCTAGACAACAAGGGACTGAAGTAAGCATGTGTATAATGCCTGCTCTGTGACAGACACTCTTTAAGAGCTTTTTATAAATATTATAACATTTGACCTCTGATAAGATCTGCATGTCCTGGAGAACACAACTCATTATTAGCAGTTTTCCTTATTTTTTTTGAGCATTAAAATCTGGAGGTCTTGGAAGAGTGTGGGAAAAATGATAGAATTTATCTAGCAACTGAATGTACCAGTGACATAAAGGCACTCAATATGATAACATAGCATAATGACAGCAGAATTTGTCCATCTTACTTTTCTTCTGGAGCTCTCTGCCCTCTTGCTACCATGTAGCCTTCAGGGGACACACTTACTTTCTTAATGGGATAGTTATCTCCTTATCCAATTGGGTCCCATTTGAGAGCACACTATCTTTGTAAAAATTCAGTTACGGCTTTTTGTCCTGGGTATTAATGGCAATTTGAGGTTGCTTATGGGGATCATTGGGTTCAGGCTTACATGTCATCTGTGTCTTATTCAGATAAATTGTTAGTTCCCAGTGCCCTGATGATAGTATAAAGCAATTGGGAGAGTCTGCATTGTCTCTTGCCTGACCCTTCGGGGTCCTTTTTCGTCAATGGATACGTCATCTATGGTATCTGTGACCTTGAGAGAGCCCAAGACCTAAAAAACTAGCACTTGTCACTTCCATGAAAAAGAGTGTAAAGTCTAAGGATAATTAGACTATAGGTAACTTGACAGGTCATCTTGTTCTTCCCGTGCCTTAGAGTTTCACTTTAATAATCATGTGAAATTTTATATAAATATATATACACATATATCATTATATATAAACCCATAAATATATGTTTATATGTTATAATACATACATAAACACATGCACACAACTAAAAAGGACTCAAAGGAGGCAACCCTGCAACATTTTTTGGTAATTCACTCCCAAAAGAGTTTTGTATGACTGTAATATAGAGCTATGAAATAATGGATGACAGGAGGACTCACAGGATCTTCTAATTGGGAAGGAGCCTTGGATATAATATAGTTCAGAGCAACCTGCTAGATTAAAATGTAATTGGGTAATATTTAACAAATTACTATGTATAATATTAATTTTTATTTTTATAAGTCATTATGTAGCCCACAGAGGTATGTTTCTATTTGAATTTGATACTACTGATTAGTCAAACTCTCTTACTTTATAGCAGAGGAGATTGTAGAGGTTAAGGGATTTCTCCAAGATCACAGAAATAAATGTAAGAATCAAGATTTGAACATAGATCATTTAAGACCAAAGTCAACACTTTTTGATTTTCAGGCTTTTGAGTGTTAACTAATTAATTCAAATACTCAGAAATAACTCAAATTAGTTTTTGAATATTATAAATTTAGAATCTATTAATTCATTCAACAAACACTGGAGGAATATCTACCATGAACTGGGTACTATGCTAAGTACAAATTGTCATAAAAGAATAAGTAAAATATAGTCCCTTACCTCATGGAGCGTATAAAATTGTATGCATAAATAATTTCAATTAATTCAACAAATATTTACTGAATATCTAATACGTGTAAGAGACTAATATGTAGAACCAGACATCCAAGTCAGGAGGACATGAGTTCAAGTCTAATCTTTTACACATATCAACTCTGTGACCCTAGGCAAGTGGATTAACCTGTAAGTATTCTAAGCAATTCCCTAAAACTTTAAGTTACAGAGACACTGCTGATCTACATTGGTAGAAAAAGTTTCTTCAATTGGATCTCATACCTTAGATCTTTTCTCAAACAGGACCTTCCTTCAACATTTGGAAACTTCTCACTCTGGCACATCACTCTGCAGTGCTAGTCCCCTTGTCCCATTAGTGAACTCCTTTTTCTGGCTTATCATCATCCATTAGAATGCAAAATCCTTAAGGGCTGGGATTGTATTTCTTTTTGCTTTTATTTGTATTCTCTGAGCTTAGCACGGTGCTTGACACATAGTATGAGATTAATAAATGTTTGTTGCCTCTTTGGAGTAGTATTATTACATGTCTAGTCAATACCTCTTTCTTTCTGAATAAAACATAGTCTCTATAATCAAAATAGGATATGAATACTTTAAAGAGAGGTATAAAATATATAATATGGGAGTTCATAGGAGGGAAAGATCACTCAAGATTTCATCAAGGGGGTTACATATGAATTAAACCTCTAAGAATGGTAAGGACTTCAAAGAATTTTCTAGAGAGGAGGAAAGACCATTCCAGTTATAGGGCAATTTTCAAGCCCTGAAACAAGAGACCTATTTGAGACATGACTAAGAGTACAATTTGACTGGAGTGTAGTCTATTTGAGTGGAATTGGTATGAGAAAGGCAAATCAAAGTCATCATATAGAAGGCCACCAAAACCGTGAACAGAGGTTTGAATTTTATCGGATAGGCAGGGGAGGGCAACTGCAAATTTTCAAGCATAAAAGTGATGTTCATTAGGAAGCTGACATCTGGTAGTGGCCTGAAAACTTTACAGCAGTAGGGAATAATAAAGACAGTGAGTAATAGACACTTTATAGAAGTGGATTTGGTAGCACTTGGCAATTGATATGAGGGACAAGAGAGAGGGCAGGGTCAAAAGGCATTCCAAATTTTCTAGTGTAAGTGACTACTAAGATTAACATTAACAGAAGGAAAGAAGGAAGAGGATATTATTAACTAATTAGTGCTATGTTCTAGCCTGACTTCAATTATCTAGCCATTTCACCTGGGGTAAATCCCTCAACCATTCTGACCATCTGACATCTTATATATAATTAGGGTATTGGACTAAGTGATATTTAAGGATCCTCTGTGCTCTTTAAGTTCCTTTTCCATTATGCATATATATGTATATACATACATATTTACATATATACATATACATTTGAAATTCATAAAATATATTAATAATATTTAACATAGTAGGGAAGTTCCTTTAGGAACAATATAACTTGAGCAACAATATCTAACGTTCCTTAGCTAGAAAAGCGGACACTTTTGGAATCCTATCTATCTAGTTCACAATGCCATAACATTTTCTTTTGAATGAACTAAACTTTCAATAACCTAAGATGGAGTTTGCTAGAAGGCTTTATTTGCACCTTGAAATTATATTATACTATAATAAAACCCTTGTTTATAGCAATGTCTTACTTAAACTGGGACAAATTTTTAAATGGATAAACAATGCTTCAAGTTTACTGTGGACCTGGATTTAGTCAAGCTTGAATGCTTCTTGACATGTAAATGTCATAACGACAGTGTTCATTTGTGAAAATGGATTTAGTTTTAGCTATATGAAAGATAGATGGGATATGGGATGGAGAAAGCTGTTATCAGTTCTACAGTGGAAATGAAATGTCAGCTGTCTAGTAGGCTGTCTGTCAATAGTGTGGAGCTGTTAGCATTTTAAGTCTGATCAGATTTCATTCAAAATCAAGTTAGAAGAATACAGTCTAAATTAACTCTGTTATTAAATGATTACACTTTTCCTTGAAACAAATTAGGTACTTATTAAGATTTTAATCAGTGATGTTTTATATTAATGAGCTACAATCCACAGGCATTTTCTTAATATTTATAGGTCTTACCTTTCTAGGTTCTGAACAGAATATTTCAGAATGAAAATTAGACATACATATGTTCGAATATCTTTATTTAGTACTTAATGTACTATGGAAATTTTCTTCCTTGAGATGATTATATGATTATGTATACTTCATGCCTCAGTACCATTTATCTTCATATTCTCTCCTAACAAGGAATTCCACCTCTCTGAAGTAGGTAAGGTCAAGAAATGGAACTCTTTCTTAATTAGATTTTTAAAAAATATTGAACTGGTATTCAAATTCTACAAGAAGGAGAATGAGTTTTTCCTCATGAATTTTGTGAGCCATAGCACTAAATGAAGTAATTAAATTTAATTTCCAATTCCTAGTCTCTTGGGTTTATCATTTTTAAACCACTCTCTGTAAGATATGTGTGATACTCTTACTAAGTGGTCCCAAATTATTTACTTTGATGATTAAGGACCATTGAAAGAGAATAAAAATGCTCCAACCATCCTTAAATGTTTCATAATTGGTTGAAAGAACATCTATAAATGGGAATGGAGATACTGTGTGCTGTGGTGACCATCTGTGCATTTTCAGACTTGACAGACCTAAAAGAGGTGTTTGATATTGAGACGAAAACAAACCAATAGTACCATTGTCTTATTGCAATAATTTCTGATTTAATTGCTTTATGAATTTCACTGATGAAAAGAAAACCTATACTTTAAAAAATTATATCAAATTGCTACAACTACACCAATAAAATGTTAGAAAGACACCTAGCCCTTTATTTCTCCTCTGTTCTTCAAAAGACACATAGTAAGTATTTAGAAAAACTAAGCTGGATTCAGGTCATTTTAAGAATTCAAAACATAAATCTGGTGAAAGAGTTAATAACATTGCTTAATGGAATGCATATAAATTCTAACAACACAAAATCAGAGACTCTCCCATCAGAAAATGAGAGTTCATTCTTGGAACCAACCTGGGCTCTAATCCATGAGCTTTTCCCTTGGTTTGTACCATTCTAGGCCCCTTCATAATTTCCCTGTCATCTTCAAATGATACTCTCTTTAACTTGTTGTCTTTCCTCATTAAAATTTGAAAGGGCACTCTTAGTTGTTTGTATTTTTATTCCCAGTGGCATAATACAATATTTGGCACATAGTAAGTGCTTAATAAATGCTCTATTACTATTTATAAATATAAATATAAGTATATCTATCTATATAAATGCAAATAGATACATAGTATACATATGGAAATATGTATGTATGTGTATACATACATGTGTATATGTGTATATATGTGTATATATATATATATATATATATATATATATATATATGAGAGAGAGAGACAGAAAGAGCTATAGAGTCATAGATCTAGAACTGGAAAGGATGAGATAATGAAGACCATCTAGGCCAATGGTGTCAAACTCAAATAGAAATAGAGGCTATTAGATTCTACATAAAAATACTTGCAGATGTGTATTGATTTAGAAAACCACATATTAACATTATCTATGTTCTATTATATATTATTTTATTTTGTTTAAATACTTCCCATTAGCATTTTCATCTGCTTTGACAGCAGTGTTGCTGAGACTTGGGACCTGTAAGTTTGCCACCTCTAATCTTGTATACCTCACTCATTTTATAGCAGAAGAAAGCAAAACTCAAGGAAATTTAGTGATTTGAGGTACCATAGGGAAGAAATGAAAGAAGTAGGTTTTGAACCCAGGATCACTTTATTCCAAACCTAGAATCTAAAAGAACTAGGAGTCCATCTAATCTAAACTTTAATTGAGAAGGAATTTCCTCTACCATTTCCCCCAATTTTTTCCCCCTTAATTAATCTAACAGAGATTTGCTGACTATGGGAATGGGAATTGGATAAAAAGAGATTTAAAAAATTGGGACTCGTCTAAGTCTTTCAAATCTAAGACTCAGTCATATCAAGTCTGTGAAGGCATCGAAGAGAGAAGTGATTTCCAATGTCTGTAGACTAAATGGGCAAATTAGGGCAATGATACTCAGTTCCATTCTTGGCAATACTTTTCAGCTAGGATTTGGAAATTTCTACTCAAGTAATCTTGGGTGTGGGCCATTAGAATGAAGGCAATTTGAAAAGTAACTTTAAAGAACCTATCATAGTGTTCTTTTGTTCTTGAAGGGGAGAATGCATAGAATTCATTTTTAAACATATGTTATTAAGCGTATCTTACTGTAAGCTAATGTTGCTGATGAAATCTTAGATAATTGGCTAATCATAGTGTACAATGCATGATTTCTCCTTCTAGAAGGATAAACTTGTGAAAATCAAGCAAGGTGAGCTAAGGTGAGATTAATGCTAGTATTTGTGATTATACTTGTGAGTAAGCCTACTTCATTTTTTCTATACATCCAATAAACTATATATCTAGATAGAAGATTTACCTACCATTTAGTAATGATGTCTATTACAGAAATCAGTTTTCTCTATTTTTTGCACAAATGTTTATCATCTTTCCAGTAAGCACCTCCTCCCACTAAAAATAAATTTAATATATTAGGTATTTTTTATTTAAAATACTTGCCTACTTTTTCATTTAAAATACTTGCCTATTTTATATTAATACAGAAAGTGAATAGAATATAATTTTGAAATTATAAAGCAAATAAAGCTTCCTCTCTTTTTTTGAGATGTTTAAGGAATTTGTTTTTCAATAGCTTGAGGCTTTCTCCCCCTACCTCTGCAACTATGTACTACCACTGTTGTCTTTCAGAAAGTTATTTCTTTTTAAATCTTATACGGTAGTAGAATCAGTCATGTATGACTATTTACTTTGTTTGACTACCCATTAAGTGATGCCATAAACAAGTTGAAATCAACTTTGTAACCATACAAATGTTTCTTGCCTCCCCAGATTTGTATTTGTGTCACTAGAATGTACCATTTTACCATCTCCTCCTCCATATTCTCTCCAAAGGACCTTTTCATCCTTAACCTAATAGAACATTGTTTGCCTGTGGAAAATAAATTTAGACAATATCTATGTGAAGTGGATAGAAATCATGAATAGGTCATTCTATACTAGAGTTCTCTACTGAGCCACTATACAGATGATTGGATGGAAGTGGCAGCACAGAATCATGTTTTGCATATACATCCTCTTAGGAAGACATCTCGACAGATAAAACAACCACTTGATCAGAATTTTATAAATTTATCAAATGCAATATTAATTGCAACATTTACCACAGGCAAGTATTATTGTGATCAAAGAGATCAGTCAGATATTTATTGAGCTTCTACTGTTTGCCAAGTGCTGTGTTAAATGATTCTGGAGGTACAAAGGCAGAAGCAAAGCTAATCCTCTTTATGTATACCCTATCTATATCTATATCTATATGTGTGTGTGTGTGTACAAACACCTGTATATGCAAAACACAAGCACAACAGATACAAGGTAACCTTATAAATTGAAACAACTAGCATCTTTGGATGAGGACACACTAATGTATAAAATGAATACAATGACGACCCCATAGTACTATAGAAATGTTAGTAGATATATAATATATAGAATATATAGATTTTAAAACCTTCTTGCTCTAGAATTGTGTGCAGGGAGCCTTCATTATGTCTGGTATCTCAAAACTGTTATAGCCCTTGGTTTTCACTGAGCACCTGCAACCTGAATTTGGAAATCTTGCTTGGGAAAACATTGCTTGTGGAAATCTTACCTAATCATCCCTGCTCCCCTGAACCATCTGAGAAAAAAGGCAATTCTTCTGCCCCTAATATACCAAAGCTCACAGAAGATCTTGTTCCATGATCCTCAGGCTCTCCTTTCAGAGGTGACATTCTGGAATAGGGCCACAGACAGAATAGGGCTCAGCCTAGGCTGAGCATGGGCGTAGTGAGCATTCCAAATTCACGAAGTTCTCTAAATGTGCAAAATCTTCATCCATTTTCAGATGAATTGAAGGAAGTGGGGGGAAACAGAAATTTAGTAAGCTCTGGGGAACCAGCAACAAAACATTAGGTGATCTTGAAGCCTAACACAATTTCCCCTTCCCTCTGTTATTTGAGAAGCATAAAACTGAGGCTGTCCTCTACTCTGATGTAGGACCCTTAAGAGTGGGAGCACCAGTCAATTGATTCTTTTTGGTAGGGCAAATAAACTCCCACTTCCTTCCTCCTTGGCATTCTCTCTGATCATGGCTTCCCAACTTTCCACCTTGTTCTCTGCCTCACTTTTCCTAATTCTGTTTTCTGACTTCACTAAATGCTGCCCTTATCATACTCCCTGATTTTTTTATTGCATCAACCCTGCTCTGATATAATCTTCCTTCTCTTCCTAATCTTGAACAAATAGTTAACCAGTACAAATCTACACAGTCCTCTGGCCTTTAATTCTTTGTTCCTTTGTTCTAATGCTACTTACACCTTACCAAACCCCAAGCCTGGGTTACCCTTACTAGCCACTACCTCTGTTCTTTTTAGCACGCTACCAAATGTTAAAGGAGCAAGTCATACCTCTGTGCTGACTGGATGCAGGAGTTTGAATCTGTGCTCTACTCCTTACTGTCTGCATGACCATGGGAAAGTCATTTAATATTTCTGGTTCTCAATTTCTTCATTAGAAAAATGAAGGGATTGAATTAGATGACTTCTAAGGTACTTTACAGCTCTAAATCTATGATTCTTGTAGCCGTTGTTCAATCCTTAACTGAAAATCTTGATCAATACCACCTTCTCCAAGTCAAAACAAAAAAGACTCAATCCTTGGAAATTCTCAGCACTACTCAAATGATTCTGTAACTTCAGCAGTTTGGATATTTCTGCAGTGAGGCAAATTCCAACTCAGTAATCCCTCTCCATCTTGAGTAACTTCTATCACTGTCCTACCATAAGTTCACCATAGGATATTCACCCAAAGTACAGGAAACCTTTGTTGCTTTCAACTTACATAAGGAGGATACCAATGGAACTACTGAGCTGTTCATCCAATGTAAATTTCATCATATAATCAGATCTTCTTTCCTTATTACATATTGTCTTGACAACATCTTTCATTCTATTCTTAAAAATTCCTCATTCCTTTAGAATCAAATATAGCCTTCTTAGTTTAGAATTTAAAACCTTTCATAGCATGGGTCCAATCTATTCTTTCTTATTAGGTATTAGACCCCTTCAAACAAAGTATAGTCTAGACAAGTAATCCTTGTTTTTTTCTCATTCATGGCACACCATCTCCAGACTCTCTCCTTTTCCTCTGTTCCCTCACATCCTCTGTTCCTATAATGCCATCTTTCTCATCTCCATCACTCAGAATTCTCAGTTTCACTCAAAAGTCATAAAAAGAACATAAGTTAAAGGAAGATAGTTTTGAAAAAAGATGGATGAGATCAATTTTCATATATATGCTTTTATTTATTTTCAAAACAGGAAATTATTTGGTTATTTTCCTGCTCATCCCCTTAACTTATCTTTGTTAGAGTGACACCGTCAGTGAAGCAGAACATTTTAAAAAATTCTACTATTTCTTACATAACTAAAAGGGATACCAATTAGTGCTAATTGGGGTGGCACTTCTACGGATGTGGACACCTCTCCATTAGGGTTGTAACCAGCAACTTATTGCTCGTAGATCACTAAACAGCTGTCAGATGGTAGCAGCGTCTAATCAATATCCACCTGGATTTGATTTAGCTGAGTGACCTACAGGATAGACTCCATATGTGATTAGCAATCCCCTGAGCCATGCAGTCCTCCAGAAAAGAGCTCCCTAGTGCCCAAATTCTCAACCCAGACATTTACCATTCCTACTACTCTTTATCATGAAAATGTGCGACAGGTACAGTTTTGTAGACAAATTTGCTCATTGATTTTAGCATTAATTTATAGTAAGCATGAATGGGCCAGTCTATTTCCTTTGGTAGTTCATGGACTCACGTTTTTGTGTATTTTTAGGGTATTATCTTCCTGTTGTTATGTAGTAATTAGCAGATTTAGGATGAACAATGCCGAGTTAAAGAGCAGCATATGTAATTCTTGGACAGAAGTATACAGAGTAATAGAAAGAGAGCAACACTTAAGCAAATATACCCCATATACACATATGTACATGCATACACACACATATATACACATATACCTATACATATATACATATGTGTACAGGCATGTGTATATATATGGATATGCATAATTTTATATATCTGTGTGTATGTGTATTGTACTCATATAATTTATGTGTCCACATGGATCTGTCTAGATGTGGTATCTAGGTTGAGAGAAAAGTTTTTAAACAAGTTTTTAAAATAAATAGTTAAATAAATTTTAAAAGCTGTATTTATTTGCGTACTCCTAGTTCCTAGTACATTGTTTAACATATAGTAGTTAATTAATGTTTGATATCCTCATTTGATGGGAGGATAGACATAATTTATATGATTTGTAGTATTTCCTTGTATATTTTAGATGTTAGTCTTTTATGAAAAAATAAATCTTCTGACAAACATTTCCCCCCAAATTTGCTTACTTCCATTTTATTTTTTTCCCTTTTCTTTTTTTCTCAAATATGTTTATTTATTTGTTTTCAAGTTTCAACAATCACTTCCACAAGTTTTAAGTTTTTCCTCTCCATCCCTCAAATGGCATGCAATCTTACATGGGCTCTACATATATGTTAGTCATATTGCATAAAACAATTAAAATTAATGGGAGAAAGCATGAATGAAACTAAACAAAACCAAACATAACAAAAGAGAAAATAGTGTGCTTCATTCTGCATTCTGATTCCATAGCTCTTCCTCTGGATGTGGAAGGCATTTTGCATCAAGTCCTCTGGAAATATTTTAGGTCCTTGCATAGTTGTGAACAACTAAATCTATCAAAAACAGTTCTCACAATCTATGACTGTTACTGTGTATAATGTCCTCCTGGTTTTGCTCACTACACATAGCATCCATTTATATAAGTTTATCCAGGTATTTCTGAATTGGCCTGTTGGTCATTTCTTATAGCACAATACTATTCCATTACATTCATATACCATAACTTGCTCAGCTATTGCCCAATTGATGAACGTTCCCTTGATTTCCAGTTCTTACCACCAAAAAGAGCTGCAATATATATTTTTATACATGTGGGTCCTTTCCCTATTTTTGTGATCTCTTTTGGGATACACCCCTAGAAGTGGTATTGCTGGGTCAAAAGAGTATGAATATTTTTATAGCCCTTTGGGTATAGTTCCAAGTTGCTCTCCAGAATGACTGGATCAACTTATAGCTACATCAACAATGAATTAGTGTTCCAATTCTCCCACATATTTTCCAGCATTTATCATTTTCCTGTTTTTTTCATGTTAACCATTCTGATGATGGTATGATATGGTACCTTGAAGTTGTTTTGATTAGAATCTCTTTAATCAACAGTGTTTTAGAGCATTTTTTTATATGATTATAGATAATTTTAATCTTCCTCTGAAAACTGCCTGTCTATATCCTTGGACTACTTATCAACTGGAGAATGCCTTGCATTCTTGTAACTTTGACTCGGTTCTCTATATGTTGTAGAAGTGAAGCCTTTATCACAGACACCAGTAATAAAAATTCTTCTCCAGTTTTCTGTTTCCCTCCAAAACTTGGTTAACTTGGCTTTGTTTGTACAAAAACTTTTCAATTTAATGTGATCAAAATGATCAATTTTGCATTTCACAATATTCTCTCTTTCTTGTTTGGTCATAAATTCCTCCATTCCCTATCAGTCTAATAGATATACTCTTCCTTGCTCCCCTAGTTTGTTTATAGTATCAGTTTTCATACTTAGATCATGTACCCATTTGGACTTTAATTCGGTGTATGGTGGCAGGGATTGTTCCATGCCCAGTTTCAACCACCCTATTATCCAATTTTCCTAGCAATTTTTGTCAAAAAGTGAGTTCTTATCCCAAAAGCAGGGATCTTTGGGTTTATCAAACAGTAAATTGCTATAATCATTGACAACTGTGTCTTGGGTACCTAACCTATTCCACTGAGGTACCCCTCTATTTCTTGACCAGTACCAAGTGGTTTTGATGATTGTTGCTTTATAATATAATTTAAGATCTGATATGGGTAGGCGGCCTTCCTTAGTATTTCTTTTCATAATTCCATGATATTCTGGATTTTTTGCTCTTCCAGATGAATTTTGATATTATTTTTTCTAGTTCCAAAAAATATTTTTGATACTTTGATTGGTATGGCACTGAATAAGTAAATTAATTTAGGGATCTTGGTCTATCCATGAGCAACGGATGTTTTCCAATTATTTAAGTCTGACTTTATTTGTGTGAAAAGTATTTCGTAATTGTGTTCACATGGTCCCTGGGTTTGTTTGGGCAGGTAGACTCCCAAATATTTTATTGTGTCTACGGTAACTTTAAATGGGATTTCCCTTTGTATCTCTTACTGTTGGACTTTGTTAGTAATGTATAAAAATGCAGATGCTTTTTATGTATTTATTTTGTATCCTGTAACTTTGCTAAAACTGTTTATTATTTGAAGTAGTTTTTTACTTGATTCTTGAGTATATTTTTAAGTATATCATCTCGAGTATATCTTTACGTATATCATCATATCATTTGCAAAGAGTGATAACTTAGTTTTGTCTTTGCCTATTCTAATTCCTTCTATTTCTTTATCTTGTCTAATTGCTACAGCTAACATTTCTAGTACCATATTGAATAACAGTGGTGATAATGGACATCCTTGTTTCAACCCTGATCTTATTGAAAATGACTCTAGTTACACCCATTACATATAATGCTTGTTAATGGTTTTAGGTAGATGCTGCTTCTTATTTTAAGGAATGTTCTATTTATTCGTATGCTCTCCAGTGTTTTAAATAGGAATGGGTGTTGTATTTTGTCAAAAGCTTTTTCTGCATCTATTGAGATAATCACATGGTTTCTGTTAGTTTTGTTGATATGATCAGTTATGCTGATTGCTTTCCTAATACTGAACCAGCCCTGCATTCCTGGTATAAATCCTACCTTATCATAATGTGTGATTCTCATAACATGTTGCTGTAATTGTTTTTTGTTAATATCTTTTTTAAATTTTTTGCGTCTATATTCATTAGGGAAATTGATCTATAATTTTATTTCTGTTTTGGCTCTTCCTGATTTAGGTATCATCACTATATTTGTATCATAAAAAGAATCTGGTAGGACTCCTTCTTCACAAATTTTCCCAGTCTATATAGTAATAGAATTAGCTGTTATTTGAGTGTTTGATAGAATTCACTTGTGAATCTATCTGGCGCAGGAGAATTTTTTTCCTAGGAAGTTCCTTGATAACTTGTTCAATTTCTTTTTCTGAGATGTGGCTATTTTTTAATTTCCTTTTCTGTTAATCTGGAAATGTACATTTTTGCAAATATTCATCCATTTCACTAAAATTCTCAAATTTATGAGCCTAGAGTTGGGCAAAAGTAATTTCTAATTATTGTTTTAATTTTCTCTTCATGGGAAGTGAATTCACCATTTTTATTTTGATACTGGTAATTTGGTTTTCTTCTTCCTTTTATGAAAAATTCAGATTGATCAAATGTTGCACTAATCCTGTCTGCCCTTGGGTCTGCTCTCTTCTCTTGCTGTACTAACCAGTAAGAGACAATACCAGGACCCCAGACATTTTGGCCACATTACTGTTTTTCCCCCTTTAGCAGAATAACAAAAATCAACCTACATAATCAAATACATATAACACAGACAGCCTAGCTCCACTACCTAAACACCAGGTGTATTAGGTTTTCCTCCTCTAGAATTGCTTGGTAACTTTAAGAAAATTGAGGAGTCTCTGTGCTTTCTGTAAATGGCTCCAGTCCCTGATAGTGTTGCCTAAAGTACATAGAGGATATTCGTAGTTCCATTTAGCTGCTAACAGATCAGATTTTGCACAGAAACATTTACTTCAAAAGGCGTAATCACAAGTATACAAACTTCCTCAACATGTAGGAGGTGCAACCTTTCTCCCCTCCTACACCACCTCAGGATTTGGGGAGGAGAAGGGAAAAATATTCATAGCTTAGCACATTTCCTTTAGAGCACTGTTGCAGTTCCAAATCTAAAAACCAACATGAGCTACAGTACCATACACTTTGGCTTCTCAGAGATTTTATGCTGGGTTGGCTGCATCATCCTGGCTGCAATCCTAGCTCCAAAGTCACCATGGCTTAATTCCTGAGTCCATGAGGACATCTAGCATCTGAAACCGAGAAAATAAATAATACAGAACAGAAACAAACACCCTCAGATCTATTTCTAAGAGCTGGGGTAAAAGAGAGAGAGGAGGAGACAGAAAGTATTCACTTCTCACTAGTTCAGTTTATGGCATCCTGTTATGGCTAAACTCAGATCTTCATCATCAGGATGTAGCACATATGAATAGTGGAGAAGAGAACACCAGAAAGAAAGTAATGGAAAAGAATGTTTGAGAAAGAATGATAGGATCCGTCATTCCAATTTTAAAGACTCAGACAACCGATCAAAATTAGCTACCCTCAGCCACATAGTGGGGAATGAAGAAGTCTCCATCTTAGTTAAACTAGGTATGCTATCATTTCTAAAAATATATTAACTAGCAAAGGGAAAAATGGGCCACATAGCATAATTTATTCCTACTGTTTAGGGAAGGAATGTAATGCTTATCTATGACATGGCTATCTCTTGTTTGAAAAAAGATGTTAAAAAAATTGCCCCTTCACTGTACTCTTTAGTGCATTTAGTTTAACATCAATTAGCATTTATTAAATACCTAATATGTTTCATGCACTCTGCTCAGCACTGAGAGTCTGAAGGTAACACATGACAACTTCACTCAAAGAATTTATATTCTATAGTAAAGATAACGTGGATGATATATATATATATAATATATAGACATATATGTATATATACATAGGTATACATGTACATATAAAATTTTACAAAATAAGGGATGAGGCAGGACTTGTAGTTTCACTAATATTGATAGTGCCCAGAAGTGAAAACTCTCTTTACCTAAAATTCTTTGTAATTTAAAACATAAGAGCATTAAGAAATTAAATTTTTTATGGTGGACCATATGGCCATTATGTCAGAAAGTGACAATCAAATCCTGATGTTTCTTGTTCTGATAGCCCTCTATCCATTTCTCTATTCCCTTAAAAATAAGTGTATACAGAAATATATGTATATACATATATATGTATGTATATCAAAAGAAAGAAAAGAAAAGGAAATGAAAAGAAAGAAAAGAAAGAAGGAAAGGAAAGGAAAGAAAGAAAGAAAGAGAAAGAAAGAAACAAAGAAACATGAGTTGGTGAGGAGGTACTAGCATCTATGAATAAAGGATAAAGGTCAAGAAAGACTTCAAATAGGAGGTAGCACTTGAGCTGAATTTTAAAGGAAACTAGGAATTCCAAGAGGCAGAGGTGAGATAGGAGTGCATTTAAGGCATTAGGTGACAATCTGAACAAAGTCACAGATATTGGAAATGGAAAAAGATACATGAGCAAGAGAAAGAAAAATAATTATGCTGGACCACAGAGTAAAGAAAGGGTGTAATATCTTAAAATTCTGGAAATATAAATTGAAGTCAATTCATAAAAGGCTTTAAAAGCCATCCAGAGTAGATTACATTTAATTCTATAGGCAAGAGGTAAACATTGGAGTTTGTGAAGTAGGAGAGTAACATAATCAGACCTGAGTTTTAGGAATATATTCTCATGCTGGGCATTGTGATATTCACCTTCAGTCCCTGCTGCTTGAAAATCTGAGGCTGATAGATTCATTGAATTTATGAGTTCTGATCTATAATAGGGCTAAAGCCAATCAGATGTCCATGCCAAGCTTGACACTAATATGGTAAGCCTCCAGGAGCAGAGAGCTATAAAGCTGTGTAAAAACGGGTAAACTGGTCTAAGTTGGGAAAACAGAGCAAGTTAAATCTTTTGCATTGTTCAATATTGGGATCAAGACTGGACATGGCAGCTGCACTTCCATGTTAGGTGAAATATAGAGAAAAGTCAAAAAGAGGAAAAAAAAGAAAGAACAAAGGAAAGAAAGAGGAGAGTGAGAGAGATAGAAAGAGGAAGAGAGAGAGAAAGAAAGGAGGACATTTTGATGGAAGAAAAAAAGAAGCAGCTGGGTAGAGAAGGATGATGTATGTATTGGAGATGGAAGAGATGAAACAGGGAAATCAATTATGATGTTACTGCAACAATTCAGGTTAAAGGTGATAAGTACCTGAACCATATGGTGACTGGATAAATTGAAAGAAGAGAAAAGAAATGAGAGTCAATGTGAAGAAGAACTCATTAGATATGGGAAGCAATAGAATATATTTGATGCAAGAGAGTAATGTGTTACAACTAACTGAGTTTTCAAACCTGGATGACTAGGAAGATGGAGGTGCCCTTGACAGAAGTCAGACATTTTGGAAATGGAATGGATGTTCTGGGGAAAGGAATGAGTTCAGTTTAAAGTATAGTTTGAGTTTGCTAGAGGGTATATGGTTGATGAACTAGTAAAATTAATTGAGCAGGGATGGTCAGACAAATAGTATGAGAAAGAAAATGCTTGTGTGGTGAAAGGAGAATATATCTAGGACAATCTATGGAATAAAATACTACAGAGAGTTAGGGAAAACATATATTATTTTTATCTAATTTAATGAAAAGCCCCTTTTCTTTTGATGCAAAACATCTTAGTGCTTTTGTATTTTGTATGATTTATTTTATTGATTGTTTCCCTAACGCTCCTTACATTTCTTTCATAAATCCTAGTTAATGAAAATAAATGATTTTGATAAGTGGTTGTATTTTGTTTGCCATTGTCCTATCTATAAAACTCACTACCACTTATATAGTAATTTAAGCTGTGTAAAGAAGTTTTTATATATTATTTTATCATTGCAGTTTTCTGAAATAAATGCTTTATTTCATTCATTTAAGAGAAAAATAAATTGACCTTGACAGAGGTTGATCAGGATTACACAGATAATGTGTGAGGTAGGATTCAAACTCAGGTCTTGATTTTGAGTCTATCCAGGACTCTATTCACAACATTATGTCATTGTCACAATATTTTCCATCAGTATTTACTGATAATTTTGGCCTGTAATTTTATTTTTTCATATTATGTTTGACAGGTTTGGAATAATATGTCTATCACATTTATAAAACAAATAAAAGTTATAGAAGATAGATTAGATTGACTTCATTATGTAAGCTCCAGTGGCTCCACATTACCTTCAGGATCAAATATAAAATCCTCTGATTGGTTTTTCAAGCCATTCATAAATTGATCCCTTCTTATCTTTCTAGTCTTTCTACAATTTACTTCCCTCCTGTACTCTTAAATTGAGTGACACCATTCTCTCTGCTTTAAATCAATCTCATACCCCATATGTGGACACTAAGCATGGCTCTCCTACTCTTTCCTCATACCACTCTGTCACTCATCTCTACCTTCTGATTTTCCCACCTTCTTTCAAATGTCTCCTAAAGTTACATTTTGGCAAGTTGCCTTTCCAAATCATTAATCTTACTCACTTCCTTAGGAGATTGTTTCTAATCCATCCTGTTTCACTTGTCTGTAGATAGATAGTTGTACATTGACCCTCCAAATAGAATATGAACTCCGTGAGAACAGGTACCCTCTGCCCCTTTGTATCCTCAACACTTAGCACAATTCCTAACACAATGAAAGTCCTTACAAATGTTTGTTGCCTAATGGAAAATATTTTTAAAGTTATTTTTTTCACCACAGATAGCATTTTATCTCAAATAAAATTCAAATATATCTGACAGAAAATATAGCAATTAAAATATATAAAGAATCCAAATAGGTTTGGGAAGTAGCCTCATGAAGTTAGTTGGGATAACAGATTTATCTGTTTTTTAAAACAATTTATATGTTATAAGAATTCCTTCTTTTTGAATATTTGATTATATCTGTGGATCCGTCTAGTCTTGGAACTTATTTACATGATAGCTCATTAAGCTCCATTTAATGCCTAATTAAATATTGGTTGATACGTTTTCTGTTTTGTCAATTTGAACATTTTATTTTTTAAAAAAACATCAATCTACTGTCTGGTGTCATTGTTGGTGAATAAAAATGTGTATACTAATCTATGATGTCTTACTTATTTACTTTGAATTATTTGTGAATGATTAGTCATTTTTCTCATTTCTGATTTTATTAGTCTATTTAATTCCTTCTTTTTATTAAAGTATCTTTTTATCAGTTTTATTGGTCTTTTAATGGCTCTTTTATGTACTCATTTAATATCTATTCTATTTATTTCTCCTTTTTCTTTACCAATATCATTCTTTCTATTTTCTTTGGCTCTATTGAAAACTCATTTTTTTCTCATTTTATCTCTCTAGCTAATATAAAGGTTTAAGGATATAATTTGGTACTGAAATTTGCTTTGTCTACATGCCATAAATTTAGAAATATTGTGGTTAATTTTTCCAATTTCTTTAACATGACATTTTTGTGCATGTAGGTTGCTTTTTTTTTAATCTAGGAATTATTCAATGTCATTTTAAGCATCACATATATTCTTCTGTCTCTTTATTCTCTTTATTGATTGATAGATAATTCCTTTATGATATATAACTGCTTTAATTTGTTGTGTTTCAACAAACTGTAATTATACACACACATACACACACACACACACACACACACACACACACACACACATATATATATGTATCATTGAACATTTATTTATTATGTAAGAGGTATGAGGCCCTGTTCTAAACACTGAAGAATCAGAGAAAAATACAAAACAAGTACTTCCCTCAAGGAACTTCCATTCTTTTCTGTTTTTTGGCAAAAAGTCTTCCAGAGTAGCTTTAGCCAAGAAGCCAGAAGCAGCAACAATGGAAGGGGGGGTGGGATGTGTGTATATGTGTGTGAATGTGTGTGACAGAAAGAGAGAGAGAGAGAGAGAGAGAGAGAGAGAGAGAGAGAGAGAGAGACATGATTTTCTTTTTTTCTTTTTCTTTTTGAAGTTTTAGTATTTTATCTTCCCCTGATCACATGTAAAAACAGTTTTGTCTTTTTTAAAAATTGAGTTCCAAATTCTTTCCCTTCTTCCCTTTTCATTCCCCTCATTGAGAAGGCAAGTAGACTGATACAGGTTATGTGCGTGTAGTCATGCAAAACATTTCCATATTGCTCATGTTGTAAAAGAAAATATAGACCAAAAACCAAGAAAATAAAATAAATCAAAAAACAAAAAACAACAACCCAAAAAGCCACAAAGTGCTTCCTTCTATATTCAGATATCATTAGTTCTTTTTCCAGGATGGATAGCATTTTTTATCATAAATCCATTGCATTGCTGAGAAGTGCTAACTCATTCACAGATTATCAACATATAATATTGCTGTTACTTTGTACACAGTACATTTTGCTTTATATCAGCTCATGTAAGTCTTTCAAGGTTTTTCTGAAAGTATTCTGTGTTCCATCACAATCACAATATAACACAATTTGTTCAGCCATTTCCCAGTTGATGGACATCCCAGCAATTTTCATTTCTTGACATCAAAAAAAAAGAGCTGCTGTAAAGATTTCCATATAAATAGGTCCTTCTCCCCTGCATATTTTAAGATTTTTTTTGAATACACACCTAGTAGTGGCACTGCTAGGTCAAAGGTTATGCACAGTTCTCTAACCCTTTGGGCATAGCTGTAAATTGCTCTAAAGAATGGTTGAGGGGAGAGCCTAAGCCCCATTGTAATGAAACAGGAAAACAACACCAGGACCACCTTAGCATATCCAAGGGAACTAGCAGATATCAGGTCTGCATCACATGCATTAGTTTAGCCCTGGTCACACAGGCATCCTCCCTTGGCCAGACAACCACATCCTTCAGTGTAGCCCTAGGAAAATACAGAAATTCTACAGTAGGACTCATATATACACCACTACTAGACCCTAACTCATTACTATCAACAATGTCAGATCCATACAGCTTCCAGCAGAGCTTGCCACCCTCCATCCCACTCCCTTAGCCCAGCACCATACATGAGCATCCCCCAAGACCCTAAGGGCAACATCAGTGCAACACCACTTAAAGAGTCAGGGCCCATAGCAACTGGCACAAGAAACCTAAGACAATATGCCTTCTATTCCAGGTACAGAGTTCAATTTTACAAAAAAGGCAAAAGGTAAAAAAAACAAAGAATGAACAAGAAATAACTACTGAAGCTGAAGAGCAAGAGGTGGTGACTGACAGAAGCAAGGGCAAATCAGGGGAGGTGGTAAACAGAAGCAAAATACTAATGAGGAGAGAAAAGGTGAGAAAAGAGAAAGGACAGACAGAGAGAGGATAGGTTGAAGGAAATTCACAATTAGTTGCCATAATTGTTAATGTGAATGGGATGATCTCTCCCATAAAAAGGAAATGAATAGAAGACTGTTCAATAAAAACAGAATCCTACAATAAATTGTTTAAAAGAAACATACATGAAATACAGAGACATACAGAAAGTAAAGGTACAAGAGTGGAGCGGAATCTATCATGCTTCAGTTGAAGTAAAAAAAAAAGAGATAGCAATCCTAATCTCAGACAAAGTAAAAGCAAAAATATACCTAATTAAAAGGAATAAAAAAGAAACTACATCTTGCTAAAAGATACCATAGGCAATGAAACAATATCAACACTAAAAATATATGCACTAGCTGGAGTAACATCCAAATTCCTCAAGGTGAAATTGAGTGAGTTACACGAAGAAGTAGAAACACTACATTGGTGGGGGACCTCAATTATCACCTCACAGAACTTGATAAATCCAAGCAAGAAAATAATAAGGTAAATACAATATTAGAAACATTAGATATGACAGACCTTTTCCATGTTTGAGACATAGAGAGTGACACCATAAGCAAATTAGAAGAGCAAGGACTGGTTTACCAGATCTTTAGGGAGGGGAAGAATTCATGACCAAACAAGAGATGGAGAACATTACAAAATGTGAAGCAAATAAATAATTTGATTGTATTAAATTAACAAGCTTTTGTAGTAACAAAAGCAATGCAACCAAGATTAGAAGGAAAGTAGAAAGATGGGAAATAATCTTTACAGCAAGTGTCTATAATAGAGGTCTCATGTCTCAAATATATAGAGAACTGAGTCAAATTTTCAAGAATATAAGTAATTTCTCAACTGATAAATCAAAGCTATTTATAGACATTTGAAGAAGTGCTCTGAATCACTTTTGTTGGGAAAGTTGCAAATTCTAACAAGTCTGATATACCACCTCACATCTCTCTGATTGGCTAATATTACAGAAAAGAAAAATGATAAATGCTGATGAGGATGTGGAAAAATTGGGATATGAATGTACTGTTGGTGAAGTTGTGAAATGATCCAATCACTCTGGAAAGTAATTTGGAACTATGCCTAAAGGGCAACGAAACTGTGCATACTCTTTGATCTAGTAATAACACTACAAACTCTATCCCAAAGAGATCATAGAAAAGGGAAAAGAACCTACATGTTCAAAAATATTTATACCATCCCTTTTCAATGTGACAAAATATTGAAAATTAAGCGGATGCCCATCTATTGGGGAATGGCTGAACATGCTGAGGCATATGAATTTAATTGAATGCTATTGTTCTATAAGAAATGATGAACAGGCAGATTTAAGAAAAACTTGGAAAGACTTACATGAATTGATGCAAAATGAAATAAGCAGAACCAGGAAAACATTGTACAGCAATTTGTATCAACAAATTGTATCAGCAACATTGTATAATGATAAACTATGTAAGATAATTTATCCCATTCTACCCTTCCTCTCCCTTTCTTCCAGGACACTCATGACCAAATTTCTTAGTTTTATTTATTTAAATATCATCCCTTTATATTCAGCTCACACCTGTGACCTTTATCTATATATACTCCTAACTGTCCTAATATTAAGACAATTCTTATGAGTTGCAAGTATTAACCTAATGAAGTCCCTTATGATTTTTCCTGTTTATTTTTTTTAATTCTTCTCTTGAGTCAAATATTTGAAAGTAAAATTTTCTATTCAGCTCTGTTCTTTTCATCAGGAATTCTTGAAAGATTTCTATTTCATGGAATGTTAAATCTAGCCTCCTGCACCAAAGATTATACTCAGTTTTATTGAGTAGGTGATTCTTGGTTGTAATCCTAGTTCCTCTGCCCTCTGGAATGTCATATTCCAAGCACTCTGATCCATATGATGTAGAAGCTGCTAAATCTTGTATTATTCTGATGGCAATTTTGCAATATTGTTTCTTTCTGGCTGTTTGAAATATTCTTCTTTGACCTGAGAGCTCTGGAATTTGGCTATAATATTCCTGGAAGTTTTCTTTTGGGGACATCTTTCAGGAGGTTATCTGTGAATTCTTTCAATTACTATTTTACCCTCTGGTTGTAGAATATTGTCTACCTTACCAGAACCAGTCTCTAACATGTGGATGGCTGGAGCCAAGCAAAGCAGGCTAGAGAGAAGGAAATCAGGAGGCAAACAGAAGTTTAATTTCAAGGTGAAGAAAGTACTTTTAAGGGAAAAAATGGTCATTCAATGAAATAGAGGAATTTCAAGCATTCTTGATGAAAAGACCAGTGCTGAAAAGAAAATTTGACTTTTAATACAAGAATCAAGAGAAACATGAAAAGGTAAACAGGAAAGAGAAATCACAAGGGACTTACTAACATTCCTACACTACATGGAAAGATAACTCTTGAAACTATTCTCACTATTTGGGTAGTTGGAGAGATTATACATACACATATCATATATATATATATATATATATATATATACACATATATATTCTAAAAGATTATACATACATATATTATATATATATATATATATATATATATATATATATATATATTCTAAAAGAAATAAATTAAGGGGTAAGAGAGGAATATATTATGAGTAGAAAGGGAGAAGTAGCATAGGGCAAATTATATCTTACAGAAGAGACTAGAAAAAGCTTTTTCCAGTGGAAGGGAAAAAGGGGGGAGGAGAGAGGGGAAAAGTGAAGCTTACTATCATCACATTTGGCTCAAGTAAGGAATAACATTCACACTCAATTTGGTATGAAAATCTATCTTACACTACAGGAAAGTAGGGGAAAAAGGGATAATCAGGGTGGGGTGGATGACAGAAGGGAGGGCAACGGGAGGAGGGAGCACTCTCAGACAGGGACAAGGTCAAAGAGAGAATAGAAGAAATGGGGAGCAGGATAGGGTGGAGGGAAATGTAGTTAGTTTTACACAACATGACTATTATGAAGTTAGTTGCAAAACTACACACATATAGGCTATATTGAATCACTTGCCTTCTCAGTAGGTATGGGTGGTGAGGGAAGAAGGAAGAGAAGTTGGAACTCAAAGAATTAGGAACAAATGTTGGGAATTGTTTATTCATACAACTAGGAAATTAGAAACACAGGTAATGGGGTATAGAGATTTACTTTACCCTACAGGACAAGAAAGAAGAAGAGGACAAGGGAAGGGAGGGGTGTTAGAAGGGAGGGCACATTGGTGGAAATGGCAATCAGAATGCAAGGTGTTTTGGGGTGGGTGGGAGAGAGAGGTAGGGAGAAAATTTGCAACTCAAAATTTTGTGGAAATGAATGTTGAAAACTTAAATAAATCAATTAGTTTAAAAAAGAAGGATGATATCTAGACTCTTTTTTTGATCATAGAGTTTAGGTAGTCCAAAAATTTTTAAATTATCCCACTTGGATCTAGTTTATAGATTAGTTGTTTTTCCAGTGAGATATTTCACATTGTCTTTTATTCTTTCATCCCTTTGTTTTTTTTTTTACAGTTTCTTGATTTCTTATGAAGTAAACATAATTTTAATTTTTCAGGAGTTATATTCTTCAGTCAGTTTTATACCTCATTTTCCATTCAGTCAATTATGCTGAATTCTTTTCTTTTTTCTTTATTTATTTTTTGTTAATGTTATTCATTTTTAGTGTTCTACAATCACTACCATAAAACTTAGGTTTTTCCCCCTCCTACCTAGCCCCCACCACCCCCCTCCCTCCGAGATGGCATAAAATTCTATATAGGATCCACACACACATTCCTATTGAATTGAATACATTTTCACGATAATCATATTACGTAGAAGAACTAAAATAAATGGGAAAAAATAATATAACAAATCAAAACATTAAACACACACACACACATACACAAATGATCTACTACATTTTGCAACTGAATTCCATAGTTCTTTCTCTGGATGTGGAAGGCATTTTGCCTTAGAAGATCATTGGGAATTTTTTTTAAGTCCTTGCATTGCTATGAAGATCCAAGTTTACCAGAAAAAACTCTCACACACTGTGGTCGTTGCTGTGCACAAAGTTCTCCTGGTTCTGCTCCTTTCATTCAGCATCAGATCATATAAATCTTTCCAGGGCTCTCTGAGTCTCAAGTCTTCTTGTTCATCATTTCTTATAGCACATCAGTATTCCATTACATTCATATATCATAATTTATTCAGCCATTCCCCAATTGATGGGCATCCCTTTGATTTCCAGTTCTTGGTCATTACAAAGAGTGCTGTTATAAATATTTTTGTACATGTGGGACCCTTTCCCATTTTTATGATCTCTTGGGGATATAGTCCTAGAAGCGATATTGCTGGGTCAAAGGGTATGCACATTTTTGTAGCCCTTTGGGCATAGTTCAAATTGCTCTCCAGAATGGTTGAATGAGCTCACAGCTTCATCAACAATGAATTAGTGTTCCAACTCTCCCACATCCTCTCCAGCATTTACCATTTTCCTGTTCTGTAATGTTTACCAATCTGATGTAGTACCTCAGAGTTGTTTTGATTTGCATCTCTCTAATCAAAAGTGATTTAGAGCATTTTTAATATGATTATAGATATCTTTAATTTCTTCCTCTGAAAACTGCCTGTTCATATCCTTTGACCATTTATCAATTGGAGAATGACTTGTATTGTTGTACATTTGACTCCAATTATGGTTTTCTAAGGAGTTTTTTTCTTCAATGAATTTGTGTCTTTCTCCATTTCACCAATTTTGATTTTCAATGCATTCTTCTCCCCATTGACTTTTTGTATGTCTTTTACCACTTGACAATGATCAATTTTAAGGTGTTACTTTCTTTAGTAATTTTTATGTCTCCTTTACTAAGCTGTTGAATTTTTTTACATGATTTTTAGCATCACTTTCATTTCTCTTCCTGATTTTTCTTCTACCTCTTTTACTTTATTTTTGAAAGTTTTTTTGAACCCTTCCATGGCCTGAGAACAATGCATATTTTTCTTGTAGTATTCAAACTTTCACTTTGTTAATGTCTTCTGAATGTGTGTTTTGATATTCCTTGTCACCGTAGTAACTTTCCATGGCCAGAATTTTTTTTCAGTCATTTGTTCATTATTCAATGTACTTCTTGACTTTTAACTCTTTTTTTAAAGTAGAGTTCTGCTTCTAGAGTGGAGGATACACTGTCCCACACATCAGGTGTTTGTGCAGCTATTTTCAGAGACACTTTTAGGAATTTCTAGTAAGTTTTCAATTCTTCCAAAGTGGTTTGAACTAAACAGAGGTGTGTTTGCTACTCTCAAAGACCAGACTGTGCTCTGGTCCTTGACTGACCAGAAGTACTCTTTTCTGCTCTAGAGCTTTGACAAGGGTCCCTGCTCCTCTGTAGTTGCAAGTTCTTTGGCGCTTGTGCTCCCATTTACCCTGGGATTGCCCCCCAGGACTTCCTCCCAGAAAGCAACAGAATTCTGCCCTCTAGTGCCATCAATGAGACATCAATTACAGAGTTCTCATTCAACTACCTTACCATCTGCTGGCTGAGAGGTATGGAAGCAGATGGTGCTGCTGATTGATTCAGTGGCTCCAAAAGCCTGTTCCTGGTCGATGTACTGGACTATGATTAACTCTCACCCCAGTGTGAAAGGCATTTTCTGTTGGCCTTCTGAGTTGTTTTGACTGGAAAATAATTTTATCCCAACATTTTGTGTTTTCTACTGCTCCAGGAATTGTTTTATGGCATTATTTAAAGTTATCCAGAGGTTTTTTTTAACATGTGTTTCTTTTATTAGATACCTGAACCAAGACCTTAACCCTCAAAACCTTGATACCTTTATTCTTTGCCTCTAAATGCCCCATCAGCAGTACTAAAATCTGCAACAACTGGGCTTTGATACCAAGGTTTCAGGGCTTAGATTACGGATATAGTTCAGGAAAACGTATATGTTCATCCTAGTTTTTCCTCCCTTAGGATCTTATCAAGCATTCTGAGAATCACATTGGCATGTCTTGAGATCACAGAATGATATGCATATTTCCCCTTTACCACTAGAAAATAATCTCATTAAGGGCTAAAGAAAGATTTAGGATCTTGATACATTACATATGCTTAATAAATGTTTGATTCATTATTTGTGCTCATACTTGTGGAAGATTCCACAACTTTAAGTAATGTGATAGATCTCAAAGTGAAATAATATTTACGTAGAAATTTAAATACCATTGTATCTGTTATATTGCTCAACACAACTCATTTTGACAACTGCAATATAATACTTTGGTTGTCAAAAAGCTATGATACTTTTTATCAAATGTTTAAGGTTTGTATATTGTTGTAAAGTTAGAATGGGTAGCTAGGTGGTACAGTGGATAAGTCACTGGGATTGGAGTCAGGAAAATTCATCTTCCTGAGTTCAAATCTGATTTCAGACCCTGAACAAATCACTTAACTCTATTTGCCCCATTTTTCTCATCTATAAAATGAGCTGGAGCAGGAAATGCAAACCATTCCAGTATCTCTGCTAAGAAAATCCCAGATGAAATTATAGTCAGATATGATTGAAAAAAATGGAAAACTAAAGTGGCAATAACATTTTTTCATTTGACTTGAATTGTGTATGACCGAAGAAAATTGTTTCTTGTTGGAAGTCACTCTTTTTTTTAAGGGAGCATCATTGTGAAATAAAGTTTGGAAATATATTTTATAGATTTAAAATTCACATTCCCCATCAGTTTACTCAATCCTGTAACGCAGCATTTTTGGCAACCTCAAGGAAGAATAGAAAAGGACAAATAATTCACAGAGGATAGCTATACAGAACTTGGTCACAACCATTATTCTTTCAAAGATACACTTAGAACTTGAAGTGAGCCTTCATGTCATTGAAGAAGGAAGAAGTCAAGAATTAAATTTTGGGAACCTGATCAAAGGACTTGGCATCTCATTACATCCAGCTCATTCCATTAACAAAATTTCTTACTTGAACTCAGTATTTTCTAATTTGAATTTAGTTTTGTTGAATATTAACACTGAAATACTGCATTTTTCTATAGTTAGTTATGCATTTTCAGTTCATTACACATTCTTATGAATACCTTTTTCATATTTATTACACTACTTTTGCCCTTCCTTTACCCTCAATACTTAGTATAGTGCCTGGAACAGAGTAGATGCTTAATAAATTGTTTCTGATTTGTTTTAGTGGGAAAGATTATTTGCTTGATTTTTTAATTCTTTTAATAACCCTTTTATTTTCATAGGTGAATTTCATTCAATATTATAATTATTTTGATGTCCTAATTAGATACTTTTCCCAAATAAATCTTTCTCATTTAATGCCAATCCCTTTTTTCAAACTTATTAAATTTCCTAAATATTTTTCTATTAACTCTGGCACACATTAAAAAAACAAACAAAAACCTAGTTCCCTTTTTCATTATTCCCAAATTAAAGGTCAGAGTTTTACTTTTGGATAGATGCCTACTCTTGTTACTTTTCCACCTGGTATGATTGCTTTCTCCTTTCTTATTCTCTTCCTTTATTTGTAGCACCCTTAATCAAGAAATTTGCTTTTCTTTTTCTTCCCGTTTTCCTCAATTCCAAGTGTCATTGGATGTTTAACTAAAATATTAATAGTTTTTTTTCCTCCTTTGTGGCTAAGCAACCTTAACTAAAAATTATTTCTTGGTTCTAACACTTAGTTTGATGGTACTATTCGCTCCCACAGATTCCATGTTATTATTAGTTCTCATTACCAAAATGACTCTTAATTTGTCTATCTTTCCATAAATTGTGCAGTCTTCTTGATCTTGTTTCCAACTTCTGCTTCATAAGAAGTTATAGGTTTGTGGGGAATTTTGATTTTATGATGAAGTCAAAGACTTCTTACTCTATGCAAATAATATATTAATTTTTTTCTTTCATTCTTCATTTTATAGAAAAATAATGTCATGAAATTTGAATTGATGATTGTTTATATCCAAGGCCATTCTTGTCAGTTAATAAGATTATTCCCTTGTAATTATTGCTAAATAGATAGACAATTTTATGTCTGAGTGAATTGGATTTTATGTCCTTCCATATGGTTGTTCTAGGAATTCTATTTGCAATTAATCTTTTGTTTTCAACATTTCTGGGAATTTTAACGAATGTCAACAAAGGCATCGTCCAATTTCTTTCCTCTTTGCGTGTTTTAGGAATTTGGTTAACAAATTGTCTCTTCTTTTCTCAGCCCATCTGTCCCTTTTGTGAATCTATTCTAATGTTTTTTAATGTTTTTTTTCTCTCTCATTTAGAAATTTGGTGAAGCCTACATGGGTAGGGTGAGGTTGTATTTCTACTTCTGTTGTTTCTCCTTTTTATCCTCTAAGAATACTCCTTTTGGTAGCTGATTATTTTGTTTATAATTGCAATTAGTTCTAAACCACAAAATTTAGCCATGATTTTGTCCTGGGATTCCTTATTCATATCATGTAAAATTGCTTCTTCATTACATCTTGTTACTTTTACTCATTTTTATTTATTATTTTTCTGATTTTGTTATTCATTTAATTATGACTTGACAAATATTAGGGTTATTTATTTAGTCATTGGCAATATATAAGTGCATATTAACTTCTACTTCTTTGTTTCTGTATTTCTTTTACTGAATCAGATCTCTTCTTCATTTCTTCATTTATTTGTGTGATTTTTGAAATTTCCTTTGAGAGATTCCCTCTTTTTAGTGTACTATTGCTGTTTGAAGGGGATGTTGAAAGCACAGGTTGTTTTGAGACATAGTATTCTTATTTTACTGATAAGTGAAGAGAGTAGAGATATTGAGGGCTAACCAAAGTTACAAGGGAATAATTAGCAAAGTTAAAGTTAAAATCTAGTTCTTCAGTGGTCTTCTCACTATACTAACTAGCTCTAGTTTGGAGTTACATCTTGAAAGTTTTTGAAAGGATGACCAAAGTGTCTATATTATACTCAATGGGGAGGCGCTGAAGGCTTTTTAAAACTATTGTTTTGCTGAGAAATGAAGTTAATAAGCCTCTGTATTAGGGGGATTGTTTGTTTAGTTGAGTGAAGAATTAAAATAGCACAGAGAAAGCCTGGAAGCAGTAGTTCAAGGGAGAGGGGCAAGGTCCTAAAATAGGGTATTGGCAGTGGAGTAAGTTAAGAGGGCATAGATATTAGAATAATTACAGAAATAATATTTACAGGATTCATCAAATAATTGAATATATTTGATGAGGGAAAGAGAATAACACAAGATTATTACAAGCATTTGAACATGTTACTGGATGGAAGGAGAGTGTTACCATCTAGATGGAGAAATCTAGTGTACATTTCAGATATAGGCTTGGATCTCTTGGGAAAGTTTAGAATGCCAAGGGAAAGCATGTATTGTAGATAGAGAGAAGAAGGCCAAGATCAGAACCTTGATGGGTAGGTGCACTTACAATGCAGGATGAGGATGATTAGAGAATGAAATAAAAAAAGAGAAGAACTGATAGTAGGTAAAACAGGAGAAAACAATACCAAAAGCAAACAATATTTAAAAATTTGTCTTTGGTTTAAAATGACCCCCAAAGATGGGGAAGGATGCGAATTATGAAAAAGTTTGTTGAATTTGACACTTGAAAGAGGTGACTACTCACTTTGTCGATAACTGTTTAATTAAATGTTTAGCTATTTAACTAGAACTGCTTAACAAACTAGTGTTTTGGGGCAAAAGTTAAATTTTAAGGTTCTGAAAAGAAATAAGCAATAAAAGCAATATCAGTTACTCTTTCTAGAATTTTACCACCATAGGCAAAGAGGTATAATAACTTGAGTATAATGCAGATTGAAGTTTCTGTCTTTTTTTGCTTTAGTATACGAGCGTTCAGAGCATGTTTGTTGATAGAAGAGGGGGGGAAATCAAGTAGAGAGAAAGAGATTGAACATGGTGAAGTGCAAAGAGAGGAATTCAAAATCTATTGAGAGAGCACAGATTGGATTCAGAGGTAATGTTTTTAGTCCTAGATCTGTATGTTCTACTTGTGCGATCTTGCTCCAAGTGTGACTTACTATCTTGTAGTCTTGATTTTCTCATCTGAAAAATGAAAGGGTTGATGAGATGACATTCAAAGTTCCTCTCCACTCCAAACTCTATGATCCTATAAGAGAGGAAATGACCAAAGAAACAAGGTCCTGAATGGGATGGCACAAAGGTTTGGTTTTCTTTGGAAGGGGTGGTCAACCTTATCTTTTCAGACCACATAAATGGAAAACAATGTGGCAAGTACATAAAAAAGACTTTAAAGTCTTGAGAATGAAGGATACAAGAGCTCACAACAAATGACTTCGTACCTTTTGGTAAAGTAGATAATATGAAGATTCAGGGAGGAGGAAAATAGTAGTGAAGATGAATCTAGGAAAGCTAACTAATGTATCAGTAAGGATCTTTATTCATCAAGGAAGGCACAGATCAGTGCAGAAAGCATGCTGTTATTCAGAGCGAAAGACATGGAAGGGACATTAGTGGATGAGAATGCATAGATAGCAGACTAATAAAAATTCTGGGAATTGGTATAAGGTGTAAAGAAACTTGGATCTCATTTACCTTTAAACAATAAACCATAATAAGAGAATACAATTGAGAGAGGAGATAGAAATGATTTTTCTGTTTGAGTTATGACCTTTGAAATTTAAGACAGAGTTTATATTGTCCTCCATTTGAACTTTAACTTTTAAAAATTTAGATTATATCTTCCAGATCATAAGAACCATTAGCACATCTTGAGAAGGATTTGACAACTTATTAGATAGAAGGGAGGGAGCAGATGAAGGAAGTAGACATAGGGATAGCTATGCCAAAGGTAACTGATGTTTCAAAAATTATCCATTTTCTTAGATTTTTTTTTGTATTAAAACAAGCAAACAAAGAAATTCTATTCTCAGGAAGAAAAATAACTTTTGACTTTCAGGTAGCATTGGGCAACCTATACCATATTGCTAAAACAAATAGTAGGGATGGTATGATGTAAGTTTGTGTAAATTTGTTGTTTTTCTATAAAATCTGAGAAAAAGTCAGCTTATCATAGGATAACAAGCAGATGTACAAGTGTCTTCCAGGAATGTTATCGCATATTTGAGTAGGTTAAAAATAATATAGAATTCCCAGATACAGAATCTTAAGATAGACCTATGGGAGTTCTTGGTGTCTATTTTTAGGAGCTTTTCTAGGATCTAATCATGTGTCCCATAATATAGACATTTTGGTAGAAAATACCCATGCATATATAGTACTTTTCATACAATATGACAAAAATATTAACAATGAGGCTGATATTCATGTAGCCCTTTTACAAAGAACTTTACACATGTCATTTCTTTTGGGTCTCACATAAACCCTGCAATTATTGTCCACACTTTAAAATGAGTCAAGTGAGACTGAATAGTTAAATGATTTACTCACAGTCACACAGCTAACAATCATCTGATGCAGAAACTTAGATATTCTTCACTCCAAGTCCGGGATTCTATTTACTAGACCATCCAGTTCCCATAAACCAAATTGCAGTCATTTTATATAGTTTTATGCTCATTGCCCTGAAATATTCATTATTTTTAAATAATAGGTAAAAGACCCACGGAATCATAGCTTCCAAGAGCTATAAAGGACCACAGAAGTCATCTAAGTCAATACGCAACTCACCAGTAAAACTTTTTAGATTGATGCCAGCAAGTGGTGATGTGGTCTTTTTTTTTAAAGACCTCAATTAAAGAGAAATGCCCCTCTTTCTGCTTTTGAGTATTTTTAGTTATTAGGAAATTTTTCCTTCCTTCACAATTTCATCCAGTAACTTCCATTCTTTACTCCTAGTTGTGCCCTATGGTACCAGAGTCAACAACTTTTTGATCTTCTATGTTCCTGGAGTGCTGTCCCTCCTCATCACTGCCCCCTTGCTTCCATGGCTTCCTTCAAATTCTAGCTAAAATCCTATCTTTTATGAGAAGATTTTTCTAATTCCTACTTATGCTAGTGCTTTCCCTTTTTATTCTGTTCCTACACAGTTTGCATGTTGCCTCTTCCATTGAACTGTCATCTTCTTGTGAATAGAGCCTGTCCTTTGCATTTCTCTATGTTCCTAGAACTTAGAAAAATATTTTTCACATAAGAGGCACTTGATAAATACTTATTGACTGAGTGACATGACAATTTTTCAAACAATCTAAGATTGTAATCTTGTCTTTTTTTGCTTTGTCTTCTCCAGAGCAAATATTCCCATTCATTTCAACTAATCCCAGTACATCAAGTTTTCTAAGGTCTTTAATCATCTTGTTTGCCTTTTTCAAGATACAATACAATCCAGAGATTTTTAATCTTTCTTGTGTCATGAACTTCTTTGACAATTTGGTGAATCTAAGGACTCCTTTTCAAGATGGCGTTTTTACATAATTTAAGGGAATGTTACATTTTAGTTAGAGATTAATGAAAATAAAGATGTGCTTTTTTCCATTCAGATTCATAGATCTCCAATAATCTATCCATGGACTTCTTAGTAATTTATGAAAATGAGGTTAAGAACCTCTGTTACAGGTTATCCATATTTTTCTTAAAGTAAGATCAGAACTGAATACAATACTTCAGGAGTAGTCTGACCAAAGCAGAACATAGTGAAATGATCACCACCATTATTCTTTAACACTATGCTTATCTTAATGCAATCTAGGGAAGCAATAGCTTCTTGGGCATTGTCATATCACCCTAATGCTTCACATTGAGTTTATACACCACCAAAATTTTCATGACTTTCCAAAATGAATGACAAAGGTACTGTATTCATTTCAGATTTATGAAGTTGAATTTTTGAACCCATGTATATGACTTTATATTTATCCTCATTGAAATTCATCCTGTTTGATTAGAATTATTGTTCTAATAAAATATGATATTGCCGTACTCTTTTTGGATTCTCCCTCTGTCATCCAATATGCTAATAATTCCTCACAGTTTCATGTTATCTGCAAATTTTCTAGGCAAGCCTTCATTCATGTTATTGATAAAAATGTTAAAGAACACTACGCCAAATACAAAACATTAATTAGTTATTCAAATTGAATTTTAATTTTTGCAGTTCCATTTGTGAAAGATGGTAATTGGTTATATTCTACATCTTCTAAGGAATTATTATTTTTGAAGTTGTGCTAAATTCTGTAATCTACAAAGAATTAGATAAACTTCCCCAGTCTCAAATCAAGTATATATTTATTCCTTCCAAACTTATCCTGCAAATATTAGAATAAATAAAATAACATATTGATGTTGAGTTGCTTCAGTTGTGTCCAACTCTTTTTGACAGCATGTAGAGATTTCCTGGAAGAGATATTGAAGTAGCTTGCCATTTACTTTTTGTAAAAGCAAGGACGCTGACATACACAGGGGTCCTGCTATGACAGGTTCTTAGATCTGCTTTTCTAAGAGGAAAGGCAACTTTTCAGGGGTCAACAATCACTTTAATCAAGGACATGTATCATTCCCTTAGTTCAGGGGGGAAAGTCAGCACCCCGAATTTCAGAGAAAATCCAGAGAAATCAAAATCAACAACCAGGCTTCCAACTGTCTGACATACATCACAGATTGACTGATAACTGTCTGATCATACATACATACTTGCAAGAGAGAAAAGCACCAACATCTGGGTTTTCAAAGCCAGGTAGCTGCTTAGTGGTTTCCTAGAGTCTTATCTGGCACATAAACTTTCTTCCAAAACTAAGTCCCAAAGTAACACCTCACCTCAGAGTACTTGGAGCCAGAGGATATCACAATCCTTGAGAACCAGTGCCTCATTAACAGAAGATGTGGGCCTTCCTACAAATCTTCTCAGGCCCATTAATAGGTGGGGAAGATCTTCTTTAATCACATTATTCAATCAGAGGCTCTTGATTATAGTAAAACAAAAAATAGCATTATCTGTACACTTTTCCAGTTCTTTTTTTACAGATGAAGAAGTGAAATAAATATGCTTAAATAGGTTGCCTAAGGTCAGACAACTAGTAAGTGTCTGTGGCCAGATTTGAACTCAAGAAGATGTCTTCCTGACTTAGGGCCAACACTCTATCTAACCCATCATCTAAATGCTCCTATGCACACACATATACACACACATTTATCTATCTATCTATCTGTCTATCCAACTATCATATATAGATAACTATAAAAAATATTCAGTTTAAATTTTTTGGTGGGGGTCTGAGTCTCTCTATCTCTCCCAGGCTGGAATATAATAGTCATTCATGACTTCATTTCTATTACTGAATTGCATATAAACTTTGACTGGCTACACTGCTGTGATGGGCCAGTTTGCCACTATTAAGCAGTCTGATGCCCCCACATTCCAGGGATTCACCATATTGGTGCTAGATGATGGAGACATCTTTAGAACAGCTTATAAATCCCAAGCTCTAGTGACTCACAAGCTTCAGCCTTCCATGTAGCAAAAGTTATATACAATATATCACTAGCTTAGCATATTTCCACATACAACACTTGTATATTACACAATATGTTTTACATGAGTATATGCACACATATATAATTGTATGAAATTTGAGCAATATTATTTTACTGATAGACAGTTATGAGAGTAATGAATTAAAAGGAATAAATTCCAAGACATTTTACAGCATAAATGTGAACATGATCCTGATTGGAAGTTTTTCAAATTCAAAATTAGTAAACTATGCCCTTTTATAGCCATTAACCTAAGTTCTGTTTTTATGTCAAAGCATGTATTGCCAAAGAATAGATTCACTTTCATAAGAAGTTTGAAAGAGTATTAAATTCTTAACCGAAAATATATCTTATGTAATAATTTAACTTATTAAAATATTATTTTACCATTGCTCTATCATAGCTTGAAAATAATTAAGCTGATGAAACAATGCAATTGGATATAGAAGTAATAAGTTGGAAGGGTCAGATATATAGTTGTGTTGGGGCTAGGGGGTTTTAGCTAATTTTTTGTACATTATCATACCTAGCATATTTTGGTACCAAATGAATATTAATAACAATGATAGTAACAGTTTCATTTTAACTTTCAGTATAAAATACATATGAAGCAAAAATTTCTGCTGAGTTCTTTCTCCTAATGCAAATTCTATGTGTGATTTCCAATTTATTCATTTTATTGACTCATTTGATGTCCATGAGCAAGTCATTTAATATCTCTATACCTATGATTCCATCTATAAAAGGGGGGTAATACTACAGACCTCTTTAATTATTTAGATCTTTAGAATGCTGAGGAGTTTTATTCAAGTTAATTACATGAAAGGTACTTCAAGTTCACTCTATTATTAAACTTATTTATCTGATTTCTTTACAGCAAAACCTAACCAATTATACATGGTGCTGTACTACACATAGAGAGATAAAAATATAATGAACATGAGAAAACTGAATAGTAGATGGCCAGTAATGGAAGTATATCTTTTTTAAAGTAATAGAAGGTTTATTCAAAGTGGCTAGATGTGCTCATTTACATGAGAAAGAAGGAATGCCTCAAGACAATCTCTCTTCTATATAAGTGCAACTTCTCATATAAATATCCTGGTTTTCCTTATAATTTTTTAAAATTTGAAGTTCATATATACATGTAGAGCAATGTATGGTTTATAAAGAGTACATATTTGAGTGCATATTTCAACCATTGGCTAACTAAAATATCAAGTACTTAAGTTAAGAGAATTCCATTTGAAAAGTAAAACTTTTCCCATGAATAAACATTTAAAATTGAAGCGATACAGGTGATAAAAGTGATTTCTTACTTCTTTAATTAATAACTCAGATATTGTCTGATTCCACAAACACTTGATAACATATACATACCATATCTCTCTGGCACACACATATCCTATCACACATATTTCTGTCACACACCTTCCTGCGATTCATTATCTCTCTTACCTACTCCTGCTTTCATACAAAATACTATCTTTCTTCTACCCAATCAGCTATAGCAATATGAGTGTAGCCAAATTGGACTGAACGAAAAAAAAATTGGCCCATCCAATTTTTTATAACATTCATATACCCATGCCATATGGCAAGGCCCCAGAAGCATCATCTTGCTTCTTGCACACAATTAAAATAACCCTGGGCAAATTCATATTTGTAAAAATAGCATTTTATGTTTGTTCAACTTTGTTAATCACCTCAGTCATATAAACTTATCTCAACACTACCCCAAAGACAGCCCATGACAACATCAAGGTCAACCTATAAGGTAATTATTAACATTTATTGATCATCTGTTTTAAGAATACTGAGAAGTTATCCATATGAGAAATACAAACTTCCATCAATAGAGATTATTCAAATGGTTTAGCTTGAAAAGCCACAGGTTCCTTCTCATCATTTTTTGTTAATGTACTACAGCAGACTATGATCAAGCATACTGAAGATACAGAATTTACTTATGACATTTGGAAGACATGGTGCCATTTTCAAGTGCTCAAGATATGAGCACTAATAAAGCCAATTTAGCTTTAGCAGGATACTATCTAAAGCATGGAACAGGATGGTGTAACAGCAAGCACCTTAGCATATCCAGGATGAAGCTCCAGGTTCTTGGATCTGCTTTTCTTAAAGGAAAGCAACTTTTAAGGGGTCAACAATCTTTAATTACATTCACTGGTTAAGGTGAAAAGTCGCACCCTGAATGTCAGAGAAACACAAGCAGGGAAATTAGCATAAAGACCAAGAGACAGGACTCTGCCTGAATCAAAGCAATATTGCTATATGCTTTACATACCCCACTGGATCAGAAGAGCCTTTACATCTGAGAAGTTGGGGCTTCTGAACAAATAGCTACTCAGAGTTTTGCCTAGGGCATCAAATGGTCCTTCTCATAAGGAAGCCCACAAAGCAAATACCAATTCAGAATATACATATAACACTTCTCAGAACCAGAAAGCATCACAACCCTTATCACTCAGTGACTAATCTTACTAGCAAAAGATATGGAAGTCTACCTATAAACAAGCCTCCCCCTTAGCAAGCTCCTCCTTAGGAAAGTCCCTTGCCCAATGGGTTCCATATGAGGTCTATTAATGGGTGGGGAAGATCTTATTATACTCATTAACATAGCAGATACGAAGCCAAAGGTGTGTGTGTGTGTGTGTGTGTGTGTGTGTGTGTGTGTGTGTGTGTGTGTGTAGAATGAGGTGTGATTCTAGTAAAAACTCTCCTGGGTATTATGTGTCCCAAAATTCCAGCTATCAAGGAAGATTGTCTGAGGGATGTGATGAAGCTTAGACAGTATTTTTCCATCTTATTCTTGGATGAAAAAAACACAGGAAATCACAAAGAAAAAAGAGGCAATATGGTGTAACAGAAAGAATACTTGACTTGGAGACAATAGAAATCTGAATCCTGCCTCTGTTTCTTACTAGGTCTGTGATAATAAGCAAACATCTATTTTGCTGTTGCTTCTGTTCAGTTGTTCAATTATTTTTTAACTCTTCATGACCCCATGAAGCATAGTATACCAGGCCCTTCCACCCTACTATATCTCCCAAAGTCAGTCCAGGCTAATATTTGTTGCTTCCATGACACTACCCCAGAATCTGCTCTACCCTTCTCCTTTTGCTTTCAATCTTTCTCAACATTAAGGTCTTTTCTAATGAGTCTTATGTGGCCCAAGTATTTAAGTTTTAGCTTTAGTATTTATCCTTTCCATGAATAGTCTGAATTATTTTCAAGTATTGACTGACATGATCTCCTTGCTGTTCAAGGGACTCCCAAAAATCTTCTCCAGGACAAAATTAAAAAGCATTGATTCTGCAGAGCTTAGCTTTCCTCACAGCTCAACTCTCACTGCCATATATTACTACTGGAAAACCAAAGCTTTGATTATGTGATCCTTTGTAAGCAAAATGATGTCTCTTCTTTTTAAGATTATGTCCAGATTTGCCAAAGAGCAAGCATCTTTTCATTTCATAGCTACAATCACCATCTGTGATATTTGAGCCCAAGAATATAAAATCTGACAGTGTTTCCATTTCTTCTCCTTCTATTTGTCAAAAAGTGATGGAACCAGTTGCCATGATCTGAGTTTTGTTTTAATGCTAAGCTTCAAGCCAACTTTTTACACTCTCCTCTTTCACTCCCATTAAGAAACTCCCTATTTTTTTCACTTTTTGTCATCAGATTGATATTGTCTATATATCTGAGATTGTTGATATTTCTCCTGGAAACCTTAATTCTGTCATTTGATTCATCCTGCTTGTCATTTCACATAATGTACTCTGCATAAAAGGTAAATAAGATGAGAATATACAACATTGTCATACTCCTTTTCCCATCTTAAACCAATCAGTTGTTCCAAGTTCACTTCTAACTGTTGCTTCTTGACCTAGGTACAGGTTCATCAGCAGGCAAGTAAGATGATCTGATACTTCTGTGAGGACTTGTCACATTTTCTTGTGATCCACATAGTCAAAGGCTTTAGTGTAGCCAATGAAGCAAAAGTAGATGTTTTTCTGGAACTCCCCTGCTTTCTCCATAATTGAGTGAATAATTGCAGTTTGGTCCCTACTTCCTCTGCCTCTGAAAACCAGCATGCACTTTTGGTCCTTCTCTGCTCACAGATTGCTGAAGCCTAGCTTGTAGAATCTTAAGGATAACCTTGCTGGAGTGTGAAATGAGAGCAATCATTTGGTAATTAGAACATTCTTTGTGTTGCCCTTATTTTGGATTAGAATGTAAACTGATAATTTCTAACCCAGTAGCCACTGTTGAGTTTTCCAAATTTGCTGGAATATTGAGCTCAGTATTTTAACAGCATCATCTTTTAGAAATTCTGTCACCTTCACTCTTCTTATTGTTGGCAAAGCTTCTTAAGGCTTACTTGACTTCATTCTCCAAGATATATGGCTCTAGGCTAGAACTGTGCCACCATGGTTATCAGTGATGCTAGAATCTTTCTTATATAGTTTTGTATATTTTTGGTACCTTTTCTTAATCTCTTCTATCTCTGTTAAGTCCCTGACATTTTTTCTTAAACCTATGACTACTCACCTGTTAAATGGGAATAAAATATATACTAATTCACAGGGATATTTTGAGGATTGAATGGCATGATGCCTGTAAAGTTCTCTACATAATCTTTATAGTAGATAAATCTAAATTAAATCCAAACTAAAAATGTGATGTTTTTTAAAGAATCAAATTGGCAAATGAAATTTTGAAATTAAATAAAAAAATAAGTCATCAAAAAAAACAAGTTGACATACTCAAAATGCTGTTGGTTATTTAGAGATCATGTCTTAAAAGGTTTGGATGATGGGCACAGAAAGTCAAAAATAGAAACTGCAAAAAGATTATTAAACTAAAACAAGAGGAAAGAAACAGAATAGCAGAATTTAAAATCCCTGAAGGAATAGGAAAAGGAAAATACTTAAAATCGAGGCCTAAAATTGAGAACTTAATACTATACAGAGTCTCTAGAAGATGAAAGCAACATAACTCTTAGAGTAATGATGAGGATCTCTATCCTTCATATAAATTAAGCAGATATGACAGGGCACTTTTGAAATGCCCATTCACAAATAGATACTTCAACTTGTTCAATCTTGACCCACCTTCCATGGTTTTCTCCTCAGTAGTTTTATCACATCAGTCCTCTGATCTAATTATTTACTTACGACATACTTGGGGTACTTTGTTCTGTGGTATTCTCAGACTCGAAGAATATTCAATCAAAAACCTAAATATCAAATTATGTATATGAATAAAATATTGTATTCATATAAAAAGAATGAACCAAATTGTATTTGAAATAATTTTCAACATTGGCATTAATTTTAGTTTATATGCTCAAGAAAGTGATAGTCTATGAACTATTCTCAGTCTTGCTAAGTATTGTCAAGACTTGCATAGTCACTCAGAGGCCAAGAGACGTTTCACATCCTGGGGCACAGTTAGAATTTAATCAGACACATTGCCCTTTCTGGACTCCAGAGATTTGACCTCTTCTCTTCTTGATGACAGGAACCAGCAAAGATTTTCTCACTTGATTATTATTCACCTGGACTGGGGCAAGTATTTTGGAAAAAATGAAAAAAAAACCAACCACAACCACAACATTTTGAAAGACTTAAAAGCTTTGGTCCATACTATAACCACTAATGGTTCCAGGGGACACATGAGAAATGCTCTCCACTGACAGATAGGTATGAAGAATGAGATATACATTTTTAGACATGGTCTCTGTGTTTAGTTTAATTGTGTGTATTTATACAGAGGTTTTTAAATTTTTGTTAATTGAAAAAAATAAAATATTAAAGCAAAGACACACAAACCTAGGTACAGAAACCTCTCATGAGTCAATTAGTTAAATGGAAGTAAGAAGAGTTCCTTATACTTGTTTTTATGAATTTTTGACAAGTTTTCAAGTTTTTGGAAAACCTGTGGAATCTTAATGATTTTTAACTTTTTTCCTATTGCGATGTTACTAGAGAAGACTTTCTTATCAATAAATAAGCAATTATTTAGCCTACTATATGACAAATATACTCTGTCATTAAGTCAAAAATGAACTCTCTTCAATATCAAATGGACATTTTATCAGGGAAAATAATATGTCAACATATAAATATAAGCAAAAAAGATACTGACCTTTAATATAAGCTTACTACTCTAAGTGAACAACTCTTTTGGTTGTTTAGTTGATTTTTGACACATTGTCTCATCCCCATATGTAGTGATGCTATATACTCTGTGTAGAGCAGCACCTTACACATGCTACATACGAGAATACTTTCTGTTTCTGGTACTGTGTATACTATAGGCATTGTGTTATGTGAACAACTACCTTCCTGAAATATCAAATTGCATGTCCCAATTTCAAACTTAACGGATATTAAAAAATAACTAATTTTCTCTCCCCTCTTCTACTACCTCCACAACTTTCCTATTATTGTCGAGGGTACCAACCTTGTCCAAAAACACAGCTGTATGATCTAATCATATTGGAGAGTAATGTGGAACTATGCCCACTGAGTTATAAAACTGTGCATATCCTTTGATACAACAATATTATTACTAGATTAATATCTGAAAGACATAAAAAAGGAAAAAAGAAATCATTTGTACAAAAATATTTCTAGCTATTCTTTTTGTTGTGGCAAAGAATTGGAAATTCAGGGAATGTCTATTAATTGGCCAATGACTAAACAACTTGTGATATATTATTGTGCTGTTGCTTAGTCATTTTTCATTCACGTGTGACTCCTTGTGACCACATTTGGGGTTTTCTTGGCAGAAATACTTGAATGCTTTCCTATTTCCTTCTCCAGTTTAATTTATAAATGAACAAACTGAGGCAAACCAGATGAAATAACTTAATTGCCTAGTGTCCTGCAGGTAGCTAAGTGTCTGAGGCTGGGTTTGAATTCAGGTCTTTTTGTCTCTTGGCCTAATGCTTTATTCATTGTGGCACCTAGCTGCCCTGAGGAAAGTAGGGAAAATATTACTTTTATTTAACATGTGAAGAAAATGAGATTCAAAGAGATGAGATAATTGCACAGGGTCACACAACAAATATCTGTCAGAACCAGGACCCAGTCCACAGGTCAAGCTCCGTCATTGTATTTCTGATTTAGACCTGAAAGGATCTTCAGTAGCTATCTTCCAAGCCATCACTTTTACAGATTAAAAAAAAAACAAAAAAAACTCAGGTCCCAAAAGTGAAATGACTTGCCAAAGCAACATAGGTGGTGCATAACTTGCACAGATGGAATTGGAATGAAGTTTTATTACCACGAAACCTGTGCTCTTTTAGTCTGTACCACAGAGTACCAGTGTGCCTTTCATTACAATTGGTGACTGCTCAGGTGATATTGAATAAGATAATAGCAACCTTAATTGTGAGAGGCATTCCGGAAGAGGTGGGATTTTGACAGAGTTTTGAAGCAATGGTGTGTCCCCTAAAAGGGGGATATTTCAAGGATTGGGTTGGGAAAGGATAATATGGGTTAAGTGAGAAGATGTACCCACAAGAAAACCAAGATTATATTCTTCACTACTATACTATAGGGTTGTAGGGTGTGATCAAGGAAGACGAGTATCTCTGTTGTGAGGGCTGTCAAGCGTTTTCAAGGTTGATTTCTACTTTTTCGCATGCAGACTAAGCCAGGTTGGGGTTAACCAAGGAGTCTCAAAGTCTTTAGTGAATTATGGGAGTGTCTACCCCAAGCATGTGAAGACTTCCCTTGGTGGAATGGGTGGATGAGAACAATTGTGATGACTCTGGAAGAGAGAGTGAGACCAACAACTTCATGTAACACTGCCTCACTTAAAAACAATTTATGCAGAAATCAAAAGACATCACCTATACCATTTCACCATTTTGACTTATCTCAAAGTCTTGTTGATGGAGTCCCAATAGGGTTGCCCACTGTACCTACCTATCCCCCACCCTCAACGTCCTAATTTATTCATATATGTTTCACTGCTCACTAGAACAGCGGGTATGTTCCTGAAACTTATAGTTCTCACAGAAACAACAAGCATGGAAATCTAGTCACTGCCTCTACCCAGTCATGACCCCCAGACCCATTCCCACAGAAACAAGTGTGTTCTTGTAGTCAATCACTATCATATCATCCATCTAGCCCAACACAAGACCACAATACCCATCTTGACCAGACAGGACCACAATAGCTAGCCAATTGGAGGGCAGTGTGGCAAGAATCCTTAACCACTGGTTAATGGGGCCACTCCTCCATTATCTAATCCTTTAACAAGCTCCTCTGGCCTTTTTAATATGAATGATATTACTATTGTGGGAAGCAAGAAAGTTCTGTTGTCCACATTCCTAGGTGATAAGAGTTGTGACCTAGTATGGACATGTTAGAGGTCAGAAACTATTGCACAGGCCCAAGGAGCTGTGTGAGGAAGGGCCTATCAGAGAGAAGAACATGGCATCATATGGCCAGGGGACAGTATCCTGGGAGATTCAAAGTTAGGGAAATAGTATAAGAAGCCTCATCTTTCTGCACTTGTTATAGTTGTCCTGTAACTTTACTTGGGAGGCTACTTGTCCACTCAGGGGTAATGGACATAAAGATTAATAAAAGCTTTCCTGATTCCACAACAGGTAGTATTCTTTGTTTAAGGTGAGTATATTTCTCACTGTTTGGGGCTTGTTCGATGGGCTCACTTCTAACAATTCTTGGGGCCTCATCTCAGGATCTTTAGCAGTGGTTTTGAATATGAAAGGCCAGATTAAATGGGAATATTCAGGAGGACCTGGCTACAAATTAGAGTATGAAAGGCCAAGTAGGAAGATTCAAGGGGAGTTCAGGGAAGTTCCTGGAGTCTGATCATTCCCCCCTCAAACAGATTGAACACAATTTCTTTTGGGGTAAAGGGTGAAGGTCTCAGCTTCTGAAACTGCTTCCTGCTGGCAAGGGGTGTAGAGCTATCACTGCCTCCATGGATCCTGTTCAAGGGCTATGTAGTCTGAGCAGTCATCTGGAAGTTGATGGCTTGCACTCTGGAAAAGACAAACCTTCCAGTCTTGGCAGAAGAAATTGAGATTAGCAATTCTTCCTGGTCAGGGAACCATATGTTGACATTCAGGGTGCTGGGTCCTGCTTGAATGAATTTGACACAAACCTTCTTACAGCCAAAGAAAAACAAAGTTTATTGAAAATTCACCATTCTGGGTTGACTCTTAAGGAGCTTAAGCATTTGTAACACTTGTATTAACAAATGGGCCAGATAGAATCTCAACCAGACAGAGTCAGAGCTGGATTGAATGTCCCCAACAACCTTTTTTTTAAGAGACCATCAATCTTTTCATGTGATTAGAGATAGCCTTAATTTCTTCCTCTGAAAACTGCCTGCTCATATCTTTGTCTACTTATCAGCTGGGGAATGACTTGTATTCTTGTAAATTTGACTCAGTTCTCTAAATGTTTTAGAAATAAAGCCTTTATCACAGACACTAGTAGTAAAAATTCTTTTCCAGTTTTCTGTTTCCTTCCTAGTCTTGGTTGAATTGGTTTTGTTTATGCAAAACTTTTCAATTTAATGTAATCAAAATTATCCATTTTGCACTTCATAATGTTCTTTATCTCTTGCTTGGTGATGAATTTCTTCAGAGATATGCAAATCAAAACAACTCTAGGGTACCACAACACACCTATCAGACTGACTAACATGACAAAACAGGAAGATAATAAATGATGGCGATAGTTGGACAGTTGGAACACTAATTCTTTGTTGGTTGAGATGTGAGCTAATCCAATCACTCTGGAGAGGAATTTGAAACTATGCCCAAAATGTGCATACCCTTTGGCCCAGCAATATCACTTCTAGGATTGTATCTCAAAGAGAATATAAAAATGAGAAAGAGTTCCACATGTACAAAAATATTTGTAGCAACTCTTTGTGGCGGAGATAAGAACTGGAAATCAAAAGTATGCCCATCAATTGGGGAATGGCTAAAGAAATTATGGTGTATGAATGTAATGGAATACTATTGTGCTATAAGAAATGATGAACAGAAACACATCAGAGAGGCCTGGAAGGACTTATATGAACTCATGCTGAGTGAAAGGAGCAGAACGAGGAGAACACTGTACGCAGTAACAACCACACAGTGTGAGGGGAATTTTTCTGGTAGACTTAGTCCTTCACAGCAATGCAAGGACCTAAAACATCCCCAGTGGACTTTTTTTAGATAAAATGCCTTCCACATTCAATGAAAGAACTATGGAACTGGATTGCGGAATATCTTGTGTTATGTTTTGTTTTGTTTTTTCTCATGGTTTCTCCCATTCATTCTAATTCTTCAGGGAAACATGATCAATGTGAAAATGTGTTTAATAAGAATGTACATGTAGAACTCATATAAGACTCATTTCAGGGAGGGAGGGGAGGTAGAGACAGAGGGAGGTCTAAGGCAGAGAAAATCTAAGATTTATGGAAGTGATTGTAGAAAACAGAAAACAAATAAATTAATAATAAAAATTTTTAAAAAAATTTGAAAAAAGAGACTCTCAATCTTTCTAATCCAGGTGCAGTTGTGGTTCTTGTTGCTTTCTGGCTGGTTGAATTTTAAATCTTGCAAGGTGGCGGACTCAGATTTTTACACAGACTCAGAGCCAACAAGTAGAAACAGAAAGTACAGATACTGATAATTTTTCTTGGACTTCCAGATTACACACAAAGTAGGATTTATTGCAGTTTAATAGTTCTGTAGGATGGGAGTTTGGACTGAATGCCAATAAGTCTAAGGAAATCCTTCCTATAGCCACGTTCATCTCTTCTGTAGTGTCCCACCAAAGGATAAAGAAGAAAGAAAAAAAGAAAATAGAAAAACCATTGCAAAATTCCCAAATAGAGCATCCTCTGTCTAGAACGAATTTTGCTGGATGTGATGGCCTTGGGTATTAGGGCCCAAGCAATTCAGTCAAGTCTTCTTAAGTGCTTGAATGACTTCCCAGCTAAAAGAAGGGAAAAAGGATTACTTTTTGGATTAGAGGGGATCTGATTTGTAGACTCTGCTCCATGTGGAGGAGGAAGTCAGAGTCTGAGATTTGAGCCCACCCAGGGACACTGAAGGTTTCGTGATGTGTTACAGCGGAACCATCTCAAAGAATTCAGTCAGACCACCTCTAATCCAAGTATAGGAATTTATTGAAATTGACGCATCTCAATGAGCAGTCTAAGTTGTAAGAGGAACCAGCAACTTTAGAAAAAGCAAGATGGATTTTTATAGGGTAAAGATTCAATTATGTAACAGAAAGTTTCATAGAATATAGTAATATGATTCATATTAAAAAGACAAAAAGAGTTTGTTAAGGGATTAGGAAATAGAGGAGGGGTCCCATCTATAGTTTGGTGGTTAAACATTTGGTGATTAAACACAATGCCCTCCAATTGACTAGCCATTGTGGTCCTGTCTGGTCAAGATAGATAGTTAGATATTGTGGTCATATCTTGGGCTAGATGGATGATATGATTGTGATTGACTACAAGAACACCCTTGTTTCTGTGAGAATGGGTCTAGGGCTCATGAGTAGGTAGAAGCAAAGGCTGAGTTCCCATTCCTGCTGTTTCTGTGAGAACTATGAATTTCAGGGACACATCTGTTATTCTAGTAATCAGTGAGGCATACATGAAGAAGTTAGGTCACTGGGAGTGGGGTGGGTAGGTAGGAGCTAGGTAGGTACAGTGGTCCTGTAATGAAGTTAGACCATTGGGGTTGTGAGCAGCTTTATTGGGACTCCATCAATTAGACTGCTTACCAAACTGAAGGTCTACAGAGCTTTGTGCTGACTTCATTATTGTATGCCTATGCAATCTGGGTAGTATACCAGAGTCATGCCAAGAAACTGAATTACTTCCATTTGAATTGTCTTAGGAAGATTCTGAAAGTCACCTGGCAGGATTAGCTACCAGGATGACATCTTTTCTTGAAATAAACTTTCAAGAATTCAAACTCTAACGCAGAGAGCATAGCTCTGATAGACTGGTCAAATTGTTTGGATGCAAACATATGCTTTTCAAAAAGACTATTTTTCTGGAGATCTCACATATGGCAAGGGCTCACATGGTGGACAGAAAAAATTGATGCAAGGATACTCTTAAGGTCTCTCTTAAGAATTTTGGAATTGATGGTATGACATGGGAGACACAGACATAGGATTTCATAATATGGTGTGCTCTCATGGGAGAATGTGCTGTTCTCTATGAGCAAAGCAGAAATGAAGTAGCTGAAAAGAAACACAAGATGAATGAATTTAGAGAATCCACTCCAAATGTTCACATGAACTATTTGTGCCCAATCTGTGGTAGTGCATTCTAAGCTTGTATTGGTTTGAGCAACCACAGTGAGACATACCATAACTTAATTCTAACATGGTGATGTCATTTTGGTCCTTTTCTAGAATGAAGGACAACAACCAACCAATGCTACAGGGAATGAGGTTGTGTTTGTGTTTGTCCTTTGTTATCAAAGAGGACCATGACATCAGAGAAATGATAACATGACCTGCAGTTGACTTTGATTTGAGTGAGGGAGGGCTGTGCAAAATCACCAGCCTCACATTCTCCTCCTGAGCCATCTGGATCCAGTGACCGGATGTTCATCAGGATGACTGGAAATGACCCAGGATGCAATGGGAGAACCTTGTCCTTTTAGACTAAGACCTTTTCAGGTACTCACTTAAAGTGAGGAAATGCTCATTCAGGAAATAAGCCTCACTTCTTTGAGAAGTGAATTATGAGTAGGCCCCTTTAATTAAGAAGAAAATAAAGCAAAACAAAAAAGTCAAACTGGGAGAGGAAGACACTCATGGTTGCTGCTCCAAATATAAATAGTTACCATTGACATTGATTCTAAATTCACTCAAAGACAGGATGGCTAAAAATACAACCATTTCGGGGGGGCAGAGCCAAGATGGTGGAGTAGAAAGACTCACCTATGCTAGTTCCAAACTCATAGCCCATGGATTTCCTATAAAAAGAACTCCTGACAAATTCTGGAGCAGTGAAAGCCGCACAGCAACACAGTGAAGAAGATTTCCTTTCCACAGAGGCCTGAAAAATGGACCCCAAGGGTCCATGGTGCACTGGACTGGAACGAAGCTCTCCCCTGCCCTGTGGATCCCTGCCCTGCCCCGGCCGTGCAGCACTGAGAGGAGTGAGCAGATCCAAGCAGGCTTCAGGGACAGAATCTCCAGTGGCCACGAAGTTCCCTCCACCCACAGACGCACAGGTCAGTGAGAGAGACGTCTGGACAGGCTGAGAGGGGAGTAGGGTGTCTCCATAACTTGGACCCCTCGGGAGGCAGCAGCAGAGGCAGCGGGTGGCCAGAGGCTCCTGGAGCAGGCAGGAGCTCTGCAGCAGCTCCATTACAAAAGGTCTCTGCATAAACCCCCTGAGGGAACTGAGCCTGAGAGGCAGCCCTGTCCCCACCTGAGAACGTGATTTAATCTTAACCTGAATAGCAGCCAGGCCTGCTGCCAAAAGCCCTGAGGCTGGGGAGCAGCATTTGAATCTCAGACCCAAGAACTAGCTGGGCAGACCTAGGCTGGGGGTGGAGAGGACTCTCAGAAGTCAAGTAACTGACTGGGAAAATGCCCAGAAAAGGGAAAAAAACTAAGACCATAGAAAATTATTTTCTTGGTGAAAAGATATTAGCTTCTTTCCTTTCTGAGGAGGAAGAACAATGCTTACCATCAGGAAAAGACATAGGAGTCAAG
>CM053772.1:97411439-97487239 GCA_028658325.1 Potorous gilbertii | reverse complement strand
GATGAAAGAAGAGAGGACAGATTGGTGATATGGGTAATTAGAATGCTCAGTGTATTGGGAAAGGGGGAGGGGACAAATGGGGAGAAAATTTTGGACCCCAAAATCTTGGGAAAATGAATGTAAAAAGTTAAATAAATAAAAAAAATACAACCATTAAGTGGAGGTTGACCAGGGCCCCATTGTGGTAGATTGTATGAACTTCAGAGTTAACTAGGGGGAAGGAAGGTGTCTAAGCAGTAAATCCCAAGTTAACTGAAAATTTACTTCTCTTTGGGCAGGAGAAGGAGAGGGAGAGGGGAGGGAGAGAGAGAGGGAGAGCTGAGTTAAGCAACTAACTTGGTTCCCATTATGGCAGCTTGGTGTACCCACAGGTTGTGTTTGTCACAGGGAATGGGATACCTTTAAATAATGGAGTCAGTTAGGTGGTGTAGTGGATAAGCTTGGAGTCAGGAAGATGTGAGTTCAAGTCCAGACTGAGATACCTTTAGCTGTGTGATCTTGGAGGATTTACTTAACCACTTTGTACTTCATTTCCTGAAGTATAAAATTGATATATTACACAGTATTTATATCTGAGTCTTGTTGTGAGCAGTAAATGTGCTAATATTTGTAAAGCACTTAGCACAGAGTCTGATTCATAGAAACCACTTAATAAAAACTTATTCCCTTACTTCCTTCCCAATTGCATTCTAGCATTCTGCACTCACTTTGAAAGAACAGTGTGAATAGAGAATTACACACAGAGAAACTTCATCTCTTGGCTCTGGTCATTTTCCATCGTTGTCCCCTATGCCTAATTCAATTACATTTATTAGCTGTTTATCTTTGGTCACATCCCTTAACTTCTCTGAACCTTGCTTTCCTCCTTTGCAAAATTAGGAGATGGGAATTAGTGAGCTTAGAGATCCTTTTTGGATGTAAATATGTGATCCTTATTAGAAGCTTTTTATATAAAACATTCATTATGTTAGCTTCTACAGTACCCTTCCTTCTGCCTCTGTTGGTTGACAACAGAGGTGGAGAGAAATAAGGGTGGCATTTAGGCTTGTTTGCCTTGTAGCAAATTCCTTTGGGAATTGGAAGGAAGGAGAAAGTTCATTATCAAGGTTACAAGCCTAGGGAAAAAATCAATATTAACCTTATGAAAAAAATATTTCTATGACTTTTGGAGAATTAAACCTATGACTTATTGTGCTTGAACTTATATTTTTATACTCTAACATGGCTTCCTTCTGTGCTGATAATTGCCCTAGTCACAAAGTGGAACTTATACATTGTTCCTTTGAAATTTTTGAGATGTAAATTTTGAGAAAAATATAGAGGCACAAATTCATTGCCAAGGTGACAAGCATTATAATTCTCTTTTATGTGATTCTACTGAATAAATGTTGTTTCTATTCATTATTTATATACCTATAAAATTCATTGTTTAACTGATTTTCTATATTTTTAGAAATCCATTCTTTCATATATATTGAAATGATTATTTTCAAGATTTGATCTGCTTTCTTCATAACCATAGCATTTGGATAATTCAAAAATGTGAGTAGTACTGTTTCTTTGCGCAATTAAGAAAATCTACTCAGTTTCCTTTTGATTTTCAAATGTAGAAATAAAACTTCCAAGGCACTATAACATAATTAACAATACACAGGAATCATAAAAATTCTGTTTCATTTATAGAATGCAGGATTATGTATATCCTAGGAGTTTCATAGAAAGATGGGAGAATGGAGCTATTTTGTCCATTTAGCCAGCTCTACCTCAAGAAACAGAAAAATGGCTATCCTAGGCCATATAATTTCTCCAGCTTTTGTCTAAGGTCTGTAAGGTTTTTTCATTTCATCTGAGTTTGTATCATAGGCTGAACCAGGGGAAAACTGTAGAACAGGAAAATTTGGTCTTTGGTGCCCATGATTTCATATTCTTCTATCTTCTCCATTTTTAGTGGTTTCTCTACCCTTCTTTTCATCCCCCATTTCTGTTACACATTGCAGTCACACTTTTTTTCAGCTTTGTTAAAACCTGCTCACAAACTTTCTTTCATGACTAATAGCAACATAAAGTATTTTTTCTTCCTCAAGATCTTTGTTTAAACATTTATCAAAGTCTAAATTTAAATTAATGAAGATCTAGAGTAAGGAACTTAAAGCACTAGCTGGGTACCAAAATGAGAAACACACACAGGAAGTGGGTGTAGTGCAGTTTGGCCAGAGTATACAAAAATATAGAGAAGAGCCCTTTGTGATCCACCCAAAATAGTAGACTGGTTTCAGATCGTGGAAGACTTTCAATGGCAAGGAAAGCAGTTTAGACTTTACTTGGGAGGCAATAAAGAACTACAAAGGAATTTTGAGCAGAAATGTGAAATAATCAGAACAATGCTGAAGGATCTGGTTTGCTCTTTCTTCCCACACTTATATTTCAAAAGCCTTTGACGTAACCCTCATTTTTCTCCTCCTTTACTCCAATCTTTAATGAAGAGGCTGACCTACTTGCCAACACCAACATGTACTCCTGGTTCCATATCTTTCTATTTCCTCCAGTAGATTAACTCTATAATCCTTCTCTCTCTGTCTCTGTCTCTCTCTCTGTCTCTGTATATATATATACCATTTCCTTCTCTGCTACCTACATTAATGCCCATCCTTAAAAACACAAAAACAAAAAAAAATCTCATTTGAACCTATTACTCCATCAAGCTCTAGTTCTACATCTCTCTTCCAATTCACTAACTCCTAGACAAAGCTGTCAATTCTCCTGGTCATTATTTTCTCTCTTTAGAACTTTGTAGTGTGGCATCTGCCTTTATCAGTCAAGTGAAACTCTCTTTTCAAAGTTATCAGTCATTTCTCATCATTAAATCTTATTTTTCACTTTGTATTCTTCACAATTTCTTTACAGTATTCTATAATATTTATCATTTGTATACTCTCTACTCTCTAGGTTTTTGTGATACAACTTTGGATTCTACTCCTGTCAGGTTCTTTCTTCTTAAGGTTCTTTATGGACTTCTTGTCTGTCCTCTTTTCATTCTTTTTGATGACATTATCAACTCTTGTTGATTTCAATATAATTCCTAAATTTATATATCTTGATCTACTTTGTGGCCTGAGCTGTAGTCTAACATCACCAAGTGACTATTTGACATTTAGAACTGGATGTCCTTACGTTATCTTAAGCTTCTTACATCTAAAATTGAATACATTATCCTCTTTCCCTTGTAAATTTACTGTACTTTTGTACTTCTCTCTTTTTGTTATGGGAACCACTTACCTTTCCAGTTACCCAGGTTTACAGTTTCTGTCATCTTCACTTTACTTTCCTTTATCCTGCTTATCCAATCACTTGACAAATATTGCTATTTACATCTCCACAAAAAACCCCAAAACCACTCCAATTTTTCACTTCTTTTCTCTTCTCTTTGCTCACATGTTCAGCACATGGATAGAGACAGACTAGGAAGTGAACAAGAGAAAATGACTACAGAGTTCATTGTTGGTAGCAAAGGGGGTGACAATGCTGTTTGTGTGAGTTGTTAGCAGGTCATTGTAATCTTTTGAAAGAATTTGGAAAAACCTCTTGCAAAACATTTGGATTTGGGGGTTTTTTGTCCCACATTGCCCTAAACCCAGAAAATGGAAGAATATGAAACTTATGATGGTAAGAAAAAGTTCAGGGTGAGCTAAATGTCTTTTTGTTTAAGTATAGTTCATGTAACCAAATTATGGGTAGATGAACATCAGCAAGAGAACCAAAATGTCCTATTTGTTTTTCCTCACTTATACACCTTTCACCTCCAAACTTTACATTTTCACAAGCTGTATCCCATACTGGAATTGGACTCCCTTCATCATCTCCAAATCGAAGAATCTCTGGATACATTCAGCTCATACACCAACTCATCCATGAGAATTTTCCAGATCATCCAGTTCTAGTCTTTTTATCAGGAGTGTTTGAAAGCCCTCTATTTCAGTGGTCTTTTGTACCACTGTTTTGATTTTCAAATTCTGTTTTCCCACTTCAGCGAATTTTTTAAACCTCCTTTTCCTTAACCTATTCTACTTTTAAGGGAGATCTTTTGTTTAGAGAGTTTTTGTCCATCTTTTGTCAAGATATTAATTCTTTTTTTCTAAATTTTTTTGCATCACTGTTATCCTTTTTTGGGCTATTTTTACATTGTTGTCTTCTTCTTATTTGATGTCTTGATCTTTCTTGTCAGCATAGTAGCTTTTATGGGAAAATTTCCTTGCAGTTTGATAATTTTCCCAGTCCATTTCTTGACTTTGAACTTTATGTTAAAGTTGAGTTTTACTCACTTGCTAGTGGGGAGGCACGGCGCCAAGCTTTAAGTTTTTTTATGTTTCTGTTTTTAGAGGTAGTACTGAGAGTTCCCAATTTTGATACTTTTAAGATGCTGTGATCCCGTGATAGATGTGGCCACTCCTCTAATGGTCTATGCTTTGTTATTTTCCCAGGAAGGTAGTGATCCAGAGCAAAATCTTTAATGTCTCAGTGTTTCAGAGAGCTAAGATTGTAAATCTAAAATAAGGTTATTTTCATTGATAGATAGATCCTCCCTATCCCCCAGGCAGCTCCATAGCTTGGAAAAATGACAGATCTGGAAAAAAAGTGTTTTGAAAATTTGCAAGCCTAGGCATTTTTAGGTAGCTATAGTTAGGGAAATGCTAGATAACTGAAGTTGTTAGTAGGTTCATGAGATCATAGCTTCCAGATGAATGGGGCAGTAAGTCAGAAAAATTATGCAACCAGCCTCTTTGTTTATATCTCCAGTGCATTTATCAAGTACTACAGTTATCTTTGTGTATCATATTCATTTACTAGATTGTAAACTCCATGGGCAGGGAATATGTCTTATTTATAATTTGCATTTTCCCCAACAATTAACCCAGTAGCCTGGATGGTAAGTGTTTAGTAAACATGTCTTAAACTGAAAATAGTTGTGTCAAGTAGATTCAGTTTTCCAAGTTAGACCTGTAGTTGAGATCATGTAATGTTTCTAGAGCTTCAGATTTTTTCTTGAAGTCTTTTACAAAACACATGTGATTTTGCATATATTCCCCTAACTATGAAAGTATCATAAGACTTGTAGTTGTTATCAACACATTTCCCTCCCCAGTGTCTTGAAACAATCGTGAAGAACATTAGAAAATCTACACAAAGGTCCATATGTGCTTCAAGCTCTTTTAATGATGTAAATGTCATATTCATCCCTCATATTTAAGCTTTAAGCATATTGTACACTCAGCCTTGCTCAGTCACTTTCAGATGTCGCCGTCTCCTTCTTTGGCCAGCTCCTTGAAGCTAGGAATTGTTCACTAGTGTTACTATTAATGTTATTGTGCTTGTAATGTCTAATAAATAGTTTGTGCTTCATATTTGATTGTTAATTTGACCCTACATTCAGAGTTATAACCATCTTGGTATTTGGGATTCCTTTCCTCAAGTTCTCTTTCTCTTCTACACGTTATCATATGTTATTGTAACCTATAATATAAATATACAGGGTGTTCCAAGAATTTGACTGCATTTCTAACATTTAAATTTAAAGTAAAATTTTTGGGAAACCTTGCATATATACTGCTTAAATCTCTTCTTGTGTGTAGAATATGAACCTATTTTAGTTATTGTCTATTGAAATATGAAAATAGTTGACTAGAAAGCATGAGAGGCCACTGGATGATAATTTTAATCCCAAATACATATATGCATTATATATATATTTATATAGACATGCATACACAACACATACATATTTACACTTGCAAATATACACTCATAATTGCAAATGTGCATGTATACATGTGTACAGCATATGCGCATGTATGTACATAGATATAGATACAACTAGCTGTGTATATATGTGTGGATGTATACTACTTTTAAACTTTTTACTAGCTATAAAGAAGCGTATGTAGGGATAGAAGAAAATGGGGAAAAAGATAAAAAAACACTGTGAGAAAGATCAGTATTCAAGAAGGATATGCTTGCTTTAAATAAAATCAGTGAGCATTGTAGAGAATGTGTAGAGCAATGTGAAGGTGGACAATAATGAAACCTTTCTCTCCTGAGCTTTCTTTTTGTTTTTTATGCTTTCTTCTCACAGCTCTCTATTTTTGTCTTTTTATTCTTTGCTTTGCTATGATAATATACAAACATTTTGTGATTTCATCAAAAAACTAAAGAAAACATCATTAGAGTTGAACACAGAATAAAGGACCAGTTTCTAAACAGCTGATAGGATGCCATCATCATTAAGACAACTCAAATTATCTTGATAATTTAATATACTGTTTTGTTATCAACCATAGTCAATCTTGCAGCATTTAAAATAAGGCTCAAATCTTTGGTGAACAACCTGATACTTTTCTTTTCTTTTTGTTTCTAAGTTCAGATTTTGTAAAGTAATTGTGTTATATTTTAATCCTTAACAGATAGATGCCTAGCTAGGATTACTATTTAGGAAGTGGAAAAATACTTGCTTAATATACTCACAGAGATTATTATTCAAAATGTAGCAATTTTTACAGGGGTGATTTGTCACTTTACATTTATGGAAAGTAGATTGAAAATGAGCAAGGTTTATATTTACATTTCATGATGTGCTATTTTTAAGTGAACTATTTTATATTTATTAATAGATCAACCAGTGAGCATTTATTAAGTATTTACTATGTCAAACAAGAGGTAGCCTAGAATAGTGGCTAGATGATCTTGGAATCAGAAAGGCCAAGGTTGTAATCCTGCTTCTGACATATGCTAGTTGTGTGAACTAGGGCAAGTCACTTAATTGCTTAGTGTTCTAAGACAGAGTGTCAAACAAACCTCTTCCTTCCTCCCTCCCTCCCTTCTTTCCTTCCTTCCTCCTCTGTATTTCCTTATTTCTCATGGGAAAAGAAGGAAACACTCATCTGTGGTGTTTCATTCTCCTCCTCTCACTTATAAGTAGGGGGAAAAAGTGACCAAAGCAAAGACCATTCCTCGATAAGACCACTCTAAAATTCCCTCCTTTCAGACCAGTTTCCCTAAGCTCCCCGTTAAAAGTTGATTTGAAGTCACAGTGTTGGTTTTGCTTCTTCAAGTACAAATACTGCTACTTACTGTTCTAACTTCATCTTCTGCCATTGATTGCCGTTCGAGTAATTTTTTTAATCTGCTAAACTCAGACTGCTACTGTCTTGCCATTTAATTGCTCTAGTCAGGAGACTGTGTCTTCAGATAGGGTTGGAACATATTTGTCTCTGGGCTGCCATCATTGTCTGACATTGGAGGACTTCCCTTCAGTATGCTGCTTTGATCACCACCCTCTCTGAAATATGGGGTAAGGTATTAGTCATTTTTGAGAGTGCCTTTCGGGGAGGGGGGTTGTTGGAAGACTCTGTTCCTTTCAGGGCTTTATTTCTACAGGCATTCAGGTACTTATTCCCCAGGAGCTATGAAACCCTAGGTACCCACTGGCTATCATTAAATTGGCACAGATCTCAGGCACAAGTCCCTAAAGCAACTATCCAAAAGTCATCCAAGATAAAAGCAAGGCCTGTAGTTGAAGAAATGCTCTCTTCATACCATAATTCCTCTGCATTTTTTGGAGTGAGTCGATAGTCAATACGACCTTCACAGGCTGCAAGTTATTGTGTTCATTTTGGAGTAGAACTGATGAAGAACAGTGATATAAGAGAGATGAGAAACACTTGTTCATATGTGAGTGTGTGTGTGTGTCTGTGTGTGTGTGGGGGGGGTAAGAGGAAGAAGTTGAGAGGAGGTACTTTGAAATCTTGTAGAACAATATACGTACAAAAATGTCAAAATATTCCTACCAGGAAGCCCATGTTTTGATCTTAAAAGCACCTGCATAGCACAAAAGCAGGCAAACTCTTGAGTGGATTGAAGCCCATGTTCTGTCAGGCTTTCCATCCCATCAATTGTTTGAGGAAGAAAGACTTCTATGGAGTCAGAAAGAATCTCAAAGGCAATAGGGTTGGCTGACAGAGCAACACATCTTCCTATGACATCAAAAACAAAGCTAGAATGGAAGGGGTGATGGAAGCTACACTGGGAAGGGGGAGGAGGCAGAAGAAAAGGTCAGGGCAAAAATCTCCTTTGGGCCTTTGCTTTATATGTGTTAATATGAGTAAATTCAAAATGTTTAGATGCAGGTGACTGAAAAAGATAGTTGTATGCAAGGCAAAACCTTAATGCGAGTAAAGTGGCAATGTTCAGATCACTATATGAAACTGAATAAAGCATCATTCAGGGAGAGGAGAAAGGTCTCTTGCCTAATGCATCCAAGAGACCTTAGTTTTACAGTTCCTTCTGTTGAAGTGAAAGCATAAGGGGACTAAAAACCTTCCATAAATTACATGCAATTTGACAACATGGAGCTGTTTGTGGACCTGTACTCCACTGGCTTTTTAGCTTTCATATATGGTTCATGATTGCTTGTGAAAGAATTGTTTTAGTGCTCATCAGCCATTGTAGCTGGTGAACCTTTCAATGAAGACCATCCCCCCTCAAAAAGAGGTCATTTTCAACACTCCCACCTCCAACTAGACACCTGCAAAGTGATCTCATACAACAAAGTTGCCTCATTTAGATTTTTTCTTTTTTTAATTTTTTTTCGCTTCTCATGCCATTAATCTGAATGTCAGACATATATATTCACCAGGCATACTCATGAGTTCTACCATGCTGAGGGGCTTGTTATCATTTATTTAATTTTTTTAAATTTTAAATTATGAGCTTGAAATGCTAAATACAGGTAAATGGCTTAATTAATTGATGAAAATTTATAGGCAAGTCCTTTGTTTCTTATTTTGCTTAGTGTGTTACATTTGTATCTTTGAAGAATATCTGGATAGACAGACCAAGGCTGGATTTTCTCTCTACACATGTAGATATATCTAAATAATTCTCTCTCTCGCTTTCTCTCTCTCTCTCTCCATGTCTATATATGTACTCCATTAAAATAATAATGGTGTGTTAGTCCTCATTCTAAATGGAAAAGTGCTTATTTGATCCAAACATTCAGAATTTTTACCTTAAAAAGGATTTTTTAAAATCAATTTTACTATACAAATACATTTTAATAATGTTTTGTCATTGCTTCCATCAGTACCAGTGAAAACAAATTCAAAAGTATTTATTTCATGTCTACTATGTTCTAAGCCCTGTGCTAAGCACTGAAGATAAAAAGGTAAAAACAGTTCCTGATCTCAAGAAGTTCACATACCATATTAAATTTCTCTATTTGTAAAGTTTTTTTTTTATTTTCCACTACTTAAAGCGTTAAGGGACAACCAGTCTCACCTCTTAGAATTGGCACTTATCCATTTGCTTTGGCATATGTTAAGAAAAGAGAAATAGCATATTAGAGAGCTAGTGAAAAAATGTAGGCTACAATATATCCAGAATATTTTTATTTGATGCCAAACCAACCATTAAAAAATCAAATCAATAGTAAAGTAACAGTATATCTTATGTGAATGAAATATGAGTGAACTCTATTCCTCATTTTTAGTTAACTAAATAATATTAGAAAGTTGTAATCTCATACCCCATCATGGCATGGAGGAAACACTTCACAAGAAGACTATGTCAGGGGTATGCAAGCTTTGGCAGGTTCTACTGTGTTCAGATGCTAAGTATGGTCCTAAAAACAGATTGTGTGTATTTGTACTAAATAAGGACAGGGGCTTACGAGCAGTAGATTGACCACTTGGTGATGATTTTTTTCTCCACAAATACATACAAAATGGAAAATAATACAATAACCAAATATCCTTCAGACCTGTGGATTCATCTTCAATTTCTACAGTCATTTTTTACAAAAGGGATGAAAAGAGATCAGGGGATGCTTAGAACTGCAAAAATTTTAGGCAAATAATAAAGAACAGCTATTATGGCACTAAATGTGAGATCTTTGTTTTAAATGACAGGGAATGGGCATATTGCTGGAAAAACTGAATCAAATATATTGTTGTTTTAAATGAAATCAGAAAACAGAAAGTAGTTGAGTTAAAGAGTATTGTTTATAGATTTTTCTTAGAGAAAAATATAAAGAAATTGGTTCTATCTTATAACCCAAGGTAACAAGAAATAAATATTTGTATACACACACTTACATGTGTTTGTATGTATGTGTATATATCTATATATTTTTTCCTTTCTAATTTTAATGACTATATATAAATCATTGGAGGAAACTACTTAATTGATGAGATCATAGTTCCCATTGGGTATTTGATAGTATCGGTATTTTTTGTCTATATATCATCTTCATTTCCAAAAATATCCATTACACAAGTCCATTGGATCCATCCTTTGTAGTAAAGAATACACAGAAGAGATAAAGTAAAGCAATTTCTCAAAACTAGCAACCATGTCAGCCAAGTATGGTAATATGTGCCATATTCTGCATTCATAGTCCCCTACTTTTACAAAGAAGAAACATTAATTTTCTCTTTTCTTTTTCAGGACCAAGCATCATCATCATCATCATCATCATCATCATCTTCATCACCATCATCATCACACATTGAAGAAATATAATTTCATGGGAAATTTGATGATCTAAAATGAAATTTTACCCAAGTATTTGTTTTAGGAAGATAACCATGAAAATATCTATATCCTATGTACCAAAATATTGATAAATTCTATAAAAACAAAAAAATGAAAATATTATACTTTGATCTGCAGGTGCATAGCATTTTCCTTCGTGAGTCTTTTGTAATTGTCTTGGATCATGGTATGACTGAGAAGAGCAAAGTCTATCATAGTTGACCATTACACAGTGTTGCTGTGTGTAATGTTCTGGTACTGCTCACTTCACTCAGTATCAGGTCATGTAAGTTCTTCCAAGTTTTTTCTGAAATCCACCTACTCCTTATTTCTTACAACACAATAGTATTCCATTACATTCATATACCACAGCTTGCTCAGCCATCCTTCAGTTGATGGGCATCCCCTCAATTTATAGTCCTTGGCCACTGCAAAAAGCACTGCTATAATAACTTTGACATGTAGGTCCTTTTCCCTTTTTATGATCTGTTTGGGATACAGACTTAGTATCAGTATTGCTGGAAGATAGGATGCACTGTTTGATGACCCTTTGAGCATAGCTCCAAATTGCTCTCCAGACTGATTGGATTAGTTTACAACACAAACAAATCATTGGTGTCCCAATTTTCCCACATCATCTCCAACATTTACCATTTTCCTTTTCTGTCATATTAGTCAATCAGATGAGTGTGATGTAGCAGGCCAGAGTTGTTTAATTTTCTTTTCTCTAATCAAAAATAATCAGAGCATTTTTTCATATGACTAGAGATAGCTTTAATTTCTTCATCTGAAAACTGCCTATTCATATCCTTTGACCATTTATCAATTGGGGAATGATTTGTATTGTTATAAATTTGACTTAGTTCTTTATATGCTTTAGAAATCAGAAATATCGGCTATAAAACATGTTTCCCATATTTTTGTTCTCCTAGTATTGGTTGGGTTGGTTTTGTTTGTGCAAAACCTTTTTAATTTAATGTGTCAAAATCCATTTTGCCTATCGTAATGTTCTCTATCCCTTCTTTGATCATAAATTCTTTGCTTCTTCATAGATACAACAGGTAAACTATTCATCATTCTCCTAATTTCCTTATGGTATCACCCTTATGTTTAAATCGTGTACCTATTTTGACTATCTTGGTATATGGTGTGATATATTGATCTATGCCTAGTTGCTGTCATACAATTTTCCAGTTTTTCCAGCAGTTTTTCTCAAATAGTGAGTTCTTATTCTAGAACCTGAAATCTTTGGGTATATTAAACAGTAAGTTACTATAATAATTTACTACTATTTTTTGTGTACTTAATCTATTCCACTGATTCATCTTCTCTGCTTCTTTGGCTAGTGCTAAATAATTTTGATTATTGCTGCTTTATAATATGATTTTAGATCTGGTACAGCTAGACCAGCTTCCTGTGCATTTTTTTTAAATTAACTCCCTTGATATTCTTGACCTCTTGTTCTTACAAATGAATTTTGTTATTTTGTTTGGTAGCTCTATAAAATAATTTGGTAGTTTTATTGGTATGGCACTGAATAAGTAGTTTAATTTAGTTAAAATTTACATTTTTATTATATTAGCTTAGTTACACATAAGCAACTGATGTTTTTGCAATTATTTACATCTGACTTTATCTGTGTTAAAAGCATTTTTCAATTGTGTTCATACAGTTGCAAGTGGACTTGTAAATATTTTATAATGTATAGTTATTTTAAATGGAATTTTCTTTGTTGTTAAACTTTGTTGGTCATATGTAGACATGCTGATGATTTATATAGGTTTTTTTTATATCTTGCAGCTTTGTTAATTGTTTCAACTAGTTCTTTAATTGATTCTCTAAACATGCCATCATATCTTCAAAGGGTGAGTTTTGTTTCCTCATTGAATAATTCTGATACCTTCTATTTCTTTTTCTTCTCTTATTGATAAAGCTGACATTTCTAGTACAATACTGAATAATAGGCATAATAACAGACATTCTTGTTTCCACCTGATTGTCCTGGCAATGCTTCTAGCTTGTCCCCATTACATATAATGCTTGCTGATGGTTTTAGATAGATGCTACTTCTAATTTTAAGGAAGACTCCATGTATTCCTATATTATTCAGTGATTTACCTGGTACTGTATTTTGTGAAAGAATTTTTGTGCATCTATTGAGATAAGCATATAATTTTTGTTCATTTTGTTATTGATATGATCAATTATTCTGATAGTTTTCCTAATAGTGAATCATTCCTACATTCCTGGTATAAATCTCACCTGGCCATAGTGTAATAACCATGGTGGTAAATTGTAGTAATCTCTTTGTTAGCATTTTATTTAAAAGGTTTGCATTAATATTCATTAAGGAAATCAGTCTATAATTTCCTTTCTCCGTTGACTCTTCCTGGTTTATCATCACCTCATTTTTATCACAAAATAAATTTGGTAGAACTCCTTCTTCATCTCATTTTCCACATGGTTATACAGTATACTGTTACATAGTATTGACACTATTTGTTGTTTAAATGTTTGGTAGAATTCACTTGTAAATCCATCTGGCCTTGGGAATATTTTCTTTAGGAAGTTCATTGATGATTTGTTCAATTTCCTTTTCTAAAATTGGTTATTTAAGTATTTTATTTCCTTTTCTGTTATTCTGTGCAATTTATATTTTCATAAATATTCATCCATTTTACTTAGACTGTCAGATTTATTGCCATACAACTGAACAAAACTATTCCTAATTATAGCTTCAATTTCCTCTTCATTAGTAGTGAATACACCCTTTTCATTTTTGATACTGATAATTTGATCTTATTTATCTACTTCATAGTTTTCTTTTTCATAAGTTGTTTTAGTTCAGTAGTTTTATTTTCCATTTTATTAATCAATCCTTTGATTTTCATAATTTCTAATTTGGTATTTAATTGGGGATTTTTAATTTGTTCTTTAGCTTTGTAAATTGCATGCCCAACTCATTAATCTATTTTTTTCTCTATTTTATTTACGTAAGCATTTAGAGATATAAAATTTCCCCTAACATTCACTTTGGCTGCATCTCATAAGTTTAGGTATGTTATTTCATAATTGCTTTTCTCTTGGATGAAATTATTAATTTTTTCTATGATTTATTTGATCCACCCATTCCTTAGGATTATATTATTTAGTTTCCAATTAATTTTGATCTATCTTTTCATTGTATGTAATTTTTATTGCATCATGATCTGAAAAAAGGATTCATTTAATATTTCTGCCTTTATGCATTGGATTGTGAGACTTTTATGACTTAATATGTGATCAGTTTTTACGTAGGTGTCATATACTACTTTAAAAAAAAGTGCATTCCTTTTGATCCCCATTCAGTTTTCTCCAGAGGTCTACCATATCTAACTTTTATAAAATTCTATTCACCTTAACTTCCTTTTTGTTTATTTTGTGGTTAGATTTATCAAGTCTTGAGAGGGAGAGGTTGAGGTCCCCCACTAGAATAGTTTCACTGGCTATTTCTTCCTGTAACTCACCTAACTTCTTCTCTAAGAATATTTATGGTATAACCTAGGTAAACATATATTTAGTGTTTATATCACTTTGTTGTCTATGGTACCTTTGAGAAGATGTAGTTTCCTTCTTTGTTTCTTTTCATTAGATCTATTTTTGCTTTTGCTTTGTCTGAGATTAGGTTTGATACCCCAGATATTCTTTTTTTTCTTCAGGTAAAGTATAATATATCCTGCTCTTTTATTCTCCTTGTCTTTCTGTTTCAAATATGTTTCTTGTAAACAACTTATTGCAGGATTCTGTCTTTTTTAATCCACTTTGATATTCACTTTCATTTTGTGAAGCATTCATCTCACTCACATTCACGGTTATGATGTGTATTTCTCTTCATCTTCTTTCCCACCCCTTTTATTTTTCTCTCTCTTTTCATTGCGTCCCTTCTCACCAGTATTTTGCTTCTGACCTCTGCCTTCTTCAATCTGCCTTTCCTTCTGTCAGTCCCCTTCCCTTTTTCCCTTTTCTCCCTCTTATTTCTATCCTCCCTTCTTTACACTTTTCCCTTTTCAATTTCCCCTCCTACTTCCCCATAAGGTAGGATAGATTACTCTACTCAACTGAGTGGGAATGTTCTCTCTTTGAGTCAAATTCATTTAGAGTAAAGTTCAAACAATGCTCACCACATAATTTCTTTCCCTCTACTGAATTAAGTCTTTCATGCCTTTTTCTGTTATATAATTCTGCCTCCCCATCCTCATCTCTTACTATAATCATTTTAAACCCTTTATTAATTTTTATCATATCAATATCAAATTATATTTGTACCCTGTCTAAGTATACTCCTTCTAACTTCCCTAATAAAGATACAGTTCTTATGAGTTACAAGTATCATCTTCCCATGTAAGGATGAAAAAGGTTAATGTTTTTGAACACTGTAGTTTTATTGTCTTAATTTTCTTTTGTTTTTAGCTTTATATGATTCTCTTGAGTCTTGCATTTGAAGATCACATTTGCTGTCCAGCTATGTTCTTTTCATTAGGAAAGATTTAAAGTGTCCTGTTTCTCTGACTCTCCATCTTATTCCTAGAAAGACTATGCTCAGTTTTGCTTGGTAGTTGATTCTTGGTTGCTCTTTTGACTTCTGGAATACCATATTCCAACCCCTCTGATCCTTTAATGTAGAAGTTGTTAAGTCCTGTGTAATCTTGACTACGACTCCCTGACACTTGAATTGTTTCTGGCTGCTTGCAATATTTTATCCTTGACTTAGGAGGCCTGGAATGTGGATACAATATGCCTTTGAATGTTTATTTTGCACTCTCTTTCAGGAGGTGATCAGTGGATTTTTTCAATTCCTATTTTGTCCTCTAGTTCTACGATAACAGAGTAATTTTCAATGATGACTTCTTGAAAAATGCTATACAGGTTCTTTTTTATTATTATTATTTGGCTCTCTAGTAAACAAATAATTCTTAAATTATCTATCCTGGATCTGTTTTTCAGATAACTTATTCTTTTCCAATGAGGTATTTTTCATTGTCTTCTATTGTTTTATTCTTTTCATTTGTTTGACTGATTCTTGATGTCTTGTAGAGTCATTAGTTTTGACTTGCTAATTTAAATTTTTAAGGAATTTTTATTTTCAGTTAGATTTTGAACTCCCTTTGCCATTTGGCCAATTCTACTTTCAAAGTAGTTGTTTTCTCCAGAGAATATTTTTCCAAATTTTCCAATTTGGCCAATTCTATTTTTTAGTAGTCTTTTTTTCAGTCAATTTTTGTGATCCCTTTACCAAGCTATTGACTCTTTTCCCATAATTCTTTGGGATAGCTCTCATCTCTTTCCCCATGTTTTTTTACCTTACTTGATTTTTAAATCATTTTTTAACTCTTCCAAGGGGACTTTTTTGGCCTGAGACCAATTCGTATTCCCTTTTGCGGTTTTGTATGTAGGCATTTTGACATTGATAACAATATAGATAACAAGAGTATAAACTCTTCTGAGTTTGCATTTTTATCTTCCCTTTCACTATAGTAGCTTTTTATGGTTAGGGTTAGTATTATTTTATTTTTTTTTGCTATTTTTTAAAGACAAAACCAAAATATTTATTCAGCTATCAGAAAGTCAATTCCCTTATGATATCAATGAACTTTGTATATGTTATCAATAGAGGGAGGACAACTATCCCCAAAATTTCCCTCCATGAGACCTCCCCACAAACAAGCTCCCTTAGGCATAATGCCTCCCTCTCAGACTAGTTGCTCTACTCTGTTCTGCCTGCTGCCACTCTCTCAGCTCCACCTCACTCACTCTTCCTGTTCCACCTTTCCTGTTCTGCCAATTCAGCAAGCTCCTCCCAGCATGGGCTTCATGTGGTTCAGGCTTTGGCCTGGGCCAAAGCTCAAATCAGGTTACATGGACCTATTATGGGGCAGGGAAGATCTTCAACTTGCCTTAACATTATACTAGTGTCCTTTCCAGTTGTTAAATATCTGTTTTCCAAAATAGGATAGGACCTTCTCTCTCCTCTCTCCTCTCTCTCTCTCTCTCTTCTCTACTTGCCCCATGAGTGAATCTTTCATATCTCTACAGAGAGTGTTTTGGCAGCATGTTTCTATTTCATGTCTATCCACTTCCTTTCTCCTCTTTAAGTAACTTTTAAAAAACCTGCTGCTTATCATCCTTATTAAGGAAAAATTTGCCACTAATGTCTCTGATCTACAATGTTGCAAGAGAGATTTACATCTGCCTAAAATCCTGCATGACCTCCAACATCCAGCTAACTCATCATCAGCAGAGACTCATTCTTAAAAGCTGACATGTGCCTGGTGTTGTATTCTGTTTGGAGAGCCTCTTGATTGCTATTTGCAAGACAGGAACTCTATTGACTCAAGTTGGCTCTCCTTACCTGTCCCCTCTACTCTGGTCATGTTTTTCCTTCTAGTAATGCATGACTTGGAGCATCAAATAGATAAGGAAAGTTGATTCCTGGTAATATGTTCCTAGGCTATCCTGCCCAGGCAACTCTTTAGAAAAATAATTAATTAAGTTTTAGTTTTTGACATTCACTTCCACAAAATTTTGAGCTCCAAAATTTCTCCCCATCTCTCCCTTCCCTTCACCCCAAGACAGGGGGTATTCTGATTGTTCCTTTCCCCCTCCCTCCTCTCACACCCCTCACTTCTCTTATCATCTTCCTCTCTATTTTCTTTTAGGGCAAGATAGATTTCTCCTCCCCATTACCTGTATTTCTTATTTTCCAGTTGCGTGTAAAAATGATTTTAAACATTAATTTTTAAAACGTTGAGTTCCAGCATCTCTCTCTTCCTCCCTCTTCACCCTCCCCCACTGAGGTCAGTAGTTGTACATAATTTGCCCCATTTCATTTCTCTCTTTCTCCTCCCAATATATTCCTCTCACTCATTAACTTTATTTTTTTAGATATCATCCCTTCTTATTCAACTCACCCTGTCCTCTGTCTATATACATACACACATACATACATACATATATATATGCACATATGTGTTTGTGTTTGTGTGTATAATCTCTCCAACTGCCCAAATGCTGAGAAAAGTCTCAAGAGTTATAAATATTATCTTTCCATGTAGGAATGTAAACAAGTTCAACTTTGAAATTTCCTTATAATTTCTCTTTCTTGTTTACCTTTCCATGCTTCTCTTGATTCTTGTATTTGAAAGTCAAATTTTCTATTCAATTCTTGTCTTTTCATCAAGAATGCTTGAAAGTTTTCTATTTCATTGAATGACCATTTTTTTCCCCTGAAGTATTATACTCAGTTTTATTGGGTAGGTGATTCTTGGTTTTAATCCTAGTTCCTTTGAGTTCTGGAATATCATACTGCAAACCCTTCAATCCCTCGATGTAGAAACTGCTAGATCTTATGTTATCTTGATTGTACTTTCACAATACTAGAATTGATTCTTTTTAACTGCTTGCAATGTTTTCCCTTTTACCTGACCTCTAGTATTTGGCTACAATATTCCCAGGAGTTTCTGTTTTTGGATCTCTTTTAGCTGGTGATTGGTGAATTCTTTCAATATTTACTTTACCCTCAAGTTCTAGAATATCAGGGCAGTTTTCTTTGATAATTTCATGAAAGATGATGTCTGGGCTCTTTTTTTCATCATAGATTTCAGGTATTCCCATAAATTTTAAATTGCCTCTCCTGGATCTAATTTCCAGGTAAGTTGTTTTTCCAATGAGACGTTTCACATTATCTTCCGTTTTTTCCTTCTTTTGACTTTGTTTTGTAATTTCTTGATTTCTCATAAAGTCATTAGCTTCCATCTTCTCCATTCTAATTTTTAACAAACTGTTTTCTTTCAGAGAGCTTTTGAACCTCCTTTTCCATTTGGCTTTTATGCTTTTTAGGGTATTCTTTTCCTCATTGACTTTGTGACCTCTTTTGCCAATTGAGTTAGGCTATTTTTAAAGGTGTTATTTTCTTCAGCATTTTTGGAGCATCCTTTAGCAAAGTGTTGCCTTACTTTTCATGATTTTATTGCATCACTCTCATTTCTCTTCCCAATTTTTCCTCCACCTCTCTTATTGATTTTCAAAATCCTTTTTGAGGTCTTCCATGGCTTGACACCATATTTATTTTGGAGGTTTCAGAGCCTTTACTTCCTCCGATGGTTCTTCCTCACATGTAAGAATGAAAGAAAATACCTGTTCACCAAGAAAGTAATCTTCTGTAGCCTTACTTTTCCCTCCTTTTTTGGGCATTTCCCAGCCTGTCACTTGACTTTTGAGTCCTTTGTCAAGAGGAGGGTATACCCTGGGGACCTGTAAGTTCTCAGTTCCTCCAAGGTGGCACAATCAAGGGAGAGAAGTTTAGTCCTCTCCTGGCCTGTAAATTGGTCTGACAGCAACCAAAAACTTTTCTGCCCAGAATCTGTGAGTAGTAGAATCCCCTTGTCACACAATCCTCCAACTCCACCATGCCAGCACTCTTTCTAATCCCAGGGCAGTACTCAGGGCTGAGATTTAGATCAGCAGCTCAATTTTCCCTGGGGCTTTAGGCAGGGGGCTCAAAAAATGGCCACTGCTGCTTCAGTGGCTACTGTCAGCAGTCCATACTGAATCCCCTTGTCTTGGATGAAGGAGTTTTCTCACTGACCTTTGAAGCTGTCTTTGGCATTTGTGTGTCGAGCTATCTGAGAAATGCTGCTGCTGGTGGCTCCCTGAAGACTGTGCCAGGTCCTGTCCCTGCAGTGCCAAGTGGCCCATGCTGGGCTGAACTCCACTTCCACCAGGTGTGATAGACCTTTCCTGTTGGTCTTCCAGGCTATGTTGTGCTGTAAACCCCTTTCACTCTGTAGTTTTGTGGCCTCTGTTGCTCTAGAATTTGTTTAGAGTCATTTTTTATTAATTTTATTTATTTTCAGTGTTCTACAATCACTACCACATAACTTAAATTTTTCCCCCTCCCTCCCCCAGCTCCCCCCTCCATCCCTCAGCCAGCAGACAATTATATATAGGTTCTACACACACTTTCCTATTAAATACATTTTCAATATAGTCATGTTGTGCAGAAGAATTGAAATGAATGGGAGAAGTCATATACAAACCAAAATGTAATAACAAATGCACGTGTACACACACACACACACACACACACACACGCACACACACAAAGATCTCCTACATTCTGCAATTGAATTCCATAGTTCTTTATTTGCCTTAAAAGATCATTGGGACTTTTTTTAAGTCCTTGCATTGCAATGACGTTCCAAGCCTATCAGAAGAAAATCTTGCACACTGTGGTCATTGCTGTGTGCACAGTTCTCCTAGATCTGCTCCTTTCACTAAGCATCAGATCATATAAGTCTTTCCAGGCCCCTCTGAAGTCTTCCTGTTCATCATTTCTTATAGCACAATAGTATTCTATTACATTCATATACCACAATTAATTCAGTCATTCCCCAATTGACGGGCATCCCCTTGATTTCCAGTTTTTGGTCACCACAAAGAGTGCTGCCATGTTTTTTTTACATGTGGAGCCATTTTCCATTTTTATGATCTCTTGGGATACAGTCCTAGAAGCACTATTGCTGGGTCAAAGGGTATGCATATTTTTGTAGCCCTTTGGGCATAGTTTCAAATTGCTTTCCAAAATGGTTGGATCAGCTCACAGTTTCACCAACAATGAATTAGTATTCCAACTCTCCCACATCCTCTCCAACCTTTATCATCTTCCTGTTCTGTCATGTTTGCCTATCTGATAGGTGTGATGTGGTACATCCGAGTTTTGATTTGCATCTTTCTAATCATTAGTGATTTAGAGCACTTTTTCATATGAGCATAGACATATTTAATTTATTCTTCTCAAAACTGCCTGTTCATATTCTTTGGCCATTTATCAATTGGGGAATAGAGTCATTTTTACAGGTATTTTATGGGTTACATGGGAGAGTTTCTACAGGTTCATCTTTCTACTCTGCCACCTTGGCTCTGTGGCTCCCTGATATTTTCTATTTCATTGTATGATCATTTCCCCCCGACCATGAAGTATGATACTAAATTTTGCTGGGTAGGTGATTCTTGGTTTTAATTCTGGCTGCTTTGACTTTTGGAATATCATATTCCAAGTCCTTTGATCCCTTAATGCAGAAGCTTCTAGATCTTGTGTTATCCTGACTGTTGTTTCCACAATACTTGAATTGTTTCATTCTGGCTGCTTACAATATTTTCTCCTTGATCTGGGAGTTCTGTGATTTGACTACAGCATTCCTAGGAGTTTTCCTTTTGGGATCTCTTTCAAGAGGTGATCAGTGGATTCTTTGAATTTCTATTTTACCTCTGGGTATAAAAATATTGGGGCAATTTTCCTTGACAGTTTCTTGAAAGATGATATCTGGGCTTTTTTTTCATTGTGGCTTTCAAGTAGGACAATAATTTTTAAATTGTCTCTCCTGGATCTGTTTTCCAGGTCAGTTGTTTTTCCAATGAGATATTTCACATTGTCTTCTACTTTTTTCATTCTTTTGGTTTTGTTTTATTTCTTGATTTTTTTTATAAAGTTATTAGCTTCCATCTGCTCCATTCTAATTCAAAGAAATTATTTTGTTCAGGGGACCTCCTTTTTCATTTGACCAATTCTCCTTTCTAAGGCATTGTTCTTCTCATTGGCTTTTTTCATCTCTTTTGCTATTTGAGTTAGTTTATTTTTAAAGGTACTATTTTCTTCGGCATTTTTTGTTTCCCTTTTAGCAAATAGTTAACTCATTTTCATCATTTCCTTACTTCACTCTCATTTGTCTTCCCAATTTTTCCTCTACTTCTCTTACTTGATTTTCAAAATCTTTTTTAGGGCTCTTTCATGGCCCAAGACTAATTCATATTTTTCTTAAAGACTTTAGATGTAGGAGCTTTGACTTTATTGTCTTCTGGTTCTATGTTTTCACCTTTTCACCAAAGTAAGATTCTTTAGTCTGATTTTTTTCCCCAGTGTGTGCTCATTTCCCTAGTCAATTACTTGATTTTTGAGCTCTTTGTTGAGGCAATTCTGTGCTTCCAGTGGGTATGGGGTGTGGATACCCTCTTCAACAATCTATGGACATAGAGCTCCAGAAACAGCCACTGCCACTGCACCTGGTGCTGCTGCTACTATTGCTGCTGGCTCCTCTGCCCCATCTCCAACTCTGGGGTTGGGACCGGGTTGCACTATTCTATCACCCAGGTCTGATAGGCTTCTCCCACTGATCATCTAAGGTGTCCTCCATGTTTTGGGATCCAGAAGTCTGAAAACTCCCCCAGATGTCAGTGATTAAGTCATATGACACCTGCTCAGGCTCCATCTGTGCCAACAAGGCCCATGCTAGAGTGAGTTCTGCTTTCATCCCAGAATGATAGGTGCTTCCTGTTCACCTTTCAGGTTGTCCTGGGCTAGAGATTTACTTGACAACATCATTTGGTGGGTTCTGAAGCTCCAGATTTTGTTTAAAGTAATTTTTTTTGTAGGTATTTGATGGTGTTTGTGAAAGAGCTCAAGCAAGTCTCTGCTTTTACTCTGCCATCATGACTCCACTCCCTCTCCCTTTTTTGTTACTAAATTTAAAAAATTGAATTCTTTTTCTGTAATACAGAAAATGTGATACATAATGTCATACATAATTTCTGTGATGCATTATGTGATACATAATATCACTTAACTCTCTCCTTACTTATTTAGTCATTCTTGAAACTCCATTACCAGATCTTCATCAGGTCGTGTCCTCTAATCTCAAGTGTCCCACAGTGCTCTATTCTGGGCTCTCTTTGATCTGAACTCTCTTCTCTTCACTTGGTTGATCTACCAACACCAACTATCACTATTTCTTAAGCATATGTAACAAATTGAAGTATTCACCACAATGAGAAGAGATTAGAATTCTCCTCAAGTATTCAACACTTTTCTGCACTTACCAAATGGAAAGATGTGACAATCAAGGTCCACCTTAGTTGTGAATATTAACTCATTAATAAAATCTTACAGAGAAGCATTGTAGAAGTCTATGCCTAGTATTATTCCATAAAACACCAATAATCAGTGGAGGAAAAAATAAGGTTATACTAAATTTATAGATAAACCTTATTAAGCCCAATTATGATTAAAATATTAAAGGATAAAATACGAAGACTATGGAAAATATCTGTAAAGATTTCTGTAATAAAGTCTTTCATCCATCAGTAATAGAAGCTGCAATATTTAATCTCTAGCATGATGGATCTTGATGTGTTCCATGGAAGCAGAAATGAAGCTTAAAAAGATAGACTGAAGTAGTTGGGCTTATTCTGCTAAGCATACTCAAGAGATCCATTGGATCCCTCAGTTCTTCTAACAACAATTTTTCCTGAATAAAAGGTTCATTTTTTTTAGTACCACTATTGAGGCCATATAAACAAGTCATCAGCAAGCGTATGTTAAGCACCTGCTATGAACCAGCCTATGTGCTAAGATGTTCAGATACCCACAATTCTAAAAGCAGCAACCACAAAGCAGTAACACAACAACAAAACAACCCACATCATATAGTGGCAATCACAGCATATTACAATACCCAGAGAGTTATGGTTACATGTCAAACAAGTGCAATAGAGAGGCAGAGTGGGCAGAAATGATTTAATATATTGCTAATGATGAAGTAATGTGAGTGATGTCAACAGGGAGGTGAGGGTTTGGAAAAGAAGATATAACAGTCATGTAGTAAGAATGAGAAATAACTGAATAACCTGTGTTTTCTTGGTGTTTTATCTCAATGTCAGAGTCCTATGGGAAGACTTCAGGTAGATAGGTAGATTTCTTTAGGAGCGTTTATAAGAATTCATAGACAAAAGTTTCAAACAATAAGAAAAGTAGAAGCCAACTTTTTGTACTTGTGTATTTGAGATAATGATATTTATAATTCATGAAAAAAAGAAAGATAATACTCTTCTTAAACTCTGTATTATTTAGACCACACTGGCTATGTTCAATTTCTTGTACCACATTTTAGGAAAGATAATGAAAAATAAAAATTGCCTCTAGATCAACAGGTATAATGACAGGCTTCCAAATCTTGCCGTATCCTGATGGAAATTTAGAAATTTAGTCCTTATAAAAGGACAGTAAGGAATATAGGATAACTTTCTGCTAGTATTTAAAACATTATCATTTGTTAGAACAAAAAAACTTGCTTTAATTGACTAATGAGAACAAAGGTTAGATCAGTAAAGAGAAGGTATAATTTCCTTTTCTGTTGTTTTTTATATTTTTTATTGATTTTCAGTGTTCCACAGTCACTACCATACAACCTAGATTTTTTCTTTCCCTTCTTCCCCTCCACCTCTCCCCTCCCTCCTCAAGAGAGCTTACAATTTTATATAGTTCTACACATACATTCCTATTAAATACATTTTCACCAGTCATGTTGTACAGATTAAAACGAATGGGAGAAATCATATAACAAACCAAAATGTAACACAAAAGAAAATGATCTGCTACATTCTGCAATTGAATTCCATAGTTCTTTTTCTGGATGAGGAGAGAAGGCATAATTTATATTTGATATTAGAAGAAATTTCCTAACAAATTAATTTTCTATGTTTGAAATTAGTCCCTTTAGGAGAAACCAATTTCACCAATGTCTTCAAGGGGAACCTAAATGGCAACATATCATGAATGTTTTTTGAGGGTTTTATTGCTTGAGTATGTGTTGGTCTAGATGAACTCTGAGGTTCCTTCCAAACTGGAATTTTGTACTCTCTACTTCCTTTGTACTTCTACTTCATATAAATATATGTATATATATAAATATATATGTATATATTCATACATACATACACACACCTGTAATCTTTCCTGCTGAGGACAGGTTTAGTTTGAAGCTAGTGAATCCCTTGAGTTTCAGATTCTGAGCTGAAGCCAATTAAGTCACACATGCTAAGTCTTGTGCCTGTGTATGAGCCTCCAGGTGGAAGAGGATCACCAGGGTACTTACAGAGGAACAAAGTAGTTCAAGTTGGAAAATGGAGTGGAGTATAATTTTCACGTTCCTCAGTATCGAGATTGGGTCTGTTAGGGACCACTACATTTCCAGTCTGTGAGATACAGACTTATCAGTCTGAAAAGGAAAGGAAATGGAAAGAAAAAGAAGGAAAAAGAGAAGAGGAAAGGAAAAGAGAGGAAAAGAATGAAGAGGTCAAGAAAGAAAATAGAAAGGATTCTGATGTGCTCTATTAGAAAGATTACCCTTATTGGTAGGATCACAAATGCATCTAAGAAAAACACTGCCTGTGAACACTTCCATTAGACTGTGAGATCCCTGGGAACAGGGACTATTCTTCCTTCCTTTCTGTCACTGGAACTTAGTGGAGTGCCTGTCTCATAATAGGTAGTTAATGTTTATATTTGTTATTATCAAAGAAAATCTCAATACAATGAAACAACTTCAGTTTTAAAGATCACAATATAGAAAATTTATTTTTCTATTTATTTGAAAACTGAGAAGGAAATCAAACAAAATAGAAAACCCTTCTCTATATCTTTGCCTTTTGTCTTTTCCAAAACATGACTGACTTTCTCCCTTTGATTCAAACTTTCAAAGCTTTCTATCTATTACCCCAGGTATTTAGAAAATCATAGATGAGAACAAGCAGTAATTTCCACTTGGCCAAATATTTCCTTTTCACATTCTTTTCATCTCAATCCATGGAATATGAAATGGTGAAGAATGCCAAAAAATTTGCCCTATTTAGTACTTACTTACCTCTTAATCTTCAATAGGGACAAAGCCAGATCTCCGACTTTGATCTGCTGCTACTGACTAAATGACCAAACACAGCATTGTCCAATCAAAGCATTCTCCCTCAGCCCCTTCTACTTTGGTTTTTCTGCTGAACTGTAATCAGCAAGTAGACCTGCCCTTTCCTTTCCAACTTGATGGACAATGATCACCATTCACTGGAGAGAATTCTGGAAGTCTTTACAACATTGACTGTACTCACTAAAACATATACTTTTTAACATAGTAAAGACCCTGTTACCTTTGTCAAATATGTTTCCTTTTTCATATAAATGACTTCATTCAATACAGTGTTCTTCACACTCTATTTGAGACTATCACTTTTTCATCATAGAGTTTTCATCAGATCATCATTTCTTAACACAACTTCTATCAATATCAGTTAAACCTAACTCACCAAATAGCTTTATGTTCTAGATGGACAGTTTTTTCATTGTAACTGATCAATCAGAGTGATCAAATGATCATAGGATCACAGATTTAGAACAAAAGGGTAGCAGATTATATAAATTAGAATTGAGAAATAATAAGAGCAGCCAACATTTATGTACTATTACTATGTGCCAAACACTGTGCTAGGCACTTTACAATTAATAATTCATTTGATTCTCACAAATATGGGACATTAGTGTTGTTATTATTTCCATTTTTCAGTGGAGAAAATGGACAAAAACAAAGATTAAACAACTTTGCCAAGGTCACACAACTTCTTTCCTTTTCATACTCAAAAAACACTCTTTCTCTTTTGCCTTTGAAAAGAGCATCTTGCCTCACCGTTTACTAAAATATAGACATCATTCAAATTAAATTCCCTTATGTTTTCTACTCTACATCTACACTTCATTGATGTTGTTGTTGTTATTGTGTTTGTCCTTCATTTTTGAAAGACCATGACATCAAAGAAATGATGACATGACTTGCACTGACTTTGATTTGAGTGAGGGAGGGCTGTGCAAGGTCACCAGCCTCATTTACTCTTCCTGGAAACTTTGGATCCATTGAACAGATATTCATCAGGATGACTGGAGAAGGTCTAGGATGCAATGGGTGATCTTGGCCTCTTTAGGCTAAGGCCTATTCAAATAGTCCTAGATATCATCTTCCTTGATATTAACCCAACACCCTCATTGTTTTCTCCTTTAATATTCTTTCTAATGAATATGTAGCCAATCTCCTTAATAAGGCCAACTTATCTAGTGGTACCCTGACTCTTTTCTTTTCCTTTGAGCTCCATATCATGTAATAGATTAACCCACAAACATTTCACCCCTCCTAATTTTTTCCATCTATTGACTCTATCTGTCAAATATGAAAATATCTTCCCAAAAAGCCTCCAGAAAAGAAAAGCAATTTTAGTTTTACCCCAACATCCTCTCATACAAGCTTATACTTGTTGACTGAACTTACATTTTTTTCAATCATTTTTGCCCTTTTCAATACAACTTACAATCTCATTAGTTTTCTGGATATTTTTATTTTCAACATTACTCTTAGCATGATCTCTTCTCAGTGATAATGAGTCTTGGCTCTTCTACAAAATTTGATGGTTTTGACCACCCTCTACCCTAGACACATTTTTTCCTCTAAGTGAAAGGATACCTATATGTTAGTATAAATACAGTTATCAGATCTTAGTAACAAAGACTCAGAATTGGAAGAAACATTATAGGATATATAGTCCACTTCTCTCATTTTTGTGCTAAGTGAGGCCCAGACAGATTAAACATTTTGGCCAAGACTGCACAGGTAAGAATTGACAGATGTGGGATGCGAATTCAGGCTTTCTACCTCAAAAATCAGCATTCATTCCATTATACAAACCTGTTTTTGCTTTCTTTAAAGAGAGCACTATATGGGACTACTTCACATAGCTGGATGATATGGTGGAATTAAATAAACAATAGTCTAGGGGTTCTAAAACCATATTTCCTCTATTTCATAATTTTACCTATGGCTAGAGTTGTATATTCTTCATCCAGAGAATAAAGAAAGGCAGTGTTTTTTGATGAGAAAAAATATTGTAGTCCACTGGGGATTGAGTAAAACTCTCAGGAAACAGAAACATGATTTTATATATAAATGATATCTTGAGCAGAGAATGAAGAGAAAGTGAGTCTCTACAATGCATGCATTTGAAGTTGTGTCTGATTTTATGAAGTGGCTTGAATGAAAATTATTGTTAAAATGGCTACTATCTCTTTATTAGCAGAGAAAAGGTGACATTTCTCTCCTTTCTTAATTGCTATGACCTATTCTCAGCATGGCAGAATCATATTCAGCAACAGAAGACTATAGGGCTAACTTGTTATTTTCAGGGGGTTCATTGCCTAACACACAGTTTCCATTTTACTGAAACTCTTCAACATAGTGACTAATTTAGACTCATCATAAAGCACCTTGTACCATACGCATGTGCATAGGTAGGGATCCATAAGGTTACTGAACTCTCATCAAAGCCATTCAGAGTTTGGAGTGCTATTCAGCTTGAGTATTGGCCCTTACAAAGGATACCGGTGGAGAGTAGCGTTTTTGTTAAATTATTTGTATTCTTTACAATAGACACTGTGCTTTGCAAATATAGATTTTACAGATTTTAGTTTCTGATAGTAAATTATTTGACCCACTGCACAGCACCCCTCTTATCAGCCACTCTCTCCATGGAACACCACTCCAGTTATATTTCTCCAGATTAGAAACATGTATTTTTTTCTATTTGATATTGTTTCAAAATAGGGCACTATGATTTAACATTAAATTTCATAGCAACAGAGGGACATTTTGTGAGATAAACTGATGTAGAGGGGCAATAGAGTGTAGTGGATGGAAAACTGACCTTGAAATCAGGACCACCTGGGTTCAAGATTTCCCTCTCATATATATATAAGCATGTGTGTCCCTGGGGAAGTCATTTAACCACTGGTAACTCCAGCAACCAAGACTAAAAGTAGCAGAAAGGGGACTGATCTCCATTAATAGAGGAACTTTAGACATTTGGAGTTCCCAATACGTATGAAATTACCACGTCATAAAAGAAACAAAGAAAATAACATCAAAAACCAGTTGTATATGAGTGTAGGGCACAATATTTTAATGTCCATTACTTTTGTTTTAAAAAAGTTTGTTTCTATCACACTGGAGAATTTTCAGCACAAAAGCTTACTGACTAACTTGTAGAAATTAAGGACCTTGCCTTGAAACATTAACCTTCTTTCCAGAAGGGATAAAATATTCACTTAATACAGGTCATACAGGCTTAGTAAAGTGAATTTTCAATGGTTATGCAAAATGATTCAAAATTTCAGCTTAAAGAAATGAAAGGCTATTGGAAATAGAGAGATTGGCATTAAATGGATAAAAATTGAAACAAAGGAATCACCACCTAAATTTTTATCTTAATATTTTTCTTTTTTCCAAGGATGACATCACTTTTTTCACCTTAATAGAAGTCATTGAATCTTCCTAAATCCAGCTTTTAGTTTATTACTTTAATGACTTGATTACTATTTGCAATAGAATGTATTCTATTTCTACTATACATTAGCATAATACAGTCTGCCAATCAGAAGGCCCCTTTCATTCCATTGTGATCACCATTAATAAAATCATTTTAATATTTAAGAAATGTTTCCTTCTCCCCTTCCGTCCCTTTGCAACCCTCCTCCCTTTTCTCCTTTCCTCCTTCACACTCTATCTGTGATTATCATTTTCCCTTCATACATTTCTTTTTTAATGTTTCACTGGGTTGGAATTCATAGCATCACAATGATAGTGTTTATTTAAAAAGATCATCAAAGCTGACAGATTGTTTACCATATTTTTCTTCATGAGTCTTCAAAGGATTCAAGTGAAGTAAGGAAGAGTGAGTTGGACTGATGAAAAAAGTTAAGCAGCCACAATGAAGCTAACTGACCTAAGAAACACAAATTCAGTCATATCTATCCAATTTTAAATCTAATACATGCAATACAAAATATGTTTAGGATGGGAAGCAGATAATGTACCAGCAAATCATCTTCTTAACACTTGCAGGTTTTTTTGTGACAGGTGAGGAAGGTTGAAGATCATTTTGAGCAAGGGAGGAACTCACTGGGTATGAGTGATGAAGAAGCTGAAATCTAGTAGCTTGCTAAGTTTTTCTACTTCTATAACTCACTAGATTTGTAAAGAGAAGCCTGGTTGTTTCTGTGCTGTCTAATGACTACAAGTGCTGTCAACATTCACTAAGTTTTAAACTATTGGATAAAGATCCAGTTACCATGCCTTAGTTATGATTCTTCACAAATATTTGATAGGAACCTGAATTTAAATAGAAGTTCTAAGAGAAAGAACATTATCTATTATAATGTTCTAGAGGTAGTAAGTCAGCATATGAGAATACTCCTAAGAGCTGGAGTTGAATAGAGCTAGTGCTTTATTCTAGTCTTGTGCTCTTGGGAGTAAGTTTAATCTGGTAAGAGATGACCCCAGTGAAATTTGTTGCCCTCATTTCAACAAATGTCAAAGGACAACAAGCATGTCAGCAATGTTATCCACTAAAGCACTTGCAACAAAAACTTATTCCAAAATGCTGTTGATTATTTGTTATTTCCAGCTTTCTCCTCAACGTGACTAATGTATTTTAAAGTGTATATAAAATGGATAGAATGCCAGATCTGGAGTCAGGAGGATCTGAGTTCAAATAAGGCCTCAGACATTTGCTAGTTGTGTCACCCTGGGCAAATCACTTTACTTGTTGGCTTCAGTTTCCCCATCGGTAAAATGGTGATAGCAATTGTATCTACCCATCACAGAGCTGCTGTTAGGAACAAATAAGGTAGCAATTACAAAGATGTGAAATGACATAATTTTAAATGCCTTAGTACAGTTACGTAGTTAATGCTATGGGTTAACTACTATTACCATTTAAAACAAGAGCAAACACATAAAATGTTGTAGATTTTAATGACTCAAGTAAAGAACATAATGATGAATTCATTTGGCCTTAGACACACAAGAGATGCTCAGCCCAGTTATTGGCATTGGCTAGACTAAATTAGTTGAGGGGCAAACGAGAAAAGACAAGCAGTTGTGTGCCGTACTTGTACTAAGTGTGTGAGCTAGACCTTGGGCATGTCATTAAAACTTGCCTCAGTTACCTTAGCTCTAAAATGAGGAGATTTTACTAGATGGTTTCTAATCCTTGGCATTGGATAAGATACAACAAAGATACAAAAATAAGATACAATTGGATAAGATACAATAAAGAGCACCAAGAATCCCCCTCTCTGCCTTGCAAAAAAGACAAACTTATCATTCAACCTAGAAACCTTATCAAGAATAGTGTGTTAGCCTGTAACTCTGATTTACTTTCACTTTAAACTAGAGGAAATTGTAAAATCTATCGTGGTGGCAATTCCAAATCTCTGTCTACACAGTGGGTGCCAGTTGCTCTGGAGGTAGTTAGGGGACAGAGGAACAATAAGGGAGAGTTCAGTACTCTGTCAAATTTTGAGAAACAGTAGGAAGTGCAGATGTGAGCAGGAGAATTACCACTAGGGCTTTACGAGAGAGGGAAGACAATAAGGTAATAAGCCACCATGAGTCTACATGCAGTTGCAATGGGACAATCAGTTGAGAAGTGCTAGGCTAAGGATGTTGGTATAGCTACCTCCTTTCCTCCCACCCCCATCCCCAGACCTTTCCTGTTTAAATTTTAAGGCTGTAGTTCCTTGTTTTCAACAGAAGGCTAAAGTATCATGAGACAGGTGTTCAAGACTTAAACACAACTAGGCTGGTTCTTTTCCATAGTCAATTGCTGGGGAACTATTTACCTGAAGAGAGAAAATCATGAAGTCATGGAGACAGGCTGAGAAATACAGAAAATTAAAGCAAGTAGGGCTTGAAACAAAAGTATCAATTAGTGCTAGAACAGGAGGAAAGCCACAAGTAGTAGAATATGTGGAGGAAAGCAGAAGGGAACAGTGACAAAGGGTAAAATGTTCTAATGTACTGAGAGTAGTAGGAGGCAAGAGCTTCTGGAAACAGTGTTACACGGATAGATCAGGATCCTGATGTGGACATCCTCTCCAGACCAGTACTGTAAGTCACCAAAACTATATACATCTTTGAGGGGAGGGAGACTCACTGGGAAGTAAGTATTTTCTATTGGTTTCCATGAGAGCGTTGTATTGGTTTTCATTAGTTTGTAGATACCATTTTCCTAGGTCTTTGTTGCTATTGTGATGGCCTTTCTTCTTCTTTTCTCAGTTTCCACAGAAGCAATAAAGGAAATGGATTACATACATAAATAAAGACCTTCAATAGTTTTTTTTTTCATATAAAGCAAAGGTTTTGGGAATTTTTTAAACTTTTTTTTGTAACAGAGTACCTTACACAAAGTCCTAATCTGACATATTATTGGGGTGTGCAGTTGACTTTGAATTTTTAAATAATATGCCACTCATGGAATGTAAGTGGTGGTTGGCATTACCACATTGGAAAGGCCGTGGATGTGATCCCAGCAAAGACAAAAGTTGTAGCCAAGGATCATTTTAGCTAAATATTGTGAAAGACATATTCAGAAGACTAGAAATTTTATGATGAAATTTTTTGTAGAACAAAGCATCCCATGGAAACAAAGCTTCCTCTCTCCCCGTTTCCTCTCTCCTTCTCTTCCTTCCTTCCTTCTTCAGAAACACCGGAGAAGGGAGAGAGTGCTAAGAATAACACTTTTTATAATGTCAATAAACAGTAATTTGACTATTGATATCTAAAAGTAATGTGAGATCATTTTTGATTACCAGTAAGCGGCATTATTGCTAGAGAAGCTAAATCATATTAACCTTCTTATTCTTGCTTTTAACTAGATCAGAACAAAGAAGGAAGTTATAGCTAAATTTAAGTGTAGCTCACCAATGTTCTTATAAAGAATAATGAAAGAAATTAGTAGAGTGGCTTTTATTGGGTTCCCAAAGACATCAAGAAACATTATTTCATGAGATGTTTGGTGATCATACATTGAGATTCTTATGAATATCATTTGCAAAAAGACCACCATGAAAATATTCATAGCTTGTCCACTAGCATCAATTGTGTAGTGTACAGTGGTTGAGAAATATTTTGGACAACTTAATAAAACTTTCTAATTTAAATCAATTCAGGTAGTGCAAAGATTAGAATAAATGAAAATCAAGACAGATTTATGGAAAATCATAGTTCAGTAAAAGTGAATGAGAGAGATAAAAGATTTGCACAACTTTTTCTTTGAAAAATGTGGCACTAGACATGCTGAGCATCAAATAAATAACAACAAAAACCATACAATATTTTATCAAATAGTTAAAGATGTATTGTTTGTGCAGAAGTTGCTCCTGAGTAAGTCATCTGTGTGTAGTCAAACTAAATAAAGAAAAAAAAACTAGGGCAAAATTAAAAAAAAAATAAAAATGAGAAAAAGATATGGCATGCAATTGGAACAGCTTTACCTAGAGCTATTAATTGATCAAGAATCACTCAATAAGCACTTACGAGACACTTACTATATACTAAACTCTGAGGATACAGCAATAACAACAAAACACTTTCTGCTTCCAAGCATCTTACATTTTAAAAGGGGAAGATAACATATATAAAAAGAACACACAAGGCAAATACAGAATAGATGGAAAGGGGACACTGACAATTATAGGGGAGTGGAGTGCAAGAAAAGTTTCTGGAATCAAGTAGTACTTGCTCTGAAGTTTGAAAGAAACCAAGTATTCTAAGATCCAAAGGTTGATATGGAATCCGTTGCAGACATAGGCAATAGAAATAGAGATTGAGTTGGCATGTTGCGTATAAGAGTGTAGCTGGATCACTGTGTTGAGAAGAGTAGAATACAAGAAAAATACAAAATTAAGAAGAAGACAGGTTGTGACATGGTTTAAATGGCAAAAAGATAGACCTTATATTTGATCATAGTGGTAACAAAGAGCCCCAAGGATTTATTGAGTAGAGAAGTGGCATGGTAACAACTTTGCTTTAGGAAGTTCATGGTGATAGCTATGTGGAGTATGTGGAGTATGGATTAGAGAAGGAAGAGACTTCAGAGAGAAAAAAAATGGAAGACTGTTGCAATAGTTCAGGCAAAAGGAAATGGTGTCAGTGTGAGTGGAAAAAAGAGAACTTATGTGAGAGACACCATGGAAATAATTTATCAGAGAATCTCGAAGAGAATCATTGAGAATGCAATCTGCATTAAGAGGACTCTCAAATTTATGAGGTCACATATCCATTTGAGAGTATTTGAATAACAGATTGTACTTGTTCGGGGCCAAGAATTAAGAATTCATTGGACTGAATTGATTTCATGGCATTAGTTTGCTATGTACACCAGGAATAGGAACTAGGACTTCCAGTTATCCAAAGAACGGAGAGCAGCATATGCTCATTGAATCTTTTGGTCAGTTCAATTCTGGCACCATAGGGAATGTGTGTGTGTGTGTGTGTGTGTGTGTGTACTAGCACACTTGAGATTCAACAGGCCTTCAGAGCTCCATAAAGAGAGATGTTTTATTACAAGTTACACCTTTATCAATTTGATCACCTTTTAATCTCAAATGATGAGCTAAATAAGAAGGATCATTTGTGTTAAAGGGAAAATACAGACACAGAATAGCAGAACATTTATTTTGATATCAGTTGTTGGGTAGATAGGATAGAGAGTCAGACACTTTCTCCTAGGAAGAATAGAATAGATGGGTTAAACTCCAGAAAGGAGTTGAGTAATCTCATGCTGTTGTTTGCATCGTGGAATCAGATAGTGTCAAATGTAATGCCAATTGACTATTTGGTTTGGATACCAAATAGTAATGGTGGTGGTGGTGATGGTAGTGGTAGTAGTAGTAGTAGTAGTAGCAACAGAGGTAGTGGTAGTGTGTTTTTATAAATGAACACAACATAAAACCAGTAGACTTGAATGGTATTAACTCCGGGTCATATCACATATATTTTAGATTTCTTTTTCTGTGAAGCTTTGGGGAATTCAAAAATAATTTGGCTCTTGCCAAAAAAAAAATCTGGTGGTTATGTAATTGCCTTTTACAGATATTGTCTTAATATAATATAGGCATAAATACAATCCAAATGTGGTTTCAAGAAGATTTTGGATAATATCTAATTATTCTTGACTCTTTTTGCCCTTGATCTCATGTCTTTTCCTCCTTCTCTCTTTTAAATAAAATTGGACAAAGTGGAAGAATTTGGTTCAATAAAAATGTGGCCCATTCATTTTAATTAGCATTGGTGAAGAATCTTACCCATCATAATGAAAACCATGAACTTCAAGCTGGAAATTTTAATGTACATTTTTCTTCCCCAATGACATTTGGAATACAAATAGAGAAACAAAAACTACTGCCCTACAGAAAGAAAGAAGAGCATATATTTCAATGCACAATTCAGCACTACATGCATTAGTCAGAGATGCCATGGCAATAACCTGACCTATTGTTAGAAAAATAGCAAGTACATTTTTCATTGTTCCCCCTTGGGAATTTGTGCCAACCAATATTGATTCTGAGAGATCAGAACTTCCATTAGAATGTTCCAGTCTTTTAGAAGATAATTATTTCATCCCAACAATGAAGTAATTTAGATTGTGAAGGCAAATGGATGGATTTTTAGCAAGAAGATAAGGAAGCCTGCTTATGACTGAGTTGGTTTTCCTGTGGCTTTGTTGTTCTCATTCAATATTGGAGCAGAAAATCACTTGGATATGTTGTTTGTTGTGGGGCTTTTATTTTATTTGCCACTATCTGGTTTGGGAAAGCATTGATTTTGTTATTTTCAGGAGTGTGATATGATGGAGTGTAACCTCAGGACTTGATGTGACACAGTATAATTCAGAGTGATGGGTTGGAACTCATACAGCTATGGCACATGATGTGATGTGAAAGGATTGCAAAAGACAGAGGGAGGGAGGAGTAAATATTGGCAAAAGACAGCTTGTGGAGGGACAAAAGGTACTCCTGAGATCCCACAGTAAGAAGACTTTCAGATTTCTTCCTGGGATGGAGAGTAGTAGCTATTTTTGTCATAAGTTATTTTCTCCATCACACAATATGTAATAAAAACACAACACTGTTGTCCCACAATTCCTAGCAATCTTGTTTACAACCTTCAAAAAGCCACAGAAAGGGATGGAAAAAAAATTCAGGCAAGCTGGGGAATTGTGAGATACTTTATTCGTCGAGACTGCTACTGTATCAGTCCCAACTAATAGAAGATAAATGATGGCTGGGAGAAAATGTAAGGGAAATAAAAAAGCTGATGAGGCTGTTTCTTCAAAAGAACTGTTCTCTTTCCATCTTTTTAATCTTTTTTTAGTCATCTGTTTCATCTTCCTGTGAGACATCCCAGTGCTCAATTCCCTCCAAGCCTACCCCACGTGCCATGGTGCCTGTAAGACTAAATCTAAGCTCAGTGCTTGAACTGGGGGGAATGTGAGAATGATATCAGTCTTTTTAATTTTCAACGGTCTTGGAAGGTAGTATTGAAATGTGACTGACAGGGAAGATGTAAGTCTCACTAGAAAAAGCCAAGCTTCAACTATCTTTAGAACAAAAGATAGTCGGAGACGTTTACTTGCTATTTCGAGAGTCCAATGCTTTCCTGAACTCTTGTTCAGTTCTTTTATTTCCTTGATTTACCTTCCTGACCCTTTTCTTACCACACACTCACCTTGCTGTCTTGACATTCAGAAGTGCTTATTATCTAAACATTATTCATGTGGTTTTAAAGTTCATTTCGTGGTACCCTAAATCCTTGAGAATAAAGCTGTTATAAAAAGAAATTATTATGATTTCTACTAGTAGAGACATTAATGATAGTAGTAGTGACAGAAATAATTATGAAGGAAGACAGCACCAAGTCACCAAGAAGTGACTGAAATTGCAGAAGTATTTTTTATTTTTTTTACTTTTCAGTCCAAACCTGTGATTTTATTGATATGATATAGGTTACTCCCAATATGGGAACTTCACCTGCCAATGGAGATCAATAGTATTCTACAACTAATTAACTTGCTTGGGAACCAAAAGTTTAAATAGTTTACTTAGTTATAAAGACTATGTCAATATATGCCAGAGGGAGAAATTGAACCCAGATCTTCCAGACTCAAAGGTTGTCTCTCTATCCATTATATAATAGTGCATCTCTTGCCTTGGATAAGGCTTAGAAATGAGCCCTAGTTTCAATTCAGGCCAAGCCAAACTCTATCTCTTGATTTATGTTAATTGTAGCTGAAAACTTAATCCCCAGTGCCTTGGTCTTTGCATCCCTTAATTTGGTATTCATTCTCTCTCACTCTCTGGTAATTACTGCACTGTGTTCTGCCCACCCAGTTGTGTTCCAAGATTGCTATCTATCTTCTGCTGAGCTGAGCACTCCTTTCCTATGGCTTAGTGGCCTCTAGGTAAACCCAAAAGGCTGTACCTTATTTCCTTAGTGAAGCAAAAATTGGAATGATGATTTTCTTTTTTATGTTTTTGTAGGATATAAAGCATGGATGTTCAAGGAGGATTGGGGAAAGGATTTCAGTAAATCGTGATACATGTTCTGAATGAAACTTTAGAGATCATGCAATCTGATGCTATAATTTTGAATATGAAGAAACAGATCTAGCAAAGTTAAGTTAAATTTGGCTGTCATTGTATATGTGTCGAGGATAGGTGAGATTCTTTAGACTCAAGAATATCTTCAATTTTCTCTACTATCTTGCACAAGGGTCATCAATAAGTGTTAGCTGGTTGAATAAAACTTTCCTAAAATCTTTATTTTCTTAATAAGATTTTTTTTCTTGGGGAAAGTAACCCTCAGTTCATATCACTTAGAGCAATGTGCTGAGGAATGCTGATATTTGAAAATTCCTTCTTTTTGTTGAAACTTGCCCCTCATTCCACCCCAAGGTCTAAAAGAATGCTTTATTAGAACAGTCACATAGGAAAAAATAGTACAGTATACATGAATCAACAGTTTATGAACCATGGAGGATTATTTAATTGTCTGCTACAAGTCATAGATGCTCTGAAAATGGTTGCTTTTATATTTAGTATGGCAGACACATAGTTCAAGCACTGAGTCTTTTCCCAAAGTGTTTCACCTTTGTAGAACCTGCTAGGATTTTTACACTGTTGTCAAAGTTTCCATGATAAGACATGAAAGTAGGATTTTAGTGGGAGAAATTAACTTACTGATAGGAAAAAAAACCTGTGAATTGGGTTTATCATGAAATTAAAGAATTTTTGAATTGGAAGGGTCCTCAAAGGCCATGTAATCCAATTCATATTTGAAAAAGAATGCAATACACATACACCATGGCTGACAGTGACAGCTTTTGCTTAACGATTTGCAATGATGGGTATCCATGCCTTCCACAGAACTAATTCCACTTTTACGTAACTCTTTTTGGTAGAAAAATGTTGCCATACTCCAAGTTGAAATTTGCCTATTTGTGTGTGTGTGTGTGTGTGTGTGTGTGTGTGTGTGTGTGTGTAATTTCCCATAACTGGGAGTGTTCTGTCCTCTGGGGCCAAGGAAAATATGTTTATTTATTAATGTCTGATTTTTTTTAAACTGGCATTATGATTTCCCTACTATAGTGAGCTGATATTGAAAAATTCCCTCTTTCTATTCAAATTAGCACATTGTCTACAAACTCTAGCCTTGCTGATATCTGCAGGGTCATACTTCCACATCCTTAGAGGTTGGACTTGAACCATCTTCTTGAAGCAGAAGCCAACTCTCTACTCTCTTCATCCTTCGTGTCTTTTTGTTATTATAGCTTCTAGTCCCTGAAGATGTGGGAAATACACTTGCTTTGGAGATAGAGAACCAATGTTCAAATCTTTTCTCTAATACTGCTTGTATGATCTCAGACATACCACATTAGTTCCATGGGCCTCAGTTTCCCTATTTATAAAATAAAGATTTTGAACCACATGGAGTCTGATACTTTTTGACTCTAGTTCTATGATCCTGTGATTGAATGCACTCTAGCAAGAACTCTCTTCTCTAGACAAAACATCTCCACATCTCTCAGTGGATCCTCACAAAGTATAATCTCAAGATCCTTCACCATTTTGATTGCTCTCTCTGCATGTTAATCAGTATCTTTCCTTGTCAGTACCCTCCTGTTCATTTCCTCTGTGCCCAATGTCTCTTATATCTTTGCATATTTCCTGTGTTGGAACCAGATCTTAGCACCTTTAAAATTGGGGGAAAATATGATCAACTAACAAATCCACTTATAATTCCTGGAAAGAGTTACAATTTTACTGATACGGACCTCCTACCATCAGCTCTCATTCTTATATCATCTTTGTTATGGCATTGTACCACTCAGGCTTTTCTTCCAATGTCTCTCATTTTTATTGAATGACGGAGTCACATATTTTACTAATTATATATCTTCTATCCTGTGGCTTCATTTATAATGAAGATTTTAAGATGAATAAGTTTCAGTTCCTCTGTTAGTATAGTGTTTCATACTTAAGACATTGTATTTTCACTACATTTTCACTAACTGTAATCTGCTCTCCCTCTTCATCTCCATCTCAGGAATTACCTAGCTTCCTTTAGGTCACAGCTAAAATTCTATTTTCTGTAAGGAATCTTTCCTGATTCTCCTGCCATGAATATCTTCCCTCCAAGATGAACTCTAATTTATCCTGACTATATCTCAATTACAAGTGTAGTCAGTTCTGAGGCAATTAGGCAGACACTTTTCCCTAAAACATTTGCTGTATGCAAAATCACACAATAAAAATCACAAGACTTATGGGGAAAAGATGACTGGGACACAACATTCAAAAACTTCATCAGTGATGCATTAAAAAAAAGGGAACCTAATGAAAATGATAATACAATTTTGTACATGTTAAATAGTTGACATTAAAATACTGCAACAAATTATTGCAGAGTCCACAGCTTCAGGCTTTCTGAAACTTCTAGCTCCTGATCTACCTGAACCCCCGTTCTTTCAGGCAGGCTAGTAAAGTCTTCCCTAATATGGGCAGCATTCAAATTCAAGCTTCAGGGTTCAAATGATGGAAAAAATTGGGAGAAAGACATCGATCAACCTTGCTCTTCCTACAGCTCCTTTTGTACCAGAAGAATAAATGTGGTACTTTCCATGACAAAAATTTGAAATTTGCTTTTAGAAGTGGGCATCAGAAGGGGTGCAGCTTGTGAGTTATTTTGAAATAGTTCAGTTTTCTGCATCCTTGATGATTCTCAAGGGAGGAATCACACTTGATGCTCAAAATATTTCCAAATAGACCAATTGAGCTAGAACAGATATATATTTTCAAAGCAAGCATTACAGCAGATTTAGTTGTAATTATTTTCTTTTTAAAATAGTTTTATTTACTTTTTTTTAGATTTCAACTTTCATTTCCACAAAATTTTGATTTCCAAGTTTTCTCCCCATCTCTCCCCTCTCCCCACCCCACAATACCTTGCATTCTGATTACCCCTTCCTCAATGTGCCCTCTCTTCTATCACATTCCACCCTTCCCTTATTCCCATCTTCTCTCTTTTCTTGTAGGGCAATATAGATTTCTATACCCCATTACTTGTATTTCTTATTTCCCAGTTATATGCAGCAACAATTCTCAACATTCCTTTCTAATACTTTGAATTCCAACTTCTCTCACTCCTCCCCATCCATCCCCACTGAAAAGGCAAGCAATTCAATACAGACTGTATATGTGTCATTTTGCAAAAGACTTCCATAACAGTTATGTTGTGTAAGACTAAGTATATTGCTCTCATCCTACCCTGTTCCCTTTTCTTCCTATTCTCTCATTTGACCTTACCCCTTCATAAAAGTGTTTACTTCTAGTTCCTTTCTCCCATTTGCCCTCCTTTCTATAATCCCCCTCACCTCACTTGTCCCCTTCTCCCCTACTTTCCTGTAGTGTTAGCTAGATTTTCATACCAAATTTAGTGAGCATGTTATTGCCTCCTTAAGCCATATGTGAAGAGAGTAAGCTTCACTTTTGCCTTTCACCTCCTCCCTTTTTTCCTCCATTGAAAAAGATTTTTCTTATCTCTTTTGTAAGTGATAGTCTACCCCATTCCATTTCTCCCTTTCTCCTACCAATATTTTCCTCTTTCACTCCTTAATTTAATTTAATTTTTTTTATGGATATCATCTCTTCTTATTCAACTCAACCTGTACTCTCTGTGTATGTGTGTGTGTGTGTGTGTGTGTGTGTGTGTGTGTGTGTGTGTGTATAATCCCTCCACCTACCCCAAAACTGAGAAAAGTCTCAAGAGTTACAAATGTTATCCTCCCATGTAGGAATGTAAACAGTTCAGCTTTAGAAAGTCCTTGTAATTATTTTCATATGTCTCTCCCATTAAACTGTGGCATCCTTGTGGGTAAGAACCATTTTCCACCTTTCTTTAAATCCCTAATTTTTAATGCAATATGTGGCACATAGTAGGTGCTTAATAAATGCCTGTTGATTGACTCTCAACTTACCCTCACTAGACAGAAATCATATTAAACATTTAAAAATATTGAATTAATATTTATAGATGGCAATAAGAATATATGATTCAACTGATGCGATATTAGTAATAACAGCATTTATATGTTGCTTTCAGGTTTGGAAAGCACTTTACATAAGATTTCATTTGAACAAAAATGTGCTTTATACATCAAGAGTTCTTTTGAATTGGACATTTTTATGATGTACGTGCCTATGTGCCTAGCCTATTGAATAGAAATCCTCTTAGATAAGTGCCTACAAAGAAGTCATTCTATGGACAGCTCTTGAAAATGGTCAGTAGATACTTGACTCTAAGTGATATTAAATGTAGTCAGGAAAGTATACTGAAGCTCTCTTACTATGGCAGTAAACTGTTCTGAATTTTTTTGTTATACTATTTGTAGGTATAAATAACTTATCACAAGATCATTGGGCCAGAGATTTAAAGCTGGAAAGGATTTTAGAGGGCATCTATTTCAGTCCCTACATTTAACAGATGAAGGAACTAAGGTTCGGGCAGTTGGAGCAATTTGCCCATATTCAAACAGGTAGTAAGTGAAAGAGACAGGATTCAAACTCAAAACTTCTGACTGAATCCAGCACCCTTTCAACTATGCTATATGATTCCCAAGGGAAACTACAATAAAATCTTGGAAACTGGCCAGTTGGGTCCTTCATTCTTGAAGAGTACCAGTGACATGAGCAGGGTGAAGTCTTGACTTCTTCCTTTTTTTCTTTCTTTTCCTCCCCTTCTCTTCCTTCTCTTTCTTATACCCTTGCATGCGGGTGCTTCGTCCAAAAGAATATAAATTTTGATGCTTATACTTTTCAAAGGATTATGGGGCTTGGGGGCTAGATTTTTTTCATCCTATTTATTCTATCATTGTTTTTTATTTAAACTGGGAAAATTAACTCCTTTATTTCATGTAGTTTTCAATTATGATTTCTTGAAATAAAGCTCTGGAAAACCAGGCTTTAATAAAGTCTATTATGATTCAAATGAAGCTGCTTGGTTGTATCTTTAAACTCCAATCACTTATTGGCCAGTAATAGGTCCCAGCTCAAACCTTAACTTGTTCATTATTTGGATTTTGACATTTCAGTGTAAGCATAAATGGCAATTGTTTCTGTTCTGGCCAGATACTCTGAGGGTCTTCCCCTCTCAGATAAATTCTTTTGTGATGGCAAACTAGGCTGTTTCCCCCTCTCAATTCCTACCTGGGTTTTAATTACTTCCTGGACATTATCTCAGACAAACTGAGATCTGGGGAAGAACTTAGATTAAAAAGACCAAGTCTCCCATTGAATTTGGGGCCATCCACAGTCATCCTGACCTATGTCTTACCACTGGGCTCAGATGACAATGGAGGAGAGAATAAGACTTTTCACAGTTGTGCCTCATTTTAATCCAATTCAAGGCATCTCTCTACAGATGTCATTGATTCTCTATAACAATGAAGGATGTGTTCATTGTTATACTATTTTATATTATTTATAAATATCATATATTATAATAACCATAGCATCTTAGTTAACTAGCACCTGGGACACATCTGGTGTTTTGTATTCAGACCTAGGCAAAATATTTTAAGGTTGATGTTAAGAAGTAGAAGAATGTTTTGTAGATGACAGCAACCAAAATAGTAAAGGTTGCAGTAACACTTTACAAGAATTATTGGAGATTGCTTAATTGAATCTGGATAAGAGAAGAGTTGTTTGAAGAGAGGAGGCAGTGCAGATATTTCAACTTGATATAAGGAAAACATTTCCTTACAATTAGAATTATGCAAAGGTGCGATGGGCTTCAGTTGGGGTACCTTTTCCATTAGAAGCTTTCCTACCAAAGACTAGCAGATAGTTTGAAGAATACATTTTTAATCAGATAAAGGTTGGATTAGAGAGACTCTGAAGTCCCTTACAATGTTGACATTCTGTAACATAAAAACAACTATACATTCTCTAAATGTATAAACCCTTAATCAACTGGCATTGTACTAGACATTAAGACTAATTTGATGCACAGGAAACTGGTGATAGAATGATAAACCTGGTTTCAGGAAGATCTAAATTCAAATTCTACCTCAGATGCTTTCTAGCTGTGTTACTCTGGGAAACTCTATATACTTCAGTTTTTTTCATCTGTAAAATATTCATGATAATATCTACTTTTTATTCCAGGATTTCTTATGAGGACAGAATGAGATTTTTTGTAAAGTTTTGCAAAACTTAAAGCTGTACATAGATGCTAACTATTATTCACTATTGAGGATAACTATAATGGAAATTATATCACAATAAGCACATAGGAGACATTCATACAAATGAGTTGAATTGAATTGATATGAAGCATTCAGAAAAAGACACAGTTCTTTTTATTAAAAGTGGAAAGTTAGGGATGCTGCTTAGGGAGGAGAAGGTATCTCTGTTGGACAGACAGGAGGAAGAATTTCAGTTGGTGAAAATGTTAGAAATGAACATTGCAAATGTAAGAGAGATATGTTGATGGAAAGCAAATACATGTCCCATGAAGTGCTGGACTCCAGATATGAGTTTCACTGGAGAAAACTGAGATAATACTTCCTGTTGTGCTGTGTCACCAAAGTACGGACCATTCAATGGATAGATAATATGAAGGCAGTTCCTGGGCTTCTGGGAATTAATAGCCATTTCTTTAGCCATTATATTTGACACAAAACAAGGAAGTGAGACATGTCAGCTGTTGAAAATCTGGGCAACTACCACAGTGAACAGGAGAGAGAGCCAGATTGTGAAAGTCACTGAACTGAGGCTAAGGAAATACTTTATTCAATGATTATTAGAACTGACTTTCTATATTATCTTACATATGTTTACTCATTTGATATTTCCAATCATCCTGAAAAGTAGATACTTCAGCTAGTATGAATATTGTACCTGCATTGTGAGTATCAGATTCTGGAAATATTTATGGTTATTTAAGTCAATTCTTCTTCAAAATTCTCCAGTCTTTGTCGTATAAAAATTGCTGTGCAGTAAAAAGAAAAACAAACTTGGAGGAAGAAGATGGCTTTTCCATTTTTTTTCCAGGGCTGTGAGAAGAAGCAATATGCATGGTATTGATTGAGCATTCCATACCAAGAGGCTTACTTTGTAACTCTTACTTCTTGGATGCATGGACAAGGAGAGAAGTCTTCCTGTTTGCTTCCTCTTGCAACAATGTGGTCTAGTTTACTAAAACTCATGAATTCTGATTTGCTTACTGCAGCAATTTCTATAGTCTTATATCTCTATGGTCATACTAACAATTCAAATGCTACATTGTCTTCCTTTTAGAGTTAAGAAACTAATGTCCAAAGAGTTCTGAAGATGAACTTAATAATACAGAAAACAAATAACAGTTTTTTAATCAGTTATTTGTTATTTATTCAGTATTTAGGGTTGCTATGACATTTGAGAAACTGGTTACATCATTGTACATATACAGATCTTTTTATATAATATGGAAATTTACAACCATTGATATATATGTATATCTGTGTATGTATATGTACACATATGTGTGCACATGTATGGATGTGTACATATGTGCATGTGCACACACACACACACATATATAGAAATTCAGATACTCTGGAAAGGTGATACATGGGACCATGCTGTAGAGTCCTAATGGAGGGGAGCATAAAGTTAATCAAAGCATCAATGAAGAATTACTACTGCATGGTGTTTTGTATCCAGGAGTGTTATCTTTTGGACCTGTAGGAACCTAGAAAACCAATATACAAGGCAAGTGGTTTATATAATTGTGAGTTTCTGGTTCTGCTTGACACCAACTACAGAGACCATACAAATCATGTCCAGCATCATATGCAAACGACAATAGGGCTAAACAAATAGTAGTCACACTACACTATTCCCCATTTCTGACTTTAGGAAAAGACTAGAATGTGTTCACAAGTTTAACACTTCTGTTGTTTAATCACTAACCAGAGGAAGGATTTGAGGTATTTGAAAAGTACATCACACATAACCCCTCAACTCCTGTCACATTCTCTTGATAGCAACACCTTAAAAGGTTTCAAAATTGTGCTCCTTCTGGGCTCCCCAAAGAGTATCTGCACTCTTCTTTAAACAGATATAGGTTTACCTTCTACACATCTGAAATGCCATTCTGTCCCAAGATACATGGGACACTAAGGAAGGCATCCTCATTAATGCCATATAGTCCTTTAATCATGCTGGGAATTGGATGCGCTTTTTCACAGTGCTTTCTGCCATATCTGCCACAGAGGAGACAAGAGCCCAGGAAGTATAGTCCTTCAGCTTGATCACCTCAGAAGCACTTTCAGTCACCTGTTTATGAACATCATTCCAATTCTCTGAATCAGCATCAGTTCCCAAAGAAAGATGAAGATTCTTCAGAGACACACTGGCAATATTCACACCACTTCACATAAGAACATTGGTGTCTCCATGATACCCAAGGAACCATTCATGACAACTTGAAGAATGGATACCAAGTCTCTCCTCTTTAGGTACTAGAAAAAGGTAGCATGCAGATTGCAACCACTTCCAACAACACAGTTTTTAGGAAAGCCACTTAGGTTCCAGGGCATAGATATCGAAATATTCACTGAATTGAAAACAGTAAGCTGCAATTAGGTCAGTATTTAACAATATTGGGAATGATGAATTTAAAGATATTCACATTACCGGGAGCAAATTAAGACAACATTCTGCCGCTGTTGACATGCCCCAGCCATAACCATGATCAGTTTTGAGTTTGCAGTCACACTATAGTCTTTGCCAGAAACAATTTTTGGCATTTTGAGGAAAAGGCTACCATGTTGGAGATCCATCATTTCTCCATTTAGTTTGTCTTCTATTATATCAAATAAGGCAAATTCATCAGCCAAATCTTTTGTTAGGATACTAATGGCACATGCCATGCCAATTACACCAACCCCCAAAACAATCATCTTCCTTAAGGACTTTCAAAATCAGTTGATCCTTGAAAATAGATGTAATTTGGGGAAATTTCTGGTAGGATATGGAGGTTGCTAGTCAGATTGAAAAAATTCTGAGTTAGATGTGAGACTACTGCTCCCAAACTCATGCTGTAAAAAACAGCTTTGAAAACCACTTGTGTGTGTGTGTGTGTGTGTGTGTGTGTGTGTGTGTGATTTCAAGTCCAGAACTTAATAAAACCCTTAATAGAACTCTAGAACTTAATAAAGTATGTAGGTGGTTGCACTTAGTAGACAGTAGAGAATCACTGAGGATAGTTATTTTATAATCAACTGCTTTATTTGTAGTTTTCAACATTCACTTCCACAAGATTTTGAGTTCCAAATCTTCTCCCTATTTCTCTCTTCCACCCACCCCAAGACAGTGTGCATTCTGATTACCCATTTTGCCAATCTACCCTCCCTTCTATCATGCCACCCATCTCTTATCCCCTTCCCCTCTATTTTCTTGTAGGGCAAGATAGATTTCTATAACCCATTATCAGTATCTCTTACTTCCAGTTGCATGTAAAATATTTTCATTCATTTTTAAAACCTTGAGTTCCAAATTCTTTCCCTTCCTCCCTCCCAACCAATGCCTTCGAGGATCCAACAATTCGATATAGGTTATACATGTGTAGTCATTCAAATCACTTCCATAAGAGTCATGTTATAAAAAAGTAACTATATTTCTCCCCAATCCTATCCTGCTGTCCATTTATTCTGTTCATTCTTTTGACTCTGTGCCTCCTCAAAGTGTTTACTTCTGCTTTGACCCTCACCCCATTTGCCCTCACTTATACTATCCTGGACTCTTATCTATTTCCCTCTACTTTCTTGTAGGGTAGGATAGATTTTCATACTCACTTGAGTGTTCATGTTATTCCCTCCTTATGCCAAATCGGATGAGAGCAAGGATAACTCATTACCTCTCACTTTTCTCCTCTCTCCCTCCATAGTAAACTATAGTGATAATGATAAATTACCCCCATTCCATGTCTCCCTTTTTCCTTCTCCCAGTATATTCCTCTCTCATTACTTCATTTTGTTTTTTTACATATCATTCCTTCATATTCAACTCACCCCATGCCCTCTGTCTATACATATATATGTATGTTTAGTGCACACATACAGGCACACACACAAACACCAACACCCCCATATATATGTATACACATATATTCATACATGCATATATATATTATATATATACATTATATATATATATATAATACAAGAATCAAGAGAAGAACGAAAAGGTAAACAGAAAAGAGAAATCATAAGGGGCTTATTAAAGTTTAACTGTTTACATTCCTACATGGATAGATTATGTGTGTAACTCATGAGATCTTTCCGAGCATTATGTTATTTGGAGGAAAGATAGATAGATAGATAGATATAAAGAAAGACAGATAGACAAATGAATAGATAGATGGCACACTTTGAGTTGAATATGAAGGGATGAAAACTAAAAAATACAATTAAGGGGTGAGGAAGGAATATATTGGGAGAAGGAGAAAGGGAGAAATAGAATGAGGTAAATTATCTCACATAAAAGACAAGAAAAAGGTTTCACAATGGAGGGGAAGAGGGGGCAGCTGAGAGTGAATGAGTGAACCTTACTCTCATCAGACTTGACTTAAGGAGGGAATAATATTCACACTCAGTTGGGTATTTTGCCCTGTAGGATGGTAAAGGGGGATGGGGATGGGGGGGCATGGTAGAAGAAAGGGCAGATTGGGGGAGGAGGTAGTTGGAAGCGAACACTTTTTAAAAGGGACAGGGTCAAAAGAGAACATAAAATTAATTGGGGCAGCATAGGATGGAGGGAAATATAGTTTGTCTTTCAGAACATGACTATTAGGTAATGTTTTGCATAACTACATATATATATATATATGCATAAACTACATATATATATATAAAACCTATGTTGAATTGTTTGCCTTCTCAAGGAGGGTATGTGGGTAGGGAGGAAGGGAGAGAATTTGGAACTCAAACTTTTAAAAAAATGTGTTAAAAAATTTTTTTACATGCACTTAGGAAATAAGACATGCAGGCAATGGGGTATAGAAATCTATCTTGCTGTACAAGAAAGGAAAGGGGAGGGATTAAGAGGGGAGAGGTGATAGAAAGGAGGAAAGACTAGAGGAAAGGGATCAGAATGCATATCATCATGGGGTGCAGAAGGGGAAAGATGAGGAGAAAATTTGGAACTCAAAATCTTTTGGAAATGAATGTTGAAAAGTGAAAATAAATAGATTAATTTTTAAAAGAAGAACACTTGAAAGTCCTCTATTTCATTGAAGGTCTATTTCCCCCCTGATGGATTATGCTCAATTTTTCTGGGTAGGTGACTCTTGGTTTTAGTCCTAGCTCCTTTGCCCTCTGGAATTTCGTATTTCAAGTCTCTGATCCCTTAATATAGAAGCTACTAGATCTTGGGTTATCCTGTTTGTGTTTTAGTGATACTTGCATTGTTTCTTTCTGTCTGCTTACAATACTTTCTCCTTGACCTGGGAACTCAGGAATTCGGCTATATTTCTACATGTTTTCCTTTTGGCATCTCTTTCAGGAGGTTATCAGTAATTCTTTCAATATCTATTTTACCCTTTGATTCGATAATATCAGGGCAGTTTTCTCTGATATTTTTATTAATGTTTTTAAATTTTAGTCAACATTTATTTCCACAAGATTTTGAGTTCCCTCCCTTCTAACATCCCACCCCTATTCCCTTCCACCTCACTTCTTGGTGGGGCAAGATACATTTCTATATCCCATTGCCTGTACATCTTATTTCAAAGTTGCCTGTAAAAAATAATTTTTTTAACATTTCTTTTTTAAAATGTTGGGTTATAAATTCTCTCCCTTCTTCCCTCCCCGCTCATCCTCATTGAGAAGGCAAGCAATCCAATATAGATTATGCATGTGTAGTTGTGCCAAGCAATACCACTATAGTCATTTTGTGAAAGACTATATATTCCTCCATCCTATCCTGCCTCCCATTAATTCTATTCTCTCCTTTGACCCTGTTCCTTTTCAAAAGTGTTTGCTGTCAACTACACCTCACCTAATCTATCCTACCTTCTATCACCCCCTCCATCCCCTTCTTCCTTCTTTGCTATAGGGTAAGATACCCAATTTTACGTTATTCCCTCCTTAAGCCAAATTCAACAATAGTAAGTTTCACTTATTCCCTTTTACTCCCACTCATTCCCTCCATTGTAAATGCTTTTCTTGACTCTTTTGGGGGAGATACTTTGCCCCATTGTATCTCTCCCTTTCTCCTTCTCCCAATATATTCCTCTCTCACCACTTAATTTTGTTTATATATATCATCCCTTCATTTTTAACTCATCCTGTGCTCTCTGATTCCCCACACACTCACGTGCCTATGTATATTCCTTCCAACTACCCTAATACTGAGAAAGGTCTCATGAGTTACAAATGACTTCTTTCTATGTAGGAATGTAAGCAGTTCAAATTTACTAAGTCGCTTATGATTTCTCTTTCCTCTTTACCTTTTCATGCTTCTCTTGATTCTTGTATTTGAAAGTAAATCTTCTACTCAGCTTTGATCTTTTCATCAAGAATGCTTGAAAGGCCTTTATTTCATCAAACACCCATTTTCCCCCAGAAAGATTATATTCAGTTTTGCTGGCTAGGTAATTCTTGGTTTTAATCCTAGCTCCTTTGATCTGTAGAATATCATATCCCAAGTCCTCCAAACTCTTAAAGTAGAAGCTGCTAGATCTTGTGTTATCTTGATTGTGTTTCCACAATACTCAAATTGCTTCTCTCTGGCTACTTGCAATATTTTCTCTTTGAGCTGGGAACTCTAGAATTTGGCTGTAATATTCTTAGGAGTTTTCATTTGGGGTTTTTTTTTCAAGAGGCAATCAGTGAATTCTTTCATTTTCTATTTTCCTCGCTGGATCTAGAATATCAGAGCAAGTTTCCTTGATAATTTCTTAGAAGATGATGTCTTAGCTCTTTTTCCATTGTGGCTGTCAGGTAGTCCAATAATTTTTAAATTATCCCTCCTGCATCTATTTTTCAGTTCAGTGGTTTCTCTAGTGTGCTATTTCATTTTGTCTTCTATTTTTTTGGTTCTGTTTTTTACTTTCTAGATACCCCATAAAGCTTCCATTTGTTCCACTCAAATCTTGATGGAATTATTTTCTTCAGTGAGCATTTGGACCTCCTTTTCCATTTGACCATTTCTGCTTTTTAAGGCATTCTTCTCCTCATTAGGTTTTTAGATCTCTTTTACAATTTCAATTACTCTATTTTTAAGGTATTATCTTCTTTAGTATTTTGGGGGGGGTTTCCTTTAGCAAGCTCTTAACTCATTTTTCATGATTTCCTTGCATCGCTCTCACTTCTCTTCCCAATTTTTCCTCTACTTCTGTTGCTTGATTTTCAAAATCCTTTCTGAGTTCTTCCATGGCCTGTGACAAATTCACATTTTTCTTGGAACCTTTGGATGTAGAAACTTTGACTTTGTTGTCTTCTTCTGCTTGTATGTTTTGATCTTCCTTATTACCAAAGGATGATTCTATAGTCTGTTGCTTTTCTCAGTGTTTGCTCATCTCCCCAACTAATTAACTGACTTTTGAAGTCTTTGTCAAGGTAGTTCTCTGCTTCCATTGTAGAGAGAGGAGTGTGCTGTCCTCACCTTCAGGGTTTTGTACAGCTTGTTTCAGAAATACTTTTATGGATCTGAAAATTTTCAGCTCTTCCAAAGTTGTGTGATTGAAGGAGAGGGGCTTGCTCCTTTCCTGGTCTGTAGTCTCACCTGTGAGTGACCTAAAGCACTCTTTTAGGCCTTGGAACTGTGAGGAGGATTCCATTTCCAACACTGCTACAAGCTCCTCTACACCTGTACTCCTCCTTGCTTTCTGACTGCCATCAAGGACTGAAACCTAGATACAAGCAGAGAAAAGCAAGAGATTCCTGCCTCAGAACTGAAAAAGATATCCTTGCAATCACCCTCCAACCAACTACTTGATTTCCCCACAATCTGTGGACCTAGAGCTCCAGAAACAGCTGCTGCTGGAACCACTGTGGGCTCCGTCCACTTTTCTGCTGCCATGTGGCTGGGATCAGAGGATGCTACTCTCTCACACAGATTCAACAGGCTTTTTTCATTGAACTTTCAAGTTGTCCTCAGAATTTTGTAGTTGAGAAATCTGGAAACCACCACAGCTTCCAGTGATTCAGTCCCCCAAGGGCTGCTCAGGACCAGTCTGTATAGGCATGGTCCATAATGGACTGAGCTCTGCTCTTAGTCAGTTGTAATAGATACTTTCTGTCAACTTTCCAGGTGTCTTGGGCTGGAATTTTTTTTGTTCCCTTGTTCTGTGAGTTCTGCAGCTCCAGAATTTGTTTGGAGTAATTTTTACAGGTATTTTGAGGGGTTTGTAGGAGAGCTCAAACATGTACCTGTTTTTATTCCACTATTGTGGTTCTGCCCCCTCACTGAAAGTTTTTGTTGAAAGTCTAGTATGACTAGATCTTCCTATTTTGACAAATTCTCTAGTAGCTTTGTAATGCAAGGGATGGAGAGAAAGAGAGACTGGAAGTAAAGGACCAGTTAGATGTAAGGTTTGATGAACTCTAAGAAAAAGAGAAACCTTTTACCTGAACCTGAAGAAGTGCAACTAAGCATTGGCCCATCTGATCATTTAAAAAGTGGGGAGGGGAAGGAGAAAAAAAAAGAAAATTCAGAAATGTCTTTAGAAGTCATTATATATATATATAATTTTTGAAGGATTATAGGAAATCTTGTTGAGATTTAAATAGGTGGATTTCTTCTGATGAGGAAGATACAGGACCAAGTCTTACATCTGACCTTCTGGAAATATAGCATGGGACAGTTCTTTTAGTCTCTCAATACTCTACAAAACCCTCTAACACTTACTGTTTCAGAGAAGATACTGATCTGCATTGGTAGAGGAATCTTTTTTAATAGGAATTGTCACTGGTATAAATGAAATCATAGGTCCAATAAGACAAAAGAAAAGATATATAGAAAAAAGAGAAAGAAAAAAACAAGAAAAAGATATGTAGAAAAAAGAAAAACAGAAGAGAAGTAGGATAAAATATATGATATCTAGTTTAAAGGGATCAGGGATAGGCAGGAGAGGCTAGGTCAGAGATTAAAGATTTCCGTAAATAACTCATTTCCTATAATTTGCCAAAAAAATTCTAAAACTTTCTATGTTATGCTTCTGCATTTATTTAGTTTCTAATCTGAAGAAATTTTAATATTAGTTTTTAAAAAAGTAATGGAAATATAGTCAAAATGTTTCTCTTTATATTTAATCAGCCAATTTGAATGAAAACCAAGCCTATATATTTTCTAAGGCTATTGAACCTGATATGCCCAATAGTCACTCACTACTTCCCTGAATAGTGTCATCATTAAATAGAGATAACATTCTGATAGGAAAGGAGATTGCTTGTGGAACCTAAGTCCTGCCTGGTTCTGCCAATTGGGAAATGTCATAGCCCATGAAACAGACTATTTTTCTTCGTCTTATTACAAGTAATGATGTGTTCAAACAGACATATTACTGGAAGCCTAGCTACTGGGTGATGAATTTGGAAGGTTATGAAAGCACTTGAAGACCATCAACTAAGGTATGGAGGAATTATGATCTACTAAATGCCCACACTGAAGAAATTATGGACCCCTGGAAATATTGAAATAGACACTATACCAAGCAAAAAAAAGTCAGAGCATTAGAGTACATCTAAACTGGATTCAAACCTTGCAAGTATCTCAGGTAATGCCTGGGATAAGACCTATACCTACTTTGTCAGCTAGGTGGCACAGTGGATAGAGTGCCTGAAGTCAGGAAAACTTCCTGACTTTAAATCTGGCCTTAGATACTTTGTAGCTGTTTGATGCTGGGCAAATCATTTGACCCTTTTTGCTTCAATTTCCTCATCTGTAAAATGAGCTGAAGAAGGAAATAGCAAATCACTCCAATATCTTTTCCAGAAAATCCCCAAGTGGGTCACAAAGAGCCAGACATAACTGAAACAACTGAAAAACAATACCTGCTTTAGCTGCAGAGAATAGTAAGTATCCCCTTGAATATGTTTCTCATAGTAAGGTAGCTGGCTGAATCTTAATTTTCTATGCATTGAAATCTGAATGAAGTAGGGAATCTAGAAGGCAATCAGAAAGATAGTCTTCCTTATCCAGGCCAGAGGTGTGGTTTTCAGTCCATCATTAAACTAAGAATAAAGGATTTAGTCAATTGGATAGACAATTTGAAAAATATATTTGACTACTATATTGCTTCCTTTCCTCATATTATTCATTTAAGCATACTTATTTGAAAATTGATTCAAATATAACAATCAGGTATGTGGAGTTAATTGTTTAAGTGGCAGGAATGATTAATTACTCTAGTGAAATTATGGATTCTCATTGTTACCTAGTAAACACAGCAACTCATATGGTATACATATATATTAACTCTTACAGGATTACTAAACTCTCTTAAAGGTGGTTTTCAAAATAATGTTTTTTTTTCCTTCAAATCAATCAATGTTACTATCACTACTCTTTTCTATGTGCTCTGGATCTTCAGATGGTATGGTAGAAAGACACTAGCTTTGCCATCACAGGACCCAAGCTCAAGTCTCAATTTTGACACTTCCCAGGTATTTGACCCACATCATATTGCTTGACTGCTGAGAACCTCTACCTCATCATCTGTCCCATGGGAATGTTAATACATAAATCAATGGCTTCAACATTGATCGGTGACAGCCTGTTGAGAACACTGGTGAAGTATTCAGCCCATCTCCCCAGGATCATGTCCTTATTACTAATCAATGTGATTCTCTCAGGTTGAAGTCAGTCCCTTTCTAGTCAAACTTCCAAATGTAAAGAGATTTTGAATACCATTAGGCTTTTCTTGGGTGGCGAAGTGCCTAGTGCTGGTTCTATTCCAGCTCAGATTTACAAGGCAGTAGATCAATTGCTCATACAAAAGCTGACTGAGATTTTCCAAGTTATATGGCAAGAGGCGGTTAACCCCCATGGGTTAACCTCCATGGTCCATCTCTATAAAGGAAAAGGAAATGGGTAATCCTGTGGCAATCACAGAGGGGTCTCTCTTAGTCGTTACTAGCAAGATTCCTGCCAGAGTTCTCCTTAATATAAACACTACCTACAGCATAGTCTCAAGGTGAAGAGAGACCTTAATAAAACTTAGACCACGATGAATGTATCTGCAGAAAGTCTGTCCTGACTCCCCAACTGCTGATGCCCTCCCTCTCAAGGTGCTTTGTAAATAACTGTATTTATTAACTTCCTCTATATGTGGCATAACATTTTATATGTATTGGCTATGTTGGCCACAAGAATATAAATTCTTCATGAATAGGGATTTTTAAAAAATTCTTTGTACTTGTATCTAGAACAGATCTGGCACATAATAGACACAATAAATTCCTGTCAATTTATTAGTCATTACTTTAATAAGTGCCCTTGAATAGGATCCAACCTTATTATCCCTTATATTAAATTCTACTCTTGAATTGTATAGGGTGGCATGACTATAGATTCAAAACTGGAAGGGACCTGGTCACCTACTCTAATTCTTCTTTTTATAGATGATCAATCTAAGCCTCAGAGTGGATTTGCTTTTCACATACTCCTTCAAGGACACTGTGGAGTATGAACCATCTCAAACAATAAACTGGTTCATTGATGTCATTCCTATAAACATCCATGTATATGCCACTGGAAAGATGGTAAAGATCAACTTTATATCTGACCATAAAAATTCACATCCCAACTGGGAAGTATTAGTGCTAGTTCAAGAGAGAATCTTCCAAAAAATAAAAGAGATAATCCATAGAGTCAAACTGAAGGTGCATATTCCAGGCTGTTATGGTACCTTCCAGATAATCTATAGTTAACTTGAAGGTGTATACTCTAGCTTGTTTATTCTTAGTAACATAACACAAACCCATTGGCAATAATAGATACTGACACATGACCCTATGGGAGTTTATTGATACAAAATTCTCATATTTGAGAAGGAACAATACTATCTAGCACACCATGATGTAGCAGCAGTTCACTGAGATTGTTAAAACAACTGGACTGCTACATGCTTCCTTCTACCATCATTACTCAATGATTCAAAATTTAATAAGTGCCTACTATGTGACAGACACTGTATTAAGCACTAATAACAAAACAAGAAGCAAAAGAAAATCCTTGCCCTAATCCAATTTACAATATAATGGGGCAGAGAAACTGCAAAGGAACATATATAAAGCTTGCTATATATAGGATAAAGGTGTGGTTCAGTCATTTCAGGCATGTCTGACTCTATGTGACCTTACCTGGGGTTTTCTTGGCAAAGATATTCTTGTGGTTTGCTATTTCCTTGTCCAGCTCATTTTACAGATGACAAACAGGCAAAAAGGGTTAAGTGACTTGTCCAGGTTCAAACATCTAGTAAGTACATGACAAGATCTAAACTCAGGAAGATGTCTTTTCACTCCAGGGCCAGCATTCTATACACTGTGCCACCTAGCTGTCCACAGGACAAATAGGAAAATTAAGACAAGGATGGCACTAGAATTAAAAAAAAGAATGGGTAAGGATTCCTGTAGAAAGTGGGATTTTAGTTGTGACTTAAAGAAAATCAGAGATTTCAGCTGGAACAGAGGAGGGAGAGCATTTCAGATATGGCGGACAACTAGAGGAAAAAATATTCGGAGCTGGGAGTGGAGTGTGTTATTTATGGAATGGTCAGTAGACAAGGGTCACTGGACTGAAGAGTACATGTCAGGGAGTAATATGTAAGAAGATTAGAAATATAGGATGAGTTTAGGTTATGAAGGGCTTTTAATGCCAAATACAACATTTTGTGTTTGATCCTGAAGACAGTAAGAAGTCATTGGAGTTTACTGGGTAAGAGAGTGATATATTTGGACCCCTTTTTAAGAAAATCACTTTAGCGGCAGAATGGAAGGTAGATTGGAGTGAGGGGAGAATTGAGGCAGGCAGACAGCAGACTATTTCAAAATTCCACCTGACACATGAGTCAGAATCTTCCCTATTTCTTTTAAAAGAAGTGGTAGAAATGGTATTCAAAAACAGGTCCCCTCCATCAAACTCTGGAGTTCTTTTTATTTGTCAGTAGATCTATACTGAATAAACTTTTAAGCATCATAGTTCCCAGGAGGAAGATTTAGCAGCCTGAATTTGGATGTTTTGTTGTATGTACACACATTGAGGTCTTTCTTGATGAGAGTATGAAAAGGGAATAGACAAGAGTTTCCCAAGCAATATTTCACAGCAGAACATGTCTTCGCTATCACACATTTGACTAAAACATCATTATATTTCTCACTGTATTTATAATTTGTTGGCCATTTTAACAGTATTTGATTTTATACAAAACACTGCTTTAAAATAAGTGTACCTAACCACTTTTTGTATGTCATGAATCTTTCTGTTGCTCTTTTTTTAATTAAAAGAAATTATTTTTCTCCCTCCTATTTCCCATACTATTGAAAGAAAAATAAGTGTTTCATGTAACATGTCCTACTTAGCACTTTAGTAAATTCACTGTCAATATAATGTTTTAAATGCTTAAAATAAAATACATGGGATGACAAAATAAATTGATTTTGTTGAGATAATGATGCAGATTTTTTTTTCCCATCCAAATTCATGAACTCACTGAAATCTACACACAGACCCCTTCGGAGTTCATGAAGCCCAAGTAAAGCATCTGTTTCTTGAAAGGTTACCTCTGATAAGGTGCCTCCCACATATATGTCAACTGAAAGTAAAAAATCTGATTTATATCATTTTGTATATTACTATCAAGTGAGACCTAAACAGGAAGATATAATCTAGTCAGATATATTTGCAATTGTTTTGGAAAAGATCAATCATAGTGTCTAATTTAAAGTGAGATTCCTATAGAGCATGACTCATGAGATCCTTAATCTTTCTAAAGTGTTTGCCTTAACTATCCAGAGGGGAGTGGGGCTGTGTGGAGGAACCAGTGAATGAAGAATGACTACTCTCTAGGATATAATATACAGGATAACCTGTAGATCTTCCCCCTAAGATTTTATGTGTTCATCAAAATAGTTTTAATATACATATATGTATAAATATATATATCTTATATTTTCTTTCCTTCCTTCCTTTTTTTCTCCCTTTCTCCTCTCTACCTAATCTTGAACAATGAAATAATTTGTTCAATAGAAGAAGTGCAACATACTTCGTTGTCTTTTAAGAATTAAAAACTTCTTAAATGACTCCTTAATACAAAAGCCAGTCTTTATAAAGCCAATATTCTGCTGTTAAGTGCTACAAGTTAAGAAACTTTACAATTTCCAAAAGAATTGAAGTTCACATAACACACAATAGAGAACCATGACCATTGTCCACAGTACATTGCAAACAAAGGAAAAGAAAAAGGAGCAGAAAAGAACTCATCAAACCTATGTGTCACCAAAAAAGAAGATTAATGGGTGGTCAGGCTATAGTAAGTGATAAATTATGGAGTTCTACTGGTATCCTTGTTATGTCAAAAGAACTTGAGGAAGGTCCATAGCAAATTGAGTTACTCTCTGTAGTGAATTTATGTGAAGACATGGCAAAGAGCCAAATAGGATGGGCAGATATGTATGCGTTGCCATCAATACTGCTGTCCATGTTGATAAGACCACGAGCCTACTGGATTTTTGTCAGTTTATTATAGTAATATGCATCTATCTTTTTCTGACTCTGATATTTCAGAATATTATACATGCACCTTGACTATACAAATTCATTATAAACTCCTTTATAATGGGTACAGGGATACTAATTTGTATCTCTTATGGTGGCTCATGTAGTACTTCACATGTTGTTTTCGAGTTATGTATTTATTCCATGTGTATTATTCAAGTTTGATTATGTTTTCTACATGTCATCTTCCATCAGTGTTCTCTGTCAGATTGTGTAAGCATCTACAGCAGTGAGTCTTAGCTTTTGAGTTGCATCACATGACTGTTTGATTCTGTCACACCACCCCTTCCCAAAAATGCTGCAATGAATTTTAGTTTTTAAAACTATATTAAGATTTCCTCAATTTAGGACCCCTTGGTCAGAGTGCTATCTGAATATATCCAGTTTTGTTCATACTGTAACCTAAACATTGCATCATAAACAAGATTCTACTGTAATTAATAGTATATTGAAACAGTTATGTTACAAAGCATACTTTTGACCTAAAGCAGTTCATGCAACTTCCCTAATATCTCCAAATATTACAAAGTTGGAAATAAGCAAGGTTAGCTAGCTCAACTAGAAACTAATCTGACAGTGCATTAGAGGATTGTAAATTAAATGGATCAGTCATGACTTCTGCTGTTATATATATCAGACTTCAGACTCCTAGAAAACAGGCAGAAACTATCCAGTCCTCTAGTAGGCCATCAAAGCCTACAAAGCACAAGTGTCTCGCTCTTTGCCCTTTTACCTTACACACCCCTCATCTCACTTTTTACCTTATTCTCAGGAAACAAAAATTAATCAATATTGTCATGGCTACTAGAAAGGTATTGCAATCTATTAGATCCGCTATATGGATCCACTCACAATACAGGTGATTGTTGAGACCAAACTCAGCCACCACATCTGATCACTTACTGTGTACACTCAAAACAATGTAAGGACCTTGGAGGCTGGGATGGTCTGGTTTTATGTTTTTGTTTTTTGTACCAGTATCTCTAACACCTACCTCAATGCCTGGTCAATAGTGTATGATTAATAAACACTTGGTTGTGATTAGCAAATATTTTACTGAACCAACAGAAGAGAAAATATTAGAGAGGGCATTTTAAGATTCAGTTCGAAAAATAAAACTCTAAGGAAGGGAATCCCTTCCTTTACTCCTTTTGTTTTAAAGAGAAAATACAAAACAATCCATAGTCTCTTGGATTAATGCCTGATTCTATTAGGGTGGTGCACATCTTGCAATTCTTAATTAATTTGTGGCAACCATATCCAGGTCTCCACAGTCATGTTCATCTGCATATAGCAGTATAATCTTTTTTTTCTGGTATAATAAAAAGAAATATGAGTCATAAGTCTTTTCTAGGGGGTGTGGTTATTCTCAGCTAATCACACCCTTGGGGGGTTAAAAACACTTATCTCTGGATCATGACTCTGAATGCCCCAGGGGTGTGATTATCTCAGGAAACTCACACTCTCTGTCATGCCTAATTGCTTAATTATTATAGCACTGAGTTCACACCACTATACAGGAGCTACAGTTGTGTCAGCATTTCCATTATAAATCCTTATTTCTAAGAGTTTATAACTTAGCCATGAAATCTGCATTGGGCTGAAAGTCAGCATAAAATGCTCTAGTTTGGGAAGCTTATTTCCCATGGACACACACACACACACAGATAGAGATCAAAGTAGAAATAGATCTATCTCTCTGTACACACAAATAAGCAACCACATATATACGTATAATTATATTAATTGTTAAAATGATATATACATATAAATCACACATATAAGTATGATGTTTCTTCAAGTAGAATGAGTAGGCAAAAGAGGGCTGCTAATTAATTGTTTTTAAGTTATGCTTCCTCTTTATACTGTTGTGAAAATAACAACTATATCTACATTTATATGTAAAGACACTGATATAAATTCAAAAGATAGATTGGACAGTTGCTTTGATGATATTCTATAATTTCTAGTTTATATAGTTGTGGGGGTATGTGCCTATTAATTGGGGAATAACTGAACAAATTTTAAATAGAATAGAATACTGTTATCCTCTAAGAAATGATGAAGAGGATGGTTTCAGAAAAAACTCGGGAAGACTTGTGAACAGTTTACACAATAACAGCAAGATTGTAAAATCAACTTTGAAAGACTTAAGAACTTTGGAAAATATAATGACAAACTATGATTCCGGAGGACTCAGGATGAAAAATGTTGCCTACTTTCTGACAGATGTAATGGACACAGTGCAGACTGGGACATATTTTTTAAATGGATGTGGCCAATATGGAAAATTGCTTTATTTTAACTATACCTGTTTATTTCATTTTTTCTTTTTCAAGTGGAGTGTTAGACAAAAATTAAAACTTAGACAAAATAGATTTTTAAAGCTAAGAATATATATTTAAAAAAGAAAAAAAATTCCTTTAGATTACTGAGAGATTAGATGACTCAACCAGAATCATATAACCAGTATATGTCAGAGGCCAGGTTTGAAGGCTAATGCTCTATCTATAATGTCTCTCAGATAGGCAAAGGGTTGTCAATAACATTCTTCTTTACTTAAACTTAGTTTGCAATTAGAAATAACATACCCTAGAAACTTAATCATCAAAGAAAATATTTGAATTGTCTTCATGAGGGAAGAATTTAATTCAAAAGAACCTAAAGTTTAGTGGATTATTCAACATGCAAAATTGTTGTTGTGTTTGTCCTTTGTTCTCAAAGAGGATTTGTGACATGGAGATGATAACTTCATTTGCAGTTGACTTTGATTTGAGCGAGAGAGGGAGGGCTGTACAAGATTACTAACCTCACTTTCTCCACTGAGTCCAGTGGCCTGATATTCTTCTAGATGAATGGAGATGGCCCAGGATGTAATGTGGGACCCTCGCCATTTTAGGCTAAATATTTTCAAGCTTTCACTTTGAGTGAGATCTCAGATGCAAAAGGAAGAGTTTGAAAATAGAAGAATTAAGAAACATGCTATAGGAATAAAACAAGTATATGTAAAAATGAAAGACTAAGCAGTGCATGTTTTCATATGCCTAGGGCTAGATAATACCATGTTTTGTTGGATGAAGGAGTTTTTATTTAAAAAAAAAATTTAAAAAGCATTAACAGACTTTGAAAATGTAGAGCTTAACATATTGCTTGAAAATTGATTTGCCTGACATTAGATGGATTCTGAATGAAAATGTTCGGGAATATACTGTTTCTAAAAATCTAATAGTACCATTACACACATTATATGCTAGCGTATAAGATAATCCTAAAACAAAAGAAAAAGGAAAAAATAATAAACACATCATTCATATACTTAATATATTAAAAAGTCAATTAATAAAAGAAATGGGAAAAGATACAAAAATGAATGTAGATAATGTAGCATGTTTAAATAATGAGTGGGTCAAAGAACAAATCATAGAAGTAAATTTTTATTTTTAAATTAAGTGAAATGATAATAAGAAGACAAATTAAAAATCAGTTATATAATAAAGCTAAACAAGCTTTATAAGTTATATAATAAAGCTAAACAAGTCTCAAAGTGAAATTTATACTTCAGCAAATTTATGTTAGAAACACAAGATTAATGCAATTGCCCCATCAATAATCCCTTCTCTTTCCAATTGTCAATATCTCCTTATCTACAGAATCCTTTCCTGTTGCCTACAAACATGCCAGAGACTTACCCATCCTAAAACAAAGAAAACAATAAAATTTGCTTTAGCCCACCATCTTTTCAAGCTCATTCTACAGCTCTTCTTTTGTGACCAAACTCTTCCACTTGTACACCACTTCCTTTCAATCATTTAATTGAAATTACTCTTTCCAAAATCCTGATGCTTTTTCAATTTCTAAAACTGATGGCCTTTTCTCAGTACTCCTTAACTTTTCTTAGCTTGAGAGTGATGATCAATAGTAATTTGCTGTTTCCCTCCAAGCCTGTTGTCTTTCTTTTACTTTGCCTCATTAAAGGGATCGTCCCCTGGGTACTTCTTAAACAGGCTTATTCAATGAATGGGCGTTACCTCACCCTAAATGAGACCCATGTCTCCTAGGATATCCTGGGTCATCTCCAGTCATCCTGATGAATATCTGATCAGTAGATTCATATGGCTCTGGAGAAGGAGTGAGGCTGGTGACCTACATAGCCCTCCCTCACTCAAAACAAAGTCAAGTGCAAGCCATGTCATCATTTCTCTGATGTAATGGTCTTCTATGGCAACACAACACAACAACAAGAACAACAACACAAACAATAAACATTTTATATTTTTGACAACATTGTCTTCCTGGATACTGTTTCTTTTTTTGTTTCCTGGACTCTGTTATCTTTTGTTCTTCTTCTACCTCTCTAGTTGCTCCTGCAAAATCTCTTTTTCTGGATCATCATTCCTGCATCAAACACAACATGTGTGTCTGTGAACACACACCCATATGTATGTGAATGTCTGGGACATCTTTCCTTGTGTCTATGTTCATTGTCTTAGGTAATATATATTTAGTAATGAGCTTTTTGAAAATAACTCCAAGATCTATGCATCCAATCCTAGTGTAACTCTGGAGCTGATTCCCAATACTCTGCACGTTCTCAACTTATTAGACAAAGCAAACCAAAAATGCCTGTGTTGTTTTAAATTTAGACACGTTATTCTCCCAAATGATGACTGCATTATTTCTGAGGTTGTTTGCTATTATTATGACTTTCTACTGTCTTCAAATGTTTGCTAACTTTCCTATTTTCCAGTTTAATAAGTTACATTGAGTTCAGACATGAATATTCTTTAAAAAAGAAAAAAGCAGAACAACAAAAATACAGCTATCTCAGTGATCAATGTATACCTCCATTCCCACATACAAATGTTTATTTCTTTATGTTACACTTATTGTTGAGACATCTTGCTTTGCTATGTAAGAGAGCATGAAATGCAAGTGAGATTCTTGATTGCCTTAAGGTTCTGATATGGCTTAACTGTGTTTTAACTTTGTTGGTACATAAATATGTGCTTCACAGTGTTTTAGCTTTCATGGTCCATACTGAGAGCAGTAAGCAATCCATCTGGCTATACAATAGGAAAGATGCAAACAAACCACAAACCACATACTTTGAGTGATTTTTTCCTTGTTATCTTATATCTAATATTTTGAATTTTAGAGTAAACTTACACCTAGGTGGTTTACAGTGATCACACACATGTGTGTGTTGGTAGCACAGGCTACATGGTTACCAGAAATGGATGAACAGTGGGTGAAAACATCTGGTGTTTTGGAAATGTTGAAATCAAGATGGTTCATTAAAAAAAGAGGAATGACAAGTAGCTGCTGTTAAATGGAATGACAGACAGTGCATGAGCAAGTCTGCAGTTTCTGCTTTGTTAATGTTTTGGTTTGTGAGGTTATTGAAAAGAGGAGAAATGAAAGATTGTATGCCATGGAAAGGTACCAATTAGTGATTTTATAATTAGGCAATCTCAGTAAAGTACTCAAAAGGATAAGAACCCTAACTCTAGAATCCAATTAAATTATAGATTTGGGATAGGCTATGTAATAGTTATTGATAGTTATGCAAGTGAAATCTCAATATAATTAATATTTCTCTCAAAATTAAGATGTTTCCAAACAGTTTTCCTAAAGGATAAACCTTGTTATATTAATCCCCACTTACGAACATTCAGTAATGCTCTATTGCCTCCAGGATAAAAAACAAATGTCTCTGTTTGGCATTTAAAGACCATATCATAATCCCATGACTTTTTTAAAGCTTATTTCATGTTATGTACTTTTATACCCCACATTAAAGTCAAAGTGAACTACATGCTGTCCTTTGGACTTATCATTCCACTCTTCACCTGTATCCCTTGGCATAGTCTATGCCGTCTGTGTGTGTGTGCTCGTGTGTGTGTGTGTGTGTGTGTGTGTGTGTATGTAAGTACCCTAATCATTTATGCTGAATTTAATTCAAGGCTCAGCTTATGTGTCACCTTTTATAAGACACATTTTGATCCTCCTAGTGTTTAAAGTTCTTTCCCTTCTAAATTTGTCAAATAAAAGCTTACTAGTTTATATGCAGATGGTGATGATGTGAATTTATATGCATGATGATGATGATGTGAAGTAGGTACTATTATTTTTCTCACCTTAGAGATGAGGAACCAGATTCTGACAGAGGTTAAATGACTTGTACAGTCACATATAATAAATGTCTGAGGCTAGATTTGAACTCAAGTCTTCCTAAACATCAAATATTCTCTTCTACACTACCATCACCTAACTGCTTCTCTCCTATTTTTGTATTCTTCAAAGTAGTACATAAATTCTTTAAAGGGCATGTAGGTGCCTGGGCTTCGAGGCAGGAAGACTAATCTTCCAGAGTTCAAATTTGGCCTCAGACACTTACCAGCTGTGTTACCCTAGGCAAGTCACATAACCTTGCTTGCCTCAGCTTTCTCATCTGTAAAATGAGCTAGAGAAGGAAATGGCAAACCACTTCAGGATCTTTGCCAAGTGTATGCCAAATAGGGCAAGAAGAGTAGGGCACTACTGAACAAGAGCAATTCTAACAAAGCTTCTTGAAAATAAGGCGTATGTTCATTTTTTTCTCCTTTGATCTTTGTAGCACTGTGAATTTTAAATAGTATGTAGTACTATTTTTTTGGATTGGATTATTTCCAGAGAAATAGTTTGCAGATTTGGTCACGTAAAGTTATATTCAATAAATTTTTCTGAATGGATGCTACTATCATTGAGGGTGTAGAGGTAGGATTAAAGATTGCTTTGTATTGCAGCTGAATTATTCACGTTTTTTTAAATCTTGCCATTAAGTAAAAAAAGTTACCTTTAAACCATTTCTACCACAAATATCTTCAATGAAATCTAAAGGCAGTCACCAAACAATTTATAAAAACATCTAGGAGTTAGGAGGCAGAAAAGGGCTACAATCATGAATACCCATTTCCCCTTCTTTGAAATTCTTAGAAGGTATTTTCTCTACTGGTGAGGATCACAAAATTTTTTTTACTAACACATCCAAAATTTTATGTTTAATATTTTGAAGTCGAAAGCCCTACTAACATTGAAAGTTAAAAATTTCCCACAGAGTATCTCTCTATATCTTATGAAGTTTCATGATTCCCTAACAATATGGTTTGGGAAATGCTGAATCAGGTTCTTTTTCTTCTCATTGTGTGGACAGGTAAAACTGAGCCCAGAGAAGTGAAAAGATTTGTCCAGTGTCAAAGAGCTAATTTTTAGCAGGTCTCAGATAAACCCAGGCCCCTCTTGACAATAGTCAAGTGCTCTTTGCAAAGCAAAGCAAAACAAATGCATGCATAATATATGCAGGTTTATGCAACATACACACACATATAATTAATACATGCTGCATATATGATGCTATACAAAATGTACTTAAATAATGTTTATATACATATATAGGTAATGTGTGTGTGTGTATTATTCAATGATAAGTGCCCATAAGTCCAGGATTTGTCCTAGCTTGATACTAATTACCTGCTGTTTTTTCTTAATATGCTCTCCATTTTCCATTAGTAGATTTTCTTGCTTTGGTCTTCAAAGAACATGATGCCCCCTATGCCATGTACTGTATGGGAACTCCCTCTCCTGCTTTCCATATTCCATTTTTGTGTTGCCTTCCCTATTAGACTGTAATCTCTTTGAGGACATGCAAGGACTTCCTTTTTCCTATTTGTATCCACAGTGCTTAGCACAGTTCCTGGCACATAGTAGGTATTCTATAAATGTTTATTGAACATGATATTAAATGTATATTACAACACTAATTGGTTGTTACATACATATGTGTATATCCGCATATATCTTCACATATTTTACCCTTCAGGAAAACTAGAACAAATGATAAATAAAATATGTATGAAGATTTTTCTAAACCTAGGGATATCATGTATATCTTTTCTTCTTATTCCTGGGCTTTTTTCTGAAGGAAAGCCAGACAGTTATCATGGTGGTGGTGCTAGTGGTGTAGTCATTGAGAATGAGGAAAATTAAAAAAAACACAAATAAACACACGACTTTGTCTGTCTGACAATTTTCCATGAACAAATAATCCCCAAAAGCTCTGTAATCTCTTCTAAAGTAGACATTCATTATAAATTTCTTCAAAGTTGTGACCACTGGAAAATAAATCAATTTATATATTGATCAACATCATCTATTAAAACAGGACCTTCTGATTACAAAGACAAGAATGAAACAGTCTCTGCCCACAAGGATCTTACATTCTATTGAGAAAGATAGGCATATACAAAATAAATTCAAGGAGGAGAGGTAGTTAGAGAGATCAGTAAAGGAGGCACATTAGTTGAACTTTGAAGATAACTAGAGATTCTAAGAGATAGATGTGGGAAGATATCACATTAAAGCCATTCACAAATGAATATTAACTTCAGGGTGGATGGAAAAACTAGAAAACCTAAGAGTTCAAAGGTAGAGCACATGCATGATTCAGGATCCTTGAAGTTATGCTAATAAGGAGGTCTATAGGAGGTAGAGGCAGGACAGATGGTAAAGCATGATGGTCTTCCAGCTCACCAGAAAGAATGGATGTGGCATCACCCATGTCATTAGCCCTCAGTGGGTTCTGGAGAACTGGCGAAGGTGGCAAGAGGAAGTCAGGAAGGATGCCTTAGATGTAGTAGGTTTTTGTACTGTCCTGGAGGGGTTTTGAGATGGCCTGGATTTCAAGGGTAAGGGGAAGTGATGACAAATTGCAACTGTCCAGTGCCATGCCAAGGGGTACACAGTCAATATAAATACAAATCTATATTTATAGAATTAATAACCTGCTTCAAAATTTTTCTTTGGTGAATAGTATCTTAAATCACAGAATGTTTACTGATAGTTTTGGAGTTTTTCAAATGAACAAGCAGTTTCTTCCACACAGATACCTTTCTTTTAACTTAAGTTTATTTTTAAGAAAAGAATGTATAATTCTCAAATTTATGTTGCTCTTTCAGCTTAGGATATTAATTTAACATAGAATTAAAGTAACCAAAATTGTCTTTTCTCATTTATGTTTTTTTATTTTTAAGTTCTGAATTTAAGGTAATTTTTTGGTGTACTTTATGGAATTATAGAGGATTATACATGAAACTTAAAATCTCCACTATACAAAACTTGCTTTTTATTTTAAATACATAATAATATTTAACATGTAATGATAAAAAAGGACAAGGGGAAAACTTTTACAAGGTCACATATAATATACGAAGAAAAGAAGGAGGCCTGTTTAATTGGACCACAGAGAGAAATCATTGTAGGTATTGATGCATAGTGATCTTGGAAATTTAGGGTAAAGTACGGTTGTAAAAAGTAGTTTATCTAGGAATGTTGGAAAGACCTTCTCAATGAATTCCTCAAATGCCTTTAAGATACACTCTTTTGATTATTTTGGTGAAAAATACCACCTTTAGAAATTTATTTGGGGCAGGAGGGGAATGATAGAATTTTGATCTTCTGATGTCTTTAAAACATAAGAAACTGAGAAAATTTGTAAAAATAAGAGCCATACCCCAATTAATTAATGGTCAAAGTATACAAGCAGACAGTTTTCAGAAGAAAAAATCAAAGCTATTGATATTCATATAAAAATTCTCTAAAACACTCGATTAGAGAAAAGTAAATTAAAATAACTCAGAGGTGAAAAATGACAGAGGGGATGAGGGAAAAATAGGTATAGTAATGAACTTAGTTATGGAATTGTAAAGTATTAAAATCCTCTGTGAAAAATGTGCTTTTGTTCCTAAAAGATTTGCCATTTCTTTATTGTCAATTAAATTTGAAAACAATAAAAAAAATAGAAGTAAGGTTACTGCCTTACTAGTCTCTTTATATGTAATTGAACCATTAAATCCTCAAACTCTTCTCAAGGGTTTGCCACATAAAACTCTCTTTACATTTTAATATCTGTGAATTTTAACTCTTCTAAATTTTGAATCTGGCTAAAGTCTTATCAAGTACTACCCCTTACACTTAATATTTAAAAAAAAATAGATCAATAATCTAAAATCTTTCAAGGTCGTTTTGGAGAAAAGAGCTAGACATATAATCAGAAAATGTAGATTCATAGTCTAGTTGTGCTTCTTTTGACTTGTGTCACCTTAGGTAAGTCATTCTCTTTTTCAATGTCTCATTTTCTTCTGCTATAAAATCAGGTACTTGAACTAGATACTTACAAAAACCACTTCCAGTTTCAAATCCTTGGATCTGAGAGATTCTGTTCCTATGTCCCAAAATATTATCCCACTAGAGAATAGAATAAAGGATACTACTCTGAATTAAGACATTTGGGTTCAAATCATACTTTGCCCAATATTTACCATGTGATTTTAGAAAAATAACAACTTTTATGAGTCTCATTTTCCTTATTGTGAAAATTATTCTATTCATTTCACATTGGCTTATTAGAAAGCTCAATGAGCATATTTACCATTTAGGTTATTCATAACTTTATGTTTTTCCTGTTTGGTGATGAATCATTGATGACATTAATTCATTTTTATTTAGACTATAAACTCACATATAAAGTAGCAGGAGAATAGCTTTGTTGTCTCTGTTACATGACTTTGTCAAATCAACAGTTAAACTGGGAGTAGAAAACCAAATTTCAGATTCTAGTGGGAAGTTTGAACCACTTGACCACATATGCTTCTGTTACAGTTTTGAAGGTTGGCCAATTCAAATGAAAATGTCCCCATTCACTAATCACCCTCCAGAAACAACTGCCCAAGAAATGAGAGAACATACGTTGGTAACTGATGGTTTCTTATCTTGCTTCAACTACATATTTAAAAAAAATAATTTGTGGGTGGCAATTACAATGGCTCCACCCATTATTTCCAGAACAGCTTCCTATTCACCAAGTATGAGAAACTTAATTGCTTACTTTATCGAAATTACGTGTCACCAGTACTGAACTAATCTCTCTTTGTATACCCACTTGTCAGAGAGTTTACAGGTTTGATGTGTTCTGAGTGTAGATTGTGCAATCAAATAAAACTAATTTACATTTTAAATGCACTTCTTGCTTATTATAATTTCCTCCATGTTAGTAGCATCGTATTTACTAATGGCTGCTGTACCACATGCAGTACAGAAATTACTTATGATTATGAATATTTAACACATGGGTAACTTCTTCAGAAAATGAAGAATAATGTTGTTCTTGTTTAACATATCATATAGAAGGCAATGGATCTGTGTAAATTTTCTCCTTAAAAATTTAAAATATTGATAACTTTCTTGGGTAGTGATTTTCAATATATTATTTGATATTTCAGAATCATAGCTTTAACACCTGGAAGGACTGTCAAGAAATCATATGGCTTAATCTCTGTACCTTTAGAGCCTTAAATTAACATCATCCATATTTTATAGAGGAAAAAATCGAAAGTTACTACGCAGAGTCATATAGTTAATAGGTGACCTAAAAGGGAAACTGATCCCAGATTTACATTTCTTTGGAATTCATTACATTACACTCCACCTAAGTTTCTGATTTGTTTTGAATTTAATATTGACAAATCATAACTCCATTTGACTACAACTATATTACTGATGGAACTTGAAAAGTACAAAAGAAAGACATAGGTCTTATATTTAATTATTCTAAATTAACAACAAATTATAAATGGGCTAAGTTTACATATGAAGAACTTTGAGAACATCAACTTGCTTAATACTTTCAACTGTGTGCCTTTATATTAAATGTAAACTTTGACTAATGTGAACATGCCCATTTTGTTACTGTTGTGGAACACTTTTTATTAGAATGGAACAATTTTCAATTATCTGGGTTTATTTTGACCCATGTTATGCTTTTCATCCAATGATAAAGCTAAGGCTTACAGTCTATATTGAAAAAAACAATAGGCAGTCTCATGATACCTTGGAAACCTATGCTTGGCTTTGCAGTACGAAGTCTAGAATTCAAATTCCCGTGCTCCCACTAATTAGTTCTATGAACTTAGTTAACTTATTTAAACTCATAAGACTTCAATTATTTCATCCATGGAATGACTTGGAGTAGATGATCACCAAGGCTCCTTCATCTTGAAACTGATGATTTTATTGGCCCTTTTTAATAAACTATTTTTTGAGCAAGAAGGTAACAGAAACTTTGCTTAAAAAAGTTCAGTAAGTTATATCCTACTATAACAATTAGGCACTTATGTGTTGCAATTGATCAAACTTTCTGAAATCAAGAAGAGTTATATTGGTCTTCAGATATTTTCCAAGCATGTGACACTGTACGAGTCTTTTAACCTCAGTTTCCTTATCTGCAAAATGGGGATAATTATAGCAGTTATCTCACAGATTTGTTATGAGGATCAGATCAAAGAATAACTATAAAGTACTTAGCACAGAGCCTGCTACATAGGTGATTGTATAGAAATGTTGTTGCTATTATTTATTATTATTAATTTGCATCTAGGTGGTGCAGTAGATAGAATGCTGGACCTGGAATTAAGAAGATTCATCTTCCTGGGTTCAAGTCTAGCCTCAGATTCTTACTAGCTATGTGATGCTGGTTTTCTCATCTTTAAAATGAGCTGAAGAAAAAATGGCAGCCCACTGCAGGATCTTCGCCAAGAAAAACCCAAGGGGGATCCAGAAGACGTGGACACAAGTGAAACAACTCAATAACAACAACATTATTAATAATTCTTTTCCTAATATGCTATTTTCAAAAACCAGGAAATTTCCAAATATCTTAAATTTTGTTGCTATATGATCAAAATAGCCAGATTATGAATATATTTTCATAATTTTCATAGCAATTCACACTTCTACAAAACTTTATGGTTTACAAAGTGCATGCCTCACTAGAACTCTGAAGTAATTAATATAGCTATTGGTTTTGCTGTGTTTCAAATGAGGAAACTGAAGCAATGAGAAACTATACAATTTGTTTGAGTTCACATAGAAAATAAATGTGAGAGTTGGGCCTAGAACTCAGTTCTAATTTTATCCTTAGGGTGTTTACACAGTATATCATACTTTCTCATCTAGAAGTTCAAGTTTTCATTCTCATATTTTGGCATCATGTACACACTGCTTATTCTAAACACCACAAACAGAGGAGAAGAGAAACATGGAACTAAATAAATGCTTTTTCTTTTTTTTTTCCTCTAGTTTTATTTTTTTAAATTAATTAATTTATTTGTTTCCTTTTTTCTATAATTACTTCATATATGTTAGTTTTCCCCCCCCACCCTCCAACACTTTTTTTACTCCCTTTACCCTCCCTCCCTGAGATGGCATGCAATCTTATATAGGTTCTACACACACATTTTTATAAAATACATTTTTACCTTAGTCATGTTGCATAGAAGAATTAAAATGAATGGGAGAAACAATGAAAATGAAACAAAATATAACACAAGAGAAAATGGTCTTCTTAATTCTGTGATCCAATTCCATACTTCTTTCTTTGGGTATGGAAGACGTTTTGTCTCGAGTCCACTGGGAACTTTTTAGGTCCTTCCATTGCTGTAAAGGACTAAGTCTACCAGAAAAAATTCCTTGCACACTGTGGTTGTTGCTGTGTACAAAGTTCTCATGCTTCTGCTCCTTTCGCTCAACATCAGTTCATATAGGTCCTTCTAGGCTTCTCTGAAATCTTCTTGTTCATCATTTTTTATAGCAAAATAGTATTCCATTACATTCATATACCACAACTTGTTCAACCATTCCCCAATTGATAGGCATCCCCTCGACTTCCAGTTCTTGATCACCACAAAAAAAGCTGCTGCAAATATTTTTGTATATGTAGATCCCTTTCCCATTTTTATAATCTCTTTGGAATACAGTCCTAGAATCAATATTGTGGATCAAAGACTATGCACATTTTTGTAGTTTTTTGAGCATAGTTCTAAATTGCTCTCCAGTATGGTTGGATCAGCTCAACTCCACCAACAATGAATTAGTTTTCAACTCTCCCATATCTTCTCCAACATTTATCATCTTCTTTTTCTTGTCATGTTAGCTAGTCTGATAAGTGTGATAGGATTAAGATTCTAACCTCAAAGTTGTTTTGATTTGCATCTCTCTGAAGAAATTTATGGGTAAACAAGAGACAGAAAACATTATGAACTGAAAACTGGGTAATGTTGATTACATTAAACCAAGATTAGGAGGGAAACAGAAAACTGGGAAAAAGTTTTTGCAACTAGTATCTATGATAAAGACCTCATTTCTAAAATATATAGAGAACTGAGTCAAATGTACAAGAATACAAGTCATTCCCCAACTGATAAATAATTGCTTTGTTCATATATAGCATAAATGTATTGTTGGTGATGAAAACAGTCATATAAAACACAACTGTTATTAGAGCCAACAAAAAAGACCAGAAAGTCAGAAAACTCCCTTTAAATTTCAAACAACACATCAAATAACAAGACTTGAGTAAATCATCCCCTCTAGTCAGACATGGGGTGGGAGAAGGAATAAAGCTGAACTCTAAAATACTTGTGGGATTAAGTCTGTTCACCTTTAGAGAGGTGAGACCTGATTTGGCATAGTAAAACATCTTTATTTTCTGACAATCTTTACAAAACCTTTCTAATGCAAAGGACCAACCTCCAGGATAACTTATCTTTTTTTTTGAAAGATGCTTTCAATTTGCTAAATTAAATTGTTCCTTTGGCATCTAAGTTACTTATAATTGGGTTAATATCTTAACCTACAGACAAAATAAAGATTTACTATTCAAGGTATTTAGCAAGCTTTCCAAAGTTTGGTTCTAAATGAAAGAGGAGAGAGCCTATTGAAGGTTTAAACAATTCCTTTTCTAGCTCTGAACCAGACATCTCCGGATATGTGAAAGGGTGTTCTACTCATTTGCTTCTCAAAGTCAAAGAACTCTTTGTATTTCACCATTTCAATGCCATAGATTGAGGGAAACTTGACTTTAGTTTTGGCTCAAAAATACCTGTCTGGGGCACTGTAGAATTTGTATCACTCTAGTGCCAGTCCCTCTGTCTCCACATCTCCATTGCATCTATACCAGTTCTGTTTAGCATCAATAGCTCCTGTCCAGACTGGGTTGCCACAGCCTCCAGCTTCCTACTATCACATTGCCATTCCTCTTCTAATCAGGAGATATCGAATTTCTTCCTAATTTCATGCCTGAGGTAGTTGAAGTCTTTTTTTTTTTTGATATGTAATTTCTTGGTTTTTTTTTTTCTCCATGAATATACTTTCCTACCTTCTTCATAGGCTCAGAAACACTTTGAATATCTGAGAGGTGTTATGTAAACGAAGTGTGTTATTTAAGTAAAACAAGTAATGGCTTTCCTTTTTTCTCTAATAATGCAATGTGCATTATGGATTATCCCGTCTGGGGAATGTAAGTTGTTATCATTTTTTACCATTTAGGGGGAATAGTATTAGTATTCAATGGTTTTAATCAATCTATTTTTTTAAATCTCTCTTAATACTTAAAGGCACCAATACTTTGTTATGGAAACTAAATACAATGATTCAGAGAAATGGAATAGAACTACAGAAAAGGAGTATAATAAATGCAAACTCTGTGATAATTCACATTTTTATTGTGCCTGTCTAGGTAGGTCACACAATAATTATTATTTTTCCATTTTGTAAATTAAGAAATTGAGGATCTAGATGGGCTGATATGTTCAAGGACATATAAACAACTATCAGAGAAAGAGATTCAGGACATTTAGTTCATCACCATCATTTTACAGATAAGGAAAATGATACTCAGAGAATAAGTGGAAGAACTTGGATTTGAACCAAGCCCTCTGACTATGTTGTCCATCCTCAGTCTCTTCTTACCAGATTTTCACCATCCTGGTTACCTTATTCTATACTGTCTTTAGCTTATCAGTATATAATATGACATGCAGAATTAAAAACAGTGCTCTGTATTTGGCCTGGCCAATGACTGGTATAGAAAGACTATCTTCTCCCTAATTTTGCCTCACTTCGTTTGGCTATCTTACTGAGGTCTTCAGAAGATTTCTCTATCTCATCTCATTCTGAATCAAAAGTTATTACAGAAGATGAGTTGTGTAGGTAGACATATTCATACACACACACACATATGAATACATATGTATATATAATATAGTTGAGGCAAACTAGAACAAACAGAAACAGTTGAACTCAATGAACCAGTATTTAACAAATTTGTACTAAAAATTACCTTTGAAAGAAACTCTGTATCTATATTTTTCTATTAAAATAAGGGTCAAAAGTTTCTGACAAGTTTTAGTTTGGTGAAACAATTTTTCAGTCTGCGTAGAAGACAGATTAGCCCCACAACCCAGGCAACAATAGCTGTGACTAGGCCAGGCCACAACAACACAGTAAGTGATTTGCCAGCACCTGAGGTCCCAGTGCATAAAACCAATGACCACACCCCTTGTCCCTAGCACAAAAACTTTGACGCAGTGGTCCCTATGCCCTAGGAGCATAGGTTGACTTAAAAAAGCAACAAAATTGGCAAAAAATGAGCAAGAAACAAAAAGAGCCTTGACCATAGAAAGCTACCACGGTGACAGCGAAGATCAAAGCACCAACTCAGAAGAGGACAACATTGTCAAAATGTTTACATAAAAACACACAAAAAGGCATTTGAATTGGTTTCAAGCCCAAAAAGTCTTCTTAGAAAAGCTTAAGAAAGATTTTAAAAGTCACATAAGAGAGGTAGAAGAAAAATTTTGAAAAAAAATAAGTATGCAAGAGAGAGTCAACAGCTTGTAAAAGAAAGGACAAAAATTAACTACAGAAAACAATTCTTTAAAAAATACAATTGGCCAAAGGGGTAGGGGATATCCACTGAAGAAAACACCTCCTTGAAAATAGAAAAGGAAGTACAAAAGCAAAATGACGAAAATAATTTCCTAAAAATTAAAATTGAGCAAATGAAAGTCAATGACTCTATGAGAAATTAAAAATCAGTCAAACAAAAATGAAAGAATGAAAAATAGAAGAAAATGTAAGCTAATACACTGGGAAAAGATTTACCAGGAAAATAAATGTAGGAGAGATAAATAAATAATAATTGGACTACCTGATAGCTATAATAAAAAAAATGCCTGGACAACATCTTTCAAAAAATTTTCAAAGATAACTGTCTGGACAGTCAAGAACCAGAGGGTAAAATAATCACTGAAAGAATCCACCTACTGCCTCCAGAAAGGGAACACAAAATAAAAATTCCAAAGAATATTGTAGCCAAATTCCAGAATATCAGGTCAAAGAGAAAATACTGCAAGCAGCCAGAAAGAAATAATTTTTTGAGTGTGCATTTTATTCCTTTCTTTAGTCGAATGTGATGAGAGTAAACTTCATGTTTTTCTCTCAGCTCTCTTCCTTTTCCTTCCACTAAAAAGTCTCCTACTTACCTCTTTTAAGAGAGATAATTTACCCCATTCCATTTCTCCCTCTCTTCTCCCAATACATTTCTCTCTCACTGCTTAACTTCATTTTACAAAGATATGATCCCATCCTATTCAATTCACTCTGTGCTCTCTGTCTCTGTGTGTCCATGCACATGTGTATGTGTGTGTGTGTGTGTGTAATGCCACCAACTACCCAGATACTGAAAAGTTTCAAGAGTCATTTTGGTTTGAAAACCTATCTCACAATACAGGAAAGTGGGGGAGAAGGGGATAAGTAGGGTAGGGGGGATGATGGAAGGGAGGGCAATGGGAGGAGGGAGCAATTTGAAATCAACACTCTTGGGAAGGGACAGGATCAAAAGAGAGAACAGAAGCAATGTAGGGTAGGATAGAATGGAGGGAGATATACTCAGTCTTGCACAAAACGACTATTATCGAAGTAATTTGCAAAACTACACATATATGGCCTATATTGAATTGGCTGCCTTCCCAAAGGGAATGGGTGGGGAAAGAAGGAGGAAGAGAAGTTGGAACTCAAAGCTTTAGGAACAATTGTTGAGTATTGTTCTTGCTACTAGGAAATAAGAAATACAGGTAATGGGGAATAGAAAGTTATCTGGCCCTGACAAAAGAGAAGATGGGGACAAGGAAAGGGAGGGATGTTAGAAAGAAGGGCATATTGGTGATAGGGGAAATTAGAATGCTCAGTGTATTGGGGAGGGGGGAGGGGAAAAATGGGGAGAAAATTT
>CM053772.1:97351734-97410939 GCA_028658325.1 Potorous gilbertii | reverse complement strand
ATAAAATCTTAATTTTAAGGAAGTGATTGTAGAACATTTATAAATAAATAAAATAAAAATTAAAGAAAAGATTCACCAAATGAGATAGAGAAAGAATAAACAAGTTAGAGGGACAATGAGGAGAAAGCAGCATCACAGAAACCTAGAGAGAAGATAGTGTCAACAAGGGGATGACAATGCCAAAAGATACTGAGAGGTTAAGAAGAATGAGGATTGAGAAAAGGTCGATAGATTTTTCAATGAAGAGATCATTAGTAGTTTTGGAGAGAGTGCTTTCAGTTGAATGATGAGGTCAGAAACCAACCTGCAAGGGATTAAAAGCAGGAATGAGGAAGAATAATAAAATTTACTAAGTACTAATTACATGCCAGACATGGTGCTGTTTTACAAATACTTATCCCATTTGATTCTCACAGTAACTATTGGAGGTAAATGCTATTATTATGCCTCTTTAACAGTTAAGGAAGCTGAAGAAACAGAAATGAAGTTACTTCCTCACACAGCAAGTAATGTTCTGAGGCTGAATTTGAACTCAGGTCTTTCTGAGGCCATATGCTATTCACTGTGCCTCTGAACTGGCTCGAGAATGAGAATAAAGGCTAGAGTGGCATCTCAGATGACCTTTTCAAGGCATTTAGCCCCAAAGAGAGGAGAGACATGAAATAGTTAAAATGGATGGCTGGATCAAGCAAGAAGTTTTTCAGAATAGAGGAGACATGAACATGTTTGTAGGTAGTAGGGAAGTAACCTGAACATAGGGAGCAATTGAAGATTAGAGAGCAGGGTCATAGAGGGGAAAGTCTGTGTGAAAAAATGAGAGGGAGATAAAAGCAATCTGGTACTTAAAAGACTCCAAAGGGCATAACTAGAAATCATGTTTGGAAGTTATACAGAGAAAAAATTAACATTAATTTGAAGAAGTGAGCTACAGCAGGGACTTTGAAGCAATGAGAGCTATCTAACAGTAAAATTTGCTACCTTATGAGTTGGTGAATTCCTTCTCATTGGAGATATTCATTTAGAGGCTAGATAACTTATCATCAAGAATGTCAGAAGAAATTTGTGTATAGGTATGGATTCAACTATATGCCCTCTCAGATTCTTACCTATTCTGAGAATTTGGAAGTCTATGGAATAAAATTGGGAAAAAAAAACAACAACCCAGAAACTTAACTTCAGAATTCAAGGAGGTAGATAGGAGGTTTCTTCCTTCCTTCCTTCCTTCCTTCCTTCCTTCCTTCCTTCCTTCCTTCCTTCCTTCCTTCTTTCTTCCCTCCCTCTCTTCCTCCTTTTCTCCCTCCCTCCTTTTCTTCTTTCCTTCCTTCTTTCATAAACCATCTCATCTGTCATATTTTTTTAAATAGAGGAAAAAGCTAAGTCAGAGAATGAGAATCACTCATCTAGAGTCACTGGACTTGATGACATGACTACAGCCCAAATCTGTTGGTTCCTAGGCTAATGCTGTTGCTCCTATATTGCTTCTTGGTACATTTCTTCCTGATGTTCCCTGATGAAATAGTACCTGCAAATAGAGCAACAAAGAGTTGAGATAGTAGGAACATCTTTACTCCAGGCAGAGTCAGGACAGTTTTGTTTTCCTTCCCAGATTCCCTAATCTTTCTCTTTTTGCAACCAGGAAACTCCAAAATATTGATATACAAGTTCCCAGATACACACACAAATCACCATCAAAGTAAGTAAGGAAAAGGCCAATTTGTATATTTAAAAATATATTAAAACATAATTAAATATTTATAAAGAAGATGATTTTATTACTGGTAAATGTTTTTAATATGTTAATGTAAATTAAATAAGAATAAGGAATCTTCTTAGAAAGACTTATAGTCTAGTCTTAATCCTTAAAATTATGTCAGGATAAAGACTACAATTTTCACATTTTCATGAAATAAGGCATCTATTTAAGATCATTGATCAATTTCCTCATCTTTGAATTTAGGAGGCTAGGCTCAATAATATTTGAGGTTCCTTCCAATCCTATAAACCTATGATTCTAAGAGTCTTCTGTTAGAGTTCTAATTCTACCTCTGACATTTAATCAACATGTTTTTGTGATTTTTAAGGAAACATGCACATAGGAAGGTATTAATAAATACATCTCACTTGTGTGAATAAAAATGTGTTCATTTTTCTGCTTAGAAAAACTGCTCTTTTTCCTTATGACCTGAATTCATGTTCAATAACATAAGGAAAATTCTTCACAATATTTTGGTGTTTATTATGTCAATTTGTGTGTGTGTATGTGATGAAAACAATTCTTCTTTGGCATTTAAGAAAAATAGAACTATTTGAAGCTTTATTATTGGACTTATGCTTCTACATTCTTGTTCCTCCTATGGTTCTATGATGATAGAAAAGTCTCAGCAAAAGTTGATGTCCTTTGTTTTCCACAAGGTATAGAGTCATTAAAATTAATGCTGGTGAAAATTTTCCCACATAGCCTTTAACCACCAGTGACTCAGGAAAACATTCTTCTAGCTCAGGACAAAGAATTTTCTTTTGATGATAGTGGTATGCTAAATGGTTCTTAAGAGATTCCTCCAAGAGAAAGATATTAATAGCAAGGAAGAAAGTGGGTTATTTATTGCACGTCCCTTTCTGCAGAGAGTCGGTCATCCATTTAAGTTATAGGATGATCTGCTTTGAAAAAGCAAAAGATTTCAGAATGGCTGAAGTCCAGAGCTGTAATTAGTCTTTATAAATTGGGGGCAAGCTTATGGAAAGTGGGAGACAGATATGTATGTTGGAACATACAAAAGTTTTTACCTCATTGAAAGGGAATCACTCTTCAAGGTGAGATTGCCATCACTTCTGGAGTTGAGAATGGATAATCCTGGAACAGCCTCCCAGAATAGTATCAGTGTTCATTTAAACTGTATTTCCTGAGTCAAAGCCTTTGCTGCTCCACCCTAATTAGAGTTCATCCATTTTTGCTGTTTTTTGCCATTTATCCTAGCACCAACATTTGTATTCCTGTAATTTATTTCATTAGTGATTGCCTCTGAGTTGAATGAGAAAATACTGACACATTGAGAAATTGACATAACTTTACATAACATTCTCTAGCCATAGATGCAGCAGTTTATAAATGAAAGAGGACCAGATATGAATTTAGAAGATCTAGCTCTCTTACTAAAGTACAAACTTCACTGACTATACGAACTTGAACAAATCAAGTCACTTTTTATGAAGTTCTATTTCCTCATCCGAAAATTGAAGTAATATTTTCTGCTCCAAATACTAATGAGCAACAGCCTTTAAACACTTTGTTTTGCCATTTAAAATATGCAAGTTATATTATTCAAGATACATGATCTTTGATATACCTATGATTTCTTCCTTCAGTTGATTCTAATGTAGATTTTTCGAATGTAGATCACTACTCCATAGTTTCCATCTAAGATTTTTCCATATTTTCCTGTGTATACTCAATAGAGGATCTATTCAATATACTCCAAAGGATTTCCTTTTTTACTATGGTTTTTATGTGTTGTGGATTTCAGTGTGTCACTCAAGCTATTTTTCATTCTTGATACATGGATGATTCTTTAACATCCTTTTCAAATGTTTTGCATTTTTAGTCTATCCATTATGCTTCCTTTCTTGATTCAATACTTACTAAGCAATTACAGTATATCACTATGGCACTCTGCTCATGACAGAGTAATTTTAAAAAGTTTAGATAGTACCTGCATTTTTGGAGTTTAAAGATCTTGAAAGAGATGAACCACAAACACAGACAAATTCTATACACATTACTATATAAGTGTATCAGAATGATGTCGAAAAGAGTGCTCATACATTATTTTTGGTAAAGTATTTTAGACTACTTTCGTCTCCTATGCCTTAATTCATTGCCTTTTGGTTATTTGTCACTTTAGTTCTAAGATTATGCTATTCCATTATTCATAATCTTTCAACATCACTAAGAGAACATTTTGTATTAAAGAGATACTGAAGGCTTTCATTGCTCAACATAAAATTAGTCAAAAGATAAGAAAAGGCACCTTCTAACCTTGCTGCCTGTTCTCTGATTTTCCATTGCATCCTACCAGAAGGTGGACTCCAGTCACTGAGATCCTGGGATCCTATAGGTGAGTTTTTAATTTATCTTTCATGGAACCAGTTCACTATGCCATTTTTAGGGTCATTTCTAAGCCATGAAATTATGCATATGACTTTTTGTGCTTTTGTTCTCCTTTTTCTAGTCTAATCTTTCTATGAGTATAATTCTATGTGAACATAAACACTGTGAAAGCAGTGACTGACTTTTTTTTAAATTTGTACTAATCATAGGAATTTGTTTCATAGGACACAGGCAATTAGTGATTCTTTATTAATTACCTTAGAAATAATGCCAAACTACTAACAATTATATGAAAAAATGCTCCTAATCATTAATAAAGAAAATGAAAGGCAAGCCAATTCTGAAATTTCACTTCATACTCAGGAAATTTATCATATTAACAAAAGGTAGGGATACTTAACATCAGAATTGTTGCAGTGAATTAGTCCAATAGTTCTGGAAAGTAATTTGGAATCGTGAAAAAAGTAAATTTATGTACATTTTGAGTCAGAAATTCTACTGCAAGGCATATATGCTAAGCAGGTCAATAAAAGAAAGAAATGTGTCTATAAAGATGTAGATCTATATACATGTATATGAAACACTAATATTTTATAATGACATATTAAAAATATTTATAATAATGGAAATATAAAAAACTTGTAACAATACCTTTTTGTAGCAGCAAGCAACTAAAAATGAAAATTGAGAAATGGTGAACCAAATTGTGATGTATGAATGTAATAGAATATTAGTACACTGTGAGAAATGATGAATTTGGTGAACACAGAGAAGCACAGAAACATTTACATTAACTGGTGCAAAGTAAACAGAACCATGAAAGTAGTTTACGCAATGGATACAATAATATAAATAGAAAACATAACAAAAGTAAATAAATCGCATTTGAATTTTGTAAAATTATAATCAACATCCTTGACCTCAAAGTCAATCAATCAATTAGCAGTTTTTGATATTGTGCGAAGTGCTAAGGATACAGAGAAAGGCAAAAGATTCCCTGTTTTTGAGGAATTTACAATCTAATGGAGAGACAATATGGAAATAGCTATGTAGAAACAGACAATGAACAGGATAAATTGGACATCATTAAAAAAGGAAGGTCCACATATTAAGAAGTTTTGGGAAAGGTTTCTAGGAGGAGGCACCATTTTAGTAGCCATTATATGTTTGATGAATGACTAGGTGACACTTTGCATTTGTCTCTTGTTCATAAAATGTCATGTATGATACAATTGCAAACTCTTGGAAGAGCTCACTTGTGTGTGAATCAAAGTGAAAGTCAGCAAGAACTTTTGGATCAAGGATTTGAAAAACTTAGATAAATGTAGGTATATTTCATTTGGTGGAAACAGATATGATATATTTCATATATATAACTGGGAAGGACACCAATGTCCATTAATTCCAAGAGATAATGAAACCGAGACCCTGAGATGTAAATGTTCTACCCAAAGTCATATAGAAAATGTCAACAATAGGGATGATGAGGTCAGTTCCTCTGAATCTGGAGCATAAGATGGTTGACTTTGTGTAATGGAAAATTGTACATTTCCATTCAGCTGTAGCGAAACTAAAAAACAAATAAAACAAAACAAAAAATGCCTGAAAATCAGGATGATCCCTATTTTTTTTTTAATGTAAACTGGTAGGTATTTGAAATATTTGGATTGAATGCTGGAAAATCTTCCCTTTTCATGTCAGGAGGAAGTTAGGTACAATGGAATGAACACTGGAGACCTACAGAGAGTCTAGAATTTTGACTCTGACCCTTCTTATGTTTAAGACCTTAAGCATATCGCTTAATCTTTTTGAATCTGTTTCCTTACCTGTGTAATGGGGACATTAAAAATACTTGGATTTCTACGTCAAGGACTTGTTAGGGAAATGGTTGGTAAACCTTAGAGCATTAAATGATGTTTTTTCTAATGTGAATGCCTGAAGAAATGTTTAATATCGCATCTCTCAAAACCAAGGCCATCTGACATCCACCAAGATGAGCATTTTAAAGGTCATAGGTCAGACTAACATTGAGTTACGGCAATTCTTAACATCTCAGAGGACCCAAAAGCTTTTTCTCCTTTAAGGAAATATTTTCAGAGAAAAGAGAAAAGATTCCATTAGGAATCAGGTAGTGTATATTTCTATGTTTGTGGCTTTTCATTTTCCCTCACTCGTCTTCCTCGCTACCAAATAACATTTTCTCTCTAGCCTTTGGGTCTGTAATAAACATCTTCCACATTAGGAACATGGGAGTTTGCTGTCTTAATGCAAGACTGATTTCCTAATGCTTTTCTTTTATAGGAGGCTTATGTTCAATGCTGAGAGGACACCTTTCAGAATATTTGTCCTTTTTAAATAACAGGATTATATATTTAGCTACTATTTTACCTTTATTGTTATTGATTATCCTTAGAGATTTAAAGAAAATAAGTACTTTGCTAAGTTTGCATGCATGTATTTTTACTACTAGGGTTCTTTATGACCCAATATTTGTAATATAATTGTTTCCTTCCAGATGAAGAAGGGTAGGATTTGAGACATGAATTGGTGAAGTTCATTTCAGATAAAATTTGTTTTTTTTCCACTCCCCAGATGGGGAACATAATAGTCTTGAAATAACTTGTTGGTAAATGTTTTGGATATCAAATAATCTCCTTTTTTGCTTCAGATGGAACCATAGCAATGGTTGCATGTAGACATATTTGGATGCCCCCTTTCATGATCCTAGATTAACTTTACATGATTTAGGAAATTATATTGAATATCTGGACATTGACTAAGCAGTTATGTGACTTAATATAGCATCATCTAGATAAATTTGGGAAAGGAATGTGTAGAAAGAAGCAAAAAAAAGAACATTTCTTTTCTGTTCATTTCATAGACTTTGTAGTGACTATATTGGACTTGTATCAATCAATCACTTCATTAAGTGTCTATTATATGTCAAACAGAAAGGGCAATTTTGAAATTTGTCAGGGCAATATTTGATATGAGTCTCTCTGAACTAATACACACCAATACACACATTTTATATATATATATATAGATATATATATATATGTATACACTCATAAATATATGCAATTTCAATTCTGTTGTTAACTAGTTTTTGGCCTTAAATAAATCACAGCCTATCTGTGCCTCACCAGGGATATGAAGAAATCAGGTATACAAATATGGAAACAAATAGACCCTCCCCTTAAGCAGTTCATATGTAACAGAGAGGACAATTGTAAATAAATTAATATTTATAAGATATATACAGAGTAGATGAAAAGTGTATGTTCATCCTTCATTGCCAAAGAAGACCATGCCATCAGACAAAAGATGACATGACTTGCACTTGACTTTGTTTTGAGTGAGGGAGGGCTGTGCAGGTCACCAGCCTCACTTCTCCAGAGTCATCTGAATCCAGTGACCAGATTTTCATCAGGATGACTGGAGATGACCCAGGATGAGGCAATTGGGGTTAAGGGACTTGCCCAAGATCACATAGCTAGTGAATGTCAAGTGTCTGAGGTGAGATTTGAACTCAAGTCCTCCTGACTCCTGCGCTGGTACTCTATCCACTGTACCACCTAAATGCCCATAGATGAAAAAATGACATGAGAAGGAAGATTAGCAATGATGAGGATCTAGAAAGGTCTTTTAATGAAAGTAGCATTTGAGTTGCACCTCGAAGAAAGTGAAGGATTCTAAGAGGTAGAGAAAGAGGAAGACAATTCCAGACATAGTAGCCCATATGGTTGGATCATTCCATGCATTGAGGGGATTAAAGTGAAAAAAGACTGGGAAGGGGCCAGACTGTGAGGAGTATAGTCCCACATTACTGTAAACCTTAGTTTATTCATCTGCAAATATATATGAATGTTCAAAACCCAAAAGATATTTGAGCAAAATGAGCAAAAGATTAGAATTTTAAATTGTAAGTGCCTCAAATCATATAAACACAAGATTATTAAATTAATGCAAATATTAAGAAATTAAGTTAAATACCTCAATTTCAGAAGTAATTTTTAAGAAAGAATGAGGAGTAAAAAATTAACAAATGAAAATCATTACCATAAAAAGATGTGAGTACAAAAATATATGCAGACCATAAAGAATCAGGAACAGTGAAGATGGAAGAACAGAACTGACCTTAATTGTGCAAACTCTTTGATCTCTTTATAGATGGGCTGGATTTTGGACTAGACCTGCAATTCTACTGCATTTCTATAGGCATCTTGGAGTAGCGAGATCATGGATAAGGCACTGAACCTGGATTCAAGAAGTTTGTTCAATCATTTTTCAGTTATGTTTGACTCTTTGTGATTTCATTTGGGATCAGAAAAACCTGAGTTCAAAGTTTTCCTCAGATACTTTCCAGCTTTGTGATCTTGGACAAGTCACAACCCTATTTACCTCAGTTTCTTCCTTTATAAATTGAGCTGGAGAAAGAAATGGCAAACCAATTCAGTATTTTTGCCAAGAAAACTCCAAATTGAGCCATAAATAGTAGGATACAACAAATAACTGAAGAACAAAATAGGGGGCTTATGGTGATGAACTATCAATAGCTCCTTTTCTGCAACTCATCATTTTAAGGAGTTGATTAGAACACTGAGAGTTTAAACAATATGCTTAGGATCACATAGCTAGCATATAGAAAAAGTGGAATTTGAGCTCATGTCTTCTGAGCTCCAAGGCCAATTCCCTAAATACTACACAACATTGCCTTTAAAAGCAAACAATTTTGTTTAATCTGAAGGAACAATAGAGTAAGAGGACAGATACATAAAAGAGTAGAAATAAAAATAAAAAGAAGAAATAGTATGACATGGGGAAACTAGGTGATGCACTTCTAACTAATTCATGGTTCAAAACGTGAGGGATGGTAATTCATATAGGAAGGTTTCCACAGTAAATTGGAAGAGGAAACAAAAAGGAGAAATTGAATCTTGAGGATTAAAAGATGAATTCTCACCCCAGGAAGTGACACAGGGTTGTATTGAAAGCAATTTCCATGAAAAAGAGAGATACGTACGGCATGGGAAATGTGGACATTATATGGGTTTAATATGGAGGGAAGTTATTGTTCATTGGGAGACTAATTTCTTTGACAGCTTGGTGTTTCAACATGGGAAGCATTACAGTTCAAGAGAAGAGATTTATGAAATCTTAAGTGAAGTAGTTATTTATACGGAGATCTTAGTTGTGCAGCAGATATGTAGTTTAGTGGATAGCATAGTAGGTCTGGAGTCAGGAAGACTCCTCTTTATGCATTCAAGTCTACCCTCAGACACTCAGGAATTGTGTGAATATGGGCAAGTCACTTAACATGCGTTTGCTTTAGTTTCCACATCTGAAAAGTCATCTGGACAAGTAAATGGCAAACTGCTCCACTCTTTTTGCCAAGAAAACCTAAAACTGGAATCATGAAGAGTCAGAAACAACTGAAAATGCCTAAACAATAACAACAATGGGGCAGTTATTTCCTAGAATGAGATGTTATATCAATTGAAAAGGAGATTTAGGAACATGAGGAGAGCAGGAACTACAAAAGATTTTGGAGCAACAGTAATTTCTGTCTTCTGGGACTGCTTTAGTCAAAAGTTGTTTCATTCACAAACTAATCCTTTCAAGAGTGAGACATGGCAGAATAAAAGGAATGAAGAGAAAATATCTACAAATGAAATAATATATATCAGAGAGAAGAGTTAATGAAGGTCATATACATCAGAAGTTCAAACTCCAAGAGGAATACAGAGAAATTAAAGAAGAAATAAAGATGACTATGAAGTATAAAATAGCATTTCAGAATAGATAAAAACAAAGTAAAAAGGAAAGAACAAAGATAAGGAAATATCTTTATAAAAGTCACAATAGAAGAAAACTTTTCAAACTATTGAGAGTGGAAAGATAAAGATCCCAAAAGAACAATCAATAAATTAACAAATAAACAAATGAGTGAATGGATAAATAAGCAAAAATAAATAAAAGGTAGAAAAATAAATCAATTGTTTAAATAAAATTAAAATCTTAAAAGTATGTAGTGGACAATAAGGGGTAGTCAAGCAGAAGTGGAGAACAAGAAAAGAGTCTGTTGGAACAGTGTTGCATCAAATAATTTTTTTGGAGAGAGGAGGGATACAATTACAGGTTTAAAATGTTTTAAATGAGGAAAACAATAAAATGTTAAGAAGTAAGATTAAAAAAATCAAATTGAGGAAAACATACATTCAACATTAAAATGTCTGCTCTCAAATTCCACTTTTTCTTTTTTTTCAGGAGGACTTTCCAAGGTTTCTTCCCCAGCTTCTGGTGCCTTTCGCTCACTTGATTACTCTCATCTAATCTGTTTGTGTCTCATATGTACCTAGCTATATGTATGCTGTTTTCACCACTGGATTATTAGATCTTTGAGGACAGGGATGGTTGGTTGCTGTTGTTGTCTTTTTTGTGTTGTGTATCTCCAGTGTGTAGGCACTTAAGAAGATATTTTTTTATTGATTTTCGAAACAATTTGATGAAGAAAAGGAGTGGCAGAACAGATAAAAAAAGCAAAACCTTTCAGACTGTTATATATAAGAAACTCATCTTTAAAATAAAGATACAGTTCAAAATGAGAAGTTATAATAAAATTTACTCTGTATTAGATGAATTCTCACAAATATAAGCTATAGTTATGCTATTAGAGAAAGTAAATTAAAAATTCACTATGTCAATAGATATAATTTAAAAAATTATCCCATGCTTAAAGGGACCATTAGCAGTGAATTAATATTACTGTCAACATTATCTGCACTATAAAAATATCATCTAAATTTGCAAAGGAAAAGTTAATTGATTTGCATACATATGTACATATCTATATATTCATATATACACATATACACACCTACTGCCTAGGTACACAATATAAAAGGAGACTTTGTTGTTTTTTATTGTTTCACAGTTGACAGAATCTAAGAGGAAGACAGAAAAAAAGGAAATATAGTATATAACTCAAAATAAGTTGGAGAATTTTGAGTTAAAAAGCATGACATTTTCTGAATGGGACTATTAAAGAATATAGATATTTCTCAGCACCACATGGTAAATTAAAAAAAGAACCATGAAGTAAGGCACAGAGAAACTAAGAATAGATATTAAAAAGCTAAAATATTGAATATATTTTATTGACAATAATAAAATGCAATTAAATATTAATAAAATGAACTCAAGAAAATACTCAGACCTAAATAAAAAAATAACATCATCATAAACAATGACTAGATCGTAGAAGTAAATACTATGGAGGAAATATTAAAATGATAACACATCATGAAAAATAGCTGGAATGGAATGAAAGCAGTCTTCAGAGGAAAAATCACATTGCTAAGAATATGTTTGAACAAAAGAGAAAAAGAGAATTAGTGAATAAGATGGAATTTTTAAAAATTAGAAAGCAACAGATAAACCCAGCTAAACAAAAAGATGTCTTTAAAATTAGAATAAAATAAATTTGAAATAAAAAAGCCAATAGAATTTGTTAACAAAATTATAAAATGATTCTTTTAGAAAACTAACAAGAATGTTAGGTGTCGTACTTTAAAAAAAAGAAAGAAACCAAAATTGTAAAATATAAATTGCCGCAGGGAAGAAACTGAAATAACTTTCAGACCACACTGTTTCTAGCTCTATAGAACACTACTGAGAAGTCAAAAGAAATAGAGGATTACCTAAAAAAAATTAAAATACAAATTTGCAGAATACAAAATAAACATTTTAAGTAATCCAATGTCAATAAAAAAATTAGTTTGAAGGAAGACCAAATTAAAAAAAAAAAGAGTGATCTTGATGGACAACTTAGATACATCTATTAAAACTTTAAAAGAGGAATTGATATATATATAATACACAAATTATTATTAAAAATTTAGAAACAAAATACTTCCAGTTCTTTTAATAAAACAAATATAGTCTTAATACTTAGACATAGAAAGTTAATGCAAAGAAAGAGAACTATAGACCTTACTTGTTAATATTAATTCAAAAAAACTCTATATAATGGAGTTTTATATTTTCATGTGAGATCATCTACTTATGCTCCACAATATATATGTAAATTTCCATTTATTTCTGCCTTGAATTTAGAATAAAAAACATACAAAGAAACCAGTTCAAATTATTAAAATAAAGTCCTGTCAAATAAAAATCTGTAGTATTTTATCTAAAACGCTTATTATGGTGGAGCTGAATTTATACTAAGGATGCAAATAGGATTCATATTTGTAAAACAATTAGCATAATTTGTCATATTCTAAAATCTACAAGACAAAAGGATTATATTAATAGAGACAAAGGTCTTGATTTATTGTTTGTTTTACAAAGGGGAAAATACTTGTGGTGGTTGTTTGTCCTACATTCTCAAAGAGGGCCATGACATCAAGGAGATGATGACATGACTTGCAATTGAATTTGATTTGAGTCAGGGAGTGCTGTGTAAAGTTACCAGCCTCACTTTCTTCTCCAGAACCATCTGGGTCTAATGGTCAGATATCCTTCAGGAAGACTGAAGATGTCCCAGGGTGTAGTGGGAGACCTTGGTCTTTTTAAGCTAAAGTCTTTTCAAGCTCTCACTTGGAGTGAGGCAATGCCCATTAAGAGGGGAGTTAACAGATGGTCCTGTTAATAAAAAAAAAAAATCAAACAGAGGGGAAAATCATCTGAATTGCTGGCCAAAAGAGAAACAGTTACTATTTACATTCACTTTGAACCTGTCGGCCCAAACAATAACCAATAGGTGGTGGTTGGTCAGGGCAGGGACTGATAGTTGTCCAATCTATGAGATGCAGTATGAATTGGGCTTAAGGCTTGACTTTGGAGAAAAAATTTAGCCAATAAACCCCAAGTTAACTAGGTAGGTTTCAGCCATCAAAATTTACCTTCCTTTGGGCAGAACACCCTTAGGTGAGGGGAGGGATGGGAGGGAAAGGGAGGAGTTGTCCAAAAGAACTTGTCAACTGGGTCCCCAATAGAACAACTCAGACTACTTACAGGTTGTGGTTTGTCAGCATTTTGAATAAATATAGAAGTAAAACAAGGCTCCTTTTTTGTTACTGTCATTTGACATAATTCTAGAAGTGTGAACAGTGCAATAAGGGAAGAGAAAGAAATTAAAGGCATAAAGACAAAGAGGAAGAAAATTATTCCTTTTTGTTTGTTGATGGTTTACTTAGAAATATTTAGCTGATCATAAAAAGAAACTGAGACAAATAATAGCATCAGTCAAATTACAAGAAATAAGATAGATCTATATAAACTAATCTATATTGGCTTTTTAAAAACCTAGAACAGAAAATTAGAAGAGGGAATTTCATTCAAAGTAATTTTAAAATATCTGGGAGCCAAGATAACAAGATCTTTTCAATATGTGTATAAAAACAAGAAATGTGTCTAAAAGATTTTTTAAAAACCCTTAACTTAAGGAATATTTAGTACTTATTGCTGGACTATACAAATATAAAATATAAATTGTAATTCTGCTTAAATTAATTTACAGATTTAGCGCTATGCCAAGAAGATAACCAAAATGATCCTTTTTAAGCTATGCAAATTATTAAGAAAATTCATTTGGAGGAATAAGATATTAAGGAAAAGAACAAATTAAGTAGTAATGAAGGAAGAAGAGCTCATCCAGACCCCAAAATATAAAGCAATAATTATCAAAACTATTTGATCCTATTTGATTTTAGATACACACACATACATAAACACACACTCACACACACCCTCACACACACACACACACAGTCCAATGGAACAGATAACAATGGAAAGGATAAGAAAGGAAATTTGTTGAGTATGATGAACTAATGTTAGATAAACCTAATGACACTGAAGTCAATCAGGTAATAGGTAGATAACCCAAATCACAAATGAAATGAGGAGCCAGGTATCAAGATGCATATCTGTTATCCCTGTCCCAGAAGAGGTTGAGGCTGATAAATCTTTTGAATTCAGCAATTCTGAACTGCAATAAGCATAAAGAAAATAAGGTGTCTTCATAAAGTATGGCACCAACATTCTGAGATCCTGGGAGTGGAAGACCATGGAGACGCATAGAGAAGGACAAATTGGTCAGAAAAATAAGTTCAATCTTTTTGTACATTTTATCAGAAAAAATAAAATATTCAGTAAAATATTCAAAACTGGAAAAACATTTTAAATTTATATATGTAAATACATGTTTATATATACATATATATATATATATATATATAACATGCATGCATATATGGAATACAAACTGAGAACTTTAAGAAATTGCTCAGCTTTTTAAAAAGTGATCTTGCTTAGATTGTTAATGCACACCTGATTAAAAAATGTATTTGTTCATTATTTTTAGGATTCTAAAAACCACAGCATCATAATTTTATAACAAACTTGTTACCTGGATTACATTCATAAAATTTTATTGTACATTTTTCTGCATATAACAGTGACTTTAAAAGACAATCACTGGCACACAAAACTGCATTATACCTCTGTGTGCTATTTGGTATGATTTTCTTTTTTGCCTAAATCTAAAATGTCATTGGTGTGGAGCACTTCTAGTCTAGAAATTCCTTCTTCCAGAATAAAACCCTGTAACATCACTCAGTCATTCAATGGACATTTATTAAGTACTTTCCGTGTATCAGACACTGTGCAAAGCATTGGGTGTACAACTAAAGATTGTGATCATATACTAAGACCAGGTGGGATTTATACCAAGAATGCAGGGCTGGTTTAATATTAGAAAAACTATCAACATTATTGACCATATCAATAACAAAACTAACAGAAATAATTTGATCACCTCAATAGATGCCAAAAACCTTTTAACAAAATTGAGCACCCATTATTATTAAAAACACTGGAGAGCATGGAAATAAATGGAGTTTTCCTTAAAATGATAAGTAATATTTCTTTAAAATCAGCAGCACGAATTATATATAATGAGAATAAGCTAGAAGCTTTCCTAATGAGATCAGCTGTAAAACAAGGATGCCCATTATCAACACTATTATTCAATGTTGTACTAGAAATGTTGGCCTTAGCAATGAGAGGAGAAAAAGAAATTGCAATAAGGAAAAAAATTTCAAGATGATATGATGATATAATTAGAGAATTCTAGGGAATCAACTAAAAAACTATTTGAAACAATTAACAACTTTAACAGATCCACATAAATCATCAGTGTTTCTATATATTCCCAACAAAGCTCAGTAAGAAGAGATAGAAAGAGAAATTTGATTAAAACTAATTGTAAACAATATAAAACACTTAGGAGTACATCTGCTGAGACAAACTCCAAAACTATATGAACACAATTATAAAACACTTTTCACAGAAAAAAGTCAGATCTAAACAACTGGAAAAAATATCAATTGCTCATGAGTAGATTGAGTTAATATAATAGAATGACATTTCTAACTAAATTAATTTACTCATTCAATGCCATAACAATTAAACTACCAAAATATTATTTGATAGACCTAGAAAAAATGGTTACAAAATTTATCTGAAAAAAAGGTTCAGAATATGAAGTGAATTAATGAAAAAATTCAAAGGAGAGTGGCCTAGCCATATCATAACTAAAATTATATTTCAAAGTGGCAATCATAAATAGCTATTCACTATTGGCTAAGAAATAGAGTGGTGAATCAGTGGAATAGGTCAGATACACAAGACACAGTTGTCAATGAGAGTAGTAATCTACTGTTTCATAAACCCCAAGATCCTTTCTTGCTTCTGGGATAAGAACTCTAACAAAAACTGTTTGGAAAATCAAAAAAAAAAGTATGGAAGAAATTAGGCATAGAGCAACATCTTACACTATAAAGCAAGATAAAGTCAAAATCAGTATGCAACTTAGATAAAAGTTGATCCTATAAGAAAATTAGGAGAGCAAAGGATAGTGGGCTGTTATATTTATGGAGAATGGACAAATTTATGTCCAAACGAGATAGAGAACATTGGGAAATATAAAATGGGTAATTTTGATTACATTAATTAAAAAGTTTTTGCATGAACAAAACCAAAAAGGTAAAAGGACCCACAAATATGAAAATATTTATAGCAGTTCTTTTTGTGAGAATCTCATCAACTAGGGAATGGCTGAACATGTGGTATATGAATGTAATAGAAGCTTCATTATAAGAAATGATGAGGACACAAATTTCAGAAAAAACCTGGAAAGATTTACATGAACTGATGCTTAATGAAGGGAAAAGACCAGGAGAACATTGTATACAGTAACAGCAACACTGCATGGTGATCAACTATTATAGAGTTAGGTCTTCTCAGCAACACAATGATCCAAGACAATTCCAAAAAGCTCGTGATGGAAAGTACTATCCACACCCAGAGAAAAGACTATGGAATCTGAATGCAGGTTAAAACATACTATTTTTTTTCTTTCTCTTTTTTTTTTACTTTTTTCTGATTCTTTTTCCATAACATGACTAATGAGGAAATATGATTAATAAGATTGCACATGTATAACCTACATCATATCATTTACTATCTTGGGGAGGGGCAAAATGAGTGAAAAGAGGGAGAAAATTTGAAACTTCAAATCTTATACAAGTGAATGTTGAAAACTGTCTTTACATGTAACAGAAAAAAATAAAATACTATTATATACATACATATATATATATATATATATACACATATATGATATACACAGAGTAGTTGGTAGTCTTAAATATCTTGGAATCAAGATGTTGTGTTCATTTTGGTCATATAGCTAGTGTGTTTTAGAGGCAGTAGGAATTCCTGAGTCCAAGAGTGACCCTCTATCAACTATACTAACTAAATCAACTATATAAGGTTCTGTATATGACAGTTAAATAATTAAACATTCTCCTAATTTCATTAGTGTTAAGCATATTCCTTTAAATCAACAATTTTCTTCATTCTACTTAAACCATGAGGAAACATATTATAATAACTACTTTCATTTGGAGTATTAAAATTGGAGTGATCTTTGCAAGCATTGTAATGAATTAAAGTTGGAGGGGAAAAGAAAATAGTCAAATTAGAGTAAGACATTTTCTAAAAATTTGAGCTAATATGAGGTAAGATAAAATTCACTTCATTCAATAAAATACGAGGGTGGAGTCAAGATGAAGGAGTAGAAAGATGCATATGCTCTAGCACTTGCCCCACAGCCCACAAAATACCCATAGAATGACTCTCAACGAAGTTTAGAGCAGCAAAACCGAGAACAACAGAGAAAAAGAAGTTTCCAGACAAAGGTAACCCAGAAGGCTGACAGGAAAGGTCTACCTCACAGGCCACTGAGTAGAGAGGAGCATAGCCCTGGGCATATGGCACTGGGAGGAACAGGACCTGAACAGACCTCCAGGCAGAGTTTCCAGCAGGGAAGGTCCCAGATACCTCAACCCACAAAAACCAAAGGAAGCTCCAAATGTCAGTGGGGGAGGATTTTCCCAGCTGGACGAGAGGGAACAGGGGTTTCTCCAGCAACACCCCAAATGATGGCAGAGGCCATGGCAGCAGACTATAGGCAGCTAAGGGGGGCAGGAAGCAACCTGGATCCACTGTGCAGGCAGCTCAGTTTAAGGACTCTGCATTAGGGAGCAGCTGATCTAAACTCCAGCCCTGGGTGATGGCCTTGCCCCCACCCACATCCCAGGGAAACCAAGCAGCTGAGTCTAATCTCTTGACAAATGATTCAGAAGTCAAGTAACTGACTGGGAAAATGCCCCAAAAAGGGAAAAAATAAATAAGACCATAGAAGGTCACTTTCTTGGTTAACAGGTGTCTCTTCTCATTCTTTCAGATGAGGAAGAACAAGGCTTACTGTCACAGCAAGTTAAGAACCCTGTCTCCAAAGTGAACTTAAATTGGGCTCAGGCAACAAAAGAGTTAGAAAAATGAGTTATCTGTTTGCTAGAGCAGAACCAAAAAATACTGAGGAAAATAACACCTTTAAAAAGAGGCTAACTCAATTGAAAAAAGAGGTCCAAAAAGTCAATGAGGAGAAGGAGGCATTAAAAAGAAGAATTAGCCAAATGGAGGAGAAGGTTAAAAAGCTCCCTGAAGAAACTAGCTCTTTGAAAGAGAGAACTGAGCTCAGGGAAATGAATGACAACAACATAAACCAAGCAGTTAGAAAACAAAACTAAAAGTTTGAAAAAAAATAGAAGATAATGTGAAACATCTCATTGGAAAAACAACTGACCTGGAAAATAGATCCAGGAGAGACAATTTAAAAATTATGGGACTAGCAGAAAGCCATGATCAAAAAAAGAGCCTAGACATTACATTCCAAGAAATTATCAAGGAAAACTCTCCTGATATTCTAGAACCAGAGGGCAAAATAAATATTGAAAGAATCCACTGATCACCTCCTGAGAGAGACCCGAAAAGAGAAACTCCTAGGAATATTGTGGCCCAATTTCAAAGTTTCAAGATCAAGGAGAAAATACTGCAAGCAGCTAGAAAGAAACAATTCAAGTATTATGGAAATATAATCAGGATAACACAGGATCTGGAAGCTTGAACATTAAAGGATCTAAGGGCTTGGAACAGAATATTCCAGAAGTCAAAGGAATTGGAATTAAAACCAAGAATCACCCACTCAGCAAAACTGAGTATAATACTTCAAGGAAATAAATGGTCATTCAATGATATAGAGGAATTTCAAGCATTCATGTTGGAAAGACGAGAACTGTATAGAAAATTTGACTTTCAAACAAAAGAATCAAGAGAATCTTGGAAAGGTAAACAGGAAAGAGAAATCATAAAGGGCTTATAAAAATTTAGCTGTTTACATTCCTACATGGACAGAAAATCTTTGTAACTCTTGAGATTTTTTTCTCAGTTTTTGGGTAGGTGGAGGAAGTGTATACACACACACACACATGCACACACATAGACATAGAGTACAGGCTGTGTTGAATCAGAAGAGATAATATCCACAAAAAAGAGGTAAAAAATAAAAATTAAGGGTGAAAGAGGGAAATACTGGCAGGAGAAAGGGAGAAATAGAATGGGGCAGGCTATAACTCATAAAAGAGAAAAAGAAAAATCTTGTTCAATGGAGGAGAAAAGGGAGAAGAGGAGAGGGGAAAAGTGAAGCTACTTTCTCCACATATGGCTTAAGGAAGGAATAATATGCTCATTAGATTTGTTATGAAAACCTGTCTTATGCTACAAGAAAGTAGGGGAGGAGGCAACAAGTGGGGTAAGGGGAATGATAGAAGGGAGAGAAAATGGGAGAAGGGAGTAATTAGAAATAAACATTTTTGGGAAGGGAGAAGGTCAAATGAGGGAATAAAAAAATAAAGGGGAGGGTAGAGTAGGATGGAGAACAATATAGTTAGTATTACACAACATCATTATTGTGAAAGTCTTTTGAGAAACGACACATATATAGCCTGTATTGAATTACTTGCCTTCTCAGTGGGGATGGGGAGGGGAGGAGAGAGGGAAAGAAGGTGGAATTCAAAGTATTGGAAATGAATGTTGAGAATTATTATTGCATATAAGTGGGAAATAAGAAACACAGGTAATGGGATATAGAAATTTATCTTTCCCTCCAAGAAAAGAGAGAAGATGGAGATAAGGGAAGGGTGGGGTGTGATAGAAGGGAGGGCTCATTGAGGAAAGGGGTAATCAGAATGCAAGATATTAGGAGGTGGGGGGAGGGGAGAGATGGGGAGAAAAATTGGACATGTTATGAAGTGATATAAAAGCAATTTACATCAATTAAGATAGTTGACTGAATTAATTACTGAGACTAAGTCAGAGACATCTTTAGTTTGGGGATATGAATTTTAGTCTAAGTCTCCTAGAAGCAGGCAACTTTGGGTAAAATTTGGCATTGATGGAAAAGTTAAGGTTTTAATGGTGAATTTGATTTTATGGTTGTTATTTAAGCAGGAACTAGAACAGGTATAGAAAGGTATGTAAGCCACTTAAGACTTGCCTCAAAAGATGTTCCTTAGCCAATGTGAAATTATAGTCATATCTGAAACTTGGTTATTCGAACTTGCTATTTTAAGATGCTAAGGGGCTATTAACTGACTGTTCTTCTGAAGTCTAACTCCAGGAATGGATAGCAACAAAGGTGGTCTGAGCCTCCAATCCATGATGCCAGTAAGCCTGTGAGATGCTGGCATGAACTGAAAAAAGTGATCTCATAGGAAGAGTGGGAGAGTAGCTGTTCAGCCTGGGCTGAGGTAGGATTCTCCTGATGCAATTTCCCCACTGACACCCGGCAGACCTTAAGTCTCACTGAATGCAAACTGACAATCTACTCCTGCCTGTAACTGACATGAAGTTGGGGAGATATTGCTATGTCCCTACTCTTAGTGGTAATTTCTAATAGTAAAAAAGATTTGCAAGTTTAATACCAGATCTATTGAATAATAGATTGTTGGTAGGGGAACATCCAAGGTCAAGCCTAAAATTAAGGTATTAGGCTTAGGACTTTAGACCAACAACAATGAGTTAGGGTCCTTTAATTCTTAGTAATAGTGGGGAGACAGGTCAAGGGCTTATGAAGTTAGCGTACATAGTTATTATTTGTGTCTCAGTTGATTAATATTAAAAAAAAATCTGTTTGTGCTCTACATTGTAAATGCTTTAAAAGAAATATCACCTGACCAAAAGTTGGAATTGTGTTAAGTGATATGAACTGTGTTAAAAACATAAAATTAAAAATAAATAAATAAAAATAAACAAAACAAAATACATACTATGTTTTATCAAGTTGGTGGGATGATTAATTACTCAGTATAGTCATGGTACACAGCTAAAGAGTTCAGGTGCTCATCACATTTCACCTGAACTTTTGCAATTATCTCTTATTTGTCATCCAGACCTCAAGTCATTCCCTTGTCCGATTTCCTCAAAGCAACTGCCAAAGCAATTTTTCCCAGTGATGATCACTGGCGGTCTCACTCCCTTGCCTGACCTTTTTGACTTCTTAGAACTTCTAGGATAGAATTTAAATTTCTTTACTTGACATTCAGAACATTTTACAATCTGACTCCAATCTTCCTTTCATGCTTATCATACACACTCCTTTTTCTTGCACTCTAAAATCTAGCCAAATTGCTCTTGCTTTTTTCACGACAGCCCATTTTTCATCTTTCATCCTCATCCCTTTTTATACTGGTTGTCTTCCATGCATTGAGTTCACTCTGTCTTCCTCACTTCCTTTTAGAACCCTTAATTCCTTTCATACTTCAGGTAAGGCTTTTCCTTTTTTTCTAACTACTATTATCTTTGCCCCCAAAGTTATCATTTATTTATTCATGTATAATTTACATGCCTCTACATCTCTATATGTTGCCTCCTGCCAAAAGAATATAAGGATATAATTTTTAATTTTGTTGTTGTAGTTGCTGTTGCTATTTTACAGTTACGCCCTCTGAAAGGCAGCATGGCAGAGTATACAGAGAAATGTTCATGAAGTCAGGAAGGTCTTGGTTTAATTCCTCCCTCTGATACATACTGACTCTGTGAATTGCCTAGAGTACCAAAACATTAAGTGATACTGTAATTTCAAGAAAATATTTTGATACACACAAATAGAATGAGTTTCTTTATCCAAGTTTCCTCTATATTAACAACAAACATGTCTGTTCCCTATCCCCATTGTATGACAAATATTAAGCTCTTATATAAATGCTTGTTGATTGGTTGATTAGTTGAATGTAACAAATTCAGGCAAAACTCTGTGTCTGCACCCTTCCTGTAACAGTAGGTTTTTTTTATTGTGAATAACTCAGTTAATGCACTCAAGTCTCCACTTCACATTGCCTTATTGCTTGTCAGTAAATTATACTATAATTTTCTCTAACCACAGAATGAAATTGAAAGTGCACCTAATAATTCATAAAGAGGTGAAAAGTCCGATGGAAGGCAGCATTCATGCATCAGCATGCAAAGAGGAAGTTCATAATTTTTCAGATCTTCAAATGCATTGTCCATAGTAAATCAATCTAGTCACATTTATTTGCATATCACATAATTTACTTAGTTTTAAATACTGTACTGAACCTCTTTCTCTGAACATACATAAAAATAGTGATTCTCATTTGAATTAGAGCAACTAATTGTGCCAGATGACTGAATGGTAAAAAGTCTGTGGCATATTTAAATTACTTCTGTTATTTTGAGCCTCAATGAAAAATTTCCCCTGTTACTTGACATCTTTGGCCTTAAAATAGTTTCAAAGCAAACTTCTTTTATTTCTTTATATGCCTTTCTTTGGGATGATTACAAGAGGTCAAGTTCTTATCTTGCTCCACTTCTATAGCTAGGCAAAGATACTATCAATTTCAACAGTGATAATTCTGTCCATTGATGTAATAGGGTCATGGAAAAAGAATAAAAATGATGATAGCCTTCTCTTAATTGATAAACATCAAGATGGTTCATGGGGTTACAGGTTAGATGACCAGTGGAAAATTTAAGTCACAGTAGGAAAAACTTAATTCAAATCTAACTATACACTATATGACAGTGTTCAATGGGCTTGACTCCTTTATATGGAATTCACAAGAGTTCTCTATTGAGCTTGTAGGGATGAGAATCAATGCACTCATTTTAAGAAAAGAAGAAACTATGTAAAAATTTGCCCCAGATTCTTTACTTAAAATAGTACCCAGTTGAGAACATTTTTCTTTCTATTTTTTTCCATTTTAACTGTGGAATTTCTTTTTTCCCCTTGTTATCATTCTATGAATTATTCTGTGACTGACCTTGATGTAATACTTCACAAGACAATAGGATATATAGTTATCACTGTGGATACCTATCTCTTCATTGAGCCATCTATACAGTAATGGAACAAAACTTTATTACTCTTGAAGAACAGAATTGAAATAGAGCTTAGGGGGTAACTTAGTCATATTGTTTTATTTTTTTATATAAGGAAACTGAGGCCCAGAGAGGTTAAAAAACTTTTCCAATTTTATATAACTAGTCAGTGACCACGTTGTGACTAAAACCAGTTTTCCTGGGACCCAGTTCAATATAGTAACCTACTAAATGATTTACTTTCCTCTGGTCTCATCTCTTCTCTACCCATTTTTCACTCAGCTACAAAGAGGTATTTCTAAAGCAAAGGCCAAATCGTGTTACTCCCTGGCTCAAAATTCTTCACTGACTTCCTATTGCTACAAAGATAAAATATAGACTCTTCAATTTGACATTTAAAACCCTTCACAAACTGTCTCCAGACTACCTTCAGGAAACCAGCATTTATTTAGCACTTACTGTCCACCAGGAACTATAATAAGCACTAGGAATAGAAGGGCAAATATAGACCCTGCTCTTCACATGGTCATGTGGTAGTGGGCAGACAACATGTAAATAATTAGGCACACACAAGTTATATAAAGGATAAATACAAGGTAATCTCAGAGGTCAAGGCATTATGGGCTGAGAGAAGCCTAACTAGCATCATACAGGAGGATTTAGATTTGAAGGGAGCCAGAGTATTTCATTGTGCAAAGGTATTGCTGTGGGAGATGGCATGTTCAGTAAGAATAGTAAGTAGGAAAGACAGCTGGATTACAACTTAGCACTGCACAAAGTACCGAGCAAGTACTTAGCATGTTTATTATCTATCTTCCTATGTAATACAGGTAGGTATAAACCTATCTAATATTATCTAGTTAGCTAGCATTGTAGTAGACTAATTGTCATAGAGAATGAGAAAGGAAATAAACATTAAAACCAGAAAAAAATAAGAATCAAATTCATCTGGAGGAGAAAAATGTCAAGAATCTTAAGGAAAAATTGGGGGGAAAACTGAGAAAGAGGGGGAACCAGGTGGTAACATGTTTCAAACCATATTAAAAGCTTTAATCCTCCAAGTGATTGATATTGTTTAAAGTAGAGTGGTCTATTAGTAGAAGAGATTAGCTTCATACTAGATCAAAGAAAATTAAACTAATAACCTAGCGTCTGACAAACTCAATGACCACTCAGTAGCTGTGGTAAAGATTCACTGTTCGCCAGTGAATGAACTTCTGAGAAGATTGAAAGCAGTCTTGTAGAAGCTAGATATTGGTTAACAACTCACATCATTATGAAGATAAGTTCTGAATTAGATATAAAGAAAGTAGAAGAACAGAAAAGAAATTCCCCTTCAAATTTAAGAACAAGGAAATATGCTTTTCAGGCAAACATGGCACAGAGAAGATCACAGAAGTTAAAATAGACAACTTGGTTTAGAAATGGCTTTTATTTACAAGCAAAAATAATTCAGAAATATAGAATACTGGGGAAAATATTTGCAACATTATTCTTTAATAAACATCTCCTTTTCAAACTATGTAAAGAACAGATTCAAATTTCTAAAACTAAGAGATATTTCTTAATTGACAAATGGTCTATCAAGGTTGGGCAACCTGCAGCCTCCGGCCAACCTGTAGTAGACCCTTAAGCAGCCCTTTGACCGAATCCAAACTTAATAGAACATCGCCTTGATAAAAGAGTTTTTTTGCAAAACTTAGACTCAGTTTGCACTCTTAGCTAGGTCTACTAACAGACTTTTTAAAATAAATTTATTATTTATTTTTATCATTTTTTTCTTTTAAAATTTTGAGTTTCAAATTTTCTCCCTCTCAATTTTCCTCTACCCACTGAGAAGGCAAGCAAAATGATACAAATTATAAATGTGAAATCATTCAAAACACATGGAAACATTAGTCATATTGCAAAAAAGTGATAAAATTATGCTGCAGCTGCACTCAAAGTTACTTAACTTTCTCTCTGGAGGTGAATAAATTTGTTTTTTCATCATAAGTCCTTTGGAATTATCTTGGATCATTGTATCAATCAGAATAGCCAAGTCTTTAACAAACGATAACAATAAACTGTAACTGTGTAAAATGTTACCCTTATTCTTCTCAGTTTACTTTGCAACAGATATTCACAAAGTCTTGCCTTTTCTCCCCCAAAACCACAAACTTCATCATTTTTTATTGCTTAATAGTATTCCACCATCATCATGTGACACAATTTGTTTACATTCTCCAATTTATTAACACACCTTTAATTTCCAAATTTTTGCCATCATGTAAAAGGTTGCTACAAATACCTTTGTACATATAGATTCTTTTCCTTTATCTTTGATTTCTTTGAGGGTACAGACCAAGTAGTGGTATTGCTGGATGAAATGATATGCTTATTCATAGTCCTTTGGACGTAATTCCAAATTGCTCTTCCGAATGGTTGGACCAGTTCACTACTCCAACAAATTCATTAATATGTCTGTTTGCCCTCATGTCTTCCAACATTTGTGAATTCTGATAGGTATAAGGTGGTAACCTCAGAGTTGTTTTAATTTGCATTCCTTTAATTAAGAGAGGGATGTACCACATTTTTTTTCATATGACTATAAATAATTCATTTCTTTTTTCCCCCTGAAATCTTCCTGCTCATATTCTTGACCATTTTTCAATTGGGGAAATGCTCTTGTTTTTATTCATTTGACTCAGTTACCCATACATTTGAGAACTGAGGCCTTTTTCAGAGAAACTTGCTATAATTATTTTGATATTACTTAATTATCTATGGTACATATTGTTTAACAAAATGTAGTTTCTCTGATCATATCATTTAATTAGATCTATTTTTGATTTTTGTTTGTCTGAGATCATGATTGTGACTCCTGTCTTTTTTTTAATTCAGCTGAAGCATAGTAGATTGTGCTACAGCCCTTTATTTTAATTCTGAGCGTGTCTTTCTGTTTCAAGTGTGTCTCTTGTAAATAATATATGAATAGATTCTAGTCTCTAATCCATTCTGCTATATGCTTCTGTTTTATGGGTGAGCTCATTCCATTCACATTCAGTTATTACTAAATTCTGTATTTTCTTCTTTTTATCCTAATCTCTTTCTGTTTATTCTGTTTCTCCTCCAAAGTCTGTTTGGATTCTGTTGACTGTCTCCCTTATGCCTCTTTTCCTTTTATCACACTCCCACCCCCACCACATATCTTATCTACTTCCCCTCTTATTTCTCTATTAGGTCAAATAAAATTCTACATAGAACTTAGTGTGCATGTGCATGTGTATATGTGTGCATGTGTATATATGTGTATGTGTGCATATGTGAATGTGTATACGCTTGCGTGTGTGTAGGTATGCATACCTATTCTTCCCTCTTTGAATCACTTTCAAAGTGAGGTTCAAACATTGCCTGCCTCTCATGTGCCTTTTTTAGATGAGAACATTTCCCCTGTTATACCTCTCCTTTCCCCCTTCTCCTACTTCCTCCCTCTTTTTGTGCTTCTTCATTTTTTATAGATTGTTCCATTGTAATCAACTCACATGCATTTCCTCTCTATGAACTCCTTACGATTTCTCTAATAATGTTAAAGTACTTAAAAGTTATACGTATTTTCTTCCCAAAGAGCAATGTTAAGGGAATAATCTTATTGAGTCCCTTACCATTACTCTTTCATCTTTACCTTTTTAAGCTTCTCTTGAGTCTTCTGTTTGAATGTCAAGTTTTCTATTTATCTCTGCTATTTTCATTAGGAATTCTTGAAAGTTCTATATTTCATTAAATGATTACTACATGACCTTGAAGGATTATATTCAATTTTGTTGGATATGTTATTCTCTATTGTAATACTAGCTCCTGTGTCTTTTTGTATATGATTTTCCAAGTCCTCTTCTCCTTTAATTTGGAAGTCACTAAATCTTGTATGATTCTGACTGTAACTCTGTAGTGCAAATGAGATATTCACAGTGCCTATAGTGGCCATGAATATCCTGGCACAATTCTGAATCCCTTAATACAATATATTCTCCATGTGGAAGACAGAATTCAAACATTTATTCAGACATCAGAAAACCAAATCCATCATAGTAACAAAGAAATCTACACACAATGACAACTTAGAGGACAACACCAGCCTTCCCTCATCCAGCTTACCCACAAACCAGCTCTCTTAAACAAATCACAAACAGTATCTCCTAAACAAAATATCCTTTTCTCACTCACAGTCATCTTCAGGCTTGCCTGTATCCTTCAGTTCTGAATGCTCTATCACTAATTTCCCCTCACCTCTGTTCTACCTCTGCCTCAGCCTGTTTCACACTTCCTATTCCATCCATTCAGCACAAGCTCCATGTGACTAAGATTTTCATGTAACCCATGCAGGTCACATGGGCCTATTAATGAATGGGAAACATCTTTCCATTAAAATTGCCATTAAGGCTCCAGAATAGTTGAATTGTTTCTTTCTGGTTACTTACAATACTTTTTCCTTGACATCAGAACTGTGGAAATTGATTATAATATTTCTAGAGGGTTTCATTTTAGATCTGTTTCAGGAGGTAATTCAGGAATCCTTTCAATTTATATTTTACCCTCTGTATTCTATATAGAAGGCAAATGTGCTTGATAATTTGTTTTTCTTTTTGCATATAAATTTATTTTCAGTTTTCGACATTCACTTCCACAAAATTTTGAATTTCAAATTTTCTCCCTTTCTCCCCCTTATTCCCACCCCAGGACTTTCTATATTCTGATTACTTTTTCCTCCAAAATTCCCTCATTTCCATCACCCCCTTGCTTCCCTTATTCCTTTCTGTTCTATTTTACTGCAGGATACAATAAAGTTTTATACACGATTGCTTATTTATTTCCTAGTCACATGTAAAAACAACCTCTAAAATTCATTTTTTAAAGTTTTGAGTTTCACATTCTCTCCCTTTCCCTCTTCACACCCAACTTCATTGAGCAGGCAAGCAAATTGATAAAGGTTATACATGTGAGGTCATGCAAAACACCTCCATAACAGTGATGTTGTGAATGACTAGATATATTTCCCTCTGTTTTGTTCCACCCTCCATTTATTCTGGTCTTTCCTTTGACCTGTCCCTCTACCAAAATGTTTGCTTTTGATTACCCTCTCCACCAATATACCATTCCTTCTATTATACCCCCTCTCTTATGCTCTTCCTTCCTGCTTTTCCTGTAGGGTAAGGTAAACTTCCATACCCACTTGAGTGTGTATGTTATTCCCTCCAAAAGCCAAATCTGATGAAAGGGAGTCTCACTTATTCTGTCTCACCTTCCCCTTCTTCCCTTCCATTGTAAAAGCTTTTTCTTGCCTCTTTTGTATGAGATGAGTTATTATATTCAGGTTTTCCCTTTCTCTTTCTCCTAGTACATTCATCCCTTCATATGCAGCTCACACTTTGCCCCCCATATATATCTATATATAACAAACATATACACATGTACAAATACACACATATATGCATCATATGCATACATGCATGTGTATACATGCATACATATATACACATATACACACATACATATATGTATGTGTGTGTATATATATATATATATATATATGTGTATATATATATATATGTATATATATATAAAATCCTTCCAACTATCCTAATACTAAGAAAGGTCTCATGAGTTACAGATATCATTTTTTCCATGTAGGAATGTAAACAGTTCATTTTTAATAAGTCCCTTATGGATTCTCTTTCTGGTTTACCTTTTCATGCTTTTCTTGATTCTTGCATTTGAAGGTCAATTTTCTATTCATCTCTGGTGTTTTCAACAAGAATGCTTGAAAGTCGTCTATTTCATGGAAGTTCCATTTTTTTTCCCTGATGTATTATACTCAGTTTTGATGAGCAGGTGATTCTTGGTTTTAATCCTATGTCCTTTGACCTGTGGAATATCATATTCCAAGCTGTATGATCCCTTAGTATAGAAACTGCTAAGTTCTGTGTTTTCCTGATTGTGCTTCCATGATACTTGAATTGTTTCTTTTTGGCTGCTTATAATATTTTCTCTTTTGCCTGGGGACTCTAGAATTTGGCTACAATATCCCTAGGAGTTTTCCTTTTGGGATCTCTTTCAGGAGGTGATCAGTAGATTCTTTCAATTTCCATTTTACCCTCTGGTTCTAAAATATCAGAGTAGATTTCCTTGATAATTTCTTGAAAGATGATGTTTAGACTCTTTTCTTTTTGATCATGGCTTTCATATGTTCCAATAATATTTTTCCCAATGATTTACTTCACATTGTCTTCTATTTTTTCATTCTTTTGTTTTTGTTTTTATAATTTCTTGATTTCTCATAAAGGCATTAGCTTCCATTTCCTCCTTTTTAATTTTTTTTTAAAAAACATTTTTTTCACTGAGCTTTTGAACCTCTTTTTTTTCCATTTGACTCATTTTACTTTTTAAGGCATTCTTTTTATTATTGGATTTTTGGACTTCTTTTGCTATTTGGATTAGTGTAATTTTAAAGGTGTTATTTTCTTCAGCATATTCATGGGTTTCCATTAGCAAGCTATTGACTCATTTTTGTATAATTTTCTTGCTTCACTCTCATTTCTCTTCCCAATTTTTCCTCTACTTCTCTTACTTGATTTTAAAGATCCTTTTTGAGCTCTTCCATGTCCTGAGATCAATTCATATTTTTCTGAGAGGCTTTGGATGCAGGATCTTTGGCTTTGTTGTTTTCTTCTGGCTGTATGTTTTATCTTTCTCATTACCAATCATGTGAAAAAAAACCCCTCTTCACTGAGAAAGTAAGGATATATAATCTGTTTGTTTTTCCCCCGTTTGCTCATTTCCCAGTCAATCACTTGATTGTTGAAGTTCATTAAGTGGAGTGTTCCAGAAGAAGCTGCTCCTTCAGCAGTGGTTGCAGCTGCCCTAGGCCTGGGACAAGGGTTGGGATTGGGCTTGGAGTAGGGCCAGACAATGATTCCCCTCAGCCAGGTGAAAGACCCTTCTCTATGACCTGTGAAGCTTCCTTTAGCATTTCTAGGCTGAAAAATCTGTAATCCACAGAAGCTACCAGCAATTCAGTCACCTAAGACCTGCTCTTGCTCAGTCTGCACTGTCATGGTCCATGCTAAATTGCACTCTGTTCCCAGTCTGTGGCAATAGACCCTTCCCATCAACTTTCCTCATTGTCTTTGACTGGAAATTTGGTTTAGTCTGTCATTCCATGGCTTTTGCTAATCTAGAATTTATTTAGGGTCATTTTTTTTTCAGGTTTTCTAGGCGTTTGAGAGGAGAGTTGTAGCTTCTACTCTGCCATCTTGACTCTGCCTATAATTTCTTAAAATAAGATGGCTAGGTTCTTTCTTTGATGAAGGATTTTAGTTATCCCAATAAGTCTTAAATTATCTGTCAATCTACTTTCCAGGGCAGTGTTTTTTTTTTCTTTTTGATGATATAATCCACATTTTCTTCTATTTTTTGATTCTTCTGAATTGTTTAACTTTTTTTGATGACACATGGAGTTATCAGCTTCTACTTTCCCAATTCTATTTTTTAAGGAATCATTTTCTTAGAGATCTTGCACATCCTCTTCCGTTTGTCAAATTCTACTTTTTAAGATGTTCTTTTCATCATTGAATTTTTACACCTATTTTAACATTTGGACAGTTCTATTTTAAAGGCATTTTTTTTAGCATTTTTTGTGCCTCTTTCACCGAGGTGGTAATTCTTTTGAATAATTTTCTTGCATCTGCCACTCATTTCTTTCTTTTGCTCTTCCAGGAATTCTTATTGGGCTTAGGTTCAATTAGTCTTTTTTGTGGCTTTCTTTGTAGCTCTTTTCACAGTTATCTTTTTCTGAGTTTGTGTCTTGATCTTCCCTGCCACTGTAGTAGCTTTCTATGGTCAAAGACGTTTTGTTGGTGTTGTTGTCTATTTATTTTACAATTTATTTCTTCACTTTGACCTTTACGTTAAGGTTGGACTCTGCTCACCTGGGAGTGGTAAATAATGTCTCAAGCTTCAGGCAATTTCCATGTTGCTGTTTTCAGAGCTATTTCGGGGGATTTTCAAGTTTTCTATGCTTTCAAAGTAGTGAGATCTGGGGAGAGTTGTGGACACTGCTCTTCTGTTCTTTATCCAGGAAGGTTGCCTGCTGCCCTTCAGCCACCAGTGTTAGTCCTCCTTTTGGCTCTGCTTTCTTGCATCCACAAATACAAGCATTCCTCTCTGTCTTGGGACTGAGATCAGTACTTCCTGATGTCTTGTGACTGACCACAAGTGCTCCTCTCTGCCCTGAAACTGTGACTCATAACTGTGCATGGGGAATAAAGTTTTAACTAAGTGCCAAGTGCACCCAGTGCTAGAAAAGGATCCCCTGTTATTTCCTGTTACCAGTTGGCTAATCCCCTTACTATTCCTGGAGTAAGAACTTCCAAAGCTGTTATGGCCCCTGTTGCTGCCTCAACAGTCTCCAAGGTTCACAGTCAGTGCTCTACTGTAATCCAGGTCAGCCCCCATATCAATGTCATAGGCCTCTACAGATGATCTCCTAAGGGGTTTTGGAATGCAGAAACAATCTCCCTCTTACCTTTTGTTGGCTCAGTCACTCCAATATTTGATTTGAAAAGTGATTTTAAAGTTATTTGGAATGGAATATTGGGAAATTTCAGCTGGGTTCCTGCTTATACTCTACCATCTTGGCTCCTAACAGACATTCTTCAAGGAAATAAATCCTATCAATAGTTATATGAAAAATAAATATCTAAAAACCTAACAATTAATAACATATTTGCTCAGTAAGGTGGTTGATGTAGGTCTTTTCTTTTTGTTTTGCATTCCCAGTATCTAACACAGAGCCTGGTAAGTGGCAGAAACTCAATAAATTATTACTGATAGTTAAACTTCTTTTTCCTACTATATCATGTACATTTTAGGATTAAGGTAGTCAAACTGATAATTAAGTCTGGATCTTAACGTATCATCAGAATACTTGTGAACCAAAAGGTTTCATTAAGGAAATAAATAGTACAAGCAAGTGTTAGGGGTAGCCTATTTAACAAACAAATTGCTTCATAGCTAATTTAGGAGAACTTATTTGCCTGCAATGTATAGAACACAAATTGTTCTTATCTTGGTAAACTGAACAGACAGGTTTTGCAATGTGCCACTCATTCAGTTTAGATTTAATGATAAATGAAGTAATAAACTGAATAAAGAAGTAGTCATAAAGGCTATTAAAGCATTTGCTTTAATCAATAAACACTATCACTTGTATGTAAAAAAGTTGAATCACTTTACAAGCATTCTACAATTCAGAATGTTCCCAAATTAAAATAGGATTTCCTCCAAATTAGTTAGCAAGAGGTTTTCTTATATTTATATATGTGATATGCCAATTCAACAAACATTTATTAAATACTTATTATAAGAAAGGGCAGTTAGGTGGTACAGTGAATAGAACACTGGGCCTAGGGTCAGAAAGATTCATCTTCCTGAGTTCAAATATGGTTTCAGATACTTACTAGGTGCATATCCCTGGGTAACTCACTTAACCCTGTTTGCCTCAGTTTCTTCATTTGTGAAATGAGTTAGAGTAGGAAATGGCAAACCATTCCTGTATCTTTGCATAGAATACCCCAAATGGGGTCATGAAGAGTCAGATATGACTATCATAAGCAAGGTGAAGCTTGTATTACAATCTCTACTCTTGTTGGCTTAATTGCAACCCAACCAACAAATAAAGCGTCATGAAAATGACTAGGATTTCGTCTTAGGCAGACTAGACTACGATTGCATGAGCTGTTTTTAAATCATATTTTTCACACTGCTATCCCTTTAATAATACCCTATGATCACCAGCTTTCCTGCTCATGACCGTGCTCCTTAGTATTTCATTATAATAGCAATCAGAGCATATAAAGTATAATTAAAGCATTCAAACTCATTAATATGAAAGTAGTAGGGCTTGTCTTGCAAGCCCACCAATCTAGAATAACACAAAGAATTGACATTTGTTTTCCCTTGGTACTGAACTTCTTTTTTGGAGACTGAACACCAAATAGTGTCACTTGACAGCCAAACGGAACTCGAGTAGTGGTGACCTGCTTTCTAGTTCTGGAATGTAGATATTTCTCTGATTTTCCCGGGAAAAATTTTGTTTGTATAGAAATATGAACCCAGGGAGTAACATTAATACATTTACAGGACCCATATTACAAAACACATCCTGGGGGAAATATTAATCAATGATTTCATGTCAAAATAATGGTAACATAATAAAACTGCAGTTCATTCCTCTGTAATTTCTTTTCATTCAGAATCTTCATTTTGAAATATTAACTTCTACTTCAATTTATATATCATTTGAAGTAGCATAAATAAAGGCTGTGGAATATCTGCACAAATAACAAAGTACATCAATAATAAAAGACAATTTACAACATTCCACAGCTTTTTGCAAAGATGGAATGAAAGCAAATAGGAAACTTACATAGTGTACAAGCTTAAGTCCTCTGAGTATATTAACAAACCAGAGTATTTTCTTTAAGTCCATTCTATTCAGAGGGGAGGAGAGTGTTGAGTATGGAAGACACAGAGGTAAGGGAGAGATGGCAGAGAGGACCACTGGGTGTCACCATTACTGCACAGAAAGATAAATAAAATAAAATTTATCTAGTATATTAAAAAATAACTTAAAGATATTTGGAGAATTAGCAAAATTTGTAACCATTCAGCTATTTAAAGAATCCATGAGCATATATTTGTAAAATCTACACACACATTTAAAAATATGTATATATACCTATGTACACAAATGCAAAATATGTGAATTCTTTTTTAGTTCATTGACTAGAATGTTATATTTTAAAAGGACCATAATATGACCCATGGAAAGCATTTGTAAACAGAGTTAGCATCAGCCTAAACTCTATGAATAGCAACTGTTTTCCAGCTCTGAGTGGAATATGGGTAAATAATTGTGACAGCATCCTATTTATTCCTTTTTGCAATGGCTTTTTTCATGTGAACTTAAGGAGCACCATCTTCAACGTGAGGAAATGGTTATTTGTAATAATCAATTGGGGAACTGTAATAAAAATTCCTATTGTTATTGATATTGACAAGAATAAACAAACATCTAAATAGAAAATTCTGGAAAAAATAAACAACGTATGTAAAGATCTTTTTGTTGTTGTTAAGATGGTTCCAAAAAAAAAATAAAAAAATGGATTGAAAAAAATCTTTAAAATATTTTTCTAATATCTCCTTAATAGGACTAAATACAAAAGAAAAGTATGATTTAAGAACTGAAATGAATTTGAATAGTGTTATCTTTTTTAAAAGAAAAAAATTACTAAGTAAATTAACAATTTATAAACATCACTCTCATGTTTTTAATTTAATGCCATCAACTTTACTTTTGGAATACTAGAAAAGATTATTTAATAAATAAAGGAATTTTTCTATTTTAATTTTTTTTTATAAATGATTATTTATTCCTTCAGAACAGCACATATTAAACTAGGTTGATGCTTGAAGGAAAAAAAATAGAAATTACTTCTCCTTAAGTGTCAGGATTCCCCTGAGTACAGGTCTTTCAGAGTTTGTTTGCTTGTTTAATGTTTATAGTTTGAACAGAACAACAAAGATGCAAATATGAAATCCACATATTTAAATTAGTTTTAATAATCTTTAATTCAGTAGTTGTACTTTGAGGGATTTACTTAACCCCATTCTTCTTTCCCATGTCTGTCTAAATTTCTAGGATCATTTGAGACTAAGGTTGATGCTCAGAAGTGACTTATCCCCACTCTAGGAGCCATTTTTCATGTTAAACAGGTTGAAAAAGCTTCCCTTTTAGGCAATGAAAATGACCTTTATTGCCAAATTTCTCTACTGTACCACACTGCCTTTTGTTTTTCAAGTACAAACCAAAGTCCACCAGAATTGCACCTTCCCCTCTGAATCATTTTTCTTTTTGTCATATACTGAAAATTTGCATCTGTTGGCTTCAAAGTCTATAATTAGTATTGGACAAAAAAGTTAACGTGATGCTATGTCTAGAAAACATACAAATTAATATGAAAACAATTGAATTAAATTCTATACTAATACAAATTAATATTAATTAAGCTTAATCCACAGCTATTAAGTGATTAAATGTGGCTTTAGGTAGCTATATCGTACTGACTTCCCTGGATGATTATAAGAACCAGAGCTTAATAATTGACTCTTCAGTGAATAATAAATTAAAGCAAATGCAATATTCTAAATCTTTGTGCCCATTTCTTTGAATGGAACAGCTAGAGCTATACATCTGGAATCTACATTAGAAAAAACAACATATGTAAAAAACCCCAATCCTTACCTTTCCTTAGCTTTCATAATTAATTCCTGCTAAATGGATAGTTTCAGCCTTGTTGAGACTTAGGGAGACTGATATTCTACTGGCTCTCAGAATGCACATTTGTCTTTTCATGTGTGGAAACTGTTCTCCTTTCTTCCTCTGAGGACACATTGAAATACAAATTTCCACTAGTTTTTCCCTATAATTTCACCATTACAATAAATTATGGGAGAAATATACAGACAAATCTCATAAATATCCCAGTGTAAGAAACTTGTTTTGCAAAATGCACTTTCCCCATATTACACAAAAGATGTGTGCCTAATAAGACATAATTACATCTAAGCAGGTATTTTAATTGCAAACTCAGGTGAGGGTGAGGTGGTGTAGTAGAATAAACACCAGCATTTAAGTTTGGGCACCAATACCTAAGATATGAATAGTTGTATTTTAACTATGATTTGATTTTTCTTGGCACATGTGTACCAGCAGATATACTTTATTATTTTTGAGGATGACTAAAAAACTTATGATTATAACCAGGATACACAGAAGAAATGCTGATTTCTGCTTCCACTAACCAATTTTTATAACAGAAATACTAATTTTTATTAGATAATTGGATACCCAAAGAAAGCCCATCACATGATGAAAAGTATTTTTTTTTTGCTTTTTTCCAGTGTGTCACTCATTTAGTTATCATAAAACTCTGCTGTTTAAAGTTTGAACAGGCCTTTGGAACCTTTTTTGAATACAACATATATTGAGTTGATAATTAAAAACTATGTGATATTAAAACCAGGGTCATTGTATTTGTATAGACTCTTTTATAGACATCCTACTCATTGCCATAATAACTGAAGCTGTCATGACAGTGGTCTGTGCCTAGCATGAAGCCCTAAACAATTCTGACAGGCTGCAGCTCATTAAGGGACACTCATTTTGTTGAAATGTCTATCAGCTCTCAGGGATGCACCAAGATGAATAGACCCAAAACAATAGGCCCATTTGTTAGAGCAGTAGCTTCTCTAATACATGATGAGACAATCAAGCCAAGCTGCCTTCGGCACAAAGACATAATTAATCAAATGGACAAATGGTTCAAAAATTGCTCTAGTATATTCTGTAGTGGACAGAGGTTTCCATGGAAACATTGGCGTTTGCATCACAGTTAATGACCATTCTGTACAATAAAGATCCCCCCACCCCCACATAGATACTCCTACATTACCTTCCCCATTCCTTCTCAAAATACACACACATGAACACAAAAACACACATGCATACAACCTGAAAAAAATTGGGTGTAGGTTAAGAGTGGGAGTGGTGTCTTAAAGCATCAGCTTTTGCACCTAAATTCTATGTTCCAGAATGACATTAAGAGTTGTTTTTAGTCATTTATGAAACAGATTCTAGTATTGATGTTAAGGCTATTTCTGTACTATCATAATTTGCACATAGTAGGTATACTATATATGGATTTTTTTATATTGAATTGAACATTTAGGAGGAGGACTACATGGAATGATTAACTCAAATAAGCATTTTTAAGTTTTAGTAAGTGCTAATAATGAAGTATTCACAGAAACAGCATGGGCTGAATAGTGGACAATTAACATATTTGAAATATTTAATTTTATCATGCTGAGAAACTAAAATAAATAAATGTAAATAAAACCTGTTTACTAAAATGCAGCCCAAAAATTAACTTCTGTTACATGAGAGTGAGCATGAAAGTGAATTCTCAGATCTGGAGAACATATGATTCAACACATCAATGTCCTGTTGCCAAAATGGTAGGGGACTATACAGGCAGAATGCTGTACATGCTATCAGATATGATCACTGCATCATTTGGATTTGATTAACTGGTTTTCAATGCTACTGGCAGTGAGGAGAAGAATATGGAAAGGTTTTGAAGGGGAATTGGTTATATTTTGAGAGGGCAATAGTGGGGAAATAACATTTTAAAGAAAAAAAGAAAAAATGAGGCATGATACAACAGAAAGAAAGATGAAATTGCAATCATAGGAGAAAAGTTTGAATCTCAGCTCTATAACTTATTATCTATTTGACTGTGGGCAAGTCATTGAATGTCTCTAGGTTTCAGTTTCCTCACACATAAACTGAAGGAATTGAACTAGTTGACGTCTAAAGTTCTTTCCAGCTATAAATCTAACATCCCATAAACATGAACACATCTGTATTGTTACCAGTAAAAACACTGATGAATAATTAGCAAAGTTCAGAACGCACTCATAATTAGACTTTTTAGCATCAGGGGTCTCTACCACCATACTTACACATTTGAACTCCTCTTTCATCTCTGATCCACCAAAGCTTAAAAGCTCTGTGTCCTATTTATCGAGATTAGTGATTTTTAACCACGTTTTATAAGTGTGTGTGTGTGTGTATTGGACTCCTGTGAGAGTCAAGTGAAGCCTATGCACCTGTTCTAAGAATATTTTTTAGATAAGATAAACAGGATTACAAAGGAGAAAAATTGCATCGTCATTCAGTTGTCAAATTATTAAAACATAAGTCAAGGTCAAGAATGCTGCTATTTATTCTTCATATCTACTAGATGACAGTATGCAATGCCAATGGGTTTAATGATTTAGATTAATCCTTGTTAATGCACTCCCCAATCAGGTAACATTTACCTCAACCCATTAAAAATACCCATGTTTCAAGTTATGGTATATGAATATAACAGAATGCTATTGTGCTATAAGAAATGGCAAGAAAGCTGATTTCAGAAAAGCCTGGAAAGATTTACATGAACTGATGCTGAGTGAAGTGAACAAAACCAAAACAATATTGTACACAGAAACAGAAATTGTTTTTTGATGATCAATTTTGGTACACTTGATCTTCTCAGCAACACAATGATCTAAGACAATTCCAAAGAATCTAATGGTGGAAAATATTAGTCATATCCAGAGAAATAAAAATAGAAACTGAATGCAGAGTGAAGCATATTATTTTCATCTATTTTGTTCATTTTTTAAATTTCTATTGGTTTGCCTTTTATTCTGCTTCTTCTTTCACAACATGACAAATGTGGCAATATGATTAATGTGATTATACATTTATAGCTTATATCAGATTGTTTGCCATCTTGAGGAGTGGGGTGAGGAGGGAGGTAAAGGGAAAAAGTGTGTGTTGAAAAAAATACTAATGTTCCCAAAGGTTCTTTTTTTTTAAAAAAAAAATTGATTTATTTTCAGTTTTGAACATTCACTTCCACAAAATTTTAAATTTAAAATTTTCTCCCTATCTCCCCCTTGACCCCACCCCAGGAGAGTGTATACTCTAATTACCCTTTTCCCCAATCTACCCTCCCTTCTATCACCCACACAACACCCCATTTTCCTCTTCCCTTCTATTTTCCTGTGGGGTAAGAGAGATTCTATAGTCCATGTCCTATATGTGTTACTTTGTAGTTGCATGTAACAGCAATTTTTAATGTTCATTTTTAAAGCTTTCAGTTCCACATGCTCTCCCATCCCTCCTCCTTAGTCATCTTCATTGAATATAGTCATCTTCATTCAATATAGTTTATCAATGTCTAGTCATGCAAAACACTTCCATAACAGTCATGTTGTGAAAGACTAACTATATTTCCCTCTATTCTGTCCTACTCTCCATTTATTCTTTCTCTCCTGTGACCTATCCTCCTATTGAAATGTTTGCTTTTGATTACCTCTTTCCCCAATTTGCTGTTCCTTCTATTATCTCTTATGCCCTCACCCCCTGCTTTCCTGTAGGGTAAGATAAACTTCCATATCCAATTGAATGTGTATGTGATTGCTCCCTGAAGCCAAATCTGAGGAAAGGAAGGCTCGCTTATTTCCTCTCACTTTCACTCTTCTTCCCTTCCATTGTGAAAGGTCTTTCTCACCTCTTTTATGTGAGAGGAATTATTACATTCTACCTTTCCCTCTGTTTTTCTCCTAGTACATTCCCCTCAGCACTTAATTTGCTTTTTAGATATCATTCCTTCATGTTACCCTGTGCTCTCTGTCTCTCTGTCTCTGTCTGTCTGTCTCTCTCTCATTCTATGTCTCTGTCTCTCTCCATATATATTCCCTCCAATTATCCCAATACTAAGACAAGTCTCACGAGTTACAAATATCATCTTTCCATGTAGGAATGTAAACAGTTCAATTTTAATAAGTCCCTTATTACTTCTCTTTCCTGATTACCTTTTCATTCTTCTCTTGATTCTTCCATTTGAGAGTCAAATTTCCTATTTAGCTCTGGTCTTTTCCAAAAGAATGATTGGAAGTTCTCTATTTCATTGAAGTTTCATTCCCCCCATCCCCTGAAGTATTACACTCAATTTTGTTGGCTAGGTGATTGTTGGTTTTAATCCTATCTCCTTTGACTTCTGGAATATCATATTCTAAGTTCTCTGATTCCTTGGTGTAAAAGCTGCTAAATCTTGTGATATCCTGATTGTGTTTCCACAATACTTGAATTATTTCTTTCTGGCTGTTTGTAAAATTTTCTCCTTGACCTGGGAATTCTGGAATTTGGCTTCAATATTCCTAGGAGTTTTCCTTTTAGAATCTCTTTCAGGAGGTGATCAGTGAATTCTTTCCATTTCTATTTTACCCTCTGATTCTAGAATATCAGGCTAATTTTCCTTGATAAATTCTTGAAAGATGATGTCTAGGCCCCTTTTTGATCATGGCTTTCAGGTAGTTCAACAATTTTTAAATTATCTCTCCTGGATTCATTTTCCAAGTCAGTTGTTTTTGCAATGAGATACTTCACATTTTCTTTTTTTTCATTCTTTTGATTTTCTTGATTTCTCAAATAGTCGTTAGCTTCCATTTACTCCATTGCAATTTTGAAGGAAGTATTTTCTTCAGTGAATTTTGTCTCATTCTGCTTTTTTAAAGCATTCTTCTTCTCATTGTCTTTTTGTACCTTTTTTTCCCCTATTTGGGCTATTCTAATTTTAAAGGTGTTATTTTCTTCAGCATATTTTTGGTTTTCATTAGCAAGCTGTTGATTCATTTTTCATAATATTCTTGCATCACTCTCATTTCTCTTCATAATTTTCCCTCTATTCTCTTACTTGATTTTCAAAATCCCTTTTGAGCTCTTCTGTGGCCGGAGACCAATTCATATTTTTCTTGGAGGATTTGGATGTAGGAGCTTTGGCTTTGTTGTATTCTTCTGGTTGTATGTTTTGATCTTCCTCATCACCAATGATGTAAGAAAATCCCTCTTCACTGAGAGAGTAAGAATATATAGTCATTTGCTTATTTTCCCATCCAATTACTTGACTTTTTAGCTCTTTGTTAAGTGAAGGGCTCCAGAAGCAAATGTTGTATCAGCAGTGCCTGTTGCCACCCTGGGTCTGTGGCCAGATTAGAGATGGGGTCAGGATGGAGCTGGAGCTAGAACATGTTCCCCTCTCAGTCAGGTGAAAGAACCTTCTCATTGACCTTCAAAGCAGTCTTTGGGGTTTGTGGGCTAAGAAACCAGAGCAGCTGCAAGTGATTCAGTTCCCTAAGGTCTGCTTCAACTCTTTCAATGCTGGGCACTTCCATGCCAAATTGCACTACTCTTCTAGCCTATAGTGATAAACCCTTCCCATCAATCTTCCAGATTGTCTTGGGCTAGACATTTTCTTCATTACCACTTTTTGTGGCTTCTGCTGCTCTAGAAATTGTTTAGAGTCATCTTTATAGATTTTTTGAGAGATATGGGGAGTAGAGTTCTAGTAGCTCTCTGCTTCTACTCCACTATTTTGGTTCCACCTCAAAGGCTCTTAAAAGAAATAGATGAGATTGATGATCTCACAGGTGCCTCCTAACTCTAAATCCTGGAGACCTTTAATTATATCTAATATTCATGGGCTGACAATCCATCTTCTGAATTTCTACTGCCACTATGTTTCTGCTAAATCTATTTTATGTTACCACTTTTTGCATGGTTGTTTGAGTTGGGTCTTATCTTTTATCATTTTAATTGAGAGCTTCTTGAGGATAAAGTCTGGTTTTCATTTATATCTGCAAACATTGTATATTTGCACACACAAGACATATTTTTTTTTGCCTTGGAATCATAGATTTACATCTTGAAGAAACTTTAGAGGTTATGTATTCCAACCCTCTCTTTTTATATATGAAAAAACTAAAACTCGGTGCCATCCTAATTACACCCAGGTAATAAATAAGTGGATTTGAATTTGGATCCTTTTGCTCTAGAGTTCATGTTTATTTATTTCCCTTCCATGTACCTATGCAAACTATGATTAGTCACTTATAACTTTCAAATCTGTTTGAGATGAAAATGATTGATTTTAACACCAGCACTCATTCATGTTTAATTTAAAATTGAATGAAGTGGGAGGATGGGAATTAGCATTTATATAGTGCCTACTACATGCCAAGTAGCACTGAACACTTTACTATGTGATCATCACAACAACCTTATGAGATAGGTGCTGTCATTATTGCCATTTTACAGTTGAGGAAACTGAGGAAAAGAGAGGTTAAGAGACTTACCCAGGGTCAACCAACTAGAAAGTGTCTGAGTCATATTTGAACTCAGATCTTCCTGACTCAAGGGCCAAATCTCTCTCTACTTCACCACCTAGCTGCCTAAAGGAAGCCCTGATGACTCCCTAAACAGGTTAACAAAATATTTACATTATGCTAACACAGCAAACACATGCAGCAAATATATTGTTTCAGCTTTTTTAAATGAGATCTCTCTAGTCTCCCCTGGGGGGAAAAGCATTTGTTCAGGGGAGGATAATGTGAAGGTCATTGTGACTCTCAGGAATCTATCAAGTTCAAGGGGCCTAGACTTCAAGTACTTGAGGCACCTTATGTCTTTAAGTGACACCAAATCAACATCATGGAAATTCGGGGCTATTAGATTCCCAGGACAGTTTTGTTTCCTCTAGGGGTAACTAATACCTATGGGAAGGTGAGAATTTTAGACTTGATTCTACCCCATGTTGTGAGTTAGGAGAATGAAGGTGCCTCAAGAAAAGAATAGGCTAATCAGATATGGGACAACTTCATCTCTTTTTAGGAGAAAGTGATCTCTCTGGAATAAGAGGGGAAGGAGAAAGACCTTGAGCATACTGCATGTGATTGGGAAAGGAGGGATATAGCTCTATCAATAGCAGTAAATATTAATCCAAGCACAATTTCATTATGGATAATATTTTGGTGCACTACCTAATTTGTTTACATACAAGTTGCTTCCTTTTCTTCCCTCTTCTCATCTCCTTCCAGAAAGGAGGAAAAATGATAAAATGCATAAGTAGAACTGTACTATGTATACCTGTGACAATTTTGTTGCATCAAGATTTTATCCAAGAAAACAAAGCAAAACAAATTTATTTCAGGTAATTATTTTTGTATCACCCACAGAGACTAACACAATAAATACATATAATAGTTGCTTAATCAAAGATGACTATATAAGTTGAATGAATGTTAGCAGAATATAGATTTTACACAGTATAACTGTCCTTCCTAACTACAAACCAAACATAAGAGAAATACCTACAATAAGATCTGGGTATGAGTATAGTGGGTCATAGTTGTCCATGTTTTATTCATATCAGATTCATTGTTTTTATCCCCTAGTGTTTCAAGCCAAAGAAAGAATTGATTGTGCTTCTAAGATTCTAATGTAGGTTTCTACATTTACTTCTAGGTTTTATGTATAACTGGAATATGTAATCTCTTTTTCTTTATACATTTGAATAAAGGTATAAAGAATAGTGTTCTAAATCTCTAATGCTTTTTTAGAAATGTCATGTAGCAATAATCTTTCAACTTTAAGCACTTTTGTGTGCAATACTAGCCATTTGACTTTATTTTTTGAGTTTATCTGAATTTATCCATTTACTTATGACATGTTTCTTGTTCTAATAATTTAATTTCCTTTTCCATATTTTGCATACACATATATGTAATATTCTTTGTTTTTTGAGTTTATCTGAATTTATCCATTTACTTATGACATGTTTCTTGTTCTAATAATTTAGTTTCCTTTTCCATATTTTGCATACATATATATGTAATATATATATGTATATATACATATGCATGTATATATATGCCAAGTTCTTCTAAGATTTTATTAAATATATTACACAGGACACTGTCTCAAACCTCACTATAGGAAGGTGAGCAGGATAAATTAAATATAATGTCATTACTCTCCTTTTAGAGATAGAACAACTGAGACATATTATCTTAATGATTTTCAAATAGAATCCAGTGGATTATAAGATAATTGAAGAAAGATTTTTTTAAAATTTATGTCTTTATATCTTTAATGTATTGACAAGCAGGCAACCAGTATTTATTCAGTACTTACCTGAAGGCCTAGATTTAAGGCATAGTGCTAAACACTGTGAATACAATACAATAAAAAAAAGAAAAACAACCTTGAGCCCTCAAGGTGTTTAGATTCTAAGAGGGGAAGAATCATTAAAAGAGAAATTGAAAGTCAGAGAGGGTGGGGAGAAAGTACCTATATGGAGATTTTGTAGTAAAGTCTAGAAATGCATAAGTATAGTTATGAAAGGAGTAAAGCTACCCAGTGCTCTTCCCTAAAAGAGAAGCCCCTCAGAAGGAATTCACCAGTAGAAGAGGAACTGAGTGGTAGAGATATTTTAGCATAAGAAGGCTCTAGGAGATGAGAGGAGATCCAGGGTGATGTGGACATGGGCTCTGTAGTGACTATACTCTGTTAGAACTTCCCTTCTTCACAGGGGATCAAGACAATGGAATACCAACTAATTAGAATGATCTCTGAGGCTCAGAGCTACTTGGCATATCAGTAATCCTTTGTGAGTGAACTCTAGTCAAATTTGGAGATACCTGTAGCTGCCAGAAACCACGGAGCCACCCTTGATCAGCTCAGAGGCAATCTTAAGCAGAAGCTAAAAATTCAGGATCTTGCTCAAAACTTTCTAAATAGCCCAAGCATCTTCTTATCTATACTCACACCTTGGACTCTTTGAGTCATTGTACTTACCTCAGTGTACCAAGAAGTCAGTGCCCCTAGTCCTGAAACTCTCTACCCTTCATGCCTGCAATTCTCTGTCCATTACTTGCCCTTTTCCTTTCCCAGATAAATCAGTTTCCCACCTTCCTTTGTTAGAAAATTATATAAACCATTCCTCACTTTCCCCAAATTGAACTGTTCAACATTAGATTATCTCCTCCATATGATCATGTTGTGTATGTGTTCGTCCTTTGTTGCTGAAGAAGACCATGCTATCAAAGAAATAATGACATGACTTGCACTTGACTGTTTTGAGTGAGGGAGGGCTGTGCAGGTCGCCAGCCTCACTTCTCCTCCAGAGCCATCTGAGTCCAGTGACCAGATATTCATCAGGATGACTGGAGATGACCCATGATGAGGCAATTGGGGTTAAGTGACTTGCCCAAAGTCACAGAGCTAGTGAATGTCAGGTGTCTGAGGTGAGATTTGAACTCAGGTCCTCCTGACTACTGCACTGGTGCTCTATCCCCTGTACCACCTAAGTGCCTCTTGATCATGTTGTACCTGCTTAAAAAAGATTATTCTTGAGTTTTACAGTCACAGTCTTCTTCTGATTTTCTTCCCTTTGGAAAAGAAGAATCCAGATCTCATAGAGTTCTTAAGGAATGATGTCAAATGATCACAAGTCAGAAGCACAACTGGGAAGGGAAAGAATTATTGCTAGTCTGGGCTTATCTCCAATATGTTCCCTTCTGGAAGGAACTCAAAATGGGAGAAGGGAAGTGGCAAGATGAAGGAATATTGAAGGAATAAGAAAGCTTGCTCCACCCTCCACCATGCCAAGCCTCTTCTCCTATTTGCTTCTAGGATGAATAATAGGCACTACCAAAAGTTTTTTAATGGAACATAACTGAATCCTTATTAGAGTAGAAGTAGAAACTTTGAGTGGAAGAAACCTTAATGGTTTTCTGATTTAGATACACCTGTTATGATTCCTTGGACAGATCAGGCATGTGGCTCCAAAAAGCTGTAGCATGTGTAGTTGCCATAACTCAGGTGTTTTGGCAGAGGGGCTGAAATAGGTTGAGGATAATCAATATGCCTCAAACGTATTTGTGTACTAGTGGGATGTCTACTCCAAGTATATGAAAACTTCCCAAGCAGAATGGGCAGATGAGAACAATTTGTTCCAACAACTAAGAAGTTGCCTAAGCAGGCACTGTGGAGAACTTAGAGCTTGGTCAGACACTGAACATGCCAAGGTCATCTGCTTCATCCTAGGCCATTGTTAATTTTCTTGACTTTGTTCTGCTACTAGATTTCAATGATCAGAAGAAAAAGTGAGACTGAGGACTTTTCTCAATTCTTCCTCACTTAAATCTAATTCATATACAGGTCAAGTCATCAACCCGTAATGTCATTGGTTCTCTACAAAAATGAAGGACAAATAAGAGCCTTAGAATCCTCATCTCTAAAGGAAAGGAAATGGACTTAGATTCTGATTTTCCATTTCCAACTGTAAATTTATGTTTCATTGATATAATATATTCATTAACTTATATTTAAGGTCCTGGCTTAATGTTTTTAAAGTTTCTTATTGATAAAAAGTTTAAAGTGAATTCATTTTTTAATATTAAGGAAATAGCTTAGTCCAAAAATATACTTGAATAAGATTTCTCATTATTTGGTTGGTATTACTGCTAACATTTATACAATAATTAATATATATCATATTTTAAGATTGGCAAAGCTCTTTACATGCTACCTCATTTAGACCTTACATCATATTTGTGATAGATAGGTGCTGTTATCTTCCTCTTTTTACAGTTGAATAAATTGAAACCAAAAGATGTAACAACCTACCTAAGCAAGTAAATGTCAGAAGCAGAATTCAGATTGAGATCTTCCTGATTTCAAGTATGACACTCTATCTCCTAGACTGCCTAGCTATCTTTATATGATACTCCTGGTAAAGTTCTATTGTGTGGCATAAAGACAACCCTGATTTATCCAAGGTCATATCAGAAACTTATATGATAAGGAAGGGGAGAAAAGACATACCCCGTGTCTTGGGAACAATCAACCAAGCTATGTTTGAAGAGAATAATCACTAGAAAGTTGGTAATGAGTAATAGGTTATTTCAAAATAGTAAATAATTAATCTACCTACTTAGGTTGGGAATGACTGAAATTAGTTTTGATGGAAGGAATATATAAATCAATATAATCATGGATTCTTTAAGAAATCTCTTCTCTGGATGTCTGTCTCTCTCCACACATTATGTATATTTGAATAGATAAAAGTATCCATATAGGCTCACATATGCATATATGACACAAGAATAAACACAACAAATATGTACAACATTTGTGTGTAACAAATGTGTAAATACATGTTTACATAGAGTTTACGTGTTCATATATTGCGTATATACATTTATATATACCCAAAATATATTGGATGTTGTCCTTCATCTTCGTAGAGGACCAAAATGGCATTACCATGATAAAATGAAATTTCAGTGTGTCTGACTGTGACTGATCAGACCAATACGAGCTCGGAATGCTCTATCACATGTTGGGCACAGATAACCCATGTGAATATTTGGAGTGGATATCCCAAATTTGTTCATCCTGCATTTACTTTGTGCTGTTTCAATTCTGCTTTGCTCAGGTGTGTGCATGCAATGCTGAGTAGTCCTGTGCCAGTGTTTCCCATGTTGCACAGTCAAATTCAAAGTTCTTGAGAGAAACCTTAAAAGTGTCCTTATATCTCTTGTTCTGGCCACCACATGATCACCTGCACCGTGAGAGTTCTCCATAAAATAGTCTTTTTGACAAGCATACATTTTGCATTCAAACAACGTGGTCAGCCCATCAGAGTTGCACTCTCTGAAGCACAGTTTGAGTACTTGGCAGTTCAGCAAGGACTTCAGTGTCTGGTACTTTATCCTACTTTGCTGAATTTTCCACTTTCACAGTTTTTGATATGTCTGTCAGTAACATGAAGTTCATCAAGATGTCTGGATGCACACAGAAAGGAAAAAAAATAGGTATTTTTTTAAAGAGAAATCCTACTATGATCATGGTAATGAAATAGTTTTAGGTTGGTTATATAGCATGCTTAGTTAGAACTCTGTGAAATGTTGAAGTGAAATTCTTGCCTAGTATATATAGGATGTAGGGCCTGTACTGGAATGCTATAATCAAAAGGCAGACCCTCAGTTGTTCAACGATCTTTAATTGCAAAGAAGACAATATTTGTTTAAATTAAGTGCATGTGTGTGTGGCGCTTAAGAAAAGTCTGAACTTTGTTCGCATTATACCTCTGGAAAGAATATAGAAAATCAAACTTCTGACATTAAAAAAAAATTCCTATAAAAATATCAGGCCATTCAAACTTTTGGTCCATTTGTAGTAATTCACTGATGAGATTTACTTTGGAGATTAAAAAAAAAGTGAGTCCTCCATGATTAAATGATAGATGATTTCATGCCTGTTTACTCTTTGTATTGGTTGTAAAATAGTAGAGCAACAAGTCAATGAGCATTTATTAAGCACTTATTATGTGTCAAGTACCATACTAAGCACTAGGACTACAAATACAAGTACAAAAAATGATAGTCTTAGACCTCAAGAACCTTATGTTCTAATAAGGGAAGATAGGTCATTGAAAAGAACTGAAAGGAAGAGGAGTGGTGCCTACGTATGGGTATGATGGAGAAGTCTTCAGACAGGAGGAAAGCCAGGAGAGGAGTGAAGGACTATGATGGGCCTAGGCACTTCCACAAAATGGAGGTACTAGAAGGAGCTCATCAAGTGGAAGGAGCATAGGATCATAATTTTAGAACTGGAAGGAAATTATAAAACACATGACCCAATTTCTTTATTTCCTAAGTGAGGAAACAGGTCCAGAGAATGTGGAGTTCACAAGCCTTCTACAGCTTAAAATGATGTGACCCTGGATGGGGCCAGGGGTGCGAGGAACTTGTCACCCAGGAGCTAATGTTCTGGAGATGAACTACTCCAAACATATGTAGCATAGTGCTTAGAGGATAAATGGTCACCTTTCTTTACTCAAAATCTTTCCAGTTCCAAGGGACATTGTGACTGAAGATTCTGCCTTCAAATCAAGTTGCAAAACCCATACTTACTTCAAGACCATGTGAGACATGAGAGTAAGATTTTATACAAAGAAGAAAATGTTTTGAAACAGAAACCTACTTCAAGGGCTTTTGACATAGGATCACAGACTGAGATCTAGAAAAGTCAGAAGACAATTAGTCCAACTTTTTTCATTTTATGGATGAGGAAACTGGCCCAGAAAAGTTCAGTATCTTCCTCAAAGTGACACAAGAATCAAGTAGCAGTTTTAATTTAACCTGAGTCCACTGTTTCCCAGTTTAACTCCTTTTACAGTATATAATCTTTTAAAAACATTTTTCAGATCACATGTGAATAATATAGAAGGAAAAAACATAAACTAGGGGAGTGAGAAACAAATCAAAGTTCAAATGGGAATTGTTCTTTATGTTCATTGAAACACAAAATTCTTAGAAGAAAAAACACTCTCCAGTAATGCAGGTAAACTTATTTTTCCCATCTACATTACCTCTACCTTATATATAATTTATATTTACACATTAATTTCATATTATCTTCCTCATTAGAAAGGAGTTTTTTATGGGGGGGAATACATTGACTTTTTTATATGTTTAGCACTAAGCAGGGAGCCTAGGACACAGTGAGTACCTAATAAAGGCACTGTTGACTGACTTGCTACAGTCTTATAGCTGCCTAGAGCACCAAGAAAGTGACTTATTTATAGTCACACAGCCAATGAGCCTTGACTCCATGTCTTCCTGGCTGCAGGGCTAGCTCTTTATCCACTACATCATGTTGCCTCATAAAATGTAGATAAATAAAGTAAATTAAATTCAACAAGTACTTATCAAGTACCTACTGTGCTCAGAGTACTGCTATAAACTCTGAATGAAATTAAATATTTATGACTATCTTATTATATTGAAGGATGGTACTCTACTACAAAAGTAATTATAACGTATGATTTGTACACAAAAATAAATGTAAATCAAGTAATATGTGAGATGGACTTAGGAGATAAATATTGGTTGAGTCAATTACAGAAGACTTCAATGGAAGAGGCAGTGGCATTGGAACTGTGTTTTAAAGGAATGACCAGGAATTAAACAGAGATGATGAGGACTTTTCAGACACTAGGGAAATTTGGGGCAAAAACATTGAAGCAGAAGAAGTGTGAAATGTGAAGTCTCGTTTAGCTGAAGTGTAGAATATACAGAAAGGAGCTTTGTAAGTGTGAGTATATCAGACTGTGAAAATCCTTGCATTATATGCAAAATTTTGAAGTTTTATTGGCAAGAAATAATGAGTCACTGACAGTCTGAGTAGGTAGAGAAACAACATAACCAGATCTATCTATCTCTCTATCTATTTGTCTGTCTGACTGTCTTTTCCTTTCTTTCTTTCTTTCTTTCTTTCTTTCTTTCTTTCTTTCTTTCTTTCATCTATCTATCTATCTATTTTCTATCTATCATCTATACAGGTATGTTTGGGGCAACTAGGTGATGCAGTGGATAGAGCACCAGTGCAGGAGTCAGGAGGACCTGAATTCAAATCTCACCTCAGACCCTTGACACTCACTAGCTGTGTGACCTTGGGCAAGTCATTTAATCCCAACTGCCACATTCTGGGTCATCTCCAGTCATCCTGATGAATATCTGGTCACTGGATTCAGAGGGCTCTGGAGGAGAAGTGAGGCTGGTGACCTGCACAGCCCTACCTCTCTCAAAACAAAGTCAAGAGCAAGTCATGTCATCATTTCTTTGATGGCAAGGTCTTCTTCGTCAATAAAGGACAAACACACATTTGTCTGTCAGTGGTACATAGATTAGAGTACATAATTTAGATTGGACAGGGTAGGAATGGGAAAACCAGCCAGGAAGCTTATTGTAATGATATAGACAGCTTGGAATGAAAGCCCTTATTGGGCTGATGGGTGTGAGAATCAAGAAGAGAGAATTAGATTCAAAAGATACTGTGGAGACGGATTTGACAAATTATGATCAATTATTCTACACTCTGGCTGAGGCAAAGTAAATAGGGCCTGTGTGGGATGGCACCACTTGATGAAGGCAAACACAGTAACAACCACTTGATGAAATAATAGTTTGGGTTGGGGATGATCTGAATTTGAGCCAAAGATGACAAAGATGTACAAGATATTCTATCTATAACTTTCATTTACAGTAAAATTGGTTTCACATACTGATTGGAAGGGGATATAAAACCCTGAAAATATAATCTAGACTCCACATTGAACCTGTTTTACACAAACGATGTCTCCTATTAGAAGGATACCTTCCGTAGACTCATTCAAGGATACTCTAAATCTCAAATCCTATCTTGATATTTCTTATATCAGAGTAAATACCTGCTACCATAGTGAAACTATTTTCCCCCACATGTACTTCATAACTATAATAGTCTTGGGAGTTTCCATTTTAAAATCTCTTTTATGAGATTTTATTTTATCCTTTTTTATTTCTATTTCTATTATTTTATTTCTATTTTATCCTTTGGTTGCTTCTTTAAGGGGCCTGTTCACCAAATGGGCATTACCTCACTTAAAACAAAAATTTGAAAAGGCCTTAGTCTAAAAAGGTGAGGGTCACCAATTGCATCCTATGCTATCTCCAGTCATCCTGATGAGTATTTGGCCACTGGACTCATTTGAGGCTCACTCAAATCAAAGTCAACTCCAAGTCATGTAATCATTTTCCCAATGTTGTGGTCCTCTTTGAAAACTAATGACAAACAAAACCTGTTTGTTGTCTGAGCTGCCTGAATGGGGACTCAGCCAGTTGGGTAACTCAGTTTTCCCTCTCTCTCCCTCTTTTTCTGTCTGAAGGACGATAAATTTTGATGACTGGAGACTGTCCAGTTAACTTGGGGTTTACTGGCTAGACTCATTTGTTCTTTCATTCCTATATATGTCTGTGTGTGTATGTGTATATATACAGATATATATATATATATATATACACACACATATACATATATTTGTTATATAAATATGTTTTGCTTAAGGAGGTTGATATGAATTTTATGCTTTACTTTATTGAACAATGTTCAGTTTATTCTTGAGTAGAGATTTCATTATACAATGAGATTAGACCCTTGAAATCATTCACAGCAACAGTCCTCAGTTGTGCTGCTGTTATTGGTGATACATTCTGCCACTCTAGAATTTATTTTGAGGCATTATTTTAAAGTTGTTTGGAGGGGAATTTGACAGAGCTCATGACTGTTCTGCTTTTTCTCTGCCATCCTGACTCCATCTCCATCATAGGCTACTTTAAAACCCTCTTCCTACATAGATATTTGAAAATGTTTCAAATCTTTAACTTTCTTTTTAAAAAATATTTTTCAGTTGACAAACTTTATTTCCTTTTCTTATCTATCTCACCTCTGAAAAACTAAAATATAAAGGTCCTTGAAACAAATTGGCATAGTGAGATCAATTTTGTGTGCTCCAAAAGGTTCTAAACTGTGTATAACCTCTGACTCTACACTAGTAACCCTACTTTCCAAGCAGATCAAAATAAGAGTTAAAAGATCCACAGAAGCAAAAAAATATTTATGGTGGCTCCATCATGTGGTGGCAAAGAACAAAAATTAAGAAACTGCTTTGACTTAGGGACTGTTTGAATAAACTTTTGCCAATTAACTTCCTTTTTTATCCCCACTTTTCTTCTTGATACTAGTGAATTTCTTGCTTTTGAAAAGTACTTCTTTTCAAAGTATTGCTGTTGACTCTACCTGGGAATCTACCTGAGTCAAGAATAAACGAAGCTAGAGTTGCTCCTTTTCTTTGGCCTAAGTTCCAGTTCATGGTTGCTTTAAAGCCTTGCTATTTACTGCTCTCATTACATAAGAATATAAGTTAAGAACAATTATTTCTTGACATCTGATGTGAAAAGTTATGTAACACTGATTTGGGGGCAAGGGAAGAGGAGTGAAAAGTCTTTTCAAGAGCTTAATATTAACTTGAGACTAGATTCTAAATTATATACTGTAACACTTAGAGACATCTGCACCTAGTGAAAGAGAACTAACCCTAAAATATTGAAATCTGTCTGTGTGTGATAGGCATATATCACATAACAGCAAAGAAAGAGTTCCATTATTGTCTACATTTTCCCCCCAAATTGGAAGGCTACGTATGAAAAGTAGATTCAATTTCCTCCCCTGGTGGGGGGAATAATTAATTATTTTTCCTTCATGAACATATTAGATCTGTGTTTGCATTTGTATATGTGTATTTATGAGTCAAATGCACATGTATTTATATAAGCTACATATGCCAATATATGTCATATGTAATCAACCATTCTCTTTATGTGTTTATGTAAGTATATACACAGACTTAACAATCTGTGACTCCTTGATTGCTACCAAAAACTATAATATCCTGATGACATATATGTCTTTGTAGTCTTTTAACCTATGGATTTTAGAAGAAGAAAGAGAAAGAAGCTATTGGTAAAAACAACAACAAAATTCATCTTTCCTTATATTAAGTTTTGGTGTTTTATTTTTTTCTCCAAGTGCTTCGGGCCTTCTTAAAGAGCTAATCAGTATGAAAGTCAAATCTTCTTCTTCTTCTATTTGTGTATTTCACACTAAACAAAATTTATTTTTTCTTATCTTCTTAAGTGAATGCATTCATAAATGACGTTTTCCATTTTGAAAATCTGACAGCACATATCTGACATTCAGAGGAACAAAAAACATTCTCAGTTGTGTGCTTAATACATTTAGAAAAAAAGAAGTGCCATAATGAATGTGATCCTAATAACTGTTGGTTAGATGGAGTGATAGATAGATAATCTATCTCTCTATCTATCTGTCTGTCTGTCAATCTTCAGAACAATTAGAAACTTTGGACTCCAACAGAGGTCACCTGCCTAGTAGTCTCTTGGGGTGGATATTCAAAACACCAAGGGTTGGTGAGATTTTTTTAAAGCTTGTTGGAAGAACAAATATAAAACAGAAGTATTAAATGGTGTGAAGAAAATGCTGTAGACTTTTATTTGAAAACCACTCTCTTTCCATTTGGTTAAATGGTTTAAAACATATTTTTTTAAGTTTTACTTTTTTTCAGTGAAGTATGACATATAACCTCAGCTAAAAGAATGGGGTAGGGGAGGTATTGTGACATGTTCAAGGAAAGAAGACACTTTCCCCCCACCCAATTCATCTATAATTTTTGGACCATGCTATCATTTCCCTTTCAAACAAGAAATGGAACAATCTAGTGTTTTCTTTCCGCTGTTCTATGTTATTTTCATCATTCTATTCATGAAATTTCCTTCTATTTTTATCTCAAAAAAAGAAGCTAATTGCTTGTTTATCTTACAGGTCTTGCCTTAGTATTGCGAAAGATCAATCTCATGCCATTCATTTCACACAAGGAAGCAAAATTTATGTAATGCTTCCATAAAGAAATATTTCTCGTCATAGCATGAGAGGATATAGACAAAAGACACACAAAATAAAACTTGTATGGGTTGTAACTTGCACTTTTGGAGGGAATATGCACATCACGGGCCATGAGGTAGTACCATGGACAAAGTGCCTGGCCTGGAAACAGAAAGAACAGAGTTTAAATCTCATTTCAAGTACTTTCTGACTGTGTGACCCTGGTCAAGTCATTTAATTTTTTGTTTGCCTCAATTTCCCCATCTTTAAAATGGGAATGATAATTGTACCTACTGTGAAGGAGTGTGGTAAGGATCAAGTGAGAAAATAATTGTAAGATGCTTAACAGTGTTTGACAAATAATAGGCAGTATATGGATGTTAGCTATTGTTATTATTGCATATTACATACACAGATCAAACCAAGTTTTCACATTGAAATACAGATGATTATATAAAGGCAACAAATAAGTGGATTAGTTTAAACACAAATAAATGTATAGAGATGTTTAATATTTTCTCTAACCTTGTAAATATTTTCCCTCAATGGATAATACTTTACATTTATTCTGCTGCATTTCCAGCTTAAAAGTTTTGTTTTTTTTTCTTTAATCACTCATACCTTACATGGAAGTTTAGCACTGAAGATGCTACCACCAGTGCTGCTAACCTGACACTCTTGAAGCTATAGATGTCTAAGTGGAGTAGTTGTAAATGTAATCCAATTTCTTGTGTTAATAGCTTGTTAAAATTAATTATGTCATGTAGATTTTAAGCATGATTGATTGTAGATGCAGATATGGGGAAAGGAGCCTTTCCATCAATTTTTTCTTAAGATGTTTTTAAACTGAAATTCAGAGGGAAGGGCATGATGACTGTCCTGCCCCTTCCAGTTCCTGTGATAGTTTTATACCCTAAGGTAATTTAGAATGAAATATCATTGGTCTGATTGTATTTTGGTTTCTGTCTTTTTTATTTTACCCATGTCTTAATGTTTCTATTTCTGTCAGTAACACCTCCCATCTATGGAACACAGAGCTGCCTTAAGGGTTGTTTTCTATGCAATAGGACAGTTTATTTGTCAGCTATCTTCAATTCAGCTTTATACTTTTGTATCATTCTTAAAGAATATCTTTAAGAAAATAGACTTTTTCCTGTTAAGGTCATATTTTGATGGTCATCACAACCATACATAAATACATGAAATGTAATATTTTAAAAGAAATAGCCGTTTTCCACTATATGAGCTTTATAGCTTCTAACTATATTTTGTCTCAATATTGAGTATGCTGTTTAATTTTCTTAACTGAGCTTTTTTATTCTCTTTGTTATTAGTTTTTTCCCCTCTTCACAATGCTTAGCATAGACAATCAAATATTCATTCATTTAGGTGGGATATTTGGTAGGGAGATCTTACCAGTAACTAGTACAGTGTGTATGTTTAAAAATACTTGCATATGACCAGGTATTTCTTACAACTTCTTGTTTTCTTAACAAGACTGTGCTTTATTATATCTTTTCACTCAACTAGGTATTGGTTTTCAGTCACCCAGTTTATTACTGGTGCCTGTGTCCCTTTTATTGTATCTGCTGCTGAGCTTTTCTATTTTCATGATTTAAGGTGCAATAAAGACATCAACCTTCATTTTCAATTGAGTGTGTTCTTGTGTTTAATTTATTTATGATTTCTAGTGAATGCATATGTGTTATCAGTGGTGGATCTGGAATTATTCTGCAGAAATCAAATTAGAGCTCCCCTGCCTCCCTAGAGTTCCATATGGAGAAGAAAAAGAGTTAAAGCTTCAAATTAACTGAAAAAGGGAAAGTACCTCCTTCTGTGTCTACCATACACATCTTGGAACACAATTGAAAATAGCAAATAAAGGAACAAACAATAGTTGGCAGAACATAAAGTGGCTATTGGATAATATGTGCATATTCAGAAGACTGGTATCCCTTTCCAGAGGAGCACACATCTTTCAAGGTTTACAAAATCATGAAAATACAAAGATTTACATATACTCACATTCATACACATATGTGTATGTTTATAGACATAAATCTAGAAACACCCGTGTATTGATATATGTGTATATATGTACATGTATTTATATATTATATATGTATATTTATACACACAAATACACACATATATCAAACCTCAATGGCTTAGATTCTTCAGGAGAGGAGAATAAAAGATTTTAATTGGGCCCAATATATCTGTCTTTTGAATTAGTATTTTAGGTAGATGGCATTCATTTTGTTCCTTAAGAAACTTTGCTAGGCTTAATGCTGATGTTATATTGATCTGTAATTTTAGAAAGTTTACTTTTCTGTTGTTAAATATTGAAACTTTAATTTTATTATTTCTAATCTAACATCTATAAGTGTCAGATTTTGAGACAGATCTTTGTAATGAAAGATTTTAAATAATCTTTTACGGAAATAAATCCTTCAATAATTGAAGCAAAATCTCCCTCTATCTATACCACTTAAATCATTTAAACTCTGTGCCTCAATGGCCCTTTTTATGAATAGAATAATACTTAATGTTGTTTGTGACGTTAATAATAAATACATGGTGCTTCGAAATTTACAAAGCACTATCCACCTATATATATTAATATCTATATCTAACCTCATTTGAGCCTCAAAGCTACTCTAAAAGCAGATATTATAATGTTATAATCTCCATTTTACAGATGAAGAAGATAAATTTAAATAAAACAACACATGGATTGTTCCTGGTCACACAGGAAGTATCAGATTTCCAAGCCCTCTGTGCTCTACACTAAACAAATACTTTCTTCTCAAGGAGACAGTTGATAGGCAGAATTCTGAAGTTATGTTACACTATTGAAAAAAAATAAGACATTGCTTCAGATGAAAACTCAATTGTCTGAAAGAGCTTATGCTGTTAAGTACCAAGTATTCCCACAGGGTAATCTGAACTATGAATTTAGTCATATTTGAGTGCCATAAGTACCAAGATGCTATACTTTAAGATATTGTAAAAGAGGAAAACTAAGTCATACTTTCAAATTTGGATGTGATTTTGAAAGTCGAGGTACACGTTTATTTCCATTCATTTGGTACCTGAATATTTATGCTGCTTGTGGTCTTGGGATGATGATTTCTTCACAAGTAGTCACCAGGGGGAAGAGTCAAGATGGCAGAGTAGAAAGACTAACATATGCTAGCTCTGAACCCACAGCCCATAATTACCTATAAAAAGAACTCCCAACAAATTCTGGAACAGTGGAAGCCACACAGCAACAGGGTGAAGGAGATTTCCATTCCAGAGAGCCCTGAAAAACCGATTCCAAAGGTCCGTCACACAACACACGGGAGCGGAGCCCAGCCCTGCCCTGGCCATGCACACAGAGAGGAGCAAGCAGATCCAAGCAGGCTTGAGGGATGAAATCTCCAGTGGCCACAAAGGTCCCTCCACCCACAAATGCACAGGTCAGTGAGAGAGATGTCTTGACGGGCTGAGAGGGGAGTGGGGTATCTCCATGACTTGGGCCCCCTCAGGAGGCAGCGGCAGAGGCAGTGGGTGGCCAGAGGTTCCCAGAGCAGGCAGGAGCTGGGGTCCATTATGGAAACTCTCCCCATAAAGCCCCTGAGGGAACTGAGCCTGGGAGGCAGCCCTGCCACCACCTGAGCACCAGAACTTAAGCACCCATTGAATAGCAGCCAGGCCTGGTGCTGAAAGCCCTGAGGTTGGGGAGCAGCATTTGAATCTCAGATCTCAAGCACTAGCTGGGCAGATCTAAGTGGGGGTGGACAGGAATCTCAGAAGTCAAGTAACTGGTTGGGAAAATGCCCAGAAAAGGGAAAAAAATAAGAGCATAGAAGGTTACTTTCTTAGTGACCAGATGTTTCCGCCCTTCTTCTCTGATGAGGAAGAACAATGCTTACCATCAGGGAAAGCATAGAAGTCAAGTCCTCTGTATTCCAAACATCTGTAATAGATATCCAATGGGCTCAGGTCATGGAAGAGCTCAAAAAGGATTTTGAAAATCAAGTTAGACAGGTGGAGGAAAAACTGGGAAGACAAATGAGAGAGATGCAAGAAAAGCATGAAAAACAGGTCAATACCTTGATAAAGAAGACCCAAAAAAATACTGAAGAAAATAACACCTTGAAAAATAGGCTAACTCAATTGGCAAAAGAGGTTCAAAAAGTCAATGAGAAGAAGAATGCTTTCAAAAGCAGAATTAGCCAAGTGGAAAAAGAGGTGCAAAAGCTCACTGAAGAAAATAGTTCTCTCAAAATTAGAATGGAACAGATGGAGGCTAATGACTTTCTGAGAAACCAAGAAATCACAAAACAAAACCAAAAGAATGACAAAATGGAAGAGAATGTGAAATATCTCATTGGAAAAATAACTGACATGGAAAATAGATCCAGGAGAGACAATTTAAAAATTATGGGACTAAGTGAAAGCCATGATCAAAAAAAGAGCCTAGACATCCTTCATGAAATTATCCTGATATTCTAGAATCAGAGGGCAAAATAAGTATTCAAGGAATCCACTAATGACTGCCTGAAAGACATCCAAAAAGAGAAACTCCTAGGAGCATGGTGGCCAAATTCCAGAGTTCCTAGGTGAAGGAGAAAATATTGCAAGGAGCTAGAAAGAAACAATTCCAGTATTGTGAAAATACAATCAGGATAACACAAGATCTAGCAGCTTCTACATTAAGGGATCGAAGGGCATGGAATAGGATATTCCAGAAGTCAAAGGAACTAGCACTAAAACCAAGAATCACCTACCCAGCAAAACAGAGCGTAATACTTCAGGGGAAAATATGATCTCTCAATGAAATAAAGGACTTTCAAGCATTCTTGATGAAAAGACCAGAGCTGGAAAAAAAAAATTTGACTTTCAAACACAAGAATGAGAAGAAGCATGAAAAGGTGAACAGCAAAGAGAAGTCATAAAGGACTTACCAAAGTTGATCTTTTTATATTCCTATATGGAAAGACAATATTTGTAACTCTTGAAACGTTTCAGTATCTGCATAGTTGGTGGGATTACACACACACACACACACACACACACACACCCTCACACATACATGTACACGTGTGCGCACACATACACACATGCTCATACACACAGAGACAGCACAGAGTGAATTGAATAAGAGGGGATCATATCTTAAAAAAAATCAAGGTAAATGGTGAGAGAGAAATGTAGTGGGAGGAGAGAGGGTGAAACAGAACGGGGTAAATTATCTCTCATAGAAGAGGCAAGCAGGAGACTTCTTAGTGGATGGAAAAAGAGGAGAGCTAAGAAAAAAAAACATGAAGTTTACTCTCATCACATTCGACTAAAGGAAGGAATAAAATGCACACTCATTTTGGTATGAAAACCTATCTTACAATACAGGAAATTGGGGGAGAAGGAGATAAGCAGGGTAGGGGGGGATGATGGAAGGGAG
>CM053772.1:97329102-97351234 GCA_028658325.1 Potorous gilbertii | reverse complement strand
CATGGCCTGAGCCCATTGGATATCTATTTCAGATGTTTGGGGTACAGAGGCCTTGACTCCTATGTCTTTACCTGATGGCAAGCACCATTCCTCCTCGTCAGAGAGGAAGGGCGGAATCATCTGGTCACCAAGAAAGTAACCTTGTATGGTCTTATTTTTTTTCCCTTTTCTGGGCATTTTCCCAGCTAGTTACTTGACTTCTGAGATTCCTGTCCACCCCCACCTAGATCTGCCCAGCTAGTGCTTGGGGTCTGAGATTCAAATGCTGCTCCCCAGCCTCAGGGCTTTTGGCAGCACGGCTGGCTGCTATTCAATGGAAGCTTAAGTTCTGGTGCTCAGGTGGGGGCAGGCCACCTCCCAGGCCCAGTTCCCTCAGGGGGTTTATGCAGAGACCTTTTGTAATGGAGCTGCCGAGCTCCTGCCTATTCTGGGAGTCTCTGGCTACCTTCTGCCTCTGTCTCTGCCACAGCGGCTGCCTCCCAAGGGGGCTTGAGTCCTGGAGACACCCTGCTCCCCTCTCAGCCCGTCTCTCTCACTGACCTGTGAGTCCGTGGGTGGAGAGACCTTCATGGCTGCTGGAGATTCAGTCCCTGAAGCCTGCTCGGATCTGCTCGCTCCTCTCAGTGCCGCGTGGCCATGGCAGGGCAGGGCTCCGCTCCAGTCTGGTGCACAATGGACCTTTGGGATCGGTTTTTCAGGGCGCTCTGGAATGGAAATCTCCTTCACTGTGTTGCTGTGTGGCTTCCACTGTTCCAGAATTTGTTGGGAGTTCTTTTTAGAGGAAATCCATGGGCTGTGGGTTTGGAACTAGCATATGTGAGTCTTTCTACTTCGCCATCTTGGCTCCACCCCTGGTTGATGGATATTTAATATAGTCTTCTTCTCCTCCTGCTGAGAATGTGGCTGGATCACAAGACTCAGTCACTTCAAGGCATCTGGGCGGGTAAAGCCATTTTCCATCCAGACCTCTCTGGCTATTTTTCTCCCTCATGTGTTGTATCACCCTAATGTCTAATGGAAGGGATCAAAGATCATAGCCCCTTCCCCCAGCAAAGTACTCATCAATATTGGATTCTGTTTATACTCTAAAGATAAATCAGGTTTCCTGTTTGGTGGGGCCACATCCAGCTAAGTTAAGGAGCAGGTGTCTTGTGGGCTAGGAATAATCTTATCACTCAGTCATGTCCTTCAAAGACTGACTGATATTTTCAGGAATGGATTCTTAACAGAAATTCGAGGAGAAGGATGATTCACAAATTAATAGTTAGTTATTAATATAACAATATAATATTCATTTTTTCAGTACCTAATAGTTGTGCTTCATCTTTCTATATGGAATATTTTCCAAACTTTAAAGTACTATGCAAATATAAACTATTGTTAGAATGATCAGTTACTGATTTGATATTGATGATTTATGTTGTTTTCTTCTTTTTCTCTTCTTTCCTCCTCCTTCTCTTTCTTTTTCTGCATTCAGAAAGAAAAGAAGATGATTTTTGAGGGAAAAGTAATGGAAATCATAGACAACTATTTATGGACTCATACTGTGCTACCTTTCTCACCTGAAGCCTAAAGTGTCTATGGGTACCAGGGAAGAGGATAGGAGACATATTCATCAGTCACTCACCTGAAGCACAGATCTTTTCTAGTTAGTTCTTAAAGGAAGTCAGTGATTTAACCAATTACTTAATAAACAAATATTTTAAAATGCCTGCTCTGCACCAGGACAGGCTCAGGAAATACAAAGACAAAACTAAAGAGTCTCTTCCCTAAAGTACTTTTTATACTCTGTTTGTAAAGACAACATGCATACAAGTGTATAAAATATAGAAAATGTATGTAAAATAGATGAAATATAATTTGGGGGGCAAGGCACTAACAGCTGTGGTGATTGGTAAGGGCTTCATGTATTTGTTGTCCCTTTTTTATGGTTTTGAAGGAAAGTGGGAATTCTAAAGGAGCAGAGATGAGAAAAGGGTTCATTTCAGGTACAGAGGACAGTTAGCCAGAAGAAAGGCATGGAGATGGAAGATTCAGCACTTTCCTAAATATATCCAGTAAAATTTGGGGCAGTCAATAGAGCAACAGGCATGGAGTCAAGAAGACTTATGTTCCTGAGTTAAAATCTGACCTCAGAAACTTACTAGCTGTGTTATCCTGAGCAACTCACTCAACACTGTTTGTCTCAATTTCCCTATCTGTAAAATAAATTGGAGAAGGAAATAGAAAACCACTATAATATCTTTGCCAAGAAAACCCCAAAAAGGAATATACAGGGCCAAACACGAGTGAAAACACTAAATAACAGCAGCAAAAAGCACCGTTACTTCCCATTTCAGATTCTCCCCTACTTCACTGAAACACAGAAAGAGCAGTGGCTACAATGATATTTCTTCCATGTGGAAGATGGGTTATAATAGCTAGCTAAGGTTGGGGTGATCCTGCAACCCTTTGCTGCAGACCATTGTAACATCGGTATTAGAAAAATAACTAAATTATCCCAAATGTCATTGATAATCTTAATTGTATGATGAAGTGTTTATGTGTAAGGCATATTAAATGTACTACTTGGATGTTGTTCACATATGAATTTTAATTTGTTCTTTGTATTTTCTGAAATTTCTGAAATTTTCTCATCCAGAGACTGAGATGCTTAACTCTTATGCAGACACCTTTTTCTGGTACCAGGACCCTACCAATTATCTGCTATCAGCAAGATGGATAATAAAAAAAAATTCCCGAAGGAAATCATTTCTGGGTATTTTTATAACAGCTATTTTTAGGAAAAGTTTAATTTTCTGAATTTTTTCCACAAAAACATTCTTCATGTGTCCTGTGTCTCATCATTTCAAAGACTAAAAGGACACCATTTCCATGAAAACCATTAGCTGAGGGAAAAAAAATATGGTCACAAATCTTTGTACCCATGTCACTAAGAACAAAAATACACAATATGTTGCTCAAAATGGTAACTACTACCAGCTGTAAGTGAATATTTATAATGCAAAATAATCCCTCTGTGGTGTTCCAGATGCAATATGGTCTGGATGGCTACCCAGAGCCAAAATAACTCTTTCAGAGTAAGGTCAGAAGAGTAGGAGGATATAATTTTTCTTACTGTAGGGAATGATAACAACTTCCTTACACTTAGGGTGGGTAAGGAGCAGAGAGTGGTAAGGGAGCACTATTGTAAGAAGTATTAACCTCAAATCATCTGCAACAAATTCCCCAAATTTATAAATCTCACTATTTCAGATTCTCCAGTAATCATGAATTAAATTATGTGAGGGATTTATACTGGAAATGAAAGACAAACATGATCTATACTTGATAGCAAATAAGTTTATTACTGAATGTACGCTGTTTGGTAAGTCAGGAAAATCTAATGGAATTGTTCTATCTCAAAGGTTGGGCATTTACTCATAGTTTTAAGCCATCTCCTTTCCTTTAACACTAGTATTCTCAAAAGCAATTTAATATTAAATGTAGGAATGTTAATTATGCCTGCATACCCCAAATTGCTCCTTACTGATGCTTATAGTTACATTTTTCTGCTGTTGTATTTTTATGCAGATATAATATGTAGCTACTTGGCACAATTGAAAGAACATTGGACCAGAACCTTGAATTTGAATCTCAGGTATAAAAGTTAGTGTCCATGTAACAATGGGCAAGCCCTTATCTTCTCTGAGTCTCATTTTCCTTATATAAAATATTGAGATAATACTTATCTCACCTATATTTCCTTACCTCTAAAGTAGAGACAACTCTACTACTTTAGGTCTACTAAAAAGAATGTTGTCTTGATTTCCATGTTCATTTCTTGTTTTCCATGGAATGAACTCCTTTAAAAGTCTTCTTTCATTAAAAGACAAGGACTGCACCTATAATTCCACAGATATGGAGAGGTCAAAGGTGAATAAACTCTTTATCAATTAAGGTTAACATGCCCACTGGACATTATATTCTTAAAGACATGTTTAAAACATAGAGAGATTTTTTTTTACTTTTCCCAGGCCCATAGTTAGTATATATCAAAGATGGGACCAGAATTGAGGGCTTCTTGGCTGGAAGGCCAACTCAGAACTCACCATGTCACATAATCTCTCTTCAAAACTCCTCAAAATGGCCATGGATAAAAGGTGTCACCACTTTCTCTCTTCTCACATTTCCTAACCCCATACAGTATGGCTTCTGAGCATATCACTTCACCAAAACCACTGTCTCCAAAGTTACCATTGATTGCTTAGTTGACAAATTCAGTGGCCTTTTCCCAGTCTTCATTCTGTTTTCATTTCTCTACCACCTTTGGCGCTGTTGATTACCCTGTCTCTTCCTTGACACTCTCTTCTCTCTAGGTTTTTGGGCCACTTTCTCCTGGTTCTGCTCCTATTTATCTGACCATAACTTCTCAGTCTCTAACCATCAGACATCTACAATTAGACATCGTATAGACTTTATAAATTAAACATGTGCAAAACAGAGCTCATTAATTTTCCCCTTACATCCTCCCTCTCGTACCTTTTATATTACTGTATCAGGAAGCAACAGCTGCCTTGTACTTGCAAAGTAGAAGTCATGCTTGACTCCTCACTGTCTCTCACTCCCACATAGCTATTCTGCCAAGGTCTGTCATTTTGACCTTTGCAGCATCTCTTGAATACCCTCCCTTCTATCCTCTTACATTGCCATCATTGTAGTACAGGTTCTTATCACCTCATGCTGAGACCATTATAATAGCCTGACGTTGGGTCTACCTGCCTTAATTCTCCTTCTACTACAATTCAACTTCAATTGAATCACTGAATGAATTTTCCTAAAGTACAAGTATGACTATGTCACACACACCGAACCCACATAAACTCAATATACTAATTGCTAATGGGATCAAATACAAATTCCTCTGTTTGATATTCAAAGTCTTTCATAACCTACTCCCTCCTACCTTTAAAATCCTCTTGTATCTTACTTTCTACAGGTAGTCTTTAATTCAGTGACACTGGTTTCCTGCCTGTTCCATAAACAAGATACTTCATCTTTCTGACTCCAGTCATTTTTTCTGGATTTCCCCTCATACCTGGAAAAACTCTTGCTTCTCAACTCTACCTACTAACTTCCATGATTTCCTTTAAGTTCCAGATAAAATACCATATTTTATAGAAAGTCTTTCCCAATACATTTTAATTCTCATGCCTTCATCTCTAAATTAGATCTTATTCATCTTGCATATAGCTTGCTTTGTATGTATTTGTTTACAAGTTGTCTCCCTCATTAGATTGTACACTTCTTGAGGGCAGGGATTATCTTTTGCTTTTTGTATCCCCAGAATTTAGCACAGTGCCTGACACATATTAAGTCCAAGTACTAAATAAATATTTATAGATTCCTCTTTATTCATGGTTGAATTAATAACTACTGGTTTCTGTCCATACAAGAAAAAAAATGACTTTTCCAACTATTGCATTTGGGAAACATACTGAGAGTTACTGAAAGTAGATTTTTTTCTTTCACTAGCAAATGGTTGTAACTTTTTGCCCAGAAATTGAATTGTAAGTAGATACAATAGTTTGTACGACAACTTATCTTTCTTCTTTTTCTGGAGGGAGAGGGGTATTCATTATTTCAATGGTGCTTGTATTTCACAAAAGGAGAATATTTTAAAGCTTTTTCAAATATTAAATATTTGTTAGCTGTCTACTTTTCAAAAGAGGACACTATCTTCTATAGAAATTAGAGTAGGAGTAAAAAAAATATAGTCCAGAAGATTTAGAAAGCATATTATATTAATTAATCTTTTGGAAAATTCAAACTTAGGCAAGTTTTTTTAAAAAGTGTTTTTCTTTAAGAAAATGCTTGCAAAAAGTGTGGACTGGATTAAATGAGGTAATATTTGTATATATCTTTGTAATGCTAACTTTGTAATGCTAGCTATACATATCAGTAATTATTACTGTAATATAACAACACTAGCATTATCACCATTTTATCCATAAGTGTCGTCAGATACATACACAGAGTCTCATTGTTCCTATTCAGAGCAAAGAAAGGCAGTGAAATCTCTTGGTAACTATACTAAATATTCTACTGTACAAAGATCAGTCTAACAAAAAACATCATAAAATCTTTAAAATTAATCAATATTTATCAAGCTGTAATAATATACTACACTTTTGTAATAAGGTCTATAATATTTTCAAGCAAATGTGTTTTTCCCATTAATTAATCAATTCTCAATGCCTATCACTGCAGTTGAATTTCTCAGTTACTTTGAAAAGCAGTGCTACATCATCCTTTGGTGAATTTGTCCCTAAAGTACTACATAAGCAAGCTCCTCATCACTTTTATTTTAACCTTTAGAATTTGAATTCAGTTAGGAAATGTCATTCTTTTATCAAGGTCAAAACAACTCAATATTCTGCATTCTTCACCTGTTTTCTGAAGATCTCCTTGTGACTGCCTGGCGAACATTTTTTTTAAACCTATGACAGATATGGAGCATGTAGGATCCTGAAAGTTTAAGTGATTTCCTAAAGGTTTTGTTCAGACTTAGAGGTGAAATCAGGAAAAGAAGTCTTTAATTTCTTGGTCTCATTCTTACCCTTGGACTCTCAGTCCAAGGACACAACACTGAAATAAGATTGTAAGATTGCAATGAAGTCTCTCCTGAGATTGAGTCAAAGATACCTGAATGACCAACCTTCTTGCCTGCTCCTTTTTCAAGAATTTGCTCATTGGTTAATAATTGCAAGGTTATATAGTATCCAAAATACATAGATTATGAGAAATTGTATACTTGGGGTTGAGTTTTATTCTATGAGTAAAGAAGTTTCTTTTACTACATGTACTATTAAGTTCTGTTCTCAGAGCTATTTCTCATTGACAATGTCAATGTATTTATTTTTTGTTAAGCTTAGTATGAGGAGAGTCCAGGCTTTAGCTCATGATATTTATGGCATCATTTCTTTTCTCTCATGTCACAAAAATCTAGTTCCTACAACTCACCCACATTTTGTTAATGCTTGTAAAATGTGTGTCACTGGAATCTTTGCAGAATGGTAAATTTTTTTCCTTATGATTCATTAGTTGATCTTTAACTCAGATAAAGCAGTCAGAATAAGTATTATTATGATATAAAATAATGGAATATGAATATTTGTTTAAAAGCAAGGTGTGAAGATTAAATTAGTGTGGTATAATGACCTCAGATCTTTAAAAAAAAATCTATGTGGTAGAGTGGAAAGACCCTAAGCTTGGATTCACAGGATTTGAGTTCCAATCTTAAATACTGACTCTGTCATCTTCTAGCTGTATGATCTTGGACAAGTCATTGAATGTTTGGGACCGTAGTTTCCTCACTTATAAAGGAAGGGTGGTGAACTTGGTCAGTTCTAAGGTCTCTTTAATGGTTTGTATGTGTGCACATATGTGAAATATCATTTGCTTTTATTAATAGAGTCACAATTAGTAAATCTTATTTTGAGGGCAATTTATTTGATTTTGGGAAAAGGAGAACAAAAATCTTAGAGGTGCTGAGGTATTACTCTTCCTACATATGCTTTTAGCAGATAGCAAAAAGAAGTAATGGGAGTAGAAGAGATTACTGAAATGGTGAGTCAGTATATTCAAAGGAGGCAAAGAATGAAATACTAATAAATTCAATTTGGTTCAATCAATCCAATTCAATTAAATAAGACTATAAACTAGGTGTTGAAGTTATTGAGGGTAGAAGAATAATAATATGGCAATTCAGTGTTGACAGCATAGGTGCTATCAACAAGATAGAATTTTCCAAAAGGTAAAGTAACTGCTGTTTGGGGAGAGGAGAGTCATGATGTGAAAGTAGTATTGGAGAGGATGGAGTTTTCTAACTTCTCTGGATCCTGTCTGTCAGAGAAGAACAAATGGCTTTGAAGAGAGTGTCAAGAGTTATGGTTTCTTGAGATGATGTGTCTAGTGAGCATTGTAAGGTTGATAGATTCCCTTAGATTTCAAGGCCTGAGACACAGACTTTCATTTTATCTTTCTAGGAAGTAGGTCAACATGCCATTTTGGTGTCATTTACAAAGCATACTTCCTGCACTCTGTCCCTTTCCCAGGTCCCATTCTCAAAGTCTATTCTGCTCTATTTGTTATCATCCTTTAAACTCCTAGAAAACTGGACCTATCGTTTTTGCTTGTTTATTATATTTTTATCATTTAATGCAGTATTTGACACATATCAGTTGCTTAATAATTTTTCCCATCCATTCACTCAATTCATATCACCAAATTATCTAATTAACATTTTTATAGATAAAATCTATATAGGGTTTTGTGGTTTGCAAAGTACTTTATATGGTGTTACCCATGTGTAGATCCCATCAGTATGAGTGACGTCATCTTAACTTGTTGTTGTTTGCCTTTTGTTCTCAGAGGAAAACATGACCTTAGGAAGATGATGCTATGACTTGCAACTGAATTGGATTTAAGTGAGGCAGGGCTGTGCAAACTCACCAGCCTTACTTTCTCTTCCAGAGCCATCTTGGTCCAATGGAAAGATATAAGTCAGGACAACTGGAAATGACCACCTACCAATTAGTAAACTGATAGTATCAGACCTCCAATTACATATGCATTATCTCTTTGAATTTTCACAGCAATCCTGGGGAGTAAGAGGAATTATTATTCTTATTTTATAGATGAAGATATTCATGTGGAAAGAGATTTAGTTGATCGTCATGGTTTATACAGTAGCAAATTCATGAGGAAGGATTTATACAAAGCTGCCTTTGTGAATTTAGAACAGGGAAGGATTTTAGAGATCATCTACTCCTACCTCTTCATTTTATAGAAAGTAACTTAAGTACAGAAAGGGACAGAGATTTACATTACTAAATTCACAAATCTAGTAAGTGGAAGAGTCAATTTTCAAATCTCTGACCCTACATGCAGTTATCTCTGCACCCACTTGAGTGGAGAAGTATCTCTCTTTACCTCCACCTCTTGGAAACCTTGGTTCCTTCCAGAGGTAAGTCAATAGCTATCTTCTTCCAAAGACCTTTTCTGATTCCTCCCAACTTTGTTCTCTGAAAATCATTTATTTTGCATGTGATCTATGTTACATCTGTGACTATTCTGTGTTCCCCAAATTGAATATAAACTTCCAGAGAATTGACTCTCATATTTGTAACCAGTAAATAGAACAGTGAGATAGTTAGGTGAGCCTGAAGTCAGGAAGACCTAAGTTCAAATGCAACCTCAGACACTTACTAGGTATGTGATCCTGGATAAGTCACTTTATCTTTGTTTGTCTTGATCCAGTGGAGAAAGAAATGGTAAACTATTCTAGTATCTTTGCAAAGAAAACTCCATTTGGTGTCACAAAGAATAAGACATGACTGAAAGAACGAATAACAACAAATGATATATAATAGGTGGAAAATGAATAAATTCTTCTTCCTTGATTGATTAGTTGATTGGTTGCAGAGAGGATATTAGAAAGTGGAGAAAAGAGACTGAGGGATAGGTTTAAGTTTGCTATAGTGGACAAGTTGGGGAGACAGAGGCATTAGCATGTATCTCACCTCATCTTTTATTACTGGTCCCTTCAATGTATTTACCACTGATTTTGGAAGTATCAGATAGCATAAGTTTACAAACTTTATATTACTTCAGTGGTGGAGGATTCCAAAAGAGTTTACCTTTCCATGGCAAAATGGAAAAAAATAATGGAAATTGGAGATTGGTGGCATCAAGAGACAGAAAATCAGAAAAGAAGGGAAAGACTAGTGTTAAAATAAGGGAAAGTATTTCTCTAGAGGAAGGAATGAAATCATCTGGAAATAATCTTGTCCCCCTACTATATTTGTATCTGAGTCAGAGTTCTGACTGCCCTGCTCAAGTTCTGGCTCTGTATAAAAGTTTCTATTTTAAAGTTCTTCCTTTCCCTTAAAAACACTTGCTTTAAGCTAGAAAAACTCAGCTTCTAAAACAACAAATCATGCCATTCCTTTGAGTGTCACATAATAAATCTTTGTGTCCATATCTACATATGCTCATGAACACTTGGGGAAAGAAGCACTCAAAACTAAAGCTGGAAATATACATAGCACTACAGCATAATAGAGCATAATATAATTTGCAGTGATGAATAAGGATGGTTGTGCAAAGTTGCCAAGCAAAAAGTGATTGACAAAGGGGCTATATATGGTGTTCAGACAGGACCAGCTCCTCTTGTCTGAGGCCTTGTTGAGTCATTTTCAGGGCTGCTCATCCACCTTTGGTGTCCACCTGTCACCCAACTCTCAACTGTGACTCCGAAAAGCTGTAACATATGTTCAGCTGCCATAGCCCAATAAAAATACATCTTGAAGTTAATAAGCATCTAGGTAATACTATAATGTACAGAATATTAGGCATGGAATCAGGACGACTCATCTTTCTGAGTTTAAATCTGGTCTCAGACGCTTACTCATTGTTTGACCCTGGGTAAGTTACTTAACTCTGTTTGCTTCAGTTCCTCCTCTATAAGAAGAGTTAGAGAAGGAAAGGCAAATCATACCTGTATCTCTGCCAAGGAAACTCCAAATAGGGTCGTGAAGAGTTGGACATGATTGAAAACACATGAACAACAATGAAAGTGAGGTTACCTGAAAGGCCTCAAAACCATTGGTGAATTAGAGGACGTCTACCCCAAGCATGTGAAGACTTTCCCTGACAGAATGAGTATACGAGGACAGGTTATTCCAAGGGACATAAGAGTGGCTTCAGCAGGCTCTGTGAAATGCTTAGAGCTTGGTCAGACATCAAAGATGCCATTCCAGGCTATCACCAACCATCTTGATTTTTACCCTGACACAAGACTTCAGGGATTCTGGAAGAGAGACTGAAACTAGCAACATTGTCCAACTCTGTCTCACTTGAATCCAATTCAGGTATGGATCAAGGCATCACCCCATGATGTCATTGGTTCTTTTTGAAAACAAAGGATGAATAATAACAACAACTGACAAAAAGCAAGTCAGTAAAGATCAAAGCCTGGGGAAGTTTTGGGTAACGTGTTGAAATTGGGCCCAGAAGATTGTGTTTTATTGCCAAGCTTTGTTGATTGACTATCAACCTGAGTTTAGGAATGTCACCTAACTCCTGAGGCATCGAGGTGGCACAGTGAGTAGAATTCTAGATTTGAAGCCAGGAAGTTATGAGTTCAAATCCAGTCTCAGATACTCATTAACTGTGGGGCCTAAGCAAGTCATTTAACCTCTATCTTCCTCCATCACAAAATGGGGATCATGATACCATCTACTTTACAAATGAGGATCAAATGAGATGTAAAGTCTTTAGCGTAGAGTTTGGTACCCGAGAGATAGTACTTAATAAATGCGTGTTCCTTTTCATTTCCTCTCAGGTCTCACTAAGCTTGCCAAATTACAGGACAGTCAAATTGACCTTCTGATCTGAGATATATATATATATACATATATATATATATATGTATATATATATACATATATATATCATATATATCATATATATATATCATATATATCATATATATATCAGATCTATATAGATACATATATATAATATATAAAGAAAATATTTTCATTATCTTCACTGTGAACTCTGTTGTACAATTTTTGTATTATTACTTTTACAGCCTAACATGACCTTGGACCAATATGACAAAGGATAAAGATTTCTCTGTAAAGCGTCTCATACATTTGTATTATTTTATAGCATCATAATTATTATATTGGCAGACTTTTGCATTATTGCTTGAAAACAAACCGAAGTAAATCTATTTCCTATTTTTTTTTTGAAATGTCCCTAGTCCTAAAGAGAAATGTCTATATTGAAATCACTTTAACAAGTCAACCTGGAATTATTAAGTGCCTTCTCATTCAGTTCTTCAGTTGTGTCTGACCCTTTGTATTCCTCTGGATGATAGGATGCCTCTGTTGTCCATGGGGTTTTCTTGGCAAATATAATTTTTTTGTCATTTCCTTCTCCTCCATTGGGTTAAGGTAAATAGAGGCTAAGTGACTTGCTCAGGGTCACACAGAGGGTGACTAAATCTGGATTTGAATTCAGGTCTTCCTGAGTCCAGGCCTAGCACTCTATATACTGAGCTACCAAGAAGTCTTGTTATTAAGTATCTACACCATGCCAAATGCTGTACTAATTGCTAAGGATGCAAAGAAGGACAAAAGACAGACCTTACTCACAAGAAGTTTTGAATCTAATGGGGAAGATATGCAAGCAATTATGTACAAATAAAACATATAAAGAATATGTTTGAGATAATCTCAGAAGGATGACATTAAGATGTAGGAAAAGTGAGAAAGGAATCTTAAAGAATTTATGACTTTAGCTAAGAATTGAAGGAAGCCAGAAAAACTTAAAGGTAGGAGAGAAGAAAATTCTAGTTATGGGGGACAGCCAATGAAAATTCTCCATCAAGTGATGATGTGTCTCATTTAAGGAATGGCAAAGACATTGGTACCACTGAAATGCAAAGTGAATGGAGGGGAATGAGATGTAAGAGCCCTAGAAAAGTGGAAACAGGGCAGGTTAGGAAGGGCATTAAAAGTCAAATAGAGGATTTTATGTTTAGTCTCAAAGGTAATAGAAAGTCATTGGAATTTATTAAATAAAACCATGATGTGTCTGACATGGACACAAATACACACACATATATATACATAATTGTATACATATCTACACATACATATATATGTAAATGTATATATATATATGTATATGATTTTTTGGGGGGGTAGACAAGGCAATTGAGGTTGATTTGCCCAAAGTCATACACACTTTCCCAAGCTAGCAAGTGTCAAATGTCTGAGGTCAGATTGGAGCTCAGGTCCTCATGACTTCAGGGCCAGGGCTATATCCACCTCACCACTTAGCTGCCTTTTTTTTTAAAATAATAATATTCCCAAAGCAGCATTTATTTAATCCAATGAATTCCAAAACATTGATTTAAAAGTCTTGTGTTTCACAATCATCAACCTTGATTGACATGAGCTCACATATGGCACTCGCTGTCAGAATATACAAGGACAACACTCAAAGAGCTACCAAAATATATACTACTAATCATAATTATCCATGATTCCTAAAGAATCACAATCTAAAAAGATTATTTGACAGCTAAGTGGAGGATGACCTGGGGTGTGGAGAGACTTGGGGCAAGTTTGCTTGGTTACTGTCCTTCATTCTCGAGGATGACCAGAATGACATCACCAAGATAATGAAATTTCAGTGTGTCTGACTGTGGCTGAACAGACCAGTATGAGCTTATAATGCTCTACCACAGGTTGGGCATCGATAGTCCGCGTGAATATTTGGGGAGGATACTCCAAATTTGTGCATCCTACGTTTACTTTGTGCTGTGTCAATTCTGCTTCGCTCATAGAGCACAACACCCTTTCTGATGTGGGCACACCATGCTGCATGGTCCTGTGCCAGTGTCTCCCATTTTGCATAGTAAAATCCAAAGTTCTTGAGAGAGATCTTGAGGGTGTCACTTCTGACCACCATGTGATCACCTGCCCAATGTGAGTTCTCCATAATAAATCTTTTGGCAAGAGTACATTTTGCATTTGAATAACATGGCCAACCCATCAGAGTTGTGCTCTCTGAATCATAGGTTGAATTCTTGGCAGTTCAGCTTGAGCAAGGACTTCAATGTCTGCTATCTTATCCTGTGAGGTGATCCTCATAATCTTCCTAAGACAATTCAAATGAAAGTGATTCAGTTTCCTGGCATGGTGCTGGTAGACCTGTCCATGTTTCACAGGCATACAATCGATTCAGCACAATGGCTCAGTAAACCCTAAGTTTGGAACCTCCCCAATGCTAAACTTCGGCAATGTGTGCATCAACTTCATTGTTAATGTGTACATCCCTGGAAAGTACAGTACCAAAGCAAGCAATATTATCTACAGCATTCAAAATTTCTCCATTTGTTTTAACCGATGGTTCCACATATGGATGGTGTGCTGGTAGCTGATGGAGCACCTGTGTTTTCTTGGGGCTAATTATTAGGCCAGAATTAGTACAGGGAGCAGATAATCAGAGGCTACATAGAGTGTACAATCACCTGCAAACAGAAAATCATGCACCAACACTCCCTCCACTTTGGTCTTGGTTTGTAGTCTTTAGAAATTGAAGAACTTACCAATCAGTACGGTAGTTGACCTTGATGCCATGTTCATCCTCAATGCAAGCATTTGACAACATGGCTGAAAACATCAAGCTGAAAAGCATGGGAGCAAGCACACAGCCCTGTTTCACTCCATTGGTGACTGGGAGGAGCATTGTCCAATATCTAGAACCCGGGCAAACATGCCATCATGAAATTGATGCACAATATTGATGAACTTCTCCAGGCAACCACATTTTGACATAATTTTCCATAAATTCTCATGACTAACAGTGTCAAAGGCCTTGGTGAGATATACAAATGCTGTGTACAGACCTCTGTTGTGCTCCTGGCATTTCTCCTGGAGTTGTCAGCCAGCAAACACCACATCGACTGTTCCTCAGTCCTTTCTGAAACCATACTGACTCTCAGGTATATGACCATCTTCCAGGTGAAGGATCAGCATATTAGGAAGGACTCTAGCAAAACTTTTGACAGCTGAGAGAGAGAGAGACCCCCCTGTGATTGTTGCAGGGCAGTCTATACCCTTTACCTTTATAGAGATGGACAATGGAGGCATCCTTGAACTCCTGGGGGATCACCTCCTCTTGCCATATAACCTGGAAAATTTCAGTCAGTTTTTGTATGAGCAATGATTCCCCTAACTTGTAAATCTCAGGTGAAACAGAATCAGCACCAGGTGCTTTGCCACATGAAAGGACCCTAATGGCCCTCAAAACCTCTTCTTCATTTGGAAGTTCAGCTAAGGAGGGATTGGCTTCAACCTGAGGCAAATGATCCATGGCCTCAGCTTTGATTGATGATGATCTGTTGAGAACAGTATGGAGGTGTTCAGCCCATCTCTCTAACATCATGTCCTTATCACTAATCAATGTGGCTCCATCAGCACTGAGTACTTGTGATGCACCATAGAATTATGGTCCAAAAATAGCTTTCAGGGAATCATAAAATCACTTTGGATTGTTACTGTCTGCATAAAACTGAATTTCATCTGCCTTCTTACTGAACCAGGAATTCTGCATGTCTCTAAACTTTGCTTGTACTTTGCTTTTGATGGAATGCTGCCTTCTTAGGGGTAGATTAACTGTCCTGCTATTATATCCTATGGAGTTCTCATTTTTCATTTAGCAGCTTCTGAATTTCTGCATCATTTTCATCAAACCAGTCTTGGTGTTTGCAAGTATTCTGACCCAGATGAGCAGATGTACTGCTATAAACCCTCTGAAAGCTGCCCACTCCTTTTCTGCTCCACTATTATCAACTATGTGTTGGCTCAGCTTTCCCTCCAAGTTAGCAACAAATTTTTCACACTCAGAGAAGAACTCTAATTTGTTGACATTAATTATTCTGGTAGTCATTTTGCCTTGGGGATAGCACTTTTGATGAACATGTATATTTAGCTTGGAAAGGATAAGTGTATGGTCAGTCCAGCACTCTGCACCACACATCGCCTTTTTCACTCTCACATCTTGTCTATCTCTTCTTCTTACAATCACATAGTCTATTAGGTACTAATGTTTGCTGTGAGGATGCATCCATGAAATTTTATTGAATTTAGACAAGTGGAAAACAGTGTTGGTGATGAGAAGGTCATGTGATGCACAAGTCTTCAGTAGTAAATGACCATTACTGTTGCTGTTTCCAACTCCATTCCTCCCTAGGACTTCCTGCCAAGTCTGGTAGTCTGAGTCTATTCTAGCATTAAAGTCATCCAGAATTATAAGCCTGTCCTCTTTTGGCACATTGATGATAAGGTTCTCTAGGTCTTCAAAAATTTTTTCCTTTACTTCATCAGGGTTTGTCATGATGGGAGCATAGGCACTGATGATAGGTGGAATGGAGTTTTGAAAGTGGCAATTACATTATCATGAGCCTGTCCATGCACTCCTTTTGGCAGACATACCAGTTTGTTGATCAGATTAGTTTTGATTGCAAAACCCACGCTCGCTTCATGGTACTCTCCTCCACTGCACGCACTCCAGAAAAATGTGTATCCAGCTCCAATTTCAGTAAACTGACATTCATTTGCCAAACTTGTTTCACTCAAAGCTGCTATTTGGATATGAGACCTGTTGAGTTCCCTTGTAACAAGAGCTGTTCACCTTTCAGATCTACTAGATTTTGTGTTGTCTATTTGTGTGCTTATATTCCATGTGTCGATGATGAGTAGAATCATCTTTGCAGATGTTTTTGTACATTTTGTACATTCTTTTGTGTGTTTTGACCTCATAGTGGGATTTCCTGCCTGTCACAGTAATAAAGCCAGAGTTGGGGAAGCAGGCAATCTTTAGGGCACCTTCACTTGCTCCCTTCCTTACACCAGGAAATGAGCAGTGCAATCCTTAAAAGGCTGCTCAGATACCCAGGGGGCTGCTGAGTCTCACTGCTGCTTCCAATAAGAAACGACCCTATGGTCTGGGCCACCTGTGTGCAAGGTTTTGACTCCAACTCCCAGTGTATCCACCCTTGCTGTTTCATCACTTGCCTGTCCACAGGTCTTTGAGGCATAATAGTAAAATGGTATGAGTGATGTCTTTTGATTCCTGTGTAAATTTGGTTTAAGTGAGGCAGAGTTGCATGAAGTCATCAGCCTCACTCTCTCCTTTGGAGTCATCACAGTCTAGTGGTAGGACAGTCAATCAAGATGGCTTGCAATGGCTCAGTATGCAGTGAAAGACTTTAGCATCTTCAGGTCTAACTAAGCTTTATGTGTTCCATATCGCCTGCTTCATCTGCCTTCATGACCATTGGAACAAATTGTTCTCATCCACCCACTCCACCAGAGGAAGTCTTTGCATGCTGGGGATAGGCACCCCCTTAACTCACCAATATGTTTGAGAACCCTTGGTTACCCTCAACCTTGTTTGGCCCAACTGCTGAAACAGTTTACCAGGATTTGGTGGCTGTGCATGCTATAGCTTCTTGGAGTCACAGATGAGAGTTAGATGGAACAGGTAGACACCAAAAGTGGAAAGAGTCCTGAAAAGGGCTTGGCAGCCATCACACCAAAGGTACTAGTCCTTCCTGAAAACAGTCTACGCTGTGCATGAGGTGGCAAGAGCCTGTATCAGGGTCACAGCAGCAGAGAATTAGAGGGGGCAGAATATATAGTATAATTTGTCAAAGTAGAAGAGAAGACTTGGAAAAATTCTGGATATGAGGAAAGGGAGAGAAAGTGGGAGGGAGGGAGGGAAGGAGAGGGAGAAAGGGAGAAGAGAGACAGAGAGACAGAGAGAGAGAGACAGAGAGACACACACACACATACAGAGAGAGAGAGAGAGAGACTGAGAGAAAGTCAAGGATGACTGCTAGGGTTTTAAGCCTAGTTAACTGGGATGATGGTCTTACCTTTAACATTAATATGGATGTAAAGAAGAGGAGAGGATTTAAGGGAATAGGAAATTCTTTTAGTATTAAATAAGTCAAATATAGGATATCTATGGAAAAAACAGTTTAATATGTTCAATAGGGTATTGGAGATGTCAGGTTGTAGGTCAGGAGAGGGATTAGGGTTATATAAACAGATGTTTGAATCATCTAAAAAAAGATGATAACTGAATTCATGAGAGCTGATGAACTCAACAAGTGAAACGGTATAGGGGGAGAAGAGATAAAGGCCAAAAGCAGACCTTTTGGGATGTCCACTGGAGATCAGTTCTACCTGAATGAAAATGCAGAAAAGGAAACTGAGAAAGAGCTGTTACAGATGGGAAAATAATGAGAGAGTTATTTTATAAAAAATTACAGAGAAGAGATTGTGAAGGAGAAAAAGGTGATCAGTAATTCCAAAAGATGCAGAAATGTTAAAAAGTATAAGAATTGATGTAAAGTTACTATGTTTGACAGTTAAGAGATCATTAGTAACTTGAGAGAACAATTTTGGTTGAATGGTAAGGTCAGAAGCCAGATGCAAGATTAAGAAGTAAGTTAGTAAAAAGCACATTTCATTATCAAGTCTACAGTTGTGAAATGCAAAATGCAGTTAAGTGTTGATCTTATGAATAGGTGGAGTAGTTACAAACTTACATGACGGGATTACAAATGAAGGGGTTCTGGTCAGGGATTCATCATATGGACAAATATAGTCATATTACTCCATGGCTTGGAAGATTTTTTTTTGTCTTTTGGAGCTACCTATTACTATTTCTATAGAGATATTAATCCTTTCAAACTAATACACTATTAGATGTGGTAGATTAGTTGAAAGACATGACAGGCTAGAGCAAGAACAGAATGCACATTAAATAGATAGAGGAGGGAGCCAGTCCTGTCAAGGAGTGCAAGAAGGAAAGTTTCTTTAAAACTGGCCTCAACTTTTTTTATACACCATTCTTCCTCTTATCTATCAATGAATCTTATCAATTTTCTTCATACATGACACTCAACCTTCCATCCCCATGTTTTTGTGCTATGAGTTTTGGAATCTATCATTTCCCTCAAAACTCTGCTACCACTAGTGTTTACAAGGGTCTTTTCATTACCCTTTAGCTGTTACGGTTCAATTTTAAAAATGAAACAAAAGAAAAATCTTGTGTTTCTTTAATGTAAATTTTGCTCATACTTTTAAAAATTTATTTGTGGTCTCACTTGATAGAAAGGAAGCTACATGAGGGCAAACATGATTACTATTTTTCTTGTCTCTTAAGGACCTATCATAGCACCTGGCACATTGTAAGTTCGTTTTGATTAGTTGATTGACTTACAGATATAAAAAGACATCAAAAACAAATTCTTCCTACTTTATAATTGTAACTGAGAGAAACAGTGGGATAGTGAAGAAAAAAGCTGATAATTTCCACTTAGAAACTTCTGGATCCAGAATAATAGAATACTAAAATGGACAGAGATCTTTGAGATCACTTAATTGCCTCATTTTACTAATTAGTTAACTGGGGTTCCAAAGTGCTAAGTGACTTGAATGCACTCATTTTGCTTGTCAGAGGCAGAACCAAGGGAAGAAGAAAGATTTCTTGGTTTCCAACACAGTGCTCTTTCCAACAAATGGCTTGTTTTATAAAGAAAAGTCAGCTAGCTGTTTCAAGTTGAGTTAAAAATATGATAGTAAAATGACTGAAAATTCCATTTTCTTTACATAATTAATCAGAGTTTCTTTTTTTAAAAATTGGTTTACACTATTATATTTTTCCAACTATTTAATAATCCTGCTTACCTCCTTACACATTACTTACTATACATTGCAGAAACATATAATGATAATTAGACATGTAGCAAAAATTGAATTTCTATTTTTAAATTAATTTTGAATTTTTATATACTTGTTGAAAGCAAATTAGTGAATTGTTCTATTTATGTAGTACCTTTTCAATGACAAGTCTCAAATCAATTACTTGATGGGAAATATTCATGTTTTCTACGATGGCCCTAATCTGATGTCTCATCTGTCATAGAAATAACCTGGGGATCTCAAAAGTTTGCCTATGGGAAATATTCTCTGCTTAGGCTTACCAACCTGGGAAGTCTTTGAGTATATGCATAGAAAAAAAACTATATCACACACACACATATATACATACATATATGTATGTAGACACACATACGTATATATGCTAACTTTACTCTTGATGCTCAAAATCTATAAGCTGATAACCAGGTGGTAAATTTTTGACCCCAAAATTCACATATGTGGGTGTAAGCATGGAAAAAAGTAATCCTAATCATGAAATAATGGATATTTTGAGGGAAGTGCTACTATTTACATATAGAGTTAAATGTCTCCTCTATAGATGGGTATTTTTCGGCACATAGTCTACCTAGAAAAGACATTTTCTACACAGAGAATTTCTATTGATGCTTCTATTTGCATAAGGCAATGGCATGTGCTATATGGAATAAAGTCCATCCAAAAAGAATGCCTTCTTTTGATATCAGTGGACAACAAAAAGAGATAAACCTAGTAAAACAAGATGAATAATCTATATTGCCCAGATTATGACAATGTACCTGAATGGCAAATCAATTGAATTAGTCTATCAGTGTATCAGTTTTGCATAGGCCCTCTCATTAAACTCAGTTTTGACTAAAAGGAGACTGGGCTATATTGCATTTGGGAAACTTTACTTAGGATTTGGAAAGTTTAATGAACTTATATTTAAACAGTAATGTTCTCTTGCTGATAGCATAGGGTTATGAATCATAGAAAAAAATGATCTCTAAAAAATAATAATCATTCAGACAAACTGAAGGCAATGGAAAATTGTCATAGTTTTAATTAGACCCCAACATATTCCCTATGATTTTTTCCATTCAATAAGTGGCATGAAACATCATCAGTGATACATAAGACCGTTAAAGGGAGTTAGGTTAATTATGGAGGTCAGGCGAAAGATAAAAAAAGGTTATTTCAAATGTACTAGTGTTCACAAAATACTTAAAATAATTAGAGGAAGATCTCTGGTGCATTGCAGAGAATCCTCTATGAAAACTTGATGGAAAGTCATGGACAAAAATCCTATAGGATGAGAAGGCTTGGAAAAGATATAGTCTTTTTCAGAGGAAGGAATACCCACAAGGGCAAGATCATGGATTCATTGGAGTAATAAAAGGTCAGGTTGTAGTAGATGTCATTCTGTAATCTACATACACAATCGTAGAATTAGAAGTGTGTAAGAGTTCTTCTGAGGACACATATTTTACTATTTACATATGTATACTGTCTTCAAAGTAAGTGTGATGAAAATATTAGTCCACACATAGAGAACTCATGACTCAGAGAACCTTTAAGTTGGAAGGTACTTTGGAGTACATCTAGTCCAGTAGCCTACATGGTAATTGAATCCTTCTGAAAACATCTCTAATGAGTAGATGGTCATTAATGCTTTATTTTTCATTTATTTATTTAGTCTTTGTATACCCAGCACCTAGAAAAGGTCTTAATAAATGTGAGTTGATTGATCTTCACTAAACCACGTTAAAATCAGATGATCTCTGAGTGAGATGAGGAGATTGTGAAGACTTTTAATAATAAAAATATGGGGAATATGGAATTTTCTAAATAAAATTTCTCTTCCATAAGGCCTCTGTCCTTGGATACCTGAGGTCCAGGGCTTGTGGACGGTCAGTTTTTTCCCTCTCCCCCTCCCCTGCCCAGCTACCAGCTTTCTTTGTGAAAGTGCTGTGGGCTATAGCCAAAAGTTGGAAGTTACTCAGATCTCCCCATTGTTTGTTGTACTGTTGCCACATCAACACTACCAGCTCCTGCTTCTCCCCCTCCCCTCTTTTCTAAAGCCACATCAGCAGTTATTAGATGTTAGATGAGGTAATTGTGTTGGTATAGGTGAAGATTTCCCAGAGTTTAACTAGTTTTTTGTGCTTAGAATGTGAGCCTGCCTCCCAGTCAATAGAGAGATGGGATAGCGGGGAGGTGGGATTCTCTGCGTTAGGTTATGAAAATTGTGCTTCAATTTCTGTAAGTTGCCTCCTTCCCTCAGGTTCCCCTACCTGGTGGAAGGGCATCCCTTTCTTGAAAATTGTAATAAATCTTTTTCTTTCTTTTTTCTAAAATTTATTTATTTAACTTTTTACATTCATTTTCACAAGATTTTGGGTTCCAAATTTTCTCCCCTTTGGTCCCTTCCCCCCACCCCAATACACCGAGCATTCTAATTTCCCCGATCACCAATCTGCCCTCTCTTCTATCATCCCTCCTTTCTCTTGTCCCCATCTTCTCTTTTGTCCTGTAGGGCCAGATAACTTTCTATTCCCCATTACTTGTATTACTTATTTCCTAGTAGCAAGAACAATACTCAACAGTTGTTCCTAAAATTTTGAGTTCCAACTCCTCTCCATCCCTCCCTCACCATACATTCCCTTTGGGAAGGCAGGCAATTCAATGTAGGCCATATCTGTGTAGTTTTGCAAATGATTTCCATAATAGTCGTGTTGTGTAAGACTAACTATATTCCCTCCATCCTATCCTGCCCCCAATTGTTTCTATTCTCTCTTTTGATCCTGTCCCTC
>CM053772.1:97310500-97328602 GCA_028658325.1 Potorous gilbertii | reverse complement strand
CTTATCTGCTGGTTCTCAGGTAGGGGCAGGGCCACCTCTCAGGCTCAGTTCCCTCAGGGGGTTTATACAGAGATCCTTTGTAGTGGAGCTGGGGTGGAGCTCCAGCCTGCTCTGGGAGTCTCTGGCTGAGCTGCCTCTGCCTCTGGCCGAGCTGCCTCAGAGTCTGCCACAGCGGCCGCTTCCCAGGGGGTCCGAGTCCCGGAGATCCCCCACTCCCCTCTCAGCCCGTCTCTCTCACTGGCCTGTGCGTCTGTGGGTGGAGGGACCTTTGCCGCTGCCGGAGATCCAGGTCCCTGATGCCTGCTGGGCTCTGCTGGCTCCTCTCAGTGCCGCATGGCCGTGGTGGGGGAGGGGAGCGCTGGGCAGGGCAAGACTCCGCTCCCGTCGGGGGTACCTTTGCGGTCGGTTTTTCAGGGCTCTCTGCAGCAGAAATCTCCTTCACTGTGTTGCTGCGTGGCTTCCACTGTTCCAGAATTTGTCAGGAGTTCTTTTTAGAGGGAATCCATGGGCTGTGGGTTCAGACCTAGCATAGGTGAGTCTTTCTACTCCGCCATCTTGACTCCGCCCCCAGAATGTTCTTATGAGCTGCAATATAGGAATGCAAACAGTTTAGCCTGATTAACTCCCTTATGGTTTCCCTTTACAGTTTACCTTTCCACTCTTCTCTTGAGTTTTGTAATTGAAAGTCATATTTTCTATTAAGCTCTGGTATTTTCATCATTAATTCTTAAAAGTACTCCATCTCATTGAATATCCATTTTTCCCCTCCTGTATTATATTCAGTTTTGTTGGGTAGGTGATCTTTGGCTGTGATGATAGCTCCTTTGCCATCCAGAATATCATATTCTAAGCCCTCTGATTCCTTATGTAGAAGTTGCTAAATCTTGTGTTATCCTAATTGTGCCTGCACAATATTTGAATTATTTGTTTCTGACTGATTACAACATTTTTCTCCTTGAACTAGAGGCTGTAAATTTTGACTATACAATTCCTGGGAATTTTCATTTGGGAATCTCTTTTAGTAAGGGGTCAGTAGGATTCTTTCCATTTCTTTCTTCAACTGTGTTTCTAGAATATCAGGTCAATTTTCCTTGATAATTTCATGACAGATGATGTCTAGGCTCTTTTTGTTATCGTGAATTCCTGGAGGACTAATGTATTGATAATTTATTATTGCTTATTGTTAATGTAATTTTGCTTCTTAATGGGAAGATATTTCCAATCCATTAATAGACCTATGTGACCTGCTTAATCCACATGGAAGTCTGAGTCACATGAATCAAGTCACATGGAGCAGGAAAGGGTGGAGTAGGAAGGGTAGAACATGAAGGGGCAGAGCTAGAGCAGCATTGAGAAGAAGTTAGAGAGAAATCAGAGCTGGGAAAGGCAGTAATTGGCTTGACTGGGAAAGCTTGTTCGTGAATTTCTTTAAGGGAACCTGTTTGTAATTTGTTTAAGGGACTTGGTTTCTGGGAAAACTAACAGAGGGAAGACTTGGGTACTTTAGTGTACACTTCATTGAGATAACATATGAATTTCTTTGTTGCTGCTATGGTTTTGGCTTTCTGGTATTAGAATTTGACTTTCTGGGGTTAGAATAAATATTTTGGTTCTATCTTCCATGAGGAGAGTCTGCTGTATTTCACAATTCAGAATCATACTGGGATATTCTTGGCTACCACAGGCACTGTAAATATCATGCTAGTGCCACAGCCAACAATTTTTAAATGATCTCTGTTGGGTCAGTTGCTTTTCCAGTGGAATATTTGCACTGTCATTTTTTTCATTCTTTCATTTTCTTTTATTGTCTTTTGATGTTTTAATTTCTCATTAAGTCATTAATTTTTACTTATTGCTTTCTAATTTTTAAGGAATTATTTTCTTCATTGAGCATTTGTACTTCCTTTTCCATTTAGCCAATTCTAATTTTAAGGAGATTTTTCTTTTCAAGTGAATTTTTTTTGCCTCTTTTCCCATTTGGTCATTTCTACTTTTCACAGCATTCTTCCCCTCATTTTCTTTTTGAAATTCTTTTATCACTTGGTCTATTCTGTTTTGTTTTGTTTTGTTTTTGTTTTTGCAATAAATTTATTTATTATCTGTTTTCAACATTCACTTCCAAAAAATTTTGAATTCAAAATTTTCTCCCCATCTCCTCACTACCTCCACCTCAGGTATTCTGATTGCCCTTTCCTCTAATCTGTCAGAGCTCACTTCTTTCACCCCTCCCCCCTTATCCTCTTTCCTTCTATTTTCCTGTAGGGTAAGATATATTTCTACACCCCATTGCCTATATATCTTATTTCCTAGTTGCATGTAAAAAACAACTTCTAATATTCATTTTTAAAGCTTTGAGTTCCATATTCTCTCCCTTTCCTCTAAAGCTAATTCTGCTTTTGAAAGCATTCTTCTCTTCATTGGCTTTTTGAACCTCTTTTGCCAATTAAGTTAGCCTATTTTTCAAAGTGTTTTCTTCAGCATTTTTTTGGCTATCCTTTAGCAAGTTATTGACCCATTTTTCATGCTTTTCTTGCATCTCTCTCATTTCTCTTCCCAGTTTTTCCTCTACCTGTCTAACTTCATTTTCAAAATCCTTTTTGAGCTCTTCCATGGCCTGAAGATTTGAATGGAGGAGCTTTGACTTTGTTGTCTTCTTTTGGCTGTATGTTTTGATCTTCCTTTTCACCAATGATGTATGAAACTAATTCTTTATCAAGCAAGTAAAAATCTATAGTCTCTTCCTTTTCCTCCCATTTGCTCATTTTCCCAGCCAATTGTTTGACTTTTGAGCTTTGTTAAATGGAGGGCTCCAGAAGCAGCCTCCACATCAGATGCAGCTGCCCTGGGGCTGGGGCTGGGCGTGGTGTTGGGGCCTGGACTGGAACTTGGGCTGGGGCAGGACCACATCTTCCTCTCAGTCAGGTGAGAGACCCTTCCCACTGATCTTTGAAGCTGCCTTTAGCATTTGAGAATTGAAAAATCTGGAATCTATAGCCGTCCCCAAAAACCTTCTCCTGCTCTGTCTGCTCTGGTATGACCCACACTGAACTGCATTCTCCTCCCAGAATGATCGTTCCATAAACCTTGCAAATTGTCTTGGGCTGGTTAATTGCTTCAGTCTGTAATTTTGTGCTTCTACTGTTTAGAATTAGAAATTATAATTTTAGATTCATTTTTTACAGGTTTTATAAGAGTTTTGAGGGGAGAACTATACTTCGTTCCTGCTTCTTCTCCACCATCTTGGCTCTATCTGTTTTTTTAATGTGTTGATTTCTTCTTTATGTTTCCATGTGTCTTCTTTACCAAGATACTGACATTTTTTATGATTTTCTTGCATCAATCTCATTTTTTCCCAATTTTTTTCTCTACCTCTCTTACTTGATTTTCAAAATTCTTTTTTAAGTTTGTTCATTCCGTGAGACTAATTCACATTTTAACTTCATATGATTAGAAATTTTTTTCCGTTGTTTGCTCATACTTTCATCTATTTCTTGACTTTTAACTCTTCTTTAAAGTGGAGCTCTGCTTACAGGGTGGAAGGTGAATTGTACCAAATTTGAGGGGTTTTGTGTCATTGTTTTCAGAGATACTCCTAAGGATCTGTCAGTTTTCAATTCTTATAAGATGTGTTTTAAGGAAAGGTGTGTTTACTATTCCCCTGGACTGCTTTCTTCTCTCTCTGAGTGACCACAAGCACTCTTTTCTTGCCCTGGAACTGTGATGAGGTCTCTGTTTCACTGTCATCTGCAAGCTCTGGTGTGTTGCCCAGGGACTGTCACCCAGAATTGTAATTCTGATCTGACTATAGGCAAAGCAATAGAGTCTTACCCCAAGTGTCAGTAAAGAGAGTCCTGTAATTTCCTTCTGTTCAGTTGTTTAACCCCCTCTCCCTCTGTGGACTGGGGTCTGAGGAAGCAGCTACTGCCACTGACAGGAGTCACTGAAAAGGCCAACTCCTCATTATTTGGGGCTTGGTCTGTGCTAACTTATCCTGTACTGGACTATGCTCCACTCTCACCCGAGTGCAATAGACCTTTCCTGCCAACATTCTAAGACTTTTTTGGCTGAAAAATTATTTTAACTCATTCCTTTGTGGGTTCTGCTATTCTGGCAATTATGTCATTATTTAAAGGTGTTCAGAGGTCTTTGAGGGAGAACTCAGGCAAGTTGCTCCTGTTTCTCCACCATCTTGGCTCTCCTTTTTGAATTATCACTCAATTTTCATAAATATTTTTATAATTTTTCTAGCTTATATTGAAAAATTGTTAGGAATGTTGTTGCCATCAGTTCCTATCATTTTGCATTTTTTAAATTTTTTTCTTCCTTTTGATTGATTTGTTTGTCAGTACTTCTTGGTGTTTTGTCTAATTTTTCCCTCTATTTGTGGATTTCCATGGCCATTAGTCTGCATTTTAAATAATTTCCAGTTATCACTTGATGACCTATTTATTATCCAGCTATTAAGAGAGGACATTAGCTCCTCATCCACCTTTTCCTCATCTGCTTCCTAATACTCTACTTGATCTGATTTAGATAACTTTCATAACATTACAGTTCTGTTTATTTTTTCTTCTTTGAATCTTCTCTAATTTGTTAACATGCATCCCATAACAAGATCAGTGGTATGAAATTTAGTATGCTCTGTAGATCTTGCTAAAGTCACACAGTAGATGTTAATTTCTTATTCTGATATGCAAGTTTACTGTAAAATTTCCTCAAAACATTTCACCTAGTTGTGTCACAAATAAAACCAAATTTTTTGGTTCATATTTTGGTCATTTGTTAGCATTATGGTTTTCCAGATCTATTCTTGTTCAGTATTTTGTGAGGTTCAGGATTTTCCCCAGTTGCATTTTTTTTCCAAGTTAGATTTGAATTAAAGTTGAGTTTTGACCAATTTCAAACCTCTTTAGGGCTCATTATTGCTTCTCAAGTCCTACTGATGTTTGCAACATTTTCCATCTTAATGCCGTCTGTGACTTTAATTAACATGCTGTTTACTTCCTCTTTCAGATCATTAATGAAGATGTTTAGAAGAACTGGACCTAACACTAACCCTGGCAGCACCCATCTAGAATCCTCCTCCCAAACAGCAAAAGAAAGTCATTTATCATTAGCCCTTTCATGTAGTACTTCAACCAATTTTTCATCTGTGTAAGATTGCTCATATCCAAGCTAATTTAGACTAATTCTTTGAGTAAAATTTCATAAGCCATGGTATCCAGTGCTACAAGTTATGCTACATCTACTACTGCTTTCATCTATTAATCTCATGACTCTATCCAAAAAACGGGGGAAAAGCAATTAAATTTGCCTGGCATGATTTGTTCGTTGTAAAACTCGACTGCTTGCTTTTCATAATTCATTTATCCTCTAGATGTCTTCTAATATTTATCTAAAAATTTGTTCCCTTACTTTATCTAGTGATAGTAACTTCAGTTGTTTCCCCCTTCCTTCTTTGCCTCTCTTCCTCCTTCCTTCTTTCCTTTCTCCCTTCCTCATTCCTTTCTTTCCTTTCTCCTTTTTTCCCTTTCTTCCCTCCCTTACTCTTTTAACTCCCTTCCTTCATCTTTCCTTCTCTTCCTCTTGTCTTCCTCCCTCCCCTCTCAATTCTCCCCTTCCTCCCTCTTTCTCTTCCCCCTTTCTTTCTTCCTGTTTTCCTTCCCTTCTTTCTTCCCACATTTCCTCCCTCTCTCCTTTCTTCCTTTCATTTCCCTTTTCCACATTTGTTCCTCCCCTTTCCTTCCCTCCCTCCCTTCTTTCCTTTCTCTCTCCCTCTTTTCTTACCATACTTCCTCTCTTCCTTTCTTCCTCACTCCCTCCCTTCCTTTCTCCTTCACTACTTTTATCTTCTTTCTTTCTTTTTCTTTCCTTCTTTCCTTCTTTCTTTCCTTCCTTCTTTCCTCTCTCTCTTTCTTTCTTTTATTGCCATTATTTTCTGTGAGATTTTTTTTTATTTCACACCTTTCACATTGCAGGTAAAAATTGACAAAGTTATTTTCCTAATTGAATTAATAGACTCACTAGTTCTAGTAAGTGTTATCATTAAGTCTGGAAAATGCAGTTCAACTCTGATAATCATTTTGAGAATCACCTGGAATCTATGACAGCCAAATGAATTTAGGCTACCCTTAATCCCTCTTTGTATTTTCTGAGATCTTCCTTAGATAGTACTCATTCAAACTTTATCTTAAATATAGCATTTATTGCAGTTTTGTTGGGAACACTGGTGGGAGAACGAAGAGATAACTTTTAATAATGAAGACTTTTTAAAGCAGGTCAAAATCTCAGTCATTTGAAAATCTTTGTGGATTTCATTATCTTCTGCTCATTAATGAGTAGTATTTTCTCTCTATGATATCTTTATAAGATCCTCACTTATTCTTTTGAAGCCCCTTTGGATATCATTAGCACACTTTCCCTCCACCCCCCCTCTTTTATGATTTTGCTGATCTTTTACTTTTTCATAAAAAGCTTAACTGATTTTTTTAGTCTCTCTTTCTCTCTCTCTCTCTCTCTCTCTCTCTCTCTCTCTCTCTCTCTCTCTTCTTCACTGTGATTTTACTTGGTCCCTGATTACTGTTTGTTCTATACAACTACACACAAAAAAACTTCCCTGGAAATATGCAAAATCATACATACACACAGGAAAAAAAATCCTCTAAACCTCTAAGAATCCCTAGTCTTACAGAGATGATGCTGTGATATTAATTCCACCTAGGAAATATTATGGGTAATACTTGTTATTCATATCATCAGAATAGTTTTACCTTTCCACAAATATGCCTTTAATTTTTCCCCTTAAATTCTACTCAATTACTTTTTTTTTGCTGAAAATATGCTTTTTTCTAATCCAGTATACCTGTAAAAAAGTAATCTATCTTTAGATGATAATTAATCAGGGAACAGAACCCGATTCTCATCTTGTTTTATTTTGTTGTTGTACAATGATTTCACTGCTATAGACTTGTACTTTGGAATTTATTTTAAATTGAATCTCATATCTTTTATAAATGGGATCATATGCTCAGAATTTAAGGTAATCTGGGCCAATTCCTCATTTTACAGATAAGAGGAATAAGTATTTTATTAAGCACTTACCATATGCCAGGAACTATACTAAATACTTTATAAATATTATCCCATTTCATTTTCACAACAATCCCATGAATAGGTGCTACTATGATTCCCATTTTGCCATTGAGGAAATTGAGGCAAGCAGAAGTGAAGTGACTTGCCCAAAGTCACATACGTAGTAAGTGTCTCAGGCTGAATTTGAATTCAAGTCTCCCCAATTCCAAGCACAACATTCTATTCATGGCATTACTTAGCTGCCTCTAGATTAAGGAAATTTGATATTGTGGAAGTTAAATTATTTGTGGAAGGTCAGAGAGGTAATAAATGGTAGAGTTGGGACTAAAATCTAAATCTTCTTGGTTCTAATCAAGTTTCCTCCACCAGTGTAACAAGTTTCTTTCCAATGTCTTCAAAGAAATGCTGAATAATCAACTAAAAAAGTCAAGCCAATGTTAAGGATTGCACTGGATTAGGTGAATTCTAAAGTTTCTACTATCTCTAAGATCAAAGACCAAAGGACACCAAGGCAAGAAACCTCATAGGAGCTGGCACCAGATAATCCATATGCCAAATTAAAGTTGGATCTCTAAAGTGGATTTATTTTGTAAGTCTCCCTTTAATGGAACATGCCATAGCAATTTAACTCTCATCATATGGGCTCTCCAGTCTTCATCATCCACTCTCATTATATTAGGTACAAGCCCTATGTCCTTCTTAAATCCTATCTTAAATTCACATTCCATCCCAACTACATTCCATTATTCTCTTTGCAACTCCAATAAATTTTCAACATCCATGAACTTTTCAAAGACTATTTCTTCCACCTCTTTGCTTTAACAGAGACTTGACTCTCCCCTGGTAACACCATATCCTTTATCTTCTTCTCCATCAGTGGAAAACTCTCCTCCTTCCTGGCACTCACTTGTCAAGAGGATGGATAAAACGTTTAGCATTGTTTCCTGTTGCACGCATTTAATGGAGGATCAGGATCTGAATTCAGGTTTAGATTATCTTACTACTCTTGGAGAGTCACTAAGTCTTTGTGGATCTCAGTTTCTTTATCTGCAAAATAAAATAATTGGAGTAGAATAGAAATTCTTAACTTCAAGACCATGAATTTGGTTTTCAAAATATTTTTATATCTGTACTTCAATGTAATTTTATTTCATATATATATATATATATATATATATATATATATATATACCTACATACATATATACACACATATGTATCCACATGCATGTGTGTATAATGTTCCTAAAATGATTCTAAGCATGGATCCATTGGTTTTCCCAGAATGCTAAAGGATCTAAATGTGAAGAAATCTTAAACTAGAGATCATCTGGTTAAAGATTTTTTCACATCTGGACACTTTGTCATTCTAGTGCTCTACATTCTTTGATTCTTTTTTTTCTTCTTCACATACATTTACAAACCATTATCCCCATCCTACAAAGATGGTTCATTTTGAGGTCCAGGAAATCTGCTTATACTACTTCTTCTTCTAACTTGTTGCTGTCATCTACCAACCTTCATGCTATTTTTCCAATAGGTGCAATAACTTTAGTTTGGGGCTCAATCTTCCTTGTAACTATTATACTGTGTGTCTGTGGATGTTGGACAGGCCATTTAACCTTTAAATAATCCAGATAACTCTAAGACTTGCCTAGCCAGGATTCTCCATATAATAATAGCAGATTAAATCCTGTTCTACTTATACATCATCAAAAACATTTACTGCTTTTGAATCCTACCTTTGTTCATTACAACATTGTGATCTTGTGAAATCATTTAACCTCCCTAGAACACAGTGTTGGAACCTATATCTTTGATATTTCTCATAGATCTATGATCATATAACAATCACATTGGGGAGGGGGCTTCCTAATTACTTACAGGGGCTAATGGTCTATCAATTTAAGGTTTAACACACACACACGCAACCTCATGTCCTCTAATCAATCTTTGGAAGTACATACTATGGTTGTTCCCATTTCACAAGAAAGAATAAAGCAAAATTAGAAAGGTCAAATAATTTTCCCAGGGCCATAAGGCTGATTGGCATCCAAGGAAAATAGACTAGATATGAAGACACAAAATGTAAACTAAGAATTACTTTTCTTTCATTTGCAAACCTTTTTAAAAAAATGAAAATAAGGAGTCCAAGTCCACTGAATACAGAGATTTCTGAATTTTATACATGTTTTCTATTAAATAACACAAGAGCAACATGCAAACTGAAAGCAATTCCAATGAGGAAGGTATGATATTCCCTTGGGCATTCTCTTTTGGTAGCTAAATCAAGCATCAGTCATGTTTTCTAATAATTATTAAGTTTTTACCTTTAAAAATAGCAGATACTGTTTTAGATGATTGATTTGCTACTGTTACTCCTTCCTGAATCTCCATGTGCTATATAGAGTTTCACTAATTTATCTGTCAGTATCTGCCTGGTTAGTAGAAGGTCTGGGAGAGGTAAAAATTTATGTTGTGAAGAAAGATAGAATTAATAGAAGAAACTAATAGAAAGCAGAATCAAGGGATAATGTATCAGTATAGTAACAATAAGAAAGTACTATAAGATGTGGAGATGAAAACAAGCACTGAAATTATGTTATACATGCATGATTTCCTTGGGTGGCTCTCTCTCTCTGGAACCTCGGAAAATGAATGAACCAATAGACATATCTACTCTGGATATTTAAGGGGGCTAAATAAGTGAAAGGGGGCCAGACTCCATTGGTTCTCTTTAAATTATACATGCTGTGAGAGAGTCAAAAGTCTTGTCAATAGTCGAAAAAAGAGAATGCAAAGGAAAACTGATTGCATCTACTGTAGCATTCATGGTGCTTGATTATGGATTTCTTTTCCTTATGTCACTCTGGTGGTTGAGGATGGTCACACAGGTCTAAGTAAAAAGAGATGTCTGGCTTTTGCTACTCCAGAGTCCACTTCACAGCTTACCTTCACTGGCAGAGGAAACAACAAAGTTGCAATCATATTGAATTTAAATGTTTAGATACCTACTAAGTGCAAGATACTTTGCTAGGTTCTGGGAATACAAAGAATTTTTTTTAAATCTGCCCTCAAGAAACTTACATTAATATCACATATTTTAATATATTTTTTATGGAAGTGGCTTAATTTACAAATATATTCTTTCTTCTCCTTGCCTAGAAAACCACATTTATAAATAAAATGCCTATAGTCATTGAGATATGGCTGAGAGAAATCCCAGCTGCTCTAGCATCATGGATACAGTTAAGGCTCATCCTATCTCATCCTATCATCTTATCTCCCTAGCCTCTCAGATGTGGAGGCTTTAAGATTCTACAGATTGAGAAAACTGATTGAAGTCAGAGTGCCTTACTTGCAAAAGGAATTTAGTGTTCTGCATACAAATGCTCCATATTAGCCTGGATACCAGCATAAAGACAGGAAACATGGGACAGTTGAGGCCAATAGGGAATTCTTGGGAATGGCCTAGAGGGAATTCACCAATCAGAGAAGAAGGCCAGGATGGATGAATATTACAAGGTAAGAATGCAGCTGAGTCATGGTGGGGAAATCCAGACTTAGAAGCACAGTTGGGAATGGTTTGATAAATGGATATCTACTCTCCTTGTCAAGACCAATCCCTAAATCTTCCAGCCCCTTTAATACTCCTTCCACCCACTTTCTCTCAATGGCTTCTTATCCAATGGTTCCTATCCTAGTCCCTTGACAACAAAATAACAACGCAGCAGTAGTAGTAACAACCTTATCATTCCCTTAAGCTAGTTTTCTATATTGCTTCTCCCTTTCCTGGAAAAAAAAAACCTAGAAAAATGTTTTTTACTCCTGATATCAACTTTCTTTCCTTTTGCTTCTTGACTTCCATCATTTTGGCTTCTGATCTCACCAAGTAACTGAAACTGTGCACCACAAAATTATCAATTATCAATTGCCAAATCTGATGGTCTTTTCTTTGTCATTATATCACTTGCCATTTGGCATTCATCACTCTCCTTCATGATAATTCTGTAAGGTTTTGTGACACTATTCCTTATTCATTCTTTTGTTGTGCGTCTGATTGCTACTTCCTAGTTTACTTCATAATCTGCATAATACTCCCTAAGCACACGTGTGCTTACACTGCAAGTATCTATCCTGAGTTGTCTAACGGTATTCATTCATTTGGGGAGGTCATCAGTTCCACTGAGCTTAATGATAATTTCTATGGAGATGACTTCCAGATCTAGATATCTAGTTGGTTTCTCTCAAGTTTTAATTTCACACGATCAAATGCCTGTTAATCATTTCAAACTAGATGTTTCATTGGCAACTTAAACTGAACAAGTTCAAAACAGAATATGTTATCTTCATCACCCCTATGACTATATTCAACTACTAAACACATTCTGACCAAGGATAGGACAATTTTTCCATTCTACCAGGCTTAAAATTTCACTTGATTTCTTGACCCCAAGATTCTATCTTCAAGTTTAGCCTTTCTACCTCTACACCTCTTGCATCCATTTTCATTTCATTATTCATAGTACCATCACATTATTTCAGGCTCTCATTATCACCTTTTTTAAGAACTATTGAAATGGACCCTTAATAAGTCCCTGTCTCAGTTTTTTCCCCATTAAAATCCATATTACACAAGGTACCAAAATGCTTTTCTTTAACTACAGTACCCCCTTAACTACAGTACCACCTGCACTACTTTTGGTCTTTTTTATTCTCCATCATGCCTTTCTGCCTCCACGAAACTCATAAATGGGACATATCATTGTCCTGCAAGATTAAATTAGCCTTGATATTCACGTCTCATCAGTACCCTTTGGCATTTTGATTGAATCCTGTGATTGAAAGATTCTGTGAGCTCCACACTCTCCATTTTAGGAAGGGCCCCAGCAAACCCTCCTCCCAATTTCCCTCCACGTACAATGCCCTCGGACTTCTTTGGGCTTCTCCACTGTGCCCCAAACCCAGCCACACATGCTTTTCCCCTACTTCTAACCTCTTCCTATCTTTTTATTCTTACTATATATTATTTTTCTCTATTCACATTGCAATCTAGTCACTCTGGTCTTTTCCCTGTTCCTGATGTCTATTACATCATCTTCCATCTCTGTGCTTTTTTGCTGATTGTTTTCCATGGTTGGAATATACTGTCTTCATTTTTACTCATAGTGTCTCTCATTTCCTTAAGTATCAAGTTCAAATATTATATGCTATAAGAATCCCTCCTGGTCCCTCCACTGCCAGTGCTTTTCCTCCCTAACTGTCTTATATTTGTTATGTTTATATTTTGTGTAAATTTCTAGATGTGCATACTGTTACCAGTATTTGAATTTAAGCTTCTTCAGTAGGCTTTCATTTTATTTTGTTTTTATTGCATTCCCCATCCAGCATAGTTCTTGGCACATAATACATGCTTAATGAATGGTTGTTGATTGATCAATGATTGATTATAAATGAAGCTAGAACTGAGAAGGGCCAGGATTGACAGAGTTGGAAAGTATCTTTAGAGAGTTCGTGATAATAAGCAAGATTATATAAGGTTCAGATTAAGGATATGGACAACCAATGTAGCACCCAGTTTCTTGTTTATATGAGCTATATCCCAGGCAATTTTTTTCATACTTTTTTCATACTGCTTAGTTCTTTTTCAATCATGTCTAGCTCTTTATTACAGGAAGGAAGCGGGGAAAAAAGAAATCTAGCCAGTAAACCCTCAACTAACTGGTATCCTCTGACCATCCAAATTTATCTTCCTTTGGAGAGAAGAAGGAAGAGGAGAGGGAGAGAGAAGGGAGTGAATGAGCCGAGTAACCCAGATAGCTGGGTACCTATTCAGGCAGCTTGGGTAACTCACAGATTGTGTTCATCTTTCATTTTCAAAGAAGACCATTACATCAGAGAAATGATGACATGACAATAGTAACAACAACAATCTTTTTGGGGTTTTCCTGGCGAAAATACTGGAGTATCTTGCAATTTCCTTCTCACGTTAAATTTATAGATAATGAAAATGAGGCAAAGAGAGTTAAGTGACTTGCCCACGATCACATAGCTAGTAAGTGTCTGAGGCCAAATTTGAACTCAGCAAGATGAGTTTTCCTGGGTTTAAGCCCAGCACTCTTCTGACTCCATCACCTACTTGGTCTTGTTTATACTATATCAAGTTTCTTTGCATTGTTACAAAGCAGCCAGGTTCTGTTAGCGTGTGAAAAATAAAGCCAGAAAAATCAAACAGCTATCCATGGGAGGCATTGATCCTAGGCATTTGATTGCAATTTTTTTTATTGTGTGTGCAATGGGACAGCTGGACACAGTTTAGATGATTCCAACTTTGTTGGCAACATCTAAAGAATCATAGTCTGGAGCAAATCAGACATAGGCCTTCTTCTCTCCATCAAGCCAGATCAGTATGTTGACCTTGGCCACAATGATGTCATATAGCTTTTTACCACCTGCTTGTTCTGATGTTTGTTGGCCTTGATGTCCACAATAAAGACCAGAGTGTTGTTGTGCTCAGTCTTCTTCATAGCAGACTCGGTGATTAAGGGAAACTTAATGATGACATAGTGATCAAGCTTGTGTCTCCAAGGGGTACAATTCCAAGGGTATTTAGACTGCCTCCAAAGTCTTAGTGTCTTAGGACACTGGAAGGTGGGGGATGTTCAGATCTTCTTTTTGTTGCTATGGGCACCCTTTAACACCATCTTCTTGCCCTTCAAGGCCTTGGACTTGACTTCTGTCTTGGAATGGGGGCGGGCAACAACTTCCTTCTTTGCACTTGGCACCATCCTGAGAGAAAGGGTCTTCCTCAGTGCTTCTCACCAGTTGTTTGCAATTGTTGATTAACCCTCAGACTACTTGGTTAAGATGCTATCTGACACTGTCATTAGAGAAGGGATGACTATCATTAGACAGTTTCCTTGGATGCACAAACAGATGAGAGCATTCACAAGAGAAAAGTATATGCAGAGAGGGTCTAGTGAATATGGGGAACTGAGATGGAAATTAGAGGGAGTGAAAGAAGAGTTGTGTGAATATGGAAAAAATATATATATATACATATATATGATGTATATATATATGTCTAGAAAGGACCTGACTCCAGTGGTATAGAATGGGGTAAGGGAGGGGCAGGAAGGAGAAAATAAGAAGAAAGACTGTGTGTTAGTAAAAGAATGAAGCAGTGTATGCAAGCTGAGAGGTGGGGTAGGGATTTGGTGTATAAGATGCTGACTAAATGTTAGGACAAAAGCAGAGTCTTTGCACTGAATGTTGGAGCAAGAGGGAATGTGAATACGACTCTGCATCTGGATGCTAAGGTGTGCTACAAGAAATGATACGAGTGAGAATTTATGTAGGTGACAAACAAATGATGCATATTTTTGAATACTAAGTTACTGAAATTCCAGGAGATTTCACCTAGTAAAAGAGAACCTTCAGGAAACCATAAGCTGACCTAATATTTAGTGTATTTATGAGGCCATTGACAATAGCATAATTGTTGGTGACTATATAGAATTGGATCTATGATCTTCACATACCAAGGCCCTGGATCCAACTTCGTGCAGTTTTTGCTCTTCAACCATGAGACCTAAAGACAAATGCACTCTTAATCTACTCCAACTTGAAGCTATTTATTGCACTGGTTTCTCCAAGGCATTTATAAAATGTAAGTAACTACTCCTTATCTTGTGCACTTACTCCCCATTGCCACCTTGAGATCAAAGGATCATAGTTCAAGAGTTTGAAGGGACATCAGAGATTTTCCAGTTCAATGCTCTCATTTTATAGCTGAAGAAACTGAAGCACAGATATGATAAATGTCCTCATGGTTATATAGATTGCAAACAGTAGAAATGAGATTTGAAATTAAATTCTCTAATGTGGACTATGCATTTTCCCAAAACTTTTATATTCCTTGAGGAAAGGGGGGTCTTAAAGACACCTAGTGACATGGGATTTAAAGGAAATGAAGGAAACCAGTAGGCAGAGATGAGGAGGGAGAGCATTTAAAGGAAAATGTCTAGTTGAGAGATAGAATATCTTATTTACAGAACAGCAAGGAGGATTGAATCACTAGATCAAAAAGGAGAAAGTAAAGTGTTAGGAGACCACAAAAGTAGGGTCATAAGAGGACAAACAGAGGGTTTGTATTTGATCCTGGGTGTGATAGGGAGCTGCTGAAGTTTATTGAACAAAAGGTGACATGGTCTGACCTGTACTTTAGAAAAATGATCTGTTGGCTAAATGGAAGATAAATTGGAGTGAGAAGAGATTCAAGGCAAGCAGACCCACCCACAGGCTATTGCAGTAGTCCATTTGTGAAGTGAAAAGACTTGTATCAGAACACTGTCCCTGTAAAAGAAAGAAAGGGGTATGCCAGAAAGCTATTGCAAAGGTTAAATTGACAGACCTTGACAACAGATTGGGTTGTGAAGGTCAGAGACAGTGAGGAGTCAAGTATGACTTCTAGGTTGTGAGATCAAAGACTGAAAGAAACATATCGACTAATGTAGAAATAGGAAATTAGAATGTGGAGGGAGGCATAAGATAAAAAATAATGAATTCAGTTTTGGACATTTTGATTTTTACAATATCTACTGAACATCCAGTGAAAGATGTCTGAACGGTAATGTGAGATGTGAGACTGAAGTTTTTCAGAGAAATTGCAAAAGGATAGGTTGATTTAAGAGTTGTCAGTATAAAAATTGTCACTAAATTCATGAAAACTGATGAACTATGCAAGTGAAGTAATATATAGGAAGAAGTAACAAAGGTTTAGGAGAGAAACCTGTGGGAAACCTACAGTAAAATAATGTTATCTCAAAGAGTAACCAATAAAATATATTGAGAAGGCATGGTCAAATAGGTAGTAGCAGAACCAGGAGACAGTGGTAACCCAAAAATTTTGAGAGAAGGGAATACCAAAAAGGAAAGAGTGATCTACAGTGTTGAAGGTTGCAAAGAGTCGGAGGAAAATGAGAATTGAGAAAAGGCCATTGGATTTTGCAACTAAAGAATAGATTTTTTATGGAATGATAAGGTCAGAAGCCAAATTATAAAGGATTGAGAAGAGAGGTAGGGAGGTAGAGACACGATGGCAGAGTAGACGGAAAGACCTGTAGAAGTTCTCCCTCCGCAGTCCATAAAATACCTATAAAAATGACTCTAAACAAATTCTAGAGCAGCAGAAGATACAAAATGAAAGGGAAAGAGATTTCCAGCCCACAGAAGGCCAACAGGGAAGGTCTATCACACCAGTCTTGCAGAAGAATGCAGCCTACAGAGTACAGCCCAACCTTGGTTGCACAGCCCAGTCTTGGTTGTGCAGTGGGGCATGGACAGGATCACAGCAGGCTTCAGGGCACCACCACCACCAGCTATGATTCCCAGATTTCTTAACCCACAAATGCCAGAGACATCTTCAAAGGTCAACGAGAAAGCTATTTCACCTGGGTGAGAAGGGAACAGCCCTGACCCCAGGAGGCTGCAACATCCATGTTTGGAGCCCTCTGCCTAAAGACCTTGGGGAAATTGAGCTGATGATGTGGATCTCAGCCTAAATTTTTGGTCCTGGGGTGAGGAGGAGCACTGACTTGGTGGAGGTGGAGGAGGCTCTGGAGAAGGAATTCCACTTGCAGATCCTAGGCAGAAAAACTTGGAGTTGTTCACAGACCAGAGTGCAGGTCAAGAGAGGAGTAAACTCCTCTCCAATGATTGTGTCTCTTTGGAGGAACTGAGAACATACAGGTCCCTAGAATATATCCTTCTCTTGACAAAGGACTCAAAAGTCAAGCAACTGGCAGGGAAAATGCCCTAAAAAAGGGAAAAACAAGACTATAGAAGGTTACTTTCTTGGTGAACAGTTATTTTCTTCCATCCTTTCATCAAGGCTTCTTCATCAATAACCTACAAAATAAATATGCAATGGTGTCAGGCCATTGAAGAACTCAAAAAGTATTTTGAAAATCAAGTAAAAAAGGCAGTTCAAGTGGCTTCTCTTCAGTCACTGGAAGTGGACAAGAACTCCAACTTAGAGAAAGATGATCTTGATAAATGGCAAAGAACAAGTGTAAAAATTTTTGGCTGAAGAAGCCATATTATTGTTTGTCAAAATGTTTTTTTTTTATATATTTCTTTAACAAAATGGAAAATGAAATGATAAGAAAGGCAAAGATTCACTTCAATCTAATGTTGTGGATGCTTAGGGCCATCAGGAAATGCCAAATGAAGGTATCTCACATCAGAGAGATGACTCAGGATTTGGAAAATCTAACAAGAGTGTTTTATTTCAAGAAATGTGCCATAGGGGGCGGAGCCAAGATGGCGGAATAGAAAGACTCACCTATGCTATGTCCGAACCCACAGCCCATAGATTTCCTGTAAAAAGAACTCCTGACAAATTCTGGAACAGTGGAAGCCACGCAGCAACACAGTGAAGGAGATTTCCGTTGCAGAGAGCCCTGAAAAACAGACCGCAAAGGCACCCCGGTCAGGAGCGGAGTCCTGCCCTGTGGAGTCCTGTCCTCCCCTCCCCTGCCCTGGCCTCACCGCACTGAGAGGAGCGAGCAGACCCCAGCGGGCGTCAGTGACTTGAATCTCCCGCGGCCACAAAGGATGCTCCACCCACAGACGCACAGGTCAGTGAGAGGGACGGGCTGAGAGGGGAGCGGGGTATCTCCGGGACTCGGACCCCCTGGGAAGCGACCACTGCGGCAGAGGCTGAGGCAGCTCAGCCAGAGACTCCCAGAGCAGGCAGGAGCTCCACCCCAGCTCCACTACAAAGGATCTCTGTATAAACCCCCTGAGGGAACTGAGCCTGAGAGGTGGCCCTGCCCCTACCTGAGAAGCAGCAGATAAGCTCCCATTGAAGAGCAGTCAGGCCTGCTGCCAAAAGCCCTGAGGCTGGGGAGCAGCATTTGAATCTCAGACCCCAAGAACTAGCGGGCAGATCTAGGCCAGGGAGTGGAGAGGACTCTCAGAAATCAAGTAACTGGCTGGGAAAATGCC
>CM053772.1:97269944-97310000 GCA_028658325.1 Potorous gilbertii | reverse complement strand
CAAAGGGGGAGAAAATTGTGGAACCCAAAATCTTGTGAAAATGAATGCAAAAAGTTAAATAAATTTATTTAAAATTAAAAAAAAAACTCTGCATTCTATTGGAAAGAAACATCAGGTGAATAGATGCATAAAAAAGAAATGTAGAAAGTGGGTACAAATTATTTTTCAGGGTAAAGAAAGATGGTAAGTATTAAGAGTAGAACAGGAGGATGGATCTGAAAAGGATTCTGATCCTATAGGGATCCTGTAAAATGAATCTGTTTGGCTGGATTTTGAAGGAACTTAGGGATTCTTTGTCAAGAAATCTCCAAATGAGGCCATGAAGAGTTAGACATGAGTGAAAATAATTGCTGGAGAAAAGGGATTCTGTGAAGGCAAGGTAAGAATCAAATGTATTTCTTGATATGGTGGTTGGCTTATGCAAAGTCACTAGGATAGAAAATGGAATATTGGGTAATAGAAGCAGTAAGTCAGCCAATTTGACTAGAAAAGGGAGTGCAGGAATAATGTGCGATAAGCATAGAATTTGATTTTCAGTTATTTCAGTGGTGTCTGACTCTTCATGACGTCATTTGGTGGTTTCTTGGCAAAGGTACTGGAATGGCTTGCCTTTTCCTTCTCTAGCTCATTTTATAGATGAGAAAACTGAGGAGAGACTTGCCCTGGGTCACACAACTAATAAGTTTCTGAGGCCAAAAGAGGTTTTCTGACTCCAGGCCCACTTCTTTTTTATTTTAACATTTCCCCCCAAATTTATTGTTATTTATTTTCAGTTTTTAGCAATCACTTCCATGAGTTAGAGATTTTCTCCTCTTCCTTCTCTCCTCCCTCCCCAAGATAATGTGCAATCTTATATGGGTTCTATACATATATGCCTATTAGACACATTTTCACATTAGTCATGTTGCACAGAAGAATGAAAAAGAATGGGAGAAATCGTGAGAAAAAACAAAACAAAACAAAACATTACAAAAGAGAAAATAGTCTGCTTCTTTTTGTGTTCTGACTTCATAGTTCTTTCTCTGGATGTGGATAGCATTTTGCATCATGAGCCTTTGGAAATGTTTTAGGAGCTTGCATTTCTGAGAAGGACCAAGTCTATTGAAAACAATCCTTGTGCACTGTGGTTGTTATTGTGTATAAGGTTCTCCTGGTTCTATTCACTTCACTCTGTTCATATACATTTTCCAGGTTTTTCTGAAGCCTGCCTGTTTGTTATTTCTTACAACACAATAGTATTCCATTATAATAATATACCACAACTTGTTCAGCCATTTCACAATTTGTGGCCATCTCTTTCATTTCCAGTTTGTGGTCACCATAAAAAGAGCTTCTGTAAACACTTGTGTGCATGTGGATCCTTTTCCTATGTTTATGATGTCTTTGAATACAGTCCTAGAAGCAATATTACTGGGGTAAAGGTCATGCACATTTTTATAGCCCTTTGGGCATAGTAACAAATTGCTCTCCAGAATGGTTGAATCTACTCACAGCTCCACCAATAGTAATTAGTGTTTCAACTCTCCCACATCTTCTCTAACACTTGTCATCTTCCTGTTTTGTCAGGTTAGTCAATCTGATAGGTGTGATGTGTTACTTCAGAGTTATTTTGATTTGCATATCTCTAATCAATAGTGATTTAGAATGTTTTTTCTTATGACTATAGATACCTTTAATTTCTTCTCCTGAAAACTGCCCACTTATCATTTTGGAAATGGTTTGCATTCTTGTAAATTTGACCCAGTTCTTTATGTATTTTAGAAATGAGGCCTTTATCACAGACACTAGTTGTAAATATTCTTTCTTGTTTTCTACTTCCCTCCTAATTTTGGCTGCATTGGCTTTGTGAAAAACCTTTTCAGTTTAATGTAAGCAAAATTGTTTTGCATTTCATAATGTTCTATATCAACTATTTGGTCATAAATTCCTCCATTCTCCATAAACTTATCAGAGAAGTTATTCCTTTCTCCCCTAGTTTGTTTATGTTATCAATCTTTATACGTAGATTGTGTATCCATTTGGACTTTATACTGGAACATGGTGTCAGGCTGCAGTGATGATTTTATTGGGAAGATTTTTCCCATTCATTAATAGGCCCATATGATGTGCTTAAATAACAAGGAAGCCCAGGTCACATGCGGTGGGAGCAACTTGCTGAATGGGTGGAACAGGAAGGATAGAACAGAACTGGGAGGAAATTGGTGAGAACAGTTATAGTGGAGGAGAGAGGGCACCACTAGGCCAGTCCAATTAGTATTGTGAGTGTTTGCTTTTAGGAAGGTCATGGTGAGGGGCGGGGGGTGGTAAAGAATGACTTTGTCCTCTGCAGTGCAAAAGTTATTGATTTCTTGGTTACTATGACGGATTTAGCTTTCTAGTATCTGAATAAATGTTTTTCTTCTGCCTTCTATATGAAGAATCTGTTATACTGTGCAATTCAGAACTACACCAGCATATTCCTAGTTGTCTTTTGTGCTGTGAATATTGCATTGGCAATACATTTGGCATCACATACAATCCCAGGTACAAAATCTCTATTTGGAAGCAGAAAAGTTTTATACAGAAAAGTTTTAGACAAAGAAACAGATAAACAAGGATGGGAAGACTGACCTTAGTCTTCCCATTGCTTTGCTTTGCTAGGGAAGCACCGGACCATGTGGAACCAAGGATGCAGAATGGGGAAGCTAGAGATCTGAAAAGATGTTTGCAAGGAATACCAATAAAATCAGGGAAAGAACTAGCAGGACTATGTAAGAGAGGCTATATTTTATTAACAAGTTATTGTATTATATAAAAGTAGAGATGAGTTGCTGAAGGGGAAAAAATCAGATGGAAAAAGAGCTAGCTAGTTTGCATAGGAATTCTCAGTATGCATGCTTGACTTTAAAAGAGCAAGCTGAAGGGTTTCAAGTGGTAGAAGAAAAAGCTATTCATTTAGCCAGAAGAAGAGAAAAGATGGCAAAAATAGTATGCATACAACCTTTGTACAGACCCAGTCTATTTGCCATCCTGAAGCCTTCCAGGAGAATGTGTGGAAAGAAAATGTAACAAAGTCAGAGTTGGAAAATAAAACAATTTTAGAGAGCGCTCCTTCTCAGGCAGAAGCATACCCAATACTAAGGCAGAAACAGGAGAACCACGGAGGCAATACAGTGTTTAGGGAGATAATTGAGGATTTTACTCAACAGAAGATTACAGATATTTTCAGTCAGCTTGCCCAAAGGATGGGAGAATCATTAATATCTTGGATGGTGAGAATAAGTGATGAAAGGGCTGGAGGAGTATCAATAGATGGTGTGGATTGCTTGAAAATTATAGATATTAGAATTCATTTGTATAGCAAGTTTACAGAGATCACAACATGCAAGGAGGTAACAATATGGCCAATTTGTTAGCTTTGGCTCCAGAAGGATACAATAAGCAGTATATTACTGACTCTATGTGGCCTAGTGGAGATAGACACTGGTATTCACTTAGAGACTTTATAAGAAAGTTAAAGGAGGAGGTAAAGAAGACTGCCATAATTATAAGAACCAGAGATGCATGCCATGATACCCCCACCTTAGCAGTTTTCCATAGGAATATAAGAGTAAAGGTGGCTCCTCCTACTTAAAAGCACCTAGTTTTGACCTTCATAATTGAGGAAATAAGACACCCTCTTTCAGAGGTACTGGACAAGATTTCACAATTAAGTGCCTTAGAGAACCAAGGAAAAGATAAATTTCCTCAAGAAAGAAGAATAAATAGCCAGTAGATTCAAAGTCAGAAAAGACTGACAAGAAAAGAATTGTTTACCGCCCTATTGAGAACAGTGGTAGATTTTGGAAGCATGGTTTGTATTCCAACTAAAAAACTATATACAATGTACATAGAAAAGTGATTTGAAACTAAATGGAATAGAGAAGTAAAAACTGTCCCTACAGATCCTCCTGAACCTTTGTATCCCAGTTTGTCACACTTTCAGGGAGAATACAGAATTGGTCAAGCCCTGATTCTGTTTAAAGAAATGCAGAGGTGGGATTACTGACACCATATCAATTCAACCATACATTGAGGAAAAATGGATCAAATACTGTAACTAGAATATCAATATATACTGGGACAGAGGCCTCCTTTATATATGAAAACCCTGATAAGTTTAAACATGGAACTCCTATCACTATCACAGGACAGGGAGGGGCTGAAATATCAGCCAGGCAAGTCAGACTAATGATGAAATTGGATAATCATCTAGGAAAGAATATACAGTAGTAACTGTGCTTATTCTTGAATACATCATTGGAATAGATATACTGAGAGGTGTGACTTTAAATTTAAAAGAGGGGAGATACCAGTTTGTAGTAAGGAAGATAGAAATTAATACAGTTTTAGTAGGTAAAATAAAGATGGATCCACTCACTTTACCTGAATCTTCTGAAATAATTATTTCAAAGCAGTATTCAGCTTCAAGGCAGTGTCAGGTGGGCAAGATGAAATAACCAATCCTATGAAGGAATATGCTGAGGTAGGAGTGTTAGTCCCTACAACCTGTCTGGCCAGTACAACAGTCAGATGGGACATGGAGGATGATAGTGGATTATAGACAATTGAATAGGGTGACTCTTCCCTTGTATTATGCTGTACTAGACACCATTACCTAATAGAAAGGATCCAAAAATATGATGGGACATGGTGCACAGTTATTGATTTAGCCAAGGTTTTCTTTACTATCCCAGTAGATTCAAAACAATGAAACCAATTTTCTTTCACTTTGAAGGACTGAAAATGAACTGTCACTATTAGACGTTTTACTTGCCACAAAAATATCTGTATAGCCCCACTGTTTGTCATAGGATTGTGGCTGAACATTTAGATAAATTAAAGCTACCTCATGGACAGCTTACCTTCTCCATAGATGGTATTATGATAAGGCAAAAATTTTTAAAAGAAATGAAGAAGAGTTTGATGCTTTTAATTAAGGATATGAAAAACAAAGGATGGGAAATTAATCTTGCAAAGATTCAAGGGCCAGTTCAAACCATAAACTTTTGAGGTTTACAATGGAATAAAGGTCTCCAAGAGATTGTCCCACAAGCCCAACAAGAGATTCAGGATTTGCTATCCTCACCAATAAGAAAAGGTCCAAAAATTTATAGGAATAAGGGGCTGCAAGACATTCTCCCACAAGCCCAACAAAGGATTCAAGGTTTTTCTATATCCCCACCAATAAGAAAGAGGGCCAAAAGTTTATAGGATTATTTGGATATTGGTGACATCACATATAGCATCTAGGACAAATTTTGAAACCCTAATATAAAATTACTTGGCAAAATATGAATTTGACTGGGGACGAGCAGAGTAAAGCTTTTGAAGAATGAGGGTATATATTTGAAGAAATAAATCTATACAGTTGACTCTAGATTTATGGCCTATGCAAATTGACCCAGTGGAATTACAAGTGAATGTACAAGATGAATATTAAAAGTGGAGTTTATGGCAAAACAATAAAGCCAAAATGTACCCTTAGGATTTTGGTCTAGAAAACTCCCTTCACCTGAAATTCAATATACCCCTTTTGAAAAGCAATTGATAGCAGCATATTGGGCTTTGGTAGACACTGAACAAATGACTTTGGGCCATTAGATTATATTAAGATCTGAAATGTCTATTGTGACCTGGATGAGGAGTACTTCAACTTCTCACAGAATTGGACATGCTCAAGAGGCTAGCATAATTAAATGGAAATATATTCAAGATAGATCTAAAAGAGGTAAAAGTAGTTTCTGCTTTATATGAGTTTATAGCAAACATAGATACTGAGGGAAATGATACACCTCCTTAACCAAAGCTGGTACAGTTGTTGATAAAATGGAATGAGGGACATGATGGATTAACTGAATAACAAAAGAGATATGCATGGTTTACTGATGGAACAGCAAAATATTGGAGGCACAAAAGACACTGGAAAGCAGTAGCCTATAACCAATATATTAGGTGGACTTTTGAAAGTACTGGGATAGGTGGACATAGTCAATATGCTGAACTTATGGCAATATATCAAGCTATTAAAACAGAACAAGGAGGACAGTGTCATGTATCCACTGATTTATGGACCGTAGCAAGTTGGGTTGGCTATATGGATGCACAGGTGGGAAAGTCAAAATTGGGAAATTCACGGCAAATAAGTCTGGGGAAAAGAATTATGGGAAGACATATGACAAGTCTTTGGTTACTAATTTGTCAGTTTTTTTGTGTACATTCTCATGTGGCCTTCACCATACCAGAACATGAGTATAATGCACATGTTGATCTACTGGAAAGATTGCTACTCAACATATTGTCCTTACTCTGATACCAGCTGATTATCTGGTACTAGCAAAATGGGGGCATCAAACAGCCAGCCATATAGAGATCCAGGCCACGCACCAGAGGGCACAAGACTGAGGTATTAGTATCTCTCAGTCATTGTTAAAGCAAGTAGCAGAGGAATGTTACATAAGTCAATTGGAAAAGGAACGAAGGGGAAATGTACCAGTCCAAATTTGGCAAGTAGATTATATTGGACCCCTACTCCAAGATAAAGGATGCAAGTATGTATGTACTTATGTTGACACCTATTCAGGCTTGCTAGTGGCTGTTCCCTATAAGAATGTGACCCCAAAACACATTTAAAACTCTAGATATAAATCTGTATTATGGAACCTCAATGCAGATCCTAAGTGGCAATGGGTCACTTTTCAAAGGTAATGAAATGAAAATATTGGGTATTAAACAATGTGGAATGGATATATCACATTCCATATTATTAACAAGATCTGGATTAATTGAAAGAATGAATGAATTATTGAAAGAACAGGTAAGGAAGTTAAGTTCTAATAATTCTCATCAACATTGGAAAGATAACTTGTTCACTGCTTTATACAATTTGAATAACAGACCATTGGGAGGAAGTGCACTTCTATGCAAAATGATGATCTCAAATCTGCAAATTACAAAACAACAAATACATAAGAACCCGAATATTAAGTATTGGAATGTGAAGGCAGTTGTCCCAGTACTGTATCCAGGGACATCTGGTTCATCAGAACATGATTTACATTATTTAAAGGACTTTTGATTGGATAGAAAAGAAATAAGAAAAATCTCTACTGGAATATGCATGAAAATCCCTAACAATAACTTTAGATGAATATTACCTAAATCAGGATTAGCAACTCAAGTACCGGCTGAAGTGATAGATTATAACTATGCAGGAGAAATTATTGTGACATTCCAAAATTTTGGTGAAGAAACCATACAGTTTTGCAAAATGTTAAAATAGTTCAAATGATTATTATTCCTTGTGATACAATACTCCTTGTAGAAACTGACCCTCCTTCTGAAATAACTGGCAAAGGAACTGTAGGGGTGGGTTCTACTGATAGAATAAAATTGAGAGCTAAAGTGTGGGTAAAACAAAAGCCAGATGATGTTCCAAAGGCTGTGGAAATTATAACACATGGGGAAAAATAACATTCTTGTTCATTCAGCTGTTTATTCAGGACAAGATGATTAGCAAATTGGACCCTTAACTCATATATTCTATCATGAATGAGGCTATGAAAATGGGTTTATGGATTCCAGATGCACAACTGATCCCATATTAGCAAAAAGATTACAGCAGGTTATCCCAAGAACAATGTATGTTGATCAGGAAGGCTTTATAACAGGAATGCAGGACTGGTTGAACATTAGGAAAACTATTAGCATAATTGCTCATATCAACAAGAAAACTAACAGAAACCATATGATTATCTCACAGATGCAGAAAAAACTTTTGACTAAATGCAGCACTCATTCCTATTGAAAACACTAGAGAGCATAGGAAGAAATGGAACTTTCCTTAAAATAATAAGTAGTATCTACCTAAAAGCATCAGCAAGAGTTATATTTAATGGGGATAAGTTAGATGTATTTCTAATTAGATTGGGGGTGAAAAATGGATGTCCATGTAGAGTCAATGAAATATTCACAGCTCCCATGGCAGCCATGAAAATCATGGCACAGCTCAGAATTGCAAAATACCACAGACTCTCCACATGGAAGGTAGAACCAAAACAATTATTCAGACCCAAGTCCATCACAGCAACAAAAATCTATACACAACAACAGTGTAGAAGACAATTCTATCCCCAAGCCTTGCCCTTGCTATACTTCCCACAAACCAGATCCATTATACTCATCACAAGCAGTCTCTCTTAAACAAAATCACAATCACAAAATCACTCATGCTACCCAGGAGCCTGTATCTTCATTAGCTCTGTCTGCTCTCAAGACTAATTTCCTCTCAGCTTTACTCTAGCTCTGCCTCTTCCTCCAACATCCATTCAACAAACTCCTCCCACCACAGACTCCATATCACTTAATAGGCCTACTAATGAATAGGAAAGATTTTCCCCTTCAAATTACCATTACAATTGATTGTCACCACTGTTATTCAGTATGATACTAGAAATGTTAGTTTTAGCAATAGAAGATTTTGGGACTAAATGTTAATAGTAATTTGAATGGGAAAATCTTTCCCGTTCATTAATAAGTTCATGTAACCTATTTAAATCACATGGAAGCTTAAGTCACATGTGGGGGGAGGAACTTGTGGAAGCAGTGGAACAGGAAGGGTGTAGCAGAACTGGGAGGAAGTTGATGAGAGCGGTTAGGGCAGAGGAGGGAATAGGACTCAGACAGTCAGACACATCTAGGCTTTTAGGGAGTCTCTAAGTATATCATCATATCATCTCCAAAGAGTGGTAACTTAGTTTCTTCTTTTCCTATTCTAATTTCTTTAATTTCTTTTTCTTGTCTTATTACTAAAGCTAACATATTCCTGCATCTATGAAATGGTTTCTGTTAGTTTTCTTATTGATATGAACAATTATGCTGTTATTTTCCTAATATTCAACCAGCCCTGCATTCCTGGTATAAATCCTCCCTGATTAAACTACATTATTCTTGTGATAACTTGTTATATTTTTCTAATATCTTATTTAAATTTTTGCACCTATATTCATTAGGGAAATTGGTTTATAATTTTCTTTCTCCATTTGGACTCTTTCCAGTTTTGTTATCAGCACTATATTTTTATAGTAAAAAAATTGGGGCCTCTCTGTCTCCTCTGCTATGCTGGTAGCTCTTCAGCTTTGCCCCTCACTCCTTAAGGATATACGCCTGTGCCCACATCATCTCTACCCCTGTCCTAGTGAGAAGCAACTTTCAGCTGCTGAGTAGATCGTTATCTGCGGTGGTGCTAAAATGGCCAGAGGTTTGGACAGATGAGAACCTTAGCATTTTAGCAGCATCAGGTCCTTTGACTTTATTTGTCCCCAGATGTAGATAGTGCCATCTCAAGGTGCTAGAACATTGACACAGCAGTCAAGTTCATTGGGACTACTGTGGGGGTGGCTGGCTCCGGAGCTGGTATTGGGACTGTGTTTGGAAGTCTCATAATAAGTTATTCCAGGATTCCCTCTTTGAAGTGGCAGCTCTTTTCCTATGCCATGGTTGGCTTTGCCCTATCTGAGGCAAAGGGGTTCTTTCGCCTGATGGTGGCCTGCCTCAACCTCGTCACCATGTGATGGAGCTATTTCTGTCCCCCAATGTTTCTGAATGTTCCTTCTCAACCTCCTGGTCCTTCCATGTCTCCTCCAGTCTGTGAATACTTCTCCCTCCATCTTAACAGGTGACCTTAGGGAAAGTTCAGAGTTTGACAGAGGGAAGACAAATAGAAACTATTAATAAGATGAAAAAAAAGAAAAATGTTTTAGAATCCCCTTGCCAATTTTCCCAAAAAGTCTATAGAGTATTAGAATTCTTTGTTCTTTGAATGCATGATAGAATTTGCTTGTAAATCAGTTTGGCTCTGGAGATTTTTTTCTTAGGGAGCTCATTGATGGCTTGTTCAGTTTCTTGTTTCTTTCTTTCTTTTTTTTTTTTATCAAATTGACCAAAGGTTTATCAACTTAAATTTTTTAAATAAAATCAGTTCTTAGTGTTACTTATTAGGTCAGTAGTTTTCTTAATTTCAATTTTAATAATCTCTCCTTTGTTTTTCAGTATTTCCAATTTGGTATTTAATTGTGAATTTTCAATTTATTATTTTTCTAGTTTCTTCATTTTCATGGTCAATTCATTGATCTCCTCTTTCTCTATTTTGTTTATGTAAGCATCCAGAGATATTAAACTTCCCCTAACAACTGCTTTTGCTGAACCTCAAAAGTTTTGGTAGGTTGTCTCATTATTGTAATTCTCTTGAATGAAGTTATTGATTGATTGGTTTTATGCTTTGTTGGCTGACCCACTCAATCTTTAGGATTAGATCATTTAGTTTCCATTTAACTTTTGTTCTTTCTTTCCATGGCCTTTTATCACATATAATTTTCATTGCATCTTTATCTAAAAAGGGTGCATTGACTATCTCTGCCTTTCTGCACTGGATTGTGAGGCATTTATGCCCTATTACATGTACCATGTATTCATGTGCCACTGAAAAAAAGGTATATTCAGTTTTCTTCAGAGGTCTACCATATTTACATTTTCCAGAATTTTATTCATCTCCTTAATTTCTTTATTGTTTACTTTGAGGTTATGTTTATCAAGTTAAGAGTGGGGAAGGTTGTGGCACTCCACTAGTATAATTTTGGTTTTTAATCTATTCTGTTATCTGCTTCCATTTTATGAGAGAGTTCATCCCATTCAAATTTGCAGTTATGACTACTATCTCTGCCTTTCACTCCATTCTATTCTCCTCCTCCCCTTATACTTTTATTTCTTCTACCTTTTCCCTTACCCTCCTCAATGGAGTTTTACTTTTGATCACTGCATCCCTAATCTTCTCCCTTTCTATTATCCCCCTCACTTTTCTTTCCCTTTTTCCTTATTATTTCTCCCCTCCCTTCTAAACTCTCCTCCCTTCTAACCTCCCCTCCCTTTTCTTTCTTCTTTCCCTTCCTACTGCCTATAGAGCTAGTTAGATTTCTATACTTAGTTGAGTATGCTATGTCCTCCTTGAAACAAGATGAGAGTAAAGCTCAAATAATGCTCATCTACTTCCCTTCTTTCTCTCTACTATAATATGTTTATGTGCCTCTTCATGTGATGTATTTTACTCTTTTCCGCCTCCTCTATTCTTCTTCTCCCTTCTCACCCCTTAATTAGGTTTATCATCTTCAAATCAATTAATTTATACCCCTACCTTTTCTCTATGTGTATCCCTTTTAAACTTCAAAATAAATATACAATTCTCAAGAAAAGAAAGTATCATCCTCCCATATAGGGATTTAAACAGTTTGCCCATATTTGGTAATAAATTTTTGTTCTTTTTTTTTTTCTATTTACCTATTTATACTTTTCTTAAGTCTTGTATTTGAAGTCAAATTTTCTTCTGAACTCTGGTCTTTTCATCAGGAAGGTCTACAAATTCCTCATTTCAGAAACTGTCTATCTCCTTGTCTGAAAGATGATGCTCAATTTTGCTTAGTAACTGATCCTTGGCTGTAAACCAAATGCCTTTTCCTTATGGAATATCATATTCCAATCCCTCCTTTTAATGTAGAAGCTGTAAGGTCCTATGTGATCCTGACTGTAGTTCCATGATATTTGAATGATTACATTCTGGCTAGTTGTGGTATTTTCTCCTTGACCTGATAATTCTAGAATTTGGTAAAAATATTCCTCAGAGTTTTCAGTTTGGGATCTCCTTCAGGAAGTGATCAGTGGATTCTTTCCATGACTGTTTTGCCCTCTGGATCTAGGACCTCGAGGCAATTTTCCTTGATAATTTCTTGGAAGATACTGTCCAGGCTCTTTTTTTTGTTCCATCAAGGCTTTCTGGTAGACCAACAACTTTTAGTTTTTCTCTCATGGATCTATTTTCCATGTCAGTTGTCTTCTCAATGAGGTATTTTGCATTTTCTTTTATTGTTTTCATTTTTTAGATTTTTTTTAACTGGATGTCTCATAGAGTCATTAACTTCTGTTTGTCCAATTCTAATTTTTAACACATTGTTTTCTTCAGTTAGCTTTTGTACCTCCTTTTCTATTTGTCCAAGTTTTCCTTTTAAAGAGTTATTTTCTCCAGCTTGGTTTTGTGCCTTCTTATACACTTGGCTAATTTTTAGCTTTTAAGGAGCTGATTGCATTTTTAAAATCATTGGAGAATAGTTCTTCTGTCTCTCAAATATAGCTTTTAAAATTCTTCTTGAGCTCTTCCAAGAATACTCTGTGGACTTGAGACCAGTTTATATTCCCTTTTGAAATTTCACATGTGGTTATAGTGTCAATGTTGTACAGTTCTGAGTATATGTTTTGATCTTCCCTGTCCCCACAATAATACTCTATGGTCTTGGCTTTTGTGATTTTCTTCTTGCTCATGGTGATTGCCTTTTCTTGGCTTTTAAAATGGATCTCTGCTTCTAGGGCACAGGGAGTTGTGTTCAACATTTCTTTTCCTGGTAGCTAGGGGCCTGATTACTGGCCTTTTGTGCTGTGGCCTCTGATTCTTTTGACTAGAAGCTATATAATACTGCAGCTTACCTGGTGCTGAGTTGTCTGGTACATGCCAAAGTTGAGGCAATGAGAAGAATATCTGAGTTACCCTGAGGTTACACTGAAGCTCAGGGAGTGACGTGTGGAGGAGGGGTGGTCTAGCAGCTCAAGGTCCCCTCCTCCCTTAGGACTGCAGTAGAGTACAGGCAGGCTAAGTGGCTGGTGAACCCTATCAGCACTGCTGTCTTCCCAATTCCTCTGGGCCCCTGGTTTTCACATTTATGGGCTCCACAACTGTGGTGCTAAGAATCTCCTGCTGGTCCACTCAGGTGGGTCCTCAGGCACTGTAAAGGTCCCCTTCAGTCACAGCAAGAAGTAGTACCCCTCAATCTCCTTACCTTATTGAGCTAAAAGTCTGTTATATCCCTTCTGCTGGCTCCATTGTTCCCAGATTTATCCAGGGATAATATTCTCTGGATTTTTCAAGGTCAACAAGGGATGGCGAGCGGATTTACTCCACCATCTTTGCTCCCGGAAGTTCAACTAGGTGACCTTCAAACATTTAGTCTGTGGACTGATAGGCCCAGGAGTAGATGCTGTTGCTGCTGGGGGCCCTGTACTTCTCTCTTTACCTAGTTTCACCAGACTGTTATCCTGTGCTGAGAGGCATGGAAATAAGCACAGCTACTGGTAACTTGGTTCACCTGGGGCTTTCCTGGTCTACTGTGTCTAAGTTGGCATTGGTACATCTCATGTGCTTTGTGCCACCTCAGTCTGTTCTGCCATACTCTGTCTCCCAGTGCATTATATCAGTCTAAAATTTGTTAAGATTCACTTTTTAGAAGTATCTGAAAGAATTTGTGGAAGAGCTGAGATGAGTCTCTGCTTTCACTCTTCCATCTTGGCTCCACTGCCCCCTCCACCCATGGCCCATTCTTTATGCACTGCATCACCTACCTGCCCCTTAGAAAGGAATATTGAAGCTATCTTGTAAAGGAATTTAAAAGCCATAGATTTTTAAAATAAATATATATATTTATTTTGTTTCTGAACTTAAGAAATAAAATAAGCTTTTCAGTAACGTAACAGAACAGCAAAAAAAAAATTATTGTACATGAATCTACAAATCTACTATATACAATTTGCATTCTACACATATTTTTATTTATCATTTCTTTCTCTGGATATAGTGTCTTCCTTAATATATGCTTTGTAGAAAATTTGAATGTTTACTTACAGTTGAATGTACACTATTTCTTATTACTTGCCTTATGTACTCTATGTCTTGTCTAACCTGGCATACAAACTATTCCAAGAACCATATATTTTCTCATTTTGGGTCTTCATTCCTTTGTATTACCTTTTCCTGATGCCTGGAAAGCACCTTACCTCTATCTCTTAGAATTTCTACTTTCTTTTCAAAAATATATTTTGCATTTTATTTTACCCAATTTACAAATAATTTTAATGTTTATTTTTAAAAGTTTGAGTTCAAAATTCTCTCTCTTCTGCCTCCCCACTTCCTCTCATTGAGAAGGTGAGCAATTCAATATAGGTTATACACATGTAATCATGCAAAACACTTCCGTGAATGTCATGTTGTGAAAGACTAACTATATTTCCCCTATCATATTCCCTCCTACCTGTTTATTCTTTTTTCACTCTCTTTTCATGCTGTCCCTCTTCAAAAATATTTTGCTTCTGACTACCATCTGACCCAATCTGTTCTCCTTTCTATCACTTCCCCTTCTCCTCTTCTGGCCTATGCCTGGTCTATAAATAACCATAAGCACTCTTTTTTTCTCCTGGAACTGTGAGGAGGGTCCCCTCTCCACTGTAGCCACAAGATTTGGTGTGCTAATGTAACTCCTCACTCCAGGACTGACTCTCCATACTGTGACCCAAATTCAAATATAGACAAAGAAACAAATTCCTCCCTCAGTACTAACAAAGAAACCCCTGTAATTTCCTTCTGACCAGTTGTTCAATCTCCTTACTGCGGTTGGGCTTAGAACTCCAGAAGCTGCAGCTGCTGCTGCTTCCACCACTGCCACTGCTGAGTCAGTAAATCCTAAGACCTGCTCTTGGTTTGCTGGCCCTAATTAGACTGTACTTGTCTCTTACCTAGGTCTTGCTGATCTTCTAAGTTGTCTTTGGTGTCTGTAGGCTTAGAAGTCTGGAAATTGCCACTGCTGCTGGTGATTCAGTTGCCCTGAGGCCTACCCCGCGTTTTCTGGGGCATGGTCTGCTCTGAATTAGCCTGAGTTCCTCTCTCACTACTGTGTAGAAGACCTTTCCTGTCAACCCTCTAGGTTGTCTTGGATTGGAAATGTGTTTCATCATGTCTTTTTGTGGCTTTGACTGCTCTAGAATTTGTTTAAAGTCATTTTTAAAGGTATTTGGAGGGGTTGGCGGGAGAGCTCAGGTGAGTTCCTGCCATTACTCTCTCATTGGCTTTACCCCTCATTTGCCTATTTATAATAATTACAAAGACTTTTTCACTCAAAGTTGTCCTTAAAATAAAATGGTTCTGTTCATTTTGTTCATCATTATTTCATGCAAGTCCATCTGTATTGTTTTTAACATCATTGATCTCCTCATTTCTCAGAAGCAGAGACCTTTATATTTTTTCCTACAGGCAAAAGAAAGAAACTGAAGCTCCTTGTTTTTGTTGTAGTATGTACACATAAAAGAAAAAGGTACTGAAGGTATAATGAATTGACTCTCCTAAGGTTAATACCAAATTTCTTACATGCAACTGTCATTGGTTTTCATGAGAGAAAGACAGTGTCCTCAGTGTTAAATTATGTGAAATTTAACTCTGATCAACAGACATGGAGACTGACTTTGTTGTCCAACATTAATTATGTTAGTAATGGAAATTTTAAGTTAAGCATGATGGGAAGATGAACACATGTTGGGGTGGGTAGATGTTTTTGAATATTAAAAGGAAAACTAGAGGTAGTCTTTAGTTTATCACTGGAATAGAACATGTGCTAGAAAAAACACTTTGGAGTCAGAGGAACTTCTCATGAATCTGTATCTACTACATACTTTGGGCATATCATTTAGCTTTCGTTTGCCTCAGTTTCCTTATCTGTAAAATGAAATGGAGGATTTGGGCTAAATGACTTCTAAAGACTAACTAGTATTATCTTATTTAAAATCCAGTTATGTTTAGAATTGAATATTGTGCAAATCCTTACATTCTACTCCTATATTTACTTTGAGTAGAAATTATAATACCAGGGAAGCTGAGACTGGTGGATGTCTTGACCTTAGGAGTTCCAAGCTATACTGAAATAAATGTGTTAATGCTAAGCTCCAGAAAAAGGATAGAGCCAGAGCAATCAAATCTACTGAGCCTGAAAGAATGAGAATGAACATGTGAATAGCTGTTGTACTTCTTCAATGATTTAGAGATACTTAATCTTTTAAAAGAAAAAAGGAATATAAAATTAAGCAATGTGGAAACTTTTTTGGGTTCAAAGTTCAAAGAAATATCTATTATTAGATATCAATGCCTCTTCAGTTGAGATAGTGTATCAGTCAATTAATGGTGTATGCTAGGTTCTCAATGAATGAAAGTAAATTATACCACATAGGAATTATTTTGGGGTTGTTGGAAAACAATCAGTCATGCCTCATGAGGTTTAGATAAAACAGGAAGTAGGCATTCCAATAACAAACTATTTTTTTCTTTCTTAAATTTTTTAAATTAAGTAATTTATTTTCAGTTTTCAACATTCACTTCCACAAAATTTTCAATTTCAAATTTTCTCCCCATTACCCCTCCCCCCTCCAAGATAGTATGTATTCTGATTATCCTTTCCTCCAATCTTCCCTCCTTTCTATCACCACAAACCCTTCTCCTCTTTTCTTTTATTTTACTGTAAGGCAATATAAATTTTTATAGCCCATTGCCTATATATCTCATTGCCTAGTTGCACTTGAAAACAATTTTTAATATTCATTTTTAAAGCTTTGAGTTCCACATTCTCTCCTTTCCCTCCTTCCCACCCACTCTCATTGAGAAGGCAAGCAATTCAATATAGGTTATACATATGAAGTCAGGCCAAACACTTCCATAAAAGTCATGTTGTGAAAAACTAACTATAATTTCCTCTCTCCTATCTTGTCTCCATTTATTCTATTTTCTCCTTTAACGTATCCCTCTACCAAACTGTTTACTTCTGATTACCCTTTCCCCTAATCTGCTATTCCTTCTATTGTCCCCCCTCTCTTATCACTGTTCCCCTCCTTTCTTGTAGGGTAAAATAAACTTTCATACCCAAGTGAGTGTGTATGTTATTCCCTCCTAAAGCCAAATCTGATATAAGGAAGGCTCACTTATTCCCTCTCATCTTCTCCTTCTTTCCCTCCATTGTAAAAGCTATTTCTCACCTCTTTTATGTGAGATGATTTGCTGTATTCTAACCTCTCTTTTTCTCTTTCTCCAGGTGTATTTCTCTCAACACTTCATTTTCTTTTCAAAATATCAAGTCTTCATATTCAACTCCCTATATATATATATATATATATATATATATATATATATATATATATACGCATACACACATATATTGTGTATATGTATATATACACAATATACAAACACACAGACACATATAATCTACATATATACACATATATATATATATATAAAATATACATACACACATGAGTGTGTATGTGTGTGTATTACCTCCAACTATTCTAATACAGAGAAAGGTCTCATGAGTTACAAATATCACCTTTCCATATGGGGATGTAAACAGTTCAACTTTAACAAGTCCCTTATGGTTTCTCTTTCCTATTTATCTTTTCATGCTTCTCTTGATTCTTGTATTTGAATGTCAAATTTTCTATTCACCTAAAGTCTTTTCAACCAGTATACTTGGAAGTTCTCTATTTCATTGAAGTTCCATTTTTTTCCCTGAAGTAATATACTCAATTGTGCTGGGATGGCGATTCTTGATTTTAATCCTATCTCCTTTGACCTCTGGAATATCATATTCCAAACCCTCTGATCCTTTAGTGTAGAAGCTGCTAAATTTTGTATTATCCTGATTGTGTTTCCTCAAAACTTTAATTATTGCTTTGTGGATGCTTGCAATATTTTCTCCTTGACCTGGAAAATCTTGGATTTGGCTGCAATATTCCTAAGAGTTTTCCTTTTGGGATCTCTTTCAGGAGTTAATCAGTGGATTTTTTCCATTTCTATTTTACCCTCTTGTTCTAAAACATCAGGGCAGTTTTCCTTGATAATTTCCTGAAAGATGTTGTCTAGGCTCTTTTTTTTTCTTGACTTTCAGGTAGTCCAATACTTTTAAAATTACCTCTCCTGGATCCATTTTCCAGCTCAATTGTTTTTTCCAGTGGCATACTTCACATTGTCTTCTATTTTTTTTTCATTCTTTTGGTTTTATTTTGTAATTTCTTGATTTCTCATAAAGTCATTAGCTTCCATTTGCTCCTCATTGATTTTGTGGACCTCTTTTGCCATTTGGATTATTCTAATTTTAAAACTGTTATTTTCTTCAGCATTTTGGAGGGTTTCCTTTAGCAAGATATTGGCTCCATTTTCATTATTTTCTAGCATCATTCTCATTTCTCTTCCCATTTTTTCTTATTATCCTTTTCTCCAATCTTCCCTCCCTTCTATCACCACCACAACTTATCCTCTTTCCTTCTCTTACATGATTCAAAAAAAAATTGAGCTCTTCCATGGCCTGTAATCAATTCATATTTTTCTTAGAGGTTTAGGATGTAGAAACTTTGGCTTTGTTGTCTTCTTCTGGTTGCATGTTTTTATCTTCCTTATCACTGATGATGTAAGACAATACCTCTTTACTAAGGCAGTGAGATTCTATGGTCTATTTATTTTTCTCTGGTTTGTTCATTTTTCCAGCCAACTACTTGACTTTTGTGCTGTTTGTTAAATGGAGTGCTCCAGAAGCAGTTGCAACTTCAGCAGTGGGTGCCACTGCATTGGGACTGGGGCCCAACAATGCTTCACTCTCTGCCAGGTGAGAGACTCTTCCCACTGACTTTTGAAACTGTCTTTGGTGTTTGGGGGTTGAGAAATCTTAAAACTCCAGCTACCAACAGCAATTTAGTTCCCTAGGGCCTTCTCTAGCTCTGTCCACACCCAGCATGCTCCATGCTGAATTGTGCTCAGTTCCCAGAATGATGCAATAGACCATTCTTATAGACTTTCCATGTTGTCATGGGCTGGAAATTTGCTTCAGTCCATCATTTTGTGGCTTCTGCTACTGTAAAATTTGTTTAGAGTCATTTTTACAGGTTTTTTGAGGTGTTTGGGCTGAGAACTCTAGCAGGTCCGTGCTTCTACTCCAGTATCTTGGCTTTGCCCCTGCAGTCTGTTTTTCTTTTTTATTTTTTTTCCATTTTAAATCAGTTTCCATTTTATTTTTTTAAAATAAATTTATTTAACTTTTTACATTCATTTTCACAAGATTTGGGGTTCCAAAATTTTCTCCCCATTTGTCCCCTCCCCCCTCCCCGATACACTGGACATTCTAATTACCCATTTCACCAATCTGCCCTCTCTTCTATCCCTCCCTTCCCTTACCCCATCTTCTCTTTTGTCCTGTAGGTCCAGATAGGATACAAGAACATACTTGGGTGGGGAGATGGGAGGATTATCTTCACTTCCCTCACCCTCAGGTGATTCCTTTGCATGGTGAAACAGTTTCAACCAAGTCTGTGAACAAAATTACTTGGCATGTGTGTGTGTGTGCATGAGTGTGGTGAGAGAGATGTGAGTACTGAATGAACCACACTAATTCCATCTTGCAACTCAATTCTGTATCTAGATAGTTCTTTTCTTATTCAATTATGGGTCGAGTTCAATTTTTGTCTAAGATAAAATGCCATTCATTATGGGAATTGTGAGGAAACTTTGTTGCCTTTTTTGAATGTAGTCCCGCATGGGTAGGAAGCTGAACTGCTTCTACTTATCATTTAGAGATTTTAACCAAGCACCTATGTTATACTGACCAGATAGTCAGATATGAAGTTCGATGAAAGGAGTGTTCTCACAAATATACATCTCATGCAACCCATAAGTCTTACCTGAAAACTGTCCCATCATGGTTTACTGGTTTCTTTTTTCTTTGTTCGTTTTATTGAATGTAGAAATTGGGGGGGTGAGAAATAAAGTATCTCTTTTTCTGATGTTAGGGAATTGTATCTATTTGCTCTCCCCTCCCAACTTGGAAAGCCCCTATTTTTTTTCTCTAATATGAAATCAGATAACCTAATATTGTATCCTGTTTTACTTCTTGTTAATTGTTTACTTTTGATACATAAATGTACATGAAGTCCAGTGCCAAGCTGAGGAAACCTACTCCTGATTTGTAATGCCATTGGCTTATATTGCTTAATAAACTTAACAAAACTTGAGCCTTTATTCATCAGTTATTTCAGATTTTATCTGCCACAGGAGAAAGGAGGGGTGTCTTCCCACTTTTTCAATCAATACAGAATGATATTATGAACTTTTTTAAAAGACTGGAAGTCCTGTTCTTCCCAGTAGGGTCATTAGCAGTGGTCAATGTTAGTATCTGCTTTGGAACCCAAGACAAAATAGACATAAGGAAAGGTAGACTCTAGATTCCACAAGAACATAATTTATTGGACCCCAGGAAGGAAGAATATCCTGAAGGAAAATTTCATAAGGATTTCATGAAGGGGAGAAAACTTACAATAATCAAAAGCTGTGAGTTATCCCCCTCCCTTTTTTTTAACTGTGATCACAATAAATGTTTATTGAAGCCTATTCTGGCTTGTTGAGGGTATAAAATACTCACAGTCTAGTATAATAAAAGCATAAAAACACTAGACAATGTTAAGATCATCTTTCAGATTATGATAGTCAGCAATGTAGAATATAATTTGGGAATTAACAATCCAACCGGCAGAGAAATAGTACTAAAACACTGATTTCAGTCAAGCAATCTTTTTTGACCCAATATTAGTAATACTACTGCTAATAAGCCTCTTTCCCTAATAAGAAGCCAGGACATAGGTCCTAAGCCACAAATAGAATCCTTGAGACAAAAAGGGCAGATACATCAAAGCAGACAGCACCAGCGAGAGTATGCCACTTGAGAACACCAGAAGCAAACAGACCATTGTGTCATTTTTTTTTATTGACAAAAATAATGCAGCAAACAATATTCATGGACGGTGACCACGGCAACCACCCTTTCTATGAGTACTGTCAGAGAGGATTGGAATGACATCCTCAATCTGCCTGATCTTCATTCCAGAACATGCCAGGGCTCTCAGAGCTGAATGTGCACCAGGGCCAGGGGTCTTAGTCCTATTTCCCCTTGGGGCCCGAAGTTTGATGTGAAGGGCAGTGATGTCTAATTCTTTACATCTCTGGGCAACATCCTGAGAGGCCAACATAGCAGCATAGGGAGAAGACTCTTCTCTGCCAGCCTTGACCTTCATCCCACCAGTCACTTGGCAGATGGTTTCTTTGCCAGAGAGATCAGTCACATGGAAGGAAGCAAAGATGTGGCAGACACAAAACACATTCTCTCCTTCTGCAACTTGAAGTCCAAGACTGATGACCTGCTCTTCCTTCTTTTTCTTTCCCTTGCGAGTTGCCATTTCTGTTCCTCTACTTGGCCTGCCAACACCAGAAAGGCTATCCCCACTTTTTAAAAAGGTTTTTGCCATACATACTGGCTAGATTTTATTTTTTTAAATTATTTTATTTGTTTTCTACCTTCACTTTCATATATCTTAGATATTTCCTCCTCCCTCCCCCTCCTTCCTCATTCCCTTCTCACTCACTCCCCAAGACAACATGCAATCTCATATAGGTTCCACACATACATTATTATTAAATACACTTTCACCTTAGTCATGTTGCATAGAAGAATGAAAATGAATGGAAGAAAACATAAAACAAAACAAAACACAAGAGAAAATAGTCTACTACATTCTGTGATCCAATTCCATAGTTCTTTTTCTAGATGTGGAAGATGTTTTGTTTCAAGATTCCATTGGGAATTTTTTAGATCCTTGAATTGCTGTGAAGGACTAAGTCTACCAGAAATTCCTTGCATACTGTTGTTACTGTCTACAAAGTTCTTCTTGTTCTGCTCCTTTCATTCAGCATCAGTTCATATAAGTCCTTCTAGGACTCTCTGAAGTCTTTCTAGTCATCATTTTTTACAGCACAATAGTATTCCATTATATTAATATACCACAATTTGTTCAGTCATTCCCCAATTGATGGGTATCCCCTTGATTTCCAGTTTTTGGCTACCACAAAAAGAGCTTATATAAACATTTTTTGGACGTATTGGAACCTTTCCCATTTTTTATGATCTCTTTGGGATACAGTTCTTGAAGTAATATTGCTGGATCAAAGAGTATGCACATTATTGTAGGCCTTTGGGCATAGTTCTAAATTGTTCTTCAGAGTGGTTGGATCACCTCACAGTTCCACCAATAGTTCCAACTCTCCCACATCTTTTCCAGTGTTTATCATCTTCCTGTTTTGTCATGTTAGCCAATCTGATAGGTGTGACATAGTACCTCAGAACTTTTTTGATTTGCTTCTCTCTAATCAATAGTGATTTAGAGCATTTTTTCATATGACTATAGATAGCTTTAATTTCTTCCTCTGAAAACTGCCTGTTCATATCCTTTGATCGTTTATCAATTGGGTATCCCTTTCCTATATGCTCTAACTTTAAGTCCACTTTACTTTGAGCTCAGCTTATACATGTATGAGAGAGGATGTTTTAGAATTTTGGAAGGATTCATTTTGTATCAAAAGTTCTTATTCTTATAAAACAACAAACTAAAAATAAATGCATTTAGGCTGATTAACTGTAAGCGTATACAAAATGGGGACTCATGAACAAGTATCTTACCTTTCAAGTTCTCAGGATTACCTCCATAATCCTGTTGAGTGAAATATTAAGAAACTCTCTGGGACTCAACCTGTTGGAGAGAGTAGAAATTGGAAGGGTAAATCCAGAGAGGCTACATACGTACACACATATATACATATGTATGTACATACATACAAATATAAATCACACATGCACATACATGTATGCTATATCTATATACACAAGGAGATATGTACACCCATTTGAATACATAATAATAAAATGGAAGCAAAATTGCTTTGCAATTTTTTTGCTCTACATATTTTGCTTCCTGGTTTATATTTTGGGGAAGAATAGTGTGTACATAGTCTTAGGCAAATTACTTAATTCATATGGGCTTCAGTGTCTCAATATGAAACAAAGGCATTGGAACATGATGACCTTTGTGTCTCTTTCCACACTCATTCTCTATTCATATGACATGAAGTAGTTCTATATGTTATAAAAACGAAGGAGAGGGAGAATTAAAACCACCCATAGTTTTTGGGACAAGAGATGAGTAGTATTTTCCTCACTCTATTCTTTCCACTTTGTTGTTAATGGAAGCAGAATTCGGAAAGATTTTTAAAAGTATCAAAACTTCCTTATCTTTGGCAATATGTTTGAAATTCACAATGACAAAGCCATATCCCATTTATCTTTTTCATATATGGCATCGTTCTCAGTCCTAAATTCTAAAGTAGGAAATGCCTCCCGGATTCATATACTTTTAATTTGTGACTTGGATCCAATTGGGTGCTGGTGAGAGAGGGAGATACAAATTCAAATGTAGTCCAATGCATTTCTTAAGTATAATATTTAATGATATATTACAACTTAATTTCATTGCTGTTGTGGAACGATTTCTCCTAACCTGTATTTTTATCTCCTGCTTTAAGATTACCTCTTCCTTGGGAGGATATTGTTCAAATTCACACAAAGGCATTGTATTTACAATGTACAGAATACATTACATGCAGGAAAATTAAGGGTTTGGTTCTAAGGATCAAAATATGGCTTGTATTTTTTTTTCTACCCACTCATTCTTTATCAGTCTATATAAAACAGGGCTACACATCTACTATAAAGTGTAGAGATGTTCATCTTGTTTTTACCAAAGGAGATCTTGATCTTTCCTTTAGTTTGTCCACATCTCTTATAAGAATGCCAGCAGGGGCTTTACTGTTTCTAGACTAATGGCAGAGGAAATAGAAATATTACAGCTGCTGCTCTGCATGTGGTAGTCATTTTGAAATACTGCATTTTGGATTCTCACATTGAGCTTTCTTTGCAATCCCCATTGTATTGAACAATAGGAATGTCTACAGGGCTGTATTAACTTCCCCCCCCCAAAAATCAGCACAGCCAATTTTAGTACAGATAAAGGAAATGGCTTGAATTTGATGCTTTTCTCCTCCTTCTTTTGCAAAGATGTGTGGAATAGATCTCTCTTACTTTTATTAACATGTTGAGAGCTTTCTCTTCCCCTGAAGATAACCCTTCACTGATTTCCCCAAAGTTTTCCATTTTTGACTGCCATGATGTAGGAGGCTCTTCCAACTCTATTTGTTCAATATTGTTGGCACTCTTGGCAGATTCATTGGATATAGAAAACAAGTTATAGAGAAAAGCAGATTTATCTCTAAAAAGATACTTTTTGAACAATCATCCAAAACATGACATTCTCAGTTTATGGATGCTTCATAGTTTATATTTCTTTGAATCTTGGCATTTGAAAGCTAATTCTTTGGAATAGCAATGCCTTACTTATACGTTTATTAACTGAATTGTCTGTGGACATAGGTTACATAGCATAAGAGAGTGATGTTTACGATGCTAATTGTTTTGTTCACTTCTCTATTTAAAAAAATCATCAATTATAAGATGATATTTTAGCATCTTAATTCAAATTCTGCTCTATTTCAAGTGTCCTATATCTTAATGGAAAGATTTATCTACAAAGTAAAGTTGAATAAAATGGGTGAAACTGTTTTGTCAAGGTGGAGAGGATTGAGGAGACACAAAGTTATGAGACTATTCCTTTGCCCTCGATGGAATTACTTTTATTCTCTAATACTTTCAGTATATACAAGAGAGCAAAAAGAAAAATCAATTTAAAATTGACACAAAGTTATTGTTAAATTAATCAGATTCTAATAATTTAACTCTAAAACACAATAAAATATCTCACTAGAATCCTTACAGTATAAAATTCTAAAATAGTATTGATTTTTACAAGACGTACATAACTTTTATCAATCAATTTTATCTTTAGAAAAATAATGAAACCACCATCTTGAAAACAACTAGCAAGTAAACTCAATTACAACTATAATTTTCTTTCCACTGAAGTAATATCACTGTAGTATCATCTCAGATTTCTAGTTTAATGTAAGAGAATGTAATGAATAACATTTTAGTAGTCATTCAGAATATTCCTAAATTATTTTATATTTGAAATAAAATTCCTTGATGTTATTGTTTAAATATCTAGCAGATGAATGCGTCTATTTTAAATGTACCTCATTTACCATTCCTTGACTAACAGACTTCAACCACTTCTTAAAAGCTAATAATTATGAAAGGCCAGTATTACCCCATACTTGTATTACTGATTTCATCACTTTGAATTCTGAATTTGATATTTTAGGATGAGGAAGAGACATTTAATTTAATTCCAATCATACATAGATGTTGATTCTCTTAATGCTATATCTGTAACTGTGTTTCATATACTAGATTCCATAAAGTACATGAAGAACTCCCTATATTTGGTGAATTTATCCCATGTATGTTTTTCTCACTTTTCAAGCATCCTTCTTGATTATCTTATTTTTTTCATGCCTTGTTCATTGACAAATTTATTTTCAATTGTCCTGTATATTTCTTTCATCACTCTTTCCTTAGAAGTAGTCACTGGAAATGTCTGAACTAGAAAAGTTAAGTACTGTCAGATAACCACCTTTATTATTTTTCATCCCATCCTTCACCTGTTTCCAGTCTTGTGCATTATAATTTAATCCTGAATGCAGTAAATAAAATAAGCAGAATCTTCATCCCATGATGCTTCCATTGAAAAGAGTATCCTATTAAAGGACAGAAAAATGCAGGTTTGGTGAGAACTTTACAAAGCAACCAGCAAATTAATTTTTAATGTAAAGTCATTAAACATTTTAGTCAAGAAACACATTGAACTATGCTTATTTGTATTTACATCCTGACTCCCCTCCACAAACTGGATGCAACTAAAAAATCAACTTAAAAGTGAATGAATCCAATCACCTCCACTTCCAAGTACTATATTCTTAATCATAGAAACAACCCTCCCATCTTATCAAGGAATTTTGGAACTTTAGCATATATGTGAAAGGCAATCTAGTCTTCATCATAGAAATCTCGATGTTTCTTTAGTTAGAAAGAAATTTTTCATAAGTTAAATCCTTGATGATAACAGATTTCTTCTGATTTTCCCTCCGGGAACCAATCAATGGACAAAGGTTTATGAGGCATCAACTACGTGCCTGGCATTGTGCTAGGACCCTGGGTATAAAAAAACAATGCAGCAAGTGATTCCAAAATTCAAGTAGTTTACATGTTATTTAATGTAGGTAGAGAAGAACAAAGAAACACTTATGTGTATATATTTTATATTGTGCATAGGATAAATACAAAGCAATTAAATATGAGGTAGTTTACAGGAGGATACAAAAACATACATATGTATGTGAATATGTATATGGAGTCCTACATTAAGTTTTAAGTCACTGAAGCTTAAAATGTATATATATGTATATATATATATATATATATGTGTGTGTGTATCACTATTCTTGTCTTTATCTATCAATATATAAACATATTTGCCCAAATATATCTATATAATTTATATTTATATCATGTAAATATTGATATCTATATTTCAAGTATTAAAACTTATAATTTTGAGTAACTCTGCATATGTGCAATACACCTGCATGTATATATTTCTATGGAGGTATATGTCTATTTGTATGCATACATATGTATTTTTATATATGTATGTTTATATGTGTATATATTATGTGTATCTGTGTATATATGTATAAATTTTTGTGTGTATAGATGTATCTATATCTATATATCCCTCTCTACCTCTATCTCTATTTTTATAGAGATCAATGGATAAGAGCTATGTTTTGGACATGAAACTTCATGTCATAATCTCTACATGAAACATTCTTTCTTGTAGTTCCTGCATGAAGTTAATAAATTTAAATGTAAATAGTCACTAAGCAAGTATAACTTTTTGTAGGGATAAGGACAATGAACATGCCTTTGGTTTTATTGGTATATAAATATCTTAGTAAGGAAATTTTCTCTATCAATGCACAATGGGCACAAAACACTTACAGGTAATGTCACTAACTTAGGGTCACAAAACTTTGTGTCCTGTCAGAGGCAGGACTTGAATTTAAGTTTTCATGACTTTAAACCAGCTCACTATCAGCTATACCTTATAGCCTCTTCACAGTTGTGTATTAATATTTAATTAAATACTTTTCAAGTATAAAAATATGTGGACATTTTCTCCATTACTGCAGACAGTCAAATCTTTTCATCTTATGAAAATTTTTGTCCATTTTTTTCTTTACCAGATCCTCTTTAGCGTATCAAACCAAAGGCCTTGAGGTGTTTCCTAATAGTCTTTTTTTACATTTTATGGTTACCATTGGACAATTTAGGCTGTCTATGTATGATCTGTTCACGTCCTTTTCACACACACATACATGCACACACACACACTCAAATATCTGAAAAAATGTTATACCTTACTTATATGCAGATTGATTTCTCCATGATCTTTTGTATCATGCACAGCTTTAGATATTCATAAATTGTGATGTTTCAACATTCGCAAATGTTTAGTATCATTAATAAAACATTAGCATTTGAAATATAGATCTTTATAGATTTTATGGAGCTTGAGATGATTTATAGAAATACTTTTCCAAATTCAATCAATTCTGTACTCATCCTTCTAGTATTGTTATGAATTATAATATATGCATAATTTTGATAATATAATTAATAACAAGTTGTCATAATATTATTATTTCAAGGTTTGCAAAATGTTTTATGCATAGGATTTCATTTGATTGTTGCAGCAACTTTGTGATATAAATGCTATTATTACTTGAAATTTATATATGAAAAAACTGAGGATAAGGGCAGTTACCCATACCCATACATCTAATAAACATTGGATACAAGATTCAAACTAGGTCTCTTCTGACTTCAAGTCAGATTGTCTTTTTCAGTGCTGTGCTCTTTTCATTAGATATCAACAGAGTCTGTCCCCAATATGTGAACTGATATAGAGATTAAACAGACTGACCATCTAAATTTATGTAATGAACATTATCACAATATTAATTTTGACTGATGAAGTTGATTGAATACAAGCATTTTGGGAATAGCAATGATTTCTTTCTTTGTAGATATATTTTCATGTTCTGACTCATAGTTAAGATTTAGTCAATATGAAGAACCTAGGTGACTCGGTGGAGAGAGTTCTGAGCCTGGAGTCAGGAAGACAACTTTAAATGCATGCTCAGATAGTCATCAATTCTTGGAAAACTGTCAAATCACTTAAATTCTATTTCCTTCAGTTTCCAGATAGAATAATAATAGCTCTCACATCCTAGAGACATTGCGAGGATCAAACGAGATAACATTTGTTAAATATTTAACACAGTACCTGACAAATAGTAGGTACTGTATAAATATTAGCTATGTATTTTATTTTTATTACCAGTTGACTGATTAAATTGATTGGAGATTTTCCTTTGGACAAACATAGATTTAATTGAAGGGAGTGTCAATATTCTAAATCTTGATCCAATCATAATATCACATAACAAGAACATTTGAGGGGTTTCACCTGTGCATCATGAACATGGAACATGGAACAGCACCTATGACAGCTATGAATATGCTGTCATAATTCTGATTTGCAAAATATAACAGACTCTCTGCATTGAAGACAGAATCAGAACATTTATTTAAACATCAGAAAGCCAAATTCATCATAACAACAACGAAATCTATACCCAATAACAATGCAGGGGGTATCACCATCCCCAAGAGTTCCCCTGCTTGAACTTTCCCAAAAAGGAACATTGACTGCTCCTTACCTGCTTCCTCCCTCTCTCAATTGTTGTGACCAACTTGCTCTCAATTCTGTTTCAACCTTCCTGCTCCATCTCTTCCTGCTCTACCCATTCAACAAGCTCTTCCCATCACAGACTCATGTGACTTAGGCTTCCATGTAACTCAAGCAGATTACATAGGCCAACTAATGGATGGGAAAGATCTTTTCATTCCATTAACAATATAACCTGGAATTCCTCTTCCATTTGATACAATATCATCCATTATAGTGATAGATACTTTTGAGGAGTACACATAGGCCAGTTATATGTATACCTTGATGTTAGTAATCATATGGTCATTGAACAAAATTATCTTTATAATTGCTATTTTCCTCCCTTTTGTTGACCTTGATAAGGGCAGAGAATATCTTCCTGGGAAAAGCTCCTGGAACAGTGTGAGCAACAGAAGGGGTAAACCGACTGTTAGTCCATGAGGCTAGAAAGATCATTAAGGAGGGTTCCTCTTGCTGTGGCCAAGGGGACAAATGCAGGATTAGAGTTGTCCCAGACAGCTCCACCTCAACAAACTGGGAGAAGATCCTGAGCCCCAGAGGGGCACAGCCAGCAACTGCCAACACCAGGACACCAGGTGTGCCTGAGTACTGAGGAGAATAAAGACACTAGTGCAGACAAGATCACCAATTACTGAGCTTGCCTATGCTCTAGCTCAGCAGATGAGACCTCCAGTGTCCAGACCACCCTTCCCAGACACTTAAAGAGTTAGATCCAGGGTAACTGCAAGGAAACCCAAAAATACCTCTCCTGGCCTCTGCTTTCCAACACCAACCAGCTCAGCACCAAGTAAGCTGCAGCATTTTAGCTTCTAACTGAAAGAACCAGAAGCCACAATGCACAAAGCCTCAAGTTTTAGGTGCAAGAACTGTGGGACAGAGCTCCCTGTGTCACAGCTGCAGAAATCTACTATAAAAGTCAGGAAAAATGTTATTATTTTGAGTAAGAAGCAAATCAAAAAAGAAAAGACCATAGAATCATCCTATGGGAACAAGGACCAAAAGACAAATACCAAAGAGACTGTACTCTCATCTGAAACTTCAGAAGGGAATATGATCTTGTCTGAAGCACAAAGAGCCTTCTTGGAAGAGCTTATGAAGGATGTTAAAACCCAAAATAGAGAAATAGAAGAAAAGCTGATCAATGATTTTAAAAATACAAAAAAGATATAACAGAAAAATGTAAAAGAACAATAGGACAAGTGGAAAAAGAAGCACAAAACCTAACTGAGAAAACTGGACAAATGGAAAAGGAAACTCAAAACCTACCCAGAAAAATTGGACAAAAGGAAAAAGAAGTACAAAAAGTAACTGGAGAAAATAGTTTCTTAAAAGGAACAATTGGACAGATGGCAAAGGAGATGCAAAAGTTAACTGAAGAAAACAATTTGATAAAAAATCAGGAAAGTAGGAGCTAACAAATATATGTGACATCAAGAATCAGTCAAACAGAATCTAAAGAACAAAAAAATGGAAGAAATGTAAAATCTCTAATTGGAAAAATAAACGACCCGGAAAATGGAGAAAATCTAAGGATTATTGGTCTACCCGAAAACCATGATGAAAAAAAGGGTCCGGACAATATCATCCTAGAAAACATCAAGGAATATTGCCCACAAGTGCTAAACCCAGAAGACAAAATAGGCATCTAAAAAATCCACTATTTGCCTCCTGAAATTCCATAAGGCAAAGAAGCTGGGATTACAAACAAAGATTAATTACCCAGCAAAGCTGAGCATAATATTTCAGGCAAGGAGATGGACATTCAATTAAATGAGGGATTTCCAGACCTTCCTCATGAAAAGGCCAGAACTCAATAGAAAATTTGATCTTCAAACACAGGTCCCAAGAGAGGCATAAAAAGATAAACAGAGAAATAAAAACTTGCTACACAGTGTGTACAAACTGTTCACATCCCAATAAGGGAAGATGATACTTGACAATTTTGAGAATTGTGTATTTATTATGAAATGTAAAAGATATATATATATATACGTATATATATATATATATATATATACGTATATATATATATATATATACGTATATATATATATATATATATATATATATATATATATATAAAGTGAGGGGGCATAAATTAAATGATGTGATCATAAAACATGATTTAAGGCTGTGACAGGATTGTAATGGGAGATGTTAAAAGGTGGAGGCAGAAAAAAAATTCCATAACAGGGAGAAGCACAAAATTATATTACAGTAGAGGGCAAGAGGGGAGAGGGATGAGCCTTGTTTGAGAGGTACTCTCATCTGATTGGATCCAAGGAAGGCACAACAAACTTGGTTAAGCATAGAAATACAAATAGCGCTGTAGGCAGTAGGAGAGGGAGAGGTTAAGAAAAGGGAAGGGAGGCTAAAAGGGAGCAAAAAATCAGTAAGCAAAAGAGGAATAAAAGGGAGGGGGTTGAAAGAAGGGAGGGAAGACTGAGGGAGGCAGTGGTCAAAAGTTAAAACTCTTGTGGAGTGAAAGGGAGAAGGGAGAACTAAAAGTATAAATAAGAGGAAAGGTGATGGAGGGAAAGACACAGATAGTAATCAAAACTGTGAATGTGAGTGGGATGAACTCTCCCATAAAACAGAGACAGATAGAATGGATTAAAACCAATAATCCAATAATATCTTGCTTACAAGAAACATATATGAAAAGGGGGCATACACACAGGGTAAAGGTAAAAGGTTGGAGCAGAATATTTTGTGATTCAACTGATGTAAAAAAAGCAGGGGTAGCAATCCTAATCTCAGACAAAGCAAAAGCAGAAATAGATCTAATCAAGAGAGATAAGGAAGGAAACGATAACCTGCTAAAAGGCAACACAGACAACAAAGCAATTTCATTACTAAGCATATATGCTCCAAATGGTATAGCATCCAAATTCTTAGAGGAGAAGTTAAAGGGGTTTCAGGAAGAAATAGAAAGCAAAACAATACTAGTGGGGTCCTCAACCTCCCCATCTCTGATCTTGATAAATCTAACCTCAAAATAAACAAGAAAGAAGTTAAGGAGGCGAATTGAATTCTGGGTAAGGTAGATATGACAGGTTTCTAGAGAAAACTGAATGGGGATAGAAAAGAATATACCTTTTTCTCAATGGTACATGGCACATATGCAAAAAATAAAAACCTTACAATTCAGTGAAGAAAGGCAGAGGTAGTCAATGCATCCTTCTCAGATCATAATACAATAAAACTTATATGTAATCAAAGGCCATGGAAATGTGAACCAAAAACTAATTGGAAACTAAATCACCTAATCTTAAAGAATGAGTGGGTTAAACAACAAATTATAGAAACTATTAACAACTTCTTTCAAGAGAATGACAATAATGAGATAAGCTACCAAATAATATGGGAATATTATGCAAAAGGAGTTATTGGAGGAAGTTTTATATCTGTGAATGCCTTTATGAATAAAATAGAGAAAGAAGAGATCAATAAATTGGGTATGCAACTAAAAAAGCTCAAAAAGGAAAAAATTGAATATCCCCAAGAAAATACCAAATTAGAAATACTGAAATTCAAAGGAGAGATTAATAAAACTGAAATTTAAAAAAACTATCAAATTAATAAATAAAACTAAGAGTTGGTTTTATGAAGAAACAAATAAAATTGTTAAACTTTTGGTCAATTTGATTAAAAAAGAGAACAAAGAAAACAAAATTACCAATATCAAAAATGAAAAGGGTTAACTCACCTCCAGTGAGGAGGAAATTAAAACAATTATTAGAAATTACTTTGCCTATAAATTTGACAATCTCAATGAGATGGATTATTATATTAAAAGATATAAATTGCCCAGATTAGCAGAAGAGGAAGTTGAATACTTAAAGAACCCCACTGCAGAAACAGAAATTGAAAAAATCACCAATGAACTCCCTAGGCAAAAATCTCCAGGGTCAGATGGATTTACAAGTGAATTCTATCAAACATTTAAAGAACAGCTAATTCCAATACTATACAGACTTTTTGGGAAAATTGGGGAAGAATGAATCCTCCCAAATTCTTTTTATGCTACAAATATGGTTTAGATACCTAAACCAGGAAGAGCCAAAATACAGAAAAAAAATCATAGAGCAATTTCTCTAATAAATATAGAAGGAAAATTTTTAAATAAGATTTTAGCAAAAAGAATACACCAACTTATCACGAGAATAATACATTGTGATCAGGTAGGATTCATACCAGGAATGCAGGGCTGGTTCAATATTAGGAAAACTATTAGCATTATTGATCATATCAACAACAAAACTAACAGAAACCACATGATTATCTCAATAGATGAAGAAAATGCTTTCCAAAAAATACAACATTCATTCCTATTGAAAACCCTGGAGAATATAGGAATAAATGGAACTTTCCATAAAATAATAAGCAGTATCTACCTAAAACCTTCAGCAAACATTGTATGCAATGAAGATAAGCTAGTTGCATTTCCAATAACATTAGAGATGAAACAAGGATGTCTATTATCACCACTATTATTCAATATGGTACTAGAAATGTTAGCTGTAGCAATTAGAAAAGACAAAGAAATTGAAGGGATTAGAACAGGCAAAGAAGAAACTAAGTTATCACTCTTTACAGATAATATGGTGATATACTTAGAGAATCCCAGAGAATCAAATAAAAAAACTATTTGAAATAATAAACAATTTTGGCAAATTGGCAAATTAAACCTACACAAATCTTTTGCATTTCTATGTATTACTAACAAGGCTCAACAGTAAGACATAGAAAGAGAAATCCCATTTAAAGTTAGCGTAAACACTCTAAAGTATTTGAGAGTCTACCTGTCAAAACAAACCCAGGGAAGATATGAACACAATTACAAAACATTTTTCACAGAAATAAAGTCAGATCTAAGTAAGTTGAAAAGTATCAGTTGCTCATGGGTAGGCCAAAACAATGTAATAAAAATGACATTTCTGCCTAACTTAATTTATTTATTCAGTGCCATACCAATCAAACTATCAGATAATTACTTTGTAGAGCCAGAAAAAATAATATCAAAATTCATCTGGAAGAACAAAATGTCCACAATATCAAGGGAAGTAATGAAAAGAAATGCTGGGGAAGGTGGTCTAGCTCTATCAGAAATCAAATTCTATTATAAAACAACCATTATCAAAACCACTTGGTACTGGCTAAGAAACAGAAGGGTAGACCAATGGAACACAAGACACAGTAGTCAATGAATATAGCAACCTACTGTTTGATAAACCCAGAGACCCCAGCTTCTGTGGTAAGAACTCCCTTTTTGACAAAAGTTGCTGGGAAATCTGGACCACAGTGCACCAGAAACTAGGCATAGACCAATGCCTGACATAATATGCAAAAATAATGTCCAAATGGGGATATGATCAAGGTATAAAGATTGATAGTATAAACAAATTAGTGGAGCAAGGAATGGTGAATTTTTCAGATTTTTGGAGAAGGGAAAAAATTTTGACTACACATGAGAAAGAAAACATTGTGAGGTGTAAAATGGATAATTTTGATTACATTAAATTGAAATTTTTTTGTACAGCCAAACCCAATGCAGCCAAGACTAGGAGGGAAGCAGAAAACTGGGAAAGAAGTTTTGTAACTAGTATCTGTGATAAAGGCCTCATTTCTAAAATATATAAAGAACTGAGTTAAATGCACAAGAATACAAATCATTCCCAAATTGATAAATGGTCAAAGGATATGAACAGGCACTTTTCATAGGAAGAAATTAAAGCTCTCCATAGTCATATGAAAAATGCTCTAAATCACTCTTTATTAGAGAGATGCAAATCAAAACAACTGTGAGATACCACATCACACTTCTCAGATTGGCTAACATGACAAAAAAAAGATGTTGGAGAAGATATGGGAGAGTTGGAACACTAATTCATTGTTGGTGGAGCTGTGAGCCAATCTAACCATTCTGGAGAGTGATTTGGAACTATACACAAAGGGCCTCAAAAATTTGCATACCCTTTGACCCAGCAATACCACTTCTAAGACTGTATCCCAAAGAGACCACAGAAATGGGAAAGGGTCCCACATGTACAAAAATATTTATAGCAGCTCTCTCTTTGGTGAAACTGAAAATCAATTGTGGTATATGAATATAATGGAATACTGTTTTGCTATAAGAAATGATGAACAGGAAGACTTCAGAGAGGCCTAGAAAGACAAAGTGATGCTGAGTTAAAGGAGCAAAATGAGGAAAATTTGTAGATAGCAACAATCACAGTGCACGAGGATTTTTTCTGGTAGACTTAGACCTTCACACCAATGCAAGGACTTAAAGAATTCCCAATCTTTTTTTAAGGCAAAATGCCTTCCACATTCAGAGAAAGAACTATGGAATTTGATTGCAGAATGTAGCAGATCATTTTCTTTTGTATTATATTTTGTTTTGTTTTATGATTTCTCCTACTCATTTTAATTCTTCTATGCAACATGTCTAAGGTGAAAATGTATTCAGTAGGAATATATGCATAGAACCTATATAAAATTGTATGCCATCTCAGGGAGGAGGAGGAGGTGGGAGGGGAGGGGAGGGGAAAGGAGGGGAAAAACTCTGTTATATGGAAGTGTTTACAGAACACTGAAAACAAATAAAAAAGATTAAATTCTAAAAAAAAGAAATCTGGTATGATTTTAACACATAGATATTAATATCCTTATTGGAGAGGTGTCTTTGGAGCTATATTTTCTTTTACTATAGCAATTTCTTTTGTAACTTAAATAAAAACATTGAAGTCTTTTATTCTCTGTTCCTTTTAATCTGTGGTGCATATTTAAAGATGTGTAATATTCTAGAAAATTTATTTCCCACATTAATGAAATCACTACCTTATGAAATATTCAAGTATCTCATAATATTTCAGATTTTAGTTATATACTTCAGTTATCACTTAAAATGATTTCAATTACCAAGAGAACAGTAGAGGAAGTATGGATTAGTGGCTACAGTGATAGCCAGAAATTCAAGAAGATTTAGGTTGAAGTCTTTCCTCTAATACAAACTAACTACCTGACCAGAGGGCATACCATGTAATCTTTCAGTGCCCCAGGCACCTCTTTGAGATGATGAGTTGTTGATCAGCTAAAACAGTTTCTGTAAACCTATGAAAGTACAGGCCTTATTTAATAATGTAGTTTTTATTTTCTGTATTTTCTGTGTGGAACATATTTTTCTCCATTTTATTTTAAGAAATAGATTTTACTGTGTTTTGTATGCCCTGAACTCAAATATCAGGGCATCTTAGGCAAATAAATGCAAACTATTTATGTATGTACATTAATTTTACACATTCTTTGACAAGTAATTGAAGTAATAGAAATACCTCTATTTTAAGAAATGACATTGTCACAGAATATAATTATTTTAGGTAATTATTTATTTGTCATTGATGTTATTTTCACTCTTATATGATTTGTAATTCTTGCATTTATTGGCTTTATAATTTATGGGAAGTATTATATAGCAATTGTAAATGGACAGTTGAGAACAAACTAGATGCACTAAACCCTTTTTGATAATTAACTACCTGTGGTTTGGCATTGTTAAGTGGGTTGTTGATGGAAGATTTCTTTGATTTAAATAGCATTTAACTGTGTCTGATTGTTACTTTCCAATATTTTAGAAATATTCAATGTAATTATTTATAAGTTCATAAAACACAATTATTATGTAGAATTATCTGTATCATTGAACCTTCCTTATTATAAAGTTTGCAGTTATTTGTTTAATGTTACTGTTTAGTCATTTCGTTCATATCTAATTCTTTGTGATCCCATTTGAGTTTTTCTTGGCAAAGAGTGATGAGTTTTCCATTTCCTTCTCCACTTCATTTTACTGAGTGAAATGAGGTTAAGTGACTTGCTCAGGACCATGCAGCTAATAAATGTTTTAGACTGGATTCGAACTCAGGAAGATGAGTCATCTTGACTTCGGGGTGGGCCCTCTATTCACTGTGCCACCTAGGTGTCTGAGTATTTTTGATACACATATATGGATGAATATGTGTATATATATGTATGTATGTATGTGCATGCATATATGTACATACACACATGCACACATATGTACAAATACACACATATGAGTGTACAGTTTAGTTCTCTATAAATGTGTTCTCATGACATTGTCAAGTAGACATTCCAATTAAAGGACAATTGAAGGTTCTACTGAGAGGCAATGTGATATAGTACATGACACTGTTCTCGAAATCAGAAAGACCACAGTTAGAATCTTGTTTCAAATACTTAGTAGTCATATGGCCTTAGGCAAATCACTTAACTTCTCCCAGTTTCAGGCAGTCAGTAAATAAACATTTAATAAACACATTTGAAGTGTCAGACAAGGTGTTAAGTGCTGGGTTTACAAGAAAGAGAAAAATACAGTGGCTGTCCCCAAGGAGCTCACAATCTTTGGAAGAGAAAACAAGTGCAATACAAGTCTACATAGGGACAGATCAATATTTGATTCAAATAGAAGTTAAATTCAAGTGTTGCAGAAAATTGTAAAGCACACATATTTTAACCTAATTTATTGAAGAAGTTGGGAATTATGGCTTGCCTTATTGTTCTGTTATGGTTTAAGAGAAAGTGGCTGATAGAGTCATTAAATTAAAGAGGCTCTGGGGATATCAAAATGAACTAAAGCAAATACAAGGAAACACATTAGAATGTAGCAGTGCTATGAGATGAAACGGGCAGAACTATGTTTTCCAGTCTTTCCAAGGAGGTTCCATTTAATATTCACATTTATGTATATTATAATTATTTATAGGTAAAGACCTTCAGAGAGAAACTATTCTGAAACTGACTAGTATTTAATAGGATGATTCAATAATGAAGTTATAATATTTAAAAACAAGGCACAGCGCAAGGACTCTATTAATGCAATTGGAGAATTGTAGAGGGTCAAATAATGCTGTTAAGATCTGAATAATTGTGTATGAGGTTACAATGCACTCATCAGAAGTGTTACATTTGTAATAAACAATTCTAATCAATGAGTACTTCATGTAAAAGTGGAATAAGCTTTATGTACATTACAGAGTTTAAGATATATTTTGATGGCTATTTTATTTACTATAATTTATAGCTGTAGTAGATATTTCTCAATTGATATTGTGTACTAAGACAAGTTTCAAGAAGGTAATTTGTCCTTCAATCCACAGATACTATCATGAGACCCATAACCTACGAATTTCAAAGGGAGAAAGACATTCTCAGCATTATTTTTTTGTGGTAGCAAAGAAAAAGGGGAAAAATAGGTGCCCATTCCCTGTAGCATGACTGAACAAATGGAATTTGAATGGAGTTGAATGTTATAGAATTTCATTTATAAAAAATGACAGGGATTTAGAAAAGCAAACAAAAACTTGTGAAGTGAGCAGAATCATGAAAACAAGGTTCATGATTACAATAATGTAAATCCATGTGTTTTAACTTTCTAATTAAGAATGAAATGAATCACAAAGAACTAAATAAACCTAGAGAAAATGTGAGTATAGTTTTACATGAGTTTATTGTTCTATATTTGAAGAAATGCATCAGAAAAGTGGAGGTACCACAGAAGACACAGTGAAATATTGGTTAAAGGTATATTTTGCATAGTAGAAGAAAATGACCTTAATAAAAAGACATAATGGTTTGGGACCACAAACTACTGATTTGATTTTCCCAGTTTCAAGAAGATACATGCAATGAGTTTGTAGTTGTGGCAGGGAAGGATTAAGAAGGACCTAAGTACCTAAGTTTTCAATTATGCAAAGTAACATAGAAAATAATACTCATGAAGGAAATGATTGTGTCCTATTTTCTTTGTAGCTCTCTAGTATCTAATATAGTGTTTTATGTACAGTAGGTGCTTAATAAATGCTTGCTGAATTTGACTGTGATATTCTTTCTGGGCTATCATTAAAAATTATACCGATGTGTGGGGTCTTTTGGGGATGCAACTCTTACTAAGTTTAAAGTAAAACTATATCACATTAGTACTCACTAATGAGTTTACCTCTAATAACAAACCAGGAAAGACATTTACTTACATGGATTCATAAGCAGAGTAGCTATACAAAATTCACTACCCCATAAACCTGGGATACATTATTAATGATAAGATGTGAATATATGTCAAAGTCACTAGAAAAGTATAAACTACATCCTTCCCCCTACTTCTTATTTCTTTATACCAATCCCCCTTAATCTTACCTCCCAAAAGCCCTAATCCAGAGCTTATGAGCCCTGTGACCTTTGGCATTTATTTTCATCTTAAATCTTTTCTTTTCTCACTCTTTCCATCTTCTTCAACTTAGTGAGAACTGGCTCCCTTCTAGCCCTGTTCCTGACTTATGGACGTCAAAGTCATTCCTCATGCTAGGTACCTTCAGCTTCTCTATTTTCTCCACTTTCTAGCTCCTCTTTGTGTATTGTCTTCTTCCATTAAAATATAAACTCTTTGCAAGTGGGACTTCATTTTTCCTTGTATTGTTATTTCTAGTTCTTAGCTCAAAGTTTGATATGTAGGAAATGTGTGATAAATGCTTGTTTCTTTCTTTCCATCCTTCCTCCCTCTTTTCCCCCCATTTCGTCTTTTCTTCCTTTTTAACATCTTTTCTTCCCACACAACTGAAATGTGAGTAATAATTTCCTCTCAAGGGCTGGGTTCTTCTTTGCTGCTAGCTATGCTATCTATTTCCAGTGACCAAACACATGTTATGACTGTCTTCAGCCCTTATTAGTTTCCTTGAGTGAAATTGTTTTTGAATCATTTCAATTGTGTCCTCTCCTTCATGACTCAAATTTTGATTTTCTTGGCAAAAGATACTGGAGTACTTTACCCTTTCCTTCTCCAGGTCAATTTACAGATGAATAAAATGAGGAAAACAAGGTTAAGTGACTTTTCCAGAATCACACAGCTAATAAATATCTGGGGCGAGATTTTAACTCACAGAGCAGACTTCCTGACTCCAAGCCAGACATTCTATCCATTATAGCACCTAGCTGTAGTTCTTGTGTGGTACATAGTATGCCGTTATAAATGTTTAATTGAATGGAATTATTTTAAGTTGTTTTATTCCATCTCAGAATCCTATGATTTGAAATTTATTATTAGAATCCCTTGATAGGCATTGAGACGACCCTCTTGGCCCTCTGGAAAGTATTCTTCCCTCGATTTCACTTCACAATATATTGGTAATCTTCTGATTACTCAGCATAAAACTCCTTTATTACACATTCACTTTCCTGAAAGATCCCTACACCTTCTGTCTTCTTGAGGATAGAAGTCTAGACTCCTATTTTTTTTTCTTTTTTTTTTTAATATAAATTTATTTACTTATCTTTGTTCATTCATTTTCACAAAATTTTGGTTTCGAATTTTTTCTCCATTTGTCCCCACCCCCCACCCCAATACACCAATCATTC
>CM053772.1:97239818-97269444 GCA_028658325.1 Potorous gilbertii | reverse complement strand
GGAGGGAGGGGACAAAGGGGGAGAAAATTTTGGAACCCAAAATCTTGTGAAAATGAATGTAAAAAGTTAAATAAATTTATTAAAAAAAAAAAAAAAAAAAGTCAAATAATTTGTCCTAGATAACTCTAGTGGTGGATTCAACAATACAACCTAAAAGTCAATACAAATTGAAAAATAAAAACATGTGACCAACATGTTTGGTGCAGTTTTTCTCCATTCCATGTTGTACATAATAACTCTTTATAACCTAACTTCTGTAACTGTAAAAGCTATACTTCTATTTTATAATGTCAAATGTTTTTCTTCCCTACTGTAATGTAAAATGAATATTCTTTGCAACTAATTGTTCCCCAGAATTGCATCTCATCTTAAATACGGCCTTCTTTGTATGTGTGGTGATATTCAATGAGTGTTGAAATCTCTAAACTACTTCCCAAATCAAGATGACCTTAACTATGAAAAAACATTTTCCCTCTGAGTAGAATTAAAATGTTAGACTCAATGTCAGTCTGGATTTCTTTGGGCAATAATATATCATAATTCTCCTATTCATTTTTGGTATTTTGATAAGAGGATACCTTCTTGTCTTTGTTTCTATGTGGTTGAATTATAAGAAAAGTTTATGACCATTTTTATAAATCTACATCTATTCCTTCAAGAAATGTGGCTGTGTTTTCAGGAGCAGATGACAGAAGCCCTTGTAGATCTCTAATTTAAAATAACATTGTTTCTTTTTCTTTTTTCATTTATTCTGAACTTAAATACTAAAACTTATATACACAATTAAAAAAGAAAAAAACATTATAAACTTAAATATCAAAACTTAAACACAAAAAATTAAAGAAAAAAACAGAACATAAAAGATTAAAACACACAGTAATAAATTTCTTTTTCAAGAAATTCTATATAATAAATATGGTGCATTTTGTTCAGTTGTTCATCTTTGCTTCCCTGTAAGTTTTCTTTTGTTCTCTGCTGTATACTTTCTGCTTGGTTCTGTTCTATCTTCTTGCTTCCCCCTCATCTAAGAAGGCTATAATTCAGAACAGATACACACACATACACACACATAACATGCAGAAACATATACATATATGCATATATACACATACATACATCATACCTGAAAAATTTTGCTCCCATATAACATAATCAATTTTCCAATGGTACTAAGAGAGAAACGTGTCCTGATAGATTTATAGGCAGATTACATTATATTTTAAAGAAACAATTAATTATTATACCATAGAAATTATTCTCTTAAAATTTGAGAAAGACAATATAGCAAACTTCTTTTATGAAACAACTATACCTATAACCTAAACAAGGACATAATAAAAGAAAGACTACTACAGAAAACTATGATTAATGAATATCTCTTAGAAATTTTGAATAAAATCCTGGCAAAAAACTACAATATTCATCAAAATGTATTCATTTTGATCATGTTGCAGTAATACTGGGCATACAGGTATGGTTTAGCAGTAGGAAAAGATAAGATAAACATAATCAAAGAAAACAGTATTTGAAAATACAGTTCTGTCAGTTAAAGTAGAAAAAAATCTATGGAAAAATGTTATGCTTATTCATAATAAAAACCAAAGCAGAGGTATAGGGAATTTCTTTTCAATATGATAAAAACACTATCTAACTAAAACTAAATGTAAGAATTATGTGCAATGGGAATGTAGAAACTTTCCCAAAAAATACAAGAGCAAAGCAAGGAGGCTTCATTTCCTTCCTGTTATTTGACATAGTACTAGAAATAGTGACAATAACAATGAAAAAGGAAATAAAACAACAACACTGTATAACAATTTTATAGGGCTGTAACCACAAGCGACCCAGCACACCTGAGGGCTGCTGCTATGAATATATATATATATATGTATATATATACATATATATACGTATATATATGTATATATATATTCATAGTTGAATCACACAGTATAAGCTCAAAATTAAACCTTAGTCAAGAACAGCAACATAAGCATTCATAATATAGCATCAAAATCCATAACAACCTAAGAACTTATTACCAGGATTGCCACATGACTTTAAACAGATACAAAAGTATATAACATAATATAGCATACCCCCCACCTTATACTTGTTTATACAATTAGAGAATCCCAGTCCAGGGTCTTCCCTAACACACCACATCCCCAATAGTAGGAGAGAACACAATACACACTGTCCCTAATAGAATACAACACACTCTACCACAGTAGGTTCAAAACAGTGTGTCTAAGTGCTCTTGGGGGTGTGTCCTTCTCCCCACACTGCTGTTGTAGGCTCCCACCTGGCATTCTCAGGTGCTTGAATGAAAAAACGAATTCAAGTTTTAACACTCCTCCAGTTCCCACTTCCAAGTAGTGAGGGGCAGCTGGGTGACATATCCAACAGGGTGGGTCCCCAGTGGGTATGGCACTTCTCCCATGCCATCATAGACAGCCCCTGGATCCCAACCCATCCCAGGGGAATGAGGCATGAAAGCATACTGATTGCTCCTATCTTACTGCAAAGTATCCATCTCAACTGAGGGCTAAGTCCCTTTCAGAGGTCTATCACTCCTGGCTCCTGCCTGGGTTTACATTCAAGCAGCTCTCTGCTCCTGTTCCATGTCTCATCTTATGGGGGAATCTTGGACCCTGCTCCTACTTGGGTCCAGGCACAGCAGGATTCATGGACTCCTTCTCCTAGCCTCTGTCTCTGGCCCACACCTCCCCAACTCTGGGGTAACTCATCCTCCTTAAACTCCACATGGGGAAGGGCCACTCTAGTGGGCTCTGGGCACAGTAAAATAGTACAATAACTGGAAAATAATAGACAACTATCCCAGTCTCACTAAATCCCATACTTTCTTCATAGATGTTAGCGATCTTACTTTTTATCAGACCAGTGTTCCAGTGTTCTCCAAAGGGTTGGTATCAAAGGTCTTCTCTCTCATTTAAAGGACGCCTGTGTTTCTCAGAGGTTTCCTCTCCAAACCTTGATGAATAAATCATATTCAGAGTTGCAGGACCCCTTAATAGCAGCTAAATGTCCATCCATGAGTGAGCCCCCAAGACAATATCTCACCCTAGTCTTTATATAGGCTTTCAACTAATAGATTCAGAGCCAGAAGGCACAAAAGCCTGTGTGACTCAGCACAGTTGTGAATTACCAGGGTTCAAAGGAGATTGATCCTTCAAATGTTTATAATTTAGCATGAACCTGTAAAACAAAACTTCAAGAATAACAGCAACAAAACAATCCCACCTTGTTTATACTTATAAATGCTTACTGTGCTCTGGGAACTTTATCATTATTTGATCCTCCCAAGAATTCTTGTATTTTAGATTTAAACATAGGTCTTACTTACTCCAAACCAGGTGCTCTATCCACTACACTACCTAGCATATTTGCTGGTGACATGATAACATGTTTTGAAAATCCTAGGGAATCAACAAGGGACCAAATCAAAGCAAATAAATTTTCATAGGAAGAATCATTAGAGTGTCAAGGTAGAAAATCAAGAAAATCAACTTCATTTCTATATAACAATAACAGATTCCAGGAACCAATAATATAAAGAGAAGTATTTAAGATAATTATGAAATATATAAACTATTTGGATATATATATATATATATATATATATATATATATATATATATATATATATATAATCTGTGTGTGTAACTATACCCGAAGCCCATATACAGTGTTTTGATTTTGCCATTGTGCCTAACCCATTCTTTCACATGTTGTGTAGGTCATAGAATGATAGACCTAGAGAAAAAAAGAACCTCAAGCTACTTAGTTCAATTACTTTATTTCATAACAGAAGTGCAGGAATATTAAGTGATTTGCTGAAAGTGACAAAGGTAGGTAAACATGAGAGGTGTGATTTAAAATTGTGTCCTCTTACCCCAGGGATAGTACTCCATCACTATAACATACCATCTTCCAAAAGTATTTAATAAAAAAAAATTGATGAATTGAACTCCACTGCTGTTAAGTGTTAGTTGTTAAGTAGTTAAATAGTTAACTAGTGGGACCATGTCCAAATTATTTAACCACAGCAAGAGAATTCCTTATTTGTAACAAGGGGTAATTATGCTGGTGCTTCACAGATTTCAATTGTGTTTTGTTATCTCTTAAAGAGATATGTGAGGTAATGTAAATAACAATGCTGAGTATAAATGACTATCCCTTTAAATAGATGAGAGGTTTTGTTTCCTCTTTTAAAAAAATTACAAAGTTTAAAGGAAATAAATACAATGATCTTAGTTTTACATTTTCTAGTAAGAATGATGATGAATGTGGTATAGCCAGGTGCTGATTATAGTGCATCATGAACTTCATGAAGCGGCCATATGTATTTGGATCCTCACTAATTGAAGGCAAAATTATGTAAAATATGCAGTCTGAATTTGAATAATGCAACCAGTTCACAGGATTCATTATTTGCAAGAATCAGGTCCTCATTTATTGCTATCACCATCATAACCCTACCTAGACATCATCATGCCTATTGAGTAACAGGTTTTTGGAGGCCAAAGTGGTATGACTATAATTCTGAACATGTTTTTTGCTGGCAGACCAACAGGTTTTTTTTTAATCTGTGTCTGTTATGAAGAAAAATATATTACTGTAGAGCTTTTAAATCCAGACTAGGCATTTGAACTGTCATTTCCACCTCTGATTTCCATCAAGGTTCACAAAGCTTTTAGAGGTGCACTCAGTAATGTATCCTGCATATCAAGATCCACAAAAGGCAACGCTTCTGTTCTACAGCAGGGTGAGAGGCAGAGCCCTGGACTCTTTGTAGTCCACAACCAGGGAGTTCAAAAGCACCAACAAAGGACTTTTATGCAGCCAAGGATTTTTTTCCAATGACTTTTATTCTGAGTGAAATGTATTCAGCTAAGAAAGAATAGGAAATAGTAGTCTTAAAATAATTTCCATGGCAGAAACTAGATTTCAAATGATATAATGAACTAATGTGTAGTAACGATAGACATAATTAGCTCCGGGAGAGTATTTTACAAAGTTAGAAAAAGTAATTGATCTTCATTTTATGTAATTCTTATAAATAGGAATATATAGATAAATGAACATAGTCATTCATAGCAGTTTTCTGATATAGTCATGATCCATGGTACATACCGGCATACTGCCTTATGCTGTACCAAGAATGAAGGATACCAGCTCCATGATATTGTAGGATCTTAACTTTATTTTCTTTATGCAAGAGAAAGAGAAGTTCATTATGGGAGTATAAAACTTCAGTGAATGAGAAAAGTGTGTATGTATATAGATCTGTAGTTATATAAATCTATATACACACATACAAATGCATATATATGTATACATACATCTATCAGTATATATTTTATGTACTTTTATGTGTACACACTTACATTATATATCTATGTATAAAATATCTTAATATTCTATAGCACCTGAATTTTGCAAATCACATATATTCTCTCCTTTGATTTTCTAAACAACTTAGTGTAGCAAGTAATACATTATAACCTGAATTTTATAAATTGAACAAACTTATATTCTGAACTATCTTGCTGAAGGTCACACAGATGTATCGTAACAAATGTCTAGCCTAGATTTGAATAAATGTCTTCTGAGACCAAGTTCAATACTACTTTCTTTATATCATACTGGTTTATAATCAAATCTCTGATAGGTGTAGTAAAGAGAATATTGGGGAATAGTTAAGATACGGTTTTGAATCATTTTCCCAGACATGGTTGTAGATTATACTGATCCACAATCTTCCCTACTGTCTCTTGTGATTAGCAAATATTATATATGTACCAGATTGCAAACTTGGAATAGAGATTCTCTGGTCAGCTCATTTGGACATCATTAACACTGCCTTGTAGATGTATATCTCAAATGAAATAAAACTTTATTTTACTTAACAAAAAAAAACAACTTTATGAACCTTAAAACACTCTACAAGATGAAAAAATCATGTAACACTCCTCTGAAGTTATTATCACAGTAGATTAATATTAGATACATATGCCTTCATTGTCAGTATAATTTTTTATTTTAAATGTTGTATAAGGATTTAATGTTTTAGAAGAAATTAACTCATTCCATGTGTGATTGTGGCATTCACTTGATTTGTTCTCTACTTTCTGTATTACACACATCCTAACATTTCCCAAATATAATATATGAAATGGAGCAAAGAGAACACAGTGCCGATGAACCCCCCAGGCTTAACCTAAGTCTATCAAAATCAAGAAAGTGGTACACAAGTAATCTGGTCAATGTAGGTCTTCATAGCAAATGTATTTACTCCTGGGCACTAGGAAGCTCTGGGGGTGTCTTCTATTATTTATTTTGGCACCCTTGCTGTTTGAAGGCAGTACTTTCAAGGTTGAGTACATGCAGCCTGAGCTAATCAGCACTTAATGACATTGGGTTGTTATTCCCAGAAGCCCTGCCCTAGCCTTCCTGAAATGGCAGAGACCATGCAACATGACTTAGTTGGATGAGTTCGCTGGTTGTCCATGGGGACTAGATAACATTACAAACTATTTCTGAGCTGACAAATTTTGTTTAGTAGATTCAACTTTTGACAAATAAGTGGTATCTCCACTTCCCTTTCATTTAAGTTTTGAAAAGAAGCATACCAAAGGTTGAAGGGAGGTAAAAATCGGATGGGGGAGATGATGATTTGCCTAAAAAAGAGAAAACAAAAATATATTGTTATATATATATGTTCAACCTCATGTATAATGTAAATAATAGATTTTGTCCTATCTTACTGGACTGATGAGAATGAAATAAGATGATGCCAATAGAAAGGTTTTATAATGTAAAAGAAATAACATTCATGAAAATGAATATTATTAACATTTTGTGAAATAATTTGGCAAAGTAGGATAAAGGACTAACTTGGATACAGGAAGACCTGGATTCAACTTTTATCTTCTGTACATACTAGCTGTGTTACCATAGACAAGTTACTTTACTTTTGACTGTACTCAGGGAGATCTTTTTAATCTATAAGCAACAGCCCAATTACTTATCTGCATTGCTAGAAGATTTCTATACTATTGGTCTCAGAGCTCTGACAACACAAAGGCACACATAGACACACATGTGTACACATTCTCCTTGGTGGTTCAGGAGATAGAGAACTCACTTGTAATCAAGAAAACTTGTATTGAATCTGTGACTCTGTGAAAGTCACTTAACTTCTATCAACCTCAGTTTCCTCATCTGTAAAATGGGCAGGGGTGGGGGAAACTATCACATACTTCACAGAGTTTTTCTATGGATCAAGTGAGACTTTATTTTACTTAGCAAAAAAAAAACCTTTATGAATCTTAAAACACTCTACAAATTCTGGTTTTATATATACATAGATATATACGCATGAACATACACATATATATGATATAATATACACAATACATATATAATATAATAGAAAATACATTCCAAAAGCTTTCTCTTTCCTGGGAGTTATGTTAGGTTCTCATTGCTTTCAGGTTAACCCTAGAGAATCAATTGGCACTAGATTCTTTGCTCTATTTCTTATGTCATACTTGATTTTACTCATTATTTTCCGGTTCTCTCAATAGCAAATTTACCTTTGGTAATAAGTGTGCATTTACATTGTACCTTGTGACAACCAATATCTCTCTACCTCTCTTCCATACAAGAGTTAAATTATGAAATGATTAAATTAGAACTAAATTAAATGTAATAGGCTAAGGAAATACCTTATTCTCACTGGGAAAGGTACTGGACCCAGTTTCCCATTCCTGATATATCAGACAAAATAAAACCTAAGCTTTCTAGGAGAAGATACACTTTCCCATGATTCTTTAGTCCCAGGGCACATATTCAGAAGGGACCAAATAAAGGTTATTGGGTGAGAGAAGTCACTTAAGAGGATAGAGTCACTTCTTGGAGATAGCTATGATGATGAAAGTAAAGGTAGATTCAGTGGGCAGAGGCTACAACTGAAAAAAGTTGACACATTTGCATCAGGCAAAAGGAGATGCGGAACAGAAAACTGTATTTACAATGATGAATTTATTTACTTGGTTCCTTAGCCTGGATCAAAAGTGGCACCAAACCACAGAACAGAAGTAGCTGACACTGCACTGGCCTTAGGACCTGTTCTGAATATTCTGAAGCTGTTGAGACTTCTGATATTTGTACCATAAGTTATTATGTGTATGTGGTGTGTGTGTGTGTGTGTGTGTGTGTGTGTGTGTGTGTGTGATGTGAACAAAAATGGGGGGTTTTGGTTGTCAATATGAGTAGTACTATCATGACATTTAAAATCAAATCAGTTCCTCATTTGACTCACTGCTCCCATCTGGAGTTTTACTCCAGGAACATTTCCAAATGTAACTTAGATAGGTATCATTCATTTCTAGGCTTCCCCAAATGTGGTTAAGATAAATTCCCAGCACTTCAGAAGTGCTCAAAATAATAAATATCTATTATTTTGGACAGCATTCATTTTACCCACCAAAAATACACAAGAGGGAAGGAAAAGGAAGCATTTAAATCCAATAATCCTTTCTCAACACTGGAAGGTTATAATTTACTGGGATTACCAAGATAGAATCTATTTTCTCCATGGAGTTTCAACTATCCAAATTATTCATTGTGAATAGAGCACCAAGGCCAGGTCTCTCGCTTTTTGACTTCACAGGTTTCCTTTACTGTGCAAATAGGAAGTCCATAAGAACTTTATTTTTCTTTGTATAAGAAGTATGGTACTTAAGAAATTGTTCTCCTTCTAGAAGTTCATATTTCTGAATTCTTGAACTTGGAAACTTTTGAGCTTAAAGTCATCCATCAACCAACCATCTTCCTAAGGTCAGCTGGACTACAGAAAATCTACCCAAATCTATACTAGATTTTGGGGTCCAGGAACATTGGTAAGCACAAATATGACAACTTCTGCCAGGTACTAAGAATTCTTTTGATGCTCTAGTTGTTGTCATTTCTTTAGACTGGGAAAGTTCATTTCCAGGAATTCTTTTCTTAGGTCAAGAAAATTATGGGCCGCCACATGTATCTCCATTTCCTTCTGTTCCAAGGGAAATATAAATTATTAGAATAGAAGTGGACACATATTCCTAACTTTTCTTATACACCAGGACAAAGGTCAAATCTGATGCATTCAGATCCTTTCTCTGCAATGGGAAAAAAATAAAAAATAAGCTAATGGTATGAGTTTACTCTGTTGCTTACCTTTGAAATACCACAGTAAAAAGGGGTGACTCCCATAATAAGAATTACTCTATCCTAAGCTATTCAATCATTTTTTGGTGTTTTCTCATGCACTGGAAAAACCATCAGGAGCTACTCATTGCCCTCTTAACAATGGCACAGTATGCATATCCATGCCTTATGGGGAAGAGTTATCTATGCTCAGACTTATCAGGAAAAGTCATGATGTTTATTTTCCCCAAAATTCTTACAGACATGGATGGTGGCATTAATAAATCATGGCTTATTAGGAAGTCTTTAAAAGGAATATGTCTGCATAAGTCAAAAACTTATGTTCTAGATGGATGGGTTACACAGGTTAGTGGTTATTACAATTTGTTTTAGGGTAAATGGGGAACTAAAGTCAACAGAAAAACATAAAGAAATAATTGCAAATCAGACAGGGAATTAATGGGACTATGATATTTTAAGCATCATAAGTTTTGTTTCCTCTCCACACTGAATGTATTGAAGTATTTCAGGATAGTGAGATGAAAAACACATATAAGTACAATAGATTTTTATTAATGAATGTCAAAAGGTAGCATAAAAAGCTTTAGGAGGTGATTATCCTTCACATCTGACTCCCAAAATGATTATGAATAATTCATCTAATAAAGATTAATTTGTCTTGGGCTTCAAAATAAGTATTTATGAAATGAGACAATCAAGGTAAATGCTCCCCCAAAAGTTATTTGGTTTTAAAATTCTGGTTTTAACTAAGAATAACCAATTTGTAGAAATATTTGTTTTTATTGGTACTCAAAGTAAAAAAACAGGCAAGAAAACAGTCCTTCTTCTTAAGAAGCTTACATTTTAATGGTGAGAGACAATTTAGGACAGAAGGAGAAGAAAAGATTACCCAAATGAGGACCAGCTATCCAATGTGGAGATTCACAGACTAGACAGTGAACTAGAGGGCAATGAGTAACATGTCTAGACTTCTGATGATGTGCCAATTCAAGGCAAAGATTCAACAATAATTGACATGGCCTTAGGATGGAGTTATTCTGAGGGAGACAAAGTAACCAGTGTGGAAGTGGGGCAGACTATATTTAGTTATTTTTAGGAAGGGTATTTAGTTTTTTCCTTTCTTTTCTTTTTCCTTCCATCCTTCCTCCCTTCCTTCCATGCTTCCTTTCTCTGCCTGTCTGTCTCTGTCTCTATCTCTCTGTCTCTCCCTATTTTTCTCTCTCTCTCTCTGTCTTTCTCTGTCTCTCTCTCTCCGTTTCTCTCTCTCTGTTTCTCTCTCTCTTTGATTCTCTCTGCTTCTCTGTCTTTCTCTCTCTCTTTCTTTTCTCAAACTTTGCCTGCGATCAATGGAAAAAAATGATGCAGTATCACTTTACACCTATCAAACTGGTGAAAATTGTAAAAAGGTCAATGTTGGAGGGACTGTGAAAAGATAGGAACATCAATTTCCCACTCATAAGTCTGAATTTATCCAATCATTCTGGGGGGGGGGGGAAAACGTTGTTAAAATGTATATCCCCTTTCAACCAGTGATTCCTCTATTCAAAAGAGTCTACTAGATTTTTACTAAATGAAATTAAAGACAGAAAGATTCAAAACATGCAAAAATACTATTTATAATAGCAAAAAGTTAGAAACAAATTATATAATAATTACTGAGGAACTGCTAAACAAATTGTAGTTTATGAATAAAATCGAATAGCATAATATCACAAAGAATAAGCTGTACTGTTCTGTCACCATAGATAAACACATCCTGAGAATCAGGAAGACATTATTTCAAATCTTGCCTTTCATATATTCTCCTCTTGTGATCTTAGGCAAATCATTTAATTTCTCATGACCCTAAGGCTACTCTCTCTAGCTATAAAGTGAAGAATATTTGCTAAAATGCTTTAGTAAAGGATATATCCATATTGATGATTCCTTATAAGAAATCTATACAGGCTAAAAATCAATAAATAAGAAGAATTTTAAGAAGTATGGGGAATGTTTGGAATTTTGAAAAGGGAAGAAGAAAAGAACAATATAAAAACTTCAACGAACTTGGGCCAGTTCCATAATCACTTTGTGACTCAGTTTCATTACTGGAAAATGAGTTAGATGATCTCCAAAGTTCCATTTTGAGTTAGTTCTAAGATCCTTAATGTAGACAATATTGACAAAATGTAAGTAAAATGCAATGGATAATGTTAGTTCAATATATTAAAATCAACATGCGCATCTTTCTTTTCTGTGAACAGAACATAAACCACCAAAATGGAAATAACATGCACTGTCAGTAATCATCACTGTATCAGGCAGTTTTATTTGTTGAAAAATAACTGTTGTGTCAAAATAAAATATAGTAATTAAAATAAATCATTTATTTTCTAGATTAATATCATTATTTAAACATACAATGTATTTCTTTCAGGGATTAAAATGAATTTTATATTATCCTTTTGAGGGATTTGAATCAGATGCCATCTCAACATGCTAGAATAGCAGGCATATCCTCCAAGGATGAACAATCTCATTTGGATAACTTGTGAAATACTGAAAACCCTTCTGCCATATGGCATTGACCTTGGAAGACACTTTTTTTGATAGTTTAAATATGTTTAAATTCTCTCACCTTCCTCTCATTAATTTTACTCTACATCTCTATCTTTAGCTTAAGAAAGGAAAAATTATGGCCTTTTAAAAGTGATTGGAAAATCTCTAGTACTCTTTTAAAAATTTGTGACCTATTTTCATAAGTGTGAGATAGCTATCTTACTAAGGTTTGGGGTTACAAGGTTTTCTACATCTTGGTTTGCAAATCTTTATTAATTGGCTCAATTACTGACCTGCACTGAATCCTTTGTAAGTGCCAAGGAATTCTATGAAAAAATACGATGCAGAGGCACATTATAGTTATATGGTATAATCATTGATTTTCTTGGAGGAATAATGTTCAGTATGATTTAAAGCAGATATTCCAGAAACCTGGATTTTAGGATCTGGTTAAAAAAAAATGTATATATATATATATATATATATATATATATATATATATATATATCAAGTGTGAAGTCTTTAGAGAGATAGCTCCATGTTTCTCTTAAAAATGATGCCCTTTCTGGAGATTAGATAATGAATGCAGTTAGATTGTTTCATAGGAGAAGTAGCATATATGTACATGTGTATGTGCATATGTGAATATTTATATACCCATATATGCATATATACACATTGTATGTTTGTGTTTATATATGTGTGCATTAATATACACAGATGTGTAAAGTTAGATTACAGATATAAATTTACCATTATGTAAAAGGTAGAAACATCCCACAATGCATATATCAACTCTAACACACTTTAATGTGTGATAGGTTTATTCATGTGTTCTACTTTTTTATTTAAAAAGATTTTTTTCTCTCATTCTCACTCTACCCTCATATTGAAAAATAAAAAATGAAAAGATCTTTACAACAGATGTGGACAGTCTACTTCCAACTTTATTCACCCTATCAGAGTTCTATTCATTTCATCTGGAACTCAGTCTATAAGTATATCATAGTGGCTAATGAACTGGTCTTGGATTTAGGAAGATTTGTGTTCATACCTTTGATGAGCTGGATGATCCTGGACAAGTCATTTAAGTAGTGTCCTTGAAATTAAGTTGAGATCTACAGATAAGTTTAAGATCTATATGGGTGAAGGAATTGTCCTGCTAAGAATTCTCTACAGAAATTATATTGTGTCCAATTATATACCTTCTTGTATATGGTATCGTTAGCTGCCTCTATGCTCATTGTAATTTAAAGGTTATTGTAGGACATCATTTTTTTTCTGGGATCTTTGAACAATCTCTCTGTCATTTCTAAAGACCCTATGCCTCCTAAGTAATAATTTTTTTCTAAATTGCATCTTATATGATTTTGACTTTGAGGTAAAATATAATTGGAAAAATGATTCTCTTCTTTAATAGTACCTAATAATATTAATTATTAATGATAGCTATCAATTACTAGCAATAATCTAATCACTGGTGGTTCAAAAAAAAAGACTGTCCCTTTTATCTAATGTTTAGCAATAACCAAAAATCATAAATAATCGTGTGTCATGATTCCTTCTGGAAATTTGGTCAAACATAAGTTACCCATACCACGATAATATTTTTAAATGATCAAAATTTAAGACAAAGAATTACAAAGGAAAGTAATACAATTGAACTACAATTATAAAAAAGTGAAGGACTGTGGACCCCAGATTACTAATCTCTGATCTACAGGATTATTTTTCCTCCTAATAAAAAACCAAAACACAGCACAATGTTAAATGACCTGCGTCATAATTAAACATTAATATGATCTGATACTACTCTGCTGTTTGTTCTTCCTTTCCAATTTTATTACAAAGTACTTCAGCATTGCAAGGGCAGTCTTAACAAATAGGACTGAATGAAAACTGTGTCTTTCAGAGCTTCAGAAACTCCTCATTTTATCTAGTCTTGTGCTGTTATGTAAACCAGTGTTTTGCTCAGCAAGATGGAAATTATGAACAATATAGTTCTCTAAAGTGATGTTGCAAAGCTATTATTCATACAAGGTTACAACTGAGTTAATTTTGGGAGAGAGCTACCCAGACAAGGCCCAGAGCTGTGGTGCTTATGAACATGGCCTTTTCTCTTATTTCTAATTACTGTAAAATGGTTCTAAAGAGGAGTCAGCCCTACAGAAGTCTGAAACACACAAAGCTGGCCTTGTTAACAGATGCAGGGAAAGGTTTTGTTTGGCTGAATAAATAACTGCGTCATTGGACCTCTTCAAAAAGAACACAATCTGATTTACCACACACCCTCTCTGTGTTCAATGTTTACATGCAGCTGGATCTTTTCTATTCAGGATTAAAGGACCTGTTATTATGCCTTGATACACATGTATATATGTGTGTACTATGTCTCCCTTCATAATATTGTCCTAATAATGTGTTTTAATCTTTAAAAATTCTACCTTTTGCCTTCCATGTAGTATTTTTTACAAGCACAGCTCGTTTCACCTTTAAAGTTTCATATACTCCTCTGTTATAGCACAGTTTTGCTTATATCATTCACTTGTCATTCAGGAATTTATTCCTAATTCAATTCCTTCCACAAAATGGTGTTTAAACAATAATAACATTCAATTGAGACAAATAAGAGGTTAGTTGTGTCTTTAAAATTTAATTGATAAAAATATATAGCCATTACCCAAAGATAAAAAGTATTTTCAAGTGTGGCTTCTTTTCTTCCATTATATTTTGGATCATAGAGTTACTGATTTAGAGATGGTAGGTTATCTAGACTTATCACCTCTTTTTATAGACGAGAAAACAAAAGGTCATGTAGGTGATGCAACTTGTCCAAGGTTATACACATGGCAGTCAGCAGAACTGGTATTTCAACTCTGAGCTTGGTACTCTGAATCTAATATTGAATTGAACCATGCTGCTAGAATAATACATATTTCCTTTGACTGTTGTTATATGGTACAATTGCTGAAACTTGGGTGAATTGGATGAATTGCTAATAATTTGGTGAAACATATGAACTTACCCTACAGTTGCCAGGGGATTACTATGTGATCTTGTCAGTCCTTTGGGCCAGTCCCTCAAGAAGGGATTGTTAAATTTTCAGTGTCAGTATTTATTCCTCAGAAATTTATAAATGCTACAAATCTGAGTTGGATTTATTGTTTTGTTGATTGTCTGGGCCTAAGAAATTGACAAAAAATGTTAATAAAACAGATTAAACTTTTTAAAAAAGTGTTCTGTTCCTATATCCCCCTCCAGAGAGCTGGTTGTTAAACATTTGCAAAAAAACCTTTAATTTTTATATACTTTGGTTAGTCTTATGCTTTTTATTTCCCCTCCAGTTCAGAGATGATGCCATATTCACCATGTGTATCCCACGTTGCCTAGTGTCAGAGGTAGCATGATATAGAGGACATACTGATAACTGCATCACAAATTGCTGCTATTTTTGAAATAAATAAAATCTAAATTTAACTCCTGCCTAGCACAAACTAGCTGTGTGATCATGGACAGACCACCTGCTTAATCCCTCAATGCCATTCTCTCCCAAAAATTCAAGGCCACTGCTTAATACTATAAGTTGTAGATTCCCATCAATAAAGAGAGTTTCCACATTTGAAGGCCAAAGAAATCATAGCCTTAGTACAAAAACAAAAACAAAGAGCTACGCATGTTGCAGATTCCCAATAAATATTTATGAATGAATGAATGAATACTAGTGATTATCTCGTCAGCGTATATCACCACAATTATAAGAAAGGTGTTATATGCTAAGTCATTGATAACATAAAATGCCTTTAAAATAGATGACAGCACATGTATTGATTTGAGTGAATCATCTGTTTGAATAAATTATTTTACTTTGTCTAATCTCCTGTGTTTTTTCCCATTTTATTCATTCCTGATCTTTTTACTAGGCATGAAAGCAATTTCAGATCCTAAGATCAGCTAATACAAATATAGGCAAGGGATTTTTATATATTAAAGAATAAATGGTAAAGGCAAATTATATTTTATGTAATTACCACAGCTGGAAATTTGTCTCCAGGTTTGTGTTGATATTCTTAAGGTTATTTTGGGAGCAAGGATCAAAGAATTTAATTCAAAATTAATTATTTATCCTATAGTCAGTGGAAGAAGTTTTTTGTCAGCAAAACGTTACCTGCTGTGGAGAGCCACAGTAGTTACAATAGCGTAAAGCAGAAAAATGTCCAACAAACTTTTTGGTTTTATAACAAATTCCAATAGATGTTTTAGGATGGAATATATCAGCATGTGATTATTGCATCATCTTTATGAGTACACTCATTGTTGCTTTTATTTTTTGGGAGAAGGTGATTTACAAATGAAATCTAAAATATCATTTCATCATGGAAATTGTTCCCAATGATTGTTCAGAAAAGCAAATTTGAAAAATAATACTAATAATAGTTTTTATATAGTATCTTAAAGTTCGAAATTGATTCACGTTTGTTTTTTTTTTCACCCTTGCAATAACTCAGGGAGATAGATGCCATTACTACTCTAATTTTAAAGATATGGAAATTAAGGCCGAACAAAATAAAGTGAAATTGCCTTGGAGTGCAATAGCTATTGTCTGAGTTATGATTTGAACTCAGGTCTTTCTGATTCCACATCCATTACTCTAAGCACTGCTTCACCAAACTGTCATGGACACTTGTTTATTAAACATTACTCATATTTATATGGAGTTAAAATTTACCAAGTAAATTTTCTATGTATTATCTCAGTTGATTATTAGTCAATTCCTGTGTGGTGATTTCTGAGGGGAAGAAACTGAAGCAGAGAGGTTAAGTTACTTGCCTAAGATTGCCTATTTTGTGTTTCAAAAGGGATCTGAACTGTTGAGAAAGGACTTGAAACTAGACATCTAGGCTCAGGAGGCTTTCTTATTTTTAGGGAAAGTAATACAGTATTAACACCGTAATTAGCTTTTTATTGCTTCATTGTCCTACACAAATAAAAATGAAAAGGTATACATTCGTATTCCCTTTTCATTTTGTTACTTGACAAATCACTCATCTATCTTTTTAAAAAATATCTGCCGTAGTATTGTTCCCATTTTCCAGATGAAGAAATTGAAGAAAGAAAATAAGGATTTTCGCCAAGGAACATAGTTATTAAGACTTTGGCAGAAGTCAAAATCAGAGTTTTTCTCCTTACCATCCTCATTTTATGGTAAGTTCCAAGCCGATATTCTCTCTGCTCTTCAAAACCCATACTTTGCTCATTAATTTCCTGCATCCATAATACTCCATTTAACTGATATTATAGTGTCATTTCATATTACTAAAATATTGTGAATTGATGTATAATAATAATAAATGCAAGAAATTAGGTGAATTGCTGACTTTCCTTTATGTTGGCAACTCTAAATTCTTGGAAAAGTATGGTTTCATAGAAATTAGGCTGGATTTGACAATGGTAGATTTGGAATTGAATCCTAGACCCTCTTATACATATAGGCGAATCGAGGAAAGTAGATAAACTCAGAGCAATTTCCTCATGTTAAAAAGAAGAGAGTTGAATTATTAATTTTCTCTCCTACAAATGTTTTGCAACTCTGATCTTCTCAAGTCTCACTGTTATATATTTATCTATGTGTTACCCCTTCTTACAAGGACATAGACTGTATTTTCACCTAGTTCTCTTATAAACAGGTTATATGTTCCATTCTGGTTTCCTTCACATTTGTTCATGCAAATATCCCTTTTATGAGCAAGAAAAATTTTCTCTTTTTTTGAGTTTTCTGCCCCCTTGTGGATTTTCACTATTGTTTAGCAGCTAAAATCAATATGCAGAATGACTTGGTCCAAGTGAAATGATGCAAATTTTTGTTTCCAGGCTGTTTCGGGAACACAGAAAATGGAGCAATGTGAAAATAAGCTTCAGAGGAACAAGCTTATAAAAAGAAAACAACGCAATGCTACTGATCACTTCACTTCTTTCTACAATATTTCAAAAATGTACATGGAAATAGTGGTATAGCCAACATAAGAAATATATATTTGAAATCATCCCTAAAGAGAGTAACACACGTTGATCTCAGATATAAGTTGAGGGAAACTTGTAATGAAAATGTAGTTTGGGGCATGTCACTAGTGCTAATTTAGAATAAATGAGCAGCATAAGTGATTCTCTCCCACTGCAAGCATTGGGGTATGCCTGGAGCTTACAATTGTAAAGTTCTGGTAATGTGAAGTGAGCATTCATTTAGATTTCACATTAAAAGGACAATCCAGGGTGAAAGTCAAGCACTAGATATCTTTAACATTGTCACAGTGGAGGGGTCATAGATGAAAGAGATGAAGCAGAGATTCTTTCACCTAATGCTCCTCCCTGTACCATAGGATTCCCTTACCTGTAGTTAGCCTAATTAAACTGGATAGGGGACTGTTCTTAATTGGTTCCCTGCTCTATTAAGTAATGCAGATTTTTTTCCTTAGTTGTATAAGGTACCTTCTCTGTTCAGTCATACTCTGTTACCTTAAAAAAATACATTCCAATTTTTGCAAGCATAAGTTTTTTCCCTCTTTATGCTTTGAGAATCATAGATAATTTTAGCTATAAGGAAGAATATTCCTAAAATCATGGAGATGGAAAAAGAATACTAGAGTTTTAATGTACATGATAATCTGATGAAGAAATATACTCAGTGATGGAATTTCCATAAAATCCACTAGATTGTTCTTCTGAAAAATATTTATCCACACCTTTAGTCTTTACATCATTATTTATAGGAGACTTGCCCATTTCTCTTCTGACATTTTGAAATCTTCCATGCAACTAAGAAAATAATTTAAACAAAAGTAACTAGTACAGTTCCTACAGCTAACAATGTACACAATGTTCTCTAGTAGTTCTCTTTGCAATAAGGAGGAAAGTATTATGTGTTTACTTCAACATCACTGCCATTTTTATTATGCATAGAAAGTCTTGCTATTAATGGCATTTTCATTTATATTATTATACTGAGTATATAATTATACTCAGTTTATAATATTATACTCATTGCTGCTTTGATTTTGCTTATTTCAATCTGCATTATGTGAGGAAATCTTTCCATTTTTCTTGGAATTTTTCATATCTATTATTAATTCTTTCTTCAAAAGAATATTCTAATGCATTTGAGATGCAGTTTTTCTCAAACATTTACCAGTCTATGAGTACTAATTTTGTTTCTAGGTATTTGTTAGCAAAGAATACTGCTGTGAAATTTTCCTTTGTATTTGTCGTCTGTTTTTCTTTTCATTTCCTTGAGGTAATGTCAAGTAGTAAGACTACTCTAACAATGGGTATGAAATGTGTAGGCATTTTTCTACCATAATTATAAATTGATATCTTTTTTAAATTTAAATTATTTTGTTTTCAGTGTTTGAAAATCACTTTCATATGCCTCAGATTTTTTTCCTTCCCTCTCCACTCCCTCCCTGAGATGGTATACAATCTTATAGAGGTTCTACATGTACATTCCTATTAAATACATGTTGCAAAGAAGAAAGAAAATGAATGGGAGAAACCATAAAACAAAACATAATACAAAAGAAAATGATCTGTTTCTATCTGCAATCCAATTCCATAGTTCTTTCTCTGTATGTGGAAGATGTTTTGCCTCAAGAGTCCACTGGAAATTTTTTAAGTCCACACATTGCAGTGAAGTACTAAGTCTACTAGAAAAATTCCTTGCACACTGTGGTTGTTACCGTATACAAAGTTTTCTTGGTTCTGCTCCTTTCACTCAGCATTAGTTCATATGTCTTTCCAAGCTTCTTTTAAGTCTTCCTATTCATTGTTTCTCATAGCACAATAGCATTCCATTACATTCATGTACCACAACTTGCTCAGCCATTTCCCAACTGATGGGTATCCCCTTGATTTCCAGTTTTGGGCCACCACAAAGAGCTACTACAAATATTTTTGTACATGTGGGACTCTTTCCCATTTGAATGATCTCTTGGGGTTATAGTCCCAGAGGTGATATTGCTGGGTCAAAGGGTTTGCACATTTTGGTAGCCCTTTGGGCATTACTCTCCAAAATGGGTGGATTAGTTACCAACTCCACCAACAATGAATTAGTCTTCCAACTCTCCCACATCTTCTCCAACATTTATCATCTTTCTCTTTTGTCATATTAGTCTCTCTGACAGGTATGATGTGGTACCTCAAGGTTGTTTTGATTTGCATCTCTCAAATCAATAGTGACAAAGCATTTTTATATGGTTTTAGATAGCTTTCATTTCTTCCTCTGAAAAATTCCTGTTCATATTCTTTGACCATTTATCAATTGGGGAATGACTTGTATTCTTGTACGTTTGCCTCAGCCTCCATATATTTAAAAAAATGAGGCTTTCATCATAGACAATACTTGCAAAGATACTTTCACAGTTTTCTGCTTCCCTCCTATTAGTTGTATTGGATTTGTGCAAAAACTTTTCAATTTAATTTAATCAAAATTATCCATTTTGCACTTCATAATGTTCTCTATCTCCTTTGGTCTTAAATTTCTCCATTCTCCATAAATCTGACAAATACACTATTCCTTGCTCCCCTAATTAGTTTACAGTCTCAATCTTTATATCTAGATCATGTATGCACTAGGACTTTATTGTTGTGTATGATGTCAATCATTGGTCTATGCCCAGTCTCCACCACACTGTTATCCAGTTTTCCCAGCAACTTTTGTCAAACAGTGAGTTCTTATCCCAGAAGCTGTGGTCGTTGAATTTATCAAATAGTAGGTTGCTATATAAATTAACTACTGTGTCTGGAGTTCCTAACATATTCCATTGGTCAACCCTCTGTTTCTTAGCCAGTACCAAGTGGCTTTGATGATTGCTGCTTTATGATACAGATTTGAGATCTGTTAAGGCTAGGCCACCTTTCCGAGCATTGCTTTTCATTTGTTCCCTTAATATTCTGGAATTTTGCTCTTCCAGATGAATTTTGATATTATTTTTCTAGCTCTAGAAAATAATTATCTGGTAGGGCACTGCAAAAGTAAATTAATTTAGACAGAATTGTCATTTTTATTATATTAATTAGGCCTACCCATGAGCAACAAATATTTTTTCACTTACTTAGATCTGACTTTATATGTACGAAAAGTATTTTGTAATGGTGTTCATATAGTCCCTGGGTTTGTTTTGGCAGGTAGACTCCCAAATATTTTATAGTGTCTACTTCAGCTTTAAATGGGATTTCTCTTTCTATGTCTTGCTGCTGAGCTTTGTTGCTAATATATAGAAATGCAGAAGATTTGTGTGGGTTTATATCATAACCTCCAACTTTGCTGAAGTGGTTTATTATTTCAAATAGTGTTTTATTTTCTCTAGGTATGTCATTATGTCATCTCAAAAAGTGATTTCTCTGCTTATTCTAATTCCTTTAATTTCTTTATCTTCTCTAATTGCTACAGCTAACATTTTTAGTACCATATTCTTTAGGATTCAATTGTCTAGTTTTTAATTAATTTTTGATTTATATTTCTATGACCTTTGATTACATATAATTTTCATTGCCTTATGATCTGAGAAGAAATTCTACCTTTCTGTGCTGGATTGTAAGGTTTCTATGGCCTTTAGAACATAGTTACTTTTCGTGTGCCATGTACTGCTGAGAAAAAAAAAGATATTTTCCTTTCAATTCCCATCCATTTTTCTCCAGAGGTCTAACTTATCTAACTTTACTAAAATTCTATTCCCCTCCTTAACTTCTTTCTTGTTTATTTTGAAGCTAAATTTATCAAGTTCAGAAAGGAGAAGGTTGAATTCCCCACTGCTATAGTTTATATTTCTTCCTGTAATTCCCTTAACTTTCCGTCTAAGAATTTGGGTGCTATACCACTTCTTTCATATATATTTGTAAAGATATCACTTCATTTTCTATGATGCCTTTAAGCAGGATATAGTTTCCTTCTTTATTCCTTAATTAGGTATATGTTTGTGTTGTCTGAGATTAGGGTTGCTACCCCTGCTTTTTTTTTAATTTCAGCTGAAGCATAATGTATTCTACTCCAAACTTTAACTTTTATCCTGTGTGTATTCCCCTGTTTCAAATGTGTTTCTTGTAAAAATATATTGCATGATTATGATTTTTAATCCATTCTTCTATCTGCTTCCTTTTCATGGGAGAGTTTGTCCCATTCACAGCCACATTTATGAATACTGTTTGTGGCTTTCTCTCCATCCTATTCCCCCCTCATTTATGCTTTTATTTCTCCCTTCTCCTTTTCCCTCTTCAAGAGTTTTGCATTTCACCACTGCCTCCCTTAATCTTTCTTGTATCTGCCCCCCTTTTCTGCCCCCCTTTCTCCTCCTACTACCTGTAGGGCAAGTTAGATTTCTATACCTAACTATATTATTCCTAAGCAGGTGACAGCAATACTCACATCCCTCTCTTCTTTCTCTCTACTATAATATGGGTTTTTTGACTTTTCATATGATGTCATTAACTTTTTTCTGCCTCCTCTTTTCCTCTTATCCCATTACTATATTTTTCAGCCCTTAACTAGTTTTTTTTAAATCATCATGTCAGTTAATTTATGCCCACAGCCTTTGCCTGTATATATTCCTTTAAATGTCATAATGAAGTTACAATTCTCAAGATTTACAAGTATCATGTTCCCATGTAGGGTTGTAAATAGTTTACCTTTATTGAATGATAAGTTTTTTTTTCTTTTTTTCCTGTTTACCTTTTTATTTCTCTCTCAGATCTTGTTTTTGAAGATCAAATTTTCCATTAATCTCTGGTCTTTTCATCAGGAAAGTCTAGGAGACCCCTGTTTCACTGAATGTCCACATCCTTGCCTGAAAGATTATGCTCAGTTTTGCTGGGAAGTTGATCCTTGTTTATAGTCTAAGCTCCTTTGCCTTAAGGAATACCATATTCCAATCCTTCTGAAATTTTAATGTAGAAGTTGCAAAATCTTGCATAATGGTGACTATAGTTCCATGATATTTGCATTGTTTTCATTCTGGCTATTTGCAGTATTTCCTCCTTTACCTGATAATTCTGGAATTTAGCCACGATATTCCTTGGCATTTTCAATTTGGGATCACTTTTGAGAGCTGAGTGGTGAATTCTTTTGATGATTATTTTACCCTCTGGTTTTAGGACCTATAGGCAGTTTCCCTTAATGATTTCTTGGAAGACACTGTCCAGGATCTTTTTTTTTCCCTCATGGCTTTCTGGTAGACCAATAGCTCTGAAATTATCTCTCCTGGATCTATTTTCCAGGTCAAATGTTTTCCCAATGAAGTATTTTACATTTTCTTCTACTTTTCATTCTTTTGATTCTGCTTGATTGATTCTTGATACCTCATGGAGTCATTAGCTTCTAATTGTGATAATCTAATTTTTAAAAAATTGTTTTCTTCAGTTAGCTTTTTTACCTTCTTTTCCATTTGACTAATTTTATTTTTTAGGGAGTTGTTTTCTTCAGTGATTTCTTTTTGTCCATTTTGTCAATTACATTTTTAATGAAATTTTTCAATTTTTTTTCTACTGCTCAAATTTTATTTTTAAAATACTTCTTGAGCTCTTCCAAGAAGGCTTTTGGGAATTGAAACCAGTTCATATTCCCACTTGAGGTTTCACATATGGATATAGTGATAAGGTGCTGTCTTCTTCTGAATTTGTATTTTGATCTTCCCTTTCCCTATAGTAAGAATCTATGACCTTTGCTTTTCTAAATTGCTCTTTGTGTTTGCCTTTTTTCTGGCTTTTAAAGTGGATCTCTACTTCTGGGTACATGGGACTCTATTCCCATGCTTCTTATACTGTGGAGTTGGGACCTGGTTACTGACTTTGTGTTTTGGGGTCTCTAGTTCTGGAAGCTGGAAATGGTATAATTCTGTGGCTTACCTAGTGCTGAGCTGGAGCTGACTGATAGGTAACAAAACCAGATAAGATCTTTCTGAATTTCCTTGGGATTATACTGAAGCATCAAGTGTGAGGTTTAGATGAAGGATGGTCTGACTGCTCGAGCTCTCCTCCTCCCTGAGGGTTGTGCTAAATTTGTCTTAGATTAGGATTGCCATCCCTAGAACCAGCAGCACATTGGGATACCCTCAGTCTCCGGTGGAGGCCTGTCCATGGTGCAAGTGGTGGTTCTTTGTGCTGATGTCTGCCAATTCCCCTGGCTGTGTGAAGGTACATGTCTGTGGGGGTGGGTCCTGGCCTTGGCACTTTCTGGCTCCACCACTCAAGGGCTCAGGATCTCCTGCTGGTTTGCCTAGGTAAAGCTTGCTGCTGGTTTACCTGGATGTCTCCCATTCTGTACCCCCTTCAGTCACAACAAGAGTGAACTTTCCTGTTAATTCTCCTAACCTCCTGAGCAAAAAACTGCTGCACCCCATCTTTTTGCTGGCCCTACTGTTCCAGGATATTGTCTGACATGGTATCATTTGAGTTTTTCAAAGTCTGTAAAGGAGAGTGAGAATTTCTTACTGCTACCTTCACCATCTTGGCTCCCAGAAGTCTCTCTCTTCCCTTTCAACTCCTTCCCAATTCTCCCAGTAAAGATCTTGGGCCACTCATCTATGAAATAGTTTTATGATTCAAATAGAACATTTCCAGCCTTGTAGACCTCATACTAAATAATATGTATTTCCATTATTTTTTCCCACCCCTCTAGATGGAAACATTGAAAACTTCTACACTTCTCTGGAGTTTTTTATGGCCCACTCCCATCTCATCCTATTTTTTCACCAACTAGAAGGGATTAACTCTCTGTATCACCCCCAAATGACTAAAAGTAGATTAAAGGAGTGTCTTTGCTAGCACTGAGGCAAGACTCTGTTCCTTTGCCCATACTTGGATCTGGGTCACAGGCCTGGGTGGCAGTGCCAGAGTGGAAAAGAGCACTAGCACACCAGAGCTTGTGACTACAGTGGAGCAGGGTCTCTCCTCAAGTTAAAGGGAACAAAAGAGTGCTTGAGGAGCTCAGAGGTCAGAACACAGGCCAGGAGAGACATAAAACTCCTCCTTAGTTTATACCAACTTGGAAGAACTGAAAACTTACAGGTCCCTAGAAGTATCTCTGAAAACAGATGTAAAAAACCTCTAAAGCTTGGAAATAGTGCACACTCCACACTGGAAGAAGATACCTATCTTATCAAAGAGTGAAAAATCAAATAATAGGGTGGAGAAATGAATGAACAATGGGAAAAAATTCTGAACAAAAGAAATTAATATGAGAATAAGGAAGATGAAAACATTCACTTGGTAGAAGATAACAATATCAAAACTGTGAAAGTCGAAGCCTCCAAAATAAAAATATGAATAAAATATGAATAATTTCAGGCCATGGAAGATCCCCAGAAGGATTTTGAAAACCAAGTAAGAGAGGCAGAGGAAAAATTGGGAAGAGAAATGAGACTGATAAAAGAAAATCATGAAAAATGAGTCAGCTACTTGATGAAGGAGACTCAAAAATACCTCGGTATCCTGACTCCAAAATTTTTAGACCAAAACAGACTAGAGAACATGAGCTTCTACAGTAACTTCAACTGTAATAGTTAACCAGCAGATAACACTTTTATCTACTGCATTTGCACACAGCATCTGTGGGAAGACTAAACACAAACCTAGGGTACACTTATAATCAGATATAAATGAAAGGAACACATAAGACCTGACCAAGGCAACTCATGACTCAGGAACTGAAGCAATCCAATTTCCTCTTATGCAATCTTCATGTTTCTACCTGGGCCCAGCATCTTCACTGGGTGTGTTTTTTGTTTGTTTTCTTCTGGTGGACTCTGGACCTATTCTTCTCCATGATTTAACATTTGCTTTCCAGGGCAAATTCTCTTTTATAACTATTTTTGGCTCTATTTTCTGCTGTCAGAGGCTTTTCTCTGGAGTTGATTTCTGCCAGAAATTCTGCTCTTTTCTATGTCTGTATCTCTATAGAGAGTGTGTGGCTCTGCCTCCTCAATGTTGACAGGTTTATTTTATGGGATGTCTTGACTGTGGTCAATTTTCATCTAGTCAATAGCTGATTTCCTCTCTGAATTCAATCAGAAAATGTCTAACAATGAAAAAAGAGCTTGGACCATCTTTACATTATGTAAAATATACAAATAGTCTATTACCTTTATTATCAACCAATTATCTTATATTATTAAATACACTAACATGTGGGAAATGAGCATAGGAAAAACAAATAGCACCTTCATTACATTATAAATGCACATTCAAGTTTATTTTATTTTGTTTTTCGTTATACCTCTTTTTCAAATATCATATAGCTGCAGTTACAATCACAGATTTATCAGCTACTGTAATGAAGGAGCAAAGGGCTTAGAATATGATATACAAGAATATGATATACAAGAAAGAAAAGGAACATGAATAACCAGATTGATAAAACTAAGTATAATTATACAAATAAAAAATATGTATCTATGCATATATATACACCTAAACACATACATACATAAACTTTTACATGCACACATGTACACAAATATGTACACATACAGTTCATATATGTACAATGAGTATGTGTGTATATGTATGTTTATACATGCACGTGCATGCATACACATGTATTAATATATGTGTGTGCATGTGTACACATGTACATAATACACACACATATATATACATATATACATAAACCTATACATATGCACATGACTTTCATGCTTTCCTGATGAAAAGACCAGAGTTGAATACAGGATTAGACATTCAAATCCAAGAATCAAAAGGAGTATAAAAAAGTAAATATGAGTGAGAAATCATGAGTAACTAAACAAGGCTAGATGTCTGTGTGGGAAGATGAGAAATATATTCACTAAAAACTTTATCATCCCTAGGGCAGTTAGAAAGAATTATTTAGGGGGCGGAGCCAAGATGGTGGAGTGAGAGCAAGGACTCACCTAAGCTCTCAGACAAACTCCTTCAGATACCTCTGACCAAATTTTGGAGGTGCGGAATCCAGTGGGAGACAGACTGTGATGGATTCAGAGCTCAGGTTAGACTGGAAGGTCCATGGGAAGGATCTGTTCCGCGGGGTTGAGCTCAGAGTTCACAGCACAACGGGCCAGAACAGAGGAGCAGAAGGGCCCCGAGAAACCTGAGAGTGGCAGGCAGAACCAGCGGAGTGGCACCGAGGGTGGGAGACAAACTGAACTAAGCCAGTGAGAGCTGCCGAGTGAAAGATATCAGCACAGCAGCTCCTGAGACCTTCATCCCGAAGATCAAATTTTGGTAAGTCATCTATTTGAATTTCCAGGAGCCAGGATGGTGGAATGATCAGTAAATGCTCTCTCCTCCCACCTTGATGACCATGAAAGAACCATAAAATATTTCTCCAGAAAAAGCTCGGATCAGTGGAAACAGGAAAGGGGCCAATAATAGTCTCATAACACCTGAGGCTAGGAAAATAGCTAAGGGGGATTCCTCCTAGTATGGTAGACAAACAGGAAGCACAGAGGACCCAGGGCAGAGAAAACTCACACTAGGACCCAGGCAAGCCTCAGCACCAGGAGAGGAGCCCCAGGAGGAACATGCCTCAGAACTCCAGGGGAATCAGAAAGACAATGGGGCAGCTGGGATCACCAGCCCCTGAGCTTGCCTTTGCTTCATTTCAGCTGAGGAGATCTCCTGTGACCAGACCACTCCTCCCCCACACTTAACAAGCTAATCCCAGGGCTGATCAGGAAAACACACAAAAAAAACCTGCTCTCAGCTTTTTCACATATAAGATCAGCAAAAAGTTCTGTAGCTTCTGACTGAAAGAACCAGAAGCCACAACACTCTATCAACATCATGAACAAGAAAAAGCAGAGGGGCGGATGAACCATAGAATCTTTCTATGGGGATAAGGACCAAAGCACAAGCACCAAAGAGGTCAGAGTGGAGACTGTACTTCCATCTGAAACCTCAGAAGGGACTATGAACTTCTTGCAAGCACAAGCAGCTCTCCTGGAACAGCTGAAGAAGGAAATAGAAGAAAAACTGGCCAATGATTTTAAAATTATGAAGAAAGAATTCACTGATGAGAACATCTCTTTGAAAAGGAAAATTGAACAAATGGAAAAGGAAGTTCAAAAATTAACTTGAGAAAATAGTTCCTTAAAAGGGAAAATTGGGCAGATGGAAAAGGAGATGCAAAAGCTAAAGGAAGAAAACAATTTGAGAAAGATTAGAATTGGGCAAGTAGAAACTAATGACTCAATGAGACAGCAAGAATCAGTCAAACAAAATCTAAAGAATGAAAAGATAGAAGAAAATGTAAAATATCTAATTGAAAAAACAACTGACCTGGAAAATGGATCCAGGAGAGAAAACTTAAGAATTATTGGTCTGCCAGAAACCCATGATGGAGAAAAGAGCCTGGACAATATCTTCCAGGAAATCATCAAGGAAAACTGCCCAGAAGTACTAGATTCAGAGGGCAAAATAGTCATCAAAAGAATCCACTGTTCTCCTCCTGAAAGGGACCTCAAACTCAAAACCCCAAGAAATATCATTGCCAAATTCCAGAGCTATCAAGTGAAGGAGAAAATATTACAAGCAGCCAGAAAGAAACAATTCAAATATCAAAGAGATACAGTCAGGAATTACACAGGACCTTGCAGCTTCTGAATTAAAAGATAGAAAGAATTGGAACCCAATATTCCATAAGGCAAAGGAGTTGGGACTACAAGCAAGAATCAACTACCCAGCAAAATTCAGCATAACATTTCAGGCAAGGAGAAAGTCATTCAATGAAGTAAGGGATATTCAGAGCTTCCTGACCCACATGCCAGAACTTAATAGACAATTCAATCTTCAAATACAGGTCTCAAGAGAATCATAAAAAGGTAAACAGGTGACGAGGAAAAAAAAAACAACTTGTTACTCAATTAGGGCAAACTGTTTACCTCACTACAAGGGAAGATGATACCTGTTAATATTGAGAATTATGCGGCTCTTATGAAATATAAAATGGATATACGTAGAGGGAACGGGTATAAAAGAAATGATATCATGATAAAAAATACGATTTAAGTATGAGAAGGGATTGTAATAGGAGGTGTGAAAAGGAGGAAGCAGAAAATGGCAAATTACATCACAAGAAGAAGTACAAAATTATAGTAGAGGGAAAGAGGGGAGGGAGATGAGCATTATTTGAGAGGTACTCTCATCTGATTTGTTTAAAGGATGGAACAATAAACTTAAGTAGATAATCCTAACTAGCTCTATAGACAATAGGAAGGAAAAGGGGAAGAAAAGGGAGGGAAGAAGCAATAAGAGTAAAGGGGAGTAAAAGGGAGGGGAGCTAAAAGAACGAGGGGAAGGCTGCAGGAGGAGGTGGTGAAAAGTGAATACTATTGAGGAGGGGAAGGGAGGCAGGAGAGCTAAAAGCACAAATGGTGGAAAAGAGGATGGAGGGAAATACACAGATTGTAATCATAACTGTGAATGTGAATGGAATGAATTCTCCCATAAAACGGAGACGGAGAGCAGAATGGATTAAAAGCCATAATCCAACAATATGCTGCTTACAAAAAACATATTTGAAATGGGGGGACACACATAGGATAAAGGTCAAAGGACAGAGCCGAATACATTGTGCTTCAGCTGATGTAAGAAAGGCAGGAGTAGCAGTCCTAATCTCAGACAAAGCAAAAGCAGAAATAGATCTAATCAAAAGGGATAAGGATGGAAACTATATCCTGCTAAAAGGCACCATAGACAATGAAGCAATATCATTACTAAACATGTAATCTCCAAGTGATTTAGCATCCAGATTCTTAGAGGAGAAGTTGGGAGAGTTGAAGGAAGAAATTGACAGCAAAACTATACTAGTGGGGGACTTCAACCTCCCCCTTTC
>CM053772.1:97223623-97239318 GCA_028658325.1 Potorous gilbertii | reverse complement strand
GGTTCTCAGGTGGGGGCAGGGCTGCCTCCCAGGCTCAGTTTCCTCAGGGGGTTTATACAGAGATCCTTTGTAGTGGAGCTGGGGTGGAGCTCCTGCCCACTCTGGGAGTCTCTGGCTGAGCTGCCTCAGCCTCTGCCGCCGTGGCCGCTTCCCAGGGGGTCTGAGTCCCGGAGATTCCCCGCTCTCTCTCACTGACCTGTGCGTCTGTGGGTGGAGGGACCTTCACGGCCGCCAGGAGATTCAGGTCCCTGCCGCCTGCTGGGCTCTGCTCGCTCTTCTCAGTGCCGCATGGCTGGGGAGGGGAGCGCTTGGCCCGGGCAGGGCTCCGCTCCTGTCTGGGGTACCTTTGCGTACTGCAAAGGCTCTCTTCAGGGCTCTCTGCAGCAGAAATCTCCTTCACTGTGTTGCTGCGAGGCTTCCACTGTTTCAGGATTTGTCAGGAGTTCTTTTTACAGGAAATCTATGGGCTGTGGGTTCGGACCTAGCATAGGTGAGTCTTTCTACTCCGCCATCTTCTATTGCTTACCTTCTTGGAAAATCTGTGTACATGCTACATGGATTTCTTCTTCCCATCCCATCCATCCTCAGTTCTTTCAATATGATTTCTCCATATACTACTCTACCAAATCTGCTTGCAGTATGATTCATCACTAACTTCCTAATCGCCAAGTCCAAATGTCCTCATCCTTTCCTACATTCTCCATCATTTAACACAATTTTAAAAAGATCTTCAGTTTCTCATTTCTGCTTTAATTATGGTAGTTGATTTTGCATTGAGAATATATGGAAGATGAAAAGACATGAAATAGCACATATTGGATAGGAAGTCAATAAAAGAAGAGTAAAATCTTGAGAAGTAGTGAGCATTAACATGAGCTAATGTTGCTGTGTAGAAAGAGAAAGAAGCTCTTAAGTTTTGACTTTTTCTCTGCTTAGAAGGTTATTTGTAACAATTTTATGGCCACAGTTACATAGCCTTAATGAACTGAATTTGGGAATAATGGTAGGTTAAGATGGTAGGAACTACAGAGAGACTTATGGAACATTATTAATGCAGCAGAATATGGAACAAAGGTTTGTTTTGAATAGGTAAGTGAAAGTAAGTAGAGGAGAAACAGATGAAGAGAACAGAAAATCAGAGTAGAAGAGGTAGCTATAAAGTCAGAAATTAAGTTTATAGTCAATGAGGAAGTAAGAGATTTGGAAAGATAGGCTGTAGTCAAAGATGAGAACTTTGAAGTTTTGAGTGTTGAAGGCTCAATATTTCATAGAATGGCAGAGGGTATATCTAAGAATGGCCGTGTCAGAGGGTGAATGAAGTGGAGATGGAGAAAAAAATTAGTTTAAGTTGAAAAATGTTTTAATAAATGAGTTGACTAAAAAGTAGATGATTTTGAGGAATTATACTGTCAGGATTTTAGAGATATAAATATTGGTTTTGAAATTTTTGAGAAGGGTAACAAGATGCTAAAGTTAAGTTGGCATAGTGCTTTGAAGGTTAAGTGGATGAAGACAATACATGTAGTCCATTGGGTCTAGCTCACAATTATAGGGTCTTTTAAGGTTTTGTAGTCGCTCAGTCATATCTGACTCTTAGGAACACTGTGAACCAACTGTCAAGAGGGCTTTCTTGGAAAGGATACTGGAGTAGTTTACCATTTCCTCTCCTATTTTTTGCATGCAGGAGTTAAATGACTTCTCCAGAGACACACAGCTAGTAAGTGTCTTGGGCCATATTTGAGATCTAACCTTTCTCTTTCTGGGCCCACTGCTCTCATTCACTGCGCCAACAAACTGCCCATTTTAAGACTTACTAATTATTTTCTATTTGCTCTTTAAACAACTTTGTGAGGTAGGAGTCATTGTTACTGGCATTTTCCCAAAAATGTAGCAGGTTTCAAGAGATTAAATGACACATAGATAATAAGTATCTGAGATAAAGATTTTTAATCAGGTCTTTCTGACTTCAAGTGTAGTTTTCTCTTCATTACATCACCAAAGAGGGAGATGAATATTATATCTAGATAACAAAAGCCAAAATTTCACTTTGACTTTTTCCTATCTTTCCTCAATTCAATAAATTTTTAGTAAGCACATAATTTGTACAAGATAAACAAAATGAACACAAAGGATGAGAAGTTCCTGGCATCAGGGAATATAACATCCTATCCCACATTTCAAATTCTTTAAACTTTTGAGAGGAGAGGGGAAAAGATGGAAAGGTAAGTGAAAATATTATTCTAAAATAATTTCTCCTCTGTCTAAAGTGGATAGTTGCAGTAAAATCTACCCCAAAAAATTAGAACTTAATCACTACCCCTCATTTTGTTTAGTCTCAAATAGTGAAGAGAGGAAAAATTAAGTTGCAAAGATAACATTCTATAAGCCTTCTAAACTAAGTTTAGCTTATTAGTCTGGGTTAAGTTTGAGTTCAGCAATTATTTTGTCCACATTCTTGTGTTTTTCCTAATAAGGTACTTTTCTCTCTGGCTTGAAAATTAACTGACTCCATAAACTTGTGTGGTTGGGTTTTTGAAAGTTCAGAGAATTATATTAGTTAACATTGACCTCTTTGAGTAAAATGCTCTTCTTTAAAATAAAGAAAATGGTATAGTTCTTTTTTCTCTGTTGCTAATGGCAATCTTGAGAGGAGGTGGGAAATCTTAGCAATTTTCATTCTTTTCCCTCATCATGTATCTTAGCTGACCCCACTCTAGGTTCATATGTTTTAAATTACATGTACATGTAGCAAATGAAGTACAGGAAAGATAACGTACCCTATAATTCCTCTGAAAATTTATAGGAAATACATTTTAAAATATACAGAATTATTGTTGTTTTTGTTGTCCATTATATGTATACATAAGCAAATTGAAAAGTTTTCAATGGGAAGAACTCTGGATTTGAAGTGAGATCATATCGATTGAAATTCAGTTTCTGCTACTTACTATCAGTGTGATACCTGTCAAATCATGGTGTTTCAGGGTCACACTTTTCTTATCTGTAAAATAATAGTGTTGCAGTACAGAAGAGTTGCCAAATATATGTCCCATGGGCAGCATTGCCCCCATGGTGTGATCCTTGCTGGTAATATTCCCAAGTACAGCAGAATGTAATTAAAATGTCATTGAGAAATATTTTACAAAATCAATAAAAATGCAGTAGAACACATATAATGTTAATATGTGGTCTATACAGATCCTTACAGGTAGTTTAGTAGCTTCTTTTTCTACTTAAAAATATCATAACTGGTTGAGAACTGAAATATCAAACACATGGCTAGTAAGTACAGAAAAATCAGACTAGAATGCAGTTGTGAAATACTTAACAAAATAAAAATAAGATATAGATAATATCTATATTTTTTTAAGTCAAATGTGCACCTGCAGGGATTCTTATCGTTTAGTGGCCCCTGTTTCTATCTGAACTTCCCAACACTGGACTAAAAGCATCTATAAATTCCCATTGTTATAAGCTTAAACTCAATGAACTTTTACCTGATATCTCACAGAAAGTTGACCATATTTTTTAATTTTCATGAAGAAAAGAGTAGTTAGGGTTGTGCAATATCAAGGAATTTATTAAATGTTGTATAAATTTATTGCTCCTTTTGTATGTGGAACTATTAGAACTTGAGAGGGGAAGGAAAAAAAAAACTTTGTGTAAGGAAAGTTGATAAAAATCAATAGAAGAAGAAGCAGTTCTGATAAAATCTTGAGAAGAAACACAGACTTGTGAGGACCAGATAAAGAACTGCCCCTCAGATGAATGTTATCAGAAGGTATGTTTGAAGGAAGAACAATGAATGAGATAACGATGACTTCAAGGCATTGTGGTACAGTTCATTGGTATGTAGCTATTTTTAGTATTTTAAAGGCTACAGTTGAGTACTGTGAAGTATTGTTTGTGGAAGAGAGAGAGAGAGAGAGAGAGAGAGAGAGAGAGTAAGTTCAGGAAAGTAAGTTCAGCACTTGGAGAATTAGAAAAACGCAGAGACAGAGCACAATCTGAAGAGAGAAGCAGTTTGCAGTTGGGAAAGCTAACTGATGATTGGAAAAGACATATGGCTTACTGACTGACTGGAAAAAGACTGGTCAGATGGTTCTTCCACTGTTGTACTGATTAGAGGAAATCATGAAACAGCTACCTGACAGTTGTTTTAGATTATTTTTCTCTGTAACTGTTTGTATCCTAGGAGAAGAGAAATCTCTGAGACGATGGGTTGCCCTTCTATTCCTTCTATAGCTTAAGAAAAAAGAAAATGGAGCAAACACAGACTTGGCATATATTGTCCTGTGATCTGTGGTTAATGGATGAGATACTTTGCTTTTCTAAAGCGTAGTCCTAGTGAATGAAGAGCTGACTCAGCTTGCCTACATTGCCCATAGAGTCAACATGAAGTGATCTCAAGTATTCTGGCTTAAGGAATTTCCTGTCAATATAACCACTGAAATACATATGGGTATGCATGAATGTATGTGGACATGGATCCTAGAAATAACACATACACATTTTCAAAACAGTATAGTGCCTAGCACATAGTAAACACTAAAATGTTTATTGATTACATATAAACACAAACATATATATATATATATATATACATACACATATGTAAAATTTTGTGTTTGTTTAATATATGCATATACATGCATATATATGTATGTGTGCATATATGCATATATATGTGGGGTATATGCATATATACATGTGTGTGCCTTTATAAAGGAAAATAACACTTTTTAGTGACCTATTAAATATGGTTGTAAATTAGAGGAATGCATTACTTAGACATTGGTTTGAGAGCAGGAATAGCTTTGTCTGACAAGGGATCATAAGGGAAGAAACAAATAAAGAAGCATCATGATGTGAACCAGAGTATCTTTGAGGGAACTAACAACATAAATGCCTACAGTTTTTGTCCCATGTGGATTATCCTACTCATGTGATTCCCTGCTAGGTTTCTGTAACTGTCTCCATTCTAATTGACATTCTTTGCAAAGAGGGGAAATATGACTCTTATTGAAGGGTAAACTGAAATATTTTGATTATTCCTTCTTTTACTTTAAAAACTCCTTTTCTTCATTCTATTGAGAAAAGTGTGAAGATGATTATTGCATTTACTTCATGTTTAGTACATATTTCATGTTTAAGAGTTAATGATATTGAGGCATGAAGACAGATAGAGGAAGAAATTATGAAGGGAAAATAGAGGTATCCATTGTCAACCTCCTTACTGACTGACACCTAATTTCAGGGACATGAATTTTGAAAAAGTATTCTTGAAAAAGAAAGAAAAAGGTAGACTGTAATCTCCATCTAGAAAGGGTGATCAGGAGGCTACAAGAATTCCCCTCTTGCATGTTTAGGGGAATGGAACTCTGAACTTAAAACTATAGACCATGAAACAGTGGAAATATTTGAGACAATGAAAATGTAGCAAGAGGCAATAATATTTAATCAACGAAGTCCTGAACTGGAGTGACTTCTACCTTGCTTTGCAGTCATTAAACCATCAGACCATCCCAGTTTCAGTTTTCCCATCTGGAAAATGACATTATGACTTCCTTATATTTTTTCCTCCTTTGGAATATCATATATAGGAAAATTAAGTGTAATGTGGGGGTGGAGCATTAATGGTGTAATGGTGACTAATTTTGTGTAAATAGGAAGGAGACCCCTGGGGTTTCATGACATAGAGTGGTAAATAGTAGGCATTTATCCTTTCCACCAACCACAGATACATGTATGTAAATGTGCATGTGGCAGTGGACACACACACACACATATACACACACACACTTTACTCTTAGAATCAAGAGAGAAAAGTTTCCAAAAAAAAATAGCAACAGTCTCAGGTCATAGAAGAGCTCAAAAAGGATTTTGAAAATCAAAGAAGGTAGAGGAAAAACTGGGAAGAGAAATGAGAGGATTTCAGGAACATCATGAAAAAAACAATAAAGGAGAGACAAAAATACCGGAGAAAATAATACCTTAAAAAACAGACTAAGTCAAATAGAAAAGATATCCAAAAAGTCAATTAGAAGAATACCTTAAGATGTAGAATTAGAAAATTGAAAAGTAGATACAAAAGCCCACTGAAAAAAATATTTTCTAAAAAAAAAATAGAGTTGAGCAAATGGAAGCAAAAGAATTTATGAGAAATCAAAAAAAACAATAAAACAAAACTAAAACATTGAAAAAAATGAAATATCTCATTGGAAAAACAACTGACCTGGAAATTACATGCAGGTGAGACAATTTTAAAATTATTGGACTATCTGAAAGTCATGATTAGAAAAAGAGCTTAGACAAGAAATTATCAAGGAAAACTGCCCTGATATTCTAGAACCAGAGGCAAAAGTAGAAATTGAAAGAATTCACTAATCACCTGCTCAAGGAGATCCTAAAATGCACACTCCCAGGGACATTATAATCAAAGTCCAGAGTTTATAGATTACACAAACAATGGGATATAGAAATCTATAGGATTTATTGAAAAATAGAATGTGAAGAGGATGAGAGAAAAGGGGGTGTGATGGAAGGGAGGGTGGATGGGGGACAGGGTTAATCAGAATGCATGCTGTCTCAAAATGGAGAGACAGAACAGATGGGGAGAAAATTTGGAACTCAAAATCTTGTGGAAGTGAATGTTGAAAACTAAAAATTAATTAATTAATTTTGAAAAAACAAATGAGGCAAAACTAAACTTTTACAGTGGCAGGTAAGAAGTAAAACACTTTTGAAGAGGGATAGGATGTAAGAAGAAAGAGAAATGAACAAATGAGGAGGGATAGGATGAAGAGAAATACAGTTAGCAATAGTAACTGTTGAAAAAATTTTCAAGCATGTTTCTCTATTAAAGGCTTCATTTCACAAATATATAGAGAACTGAATCAAATTTTAAAAATGAGTCATTCTCCTACTGATAAATGATCAAAAGATATGAAGAGTTTTCAGATGAAGAAATTAAAGCTTTCCTTAGCCACATTTTTTCCAAAGTACTCTAACTCAGTATTATTGGGAGAAATTCAAATTAAAACAATTCTGAGGTACTACATCATACCAATAGATTGGCAAACTGGACAGAGAAGGCAAATGACAAATGGTGGATGGGGATGTGGGAAAAACGAGACAGTGAATTGTTGATGAAGTTGTGAACTGATTCAACCATTCTGTAGAGCAATTGTGAACTATGCCCTTGAGTTATAAAACCATACATATCCTTTGACTTACAATTACCACTAGTAGTCTGCATCTCAAAAGAGATTTAAAACAAAATGAGGAATAGGACTTATATGTACAAAAATATTTATAGCAGCTCTTTTAGTGGTAGCAAAGAATTGGAAATTGAGGGCATGCAGATAAATTGTGAATGGCTAAACAAATTGTTGCATGTGATTATGGTGGCAAACTATTGTGCTATTTAAAAAAATGATGAGCAAGATATTCCAGAATACCTGGGAGGAATTACATGAGTTGATACAAAGTGAAATGCACTGTGCATTGTGTAAAAAGTAGCTCCAACATTGTGTAATGGCCAGCTGTGAATGACTTGGCTGTCCTGAACAACACAATGATCCAATACAAATCTGAAGGATTTATGATGAAAAATGCTATCTGTCCTCAGAGAAAGAATTGATGGTGCCTGAATATAGATTGAAACATACTTAAGAAAAGGTTATAGCTATTGATGATAAAATTCAAGACCAAATAATATAAATTTGATAGTATATTTATTTTTGGTAACTTAGCTAACCTTTCTGTTGTTTTATTTTTTCATATCCGATGAGGACATGACATCATTTCATGGATATTCTATGCTTTGATATGGTTCCTGTAGTAATAGGTATATTTTATAAAAAAAACAACACACTAGCTACAGAGTCGAAGTTCGTGGGCTCAAATCCCAACTCTGTTATGACCTAGTCACTCAATCTCTATTGGTCTCAGTTTTGTCATCTGTAAAATTTAGTATATAGTTAAAATAAATAGATGCTGAAGTTCCTCTCATTTCTAGATTCATGATCCTAAAGAACCACATTAGTCTTGCAATAAGAAATTGGCAAATTCAGACAAGAACACTTTGGAAATGGAGTAGAAAGAAAAATGGTCAGGAAATTTGAAAATGAACCTTTTCACCTACACCAAGGTTTGAACCATGAAGAATTTCCAGAAAGTATTTTCGTATCTTAATCACAATTTGCAGAGCCATCTTTTAAACAAATATTTAAAGAACTTATAAAACAATATTTTTATTATAGCTTTGGAATAAAATGAAGATCTATGCTTACAGATTTCTTGGTGAATTGAGAAGAGATTAGATCCTTGAATAAATGAATAAGTAAAAAAAACTCAATTTGACAGACAATGACAGAAAACAAGACTAAGAAGCTGATTAGTAGAACTGAGCAAGTTGGCTTCATTAAAAAAAAAAAAACTAATCAGATTAGTTTTACCTTTAATCTGATTAAACTTCTATATAAAACTGCTTAGACCAGCTCCAAAGCTAAAATTACAATATGAATTTAAATAAAAGTTGGAATAAGTAAATTCAAGGGATTGCATCAAGCTGAACATTTACTAATTTGAGGTTCTATTTTCAGAGAAGATTGGTCTTATTCACTGAATTTGTGACCTGAGTTTATTTAATTCTCTCTAGGCCTTCAGAATTAATGTTCTGATGATTAGAGAAAGACATGAAATTTATTGTGCTAATGTATATTACCTGCAAAATATAGATAGTTCTTTATCACTTTGCCTCAAAAGCAGAGAGATTTTTTTCCCCTATGTTTACTCATATACTTTCTCATTTTTTTACTTTTGTGATGGCAATGTGCTAAGAGAAACCATATATAAATGAAGGACAAATAAAACCCAAATATAAAGTTCAGATTTCCAAATCAGAATGGTAAGGATAACCATCACACAAGACAAGCTAAACTATTTCTACGATAAATGATAGCAATTGCTCATTTTGTTAATTCTACCCTGCTTTTTATTGAGACCCTTTCTAGATAATAACTCCAAGAGAAAATTTGTCAAAGTGTCTTTCCCAGCTAGAATCAAAACAAGATCTGAATTTTATTTGAAGGTAATCCCTTTTAACAAAGGAGCTAGAGTACCTTTAGGATGTACAGAATAGCATATGGATCTACGGCCATATATAATTTATTTGTGCGTAGATTTCTATTGGATAGTTTGAAATCTGTTACAATCATATAAAAGTGGTTGCAATCATATAAAAGATCATAAAGAAAATTAGTTTGAAAAGATCTAATAACTGTGATCAATATAATGAACAACCATGACCATAGACTATGAAAATGAAGTATGTTTACCCACCTACTAACAGAGAGGTAATGGACTAAAGGAGAAAAATGAAACTTACATTTTTGGACATAGTCAATGTATGGTTTTATTTGCCTTGATTACATGTATTTGTTACAATAACAAGTTTATTAGCAGAGAAAGATTAGGAGAGACAATAATGCCAAAAACAGAAAAAATAGAAAAGCATGTTATTGGCATGGTTTTTAATGCACAGAAGATGAAAGAAGGAAGGTTCTAAGGGAATATGGATAAGTAGGATAACTTTGAAACTCAGATTAAATTATAAGACTGATCCTTTTTTTCATGGTGGTTTTGAATGATCCTGAAAAGGCAGCATCTCTAAAGTCATTGTTCTGTACTCTTTAATGGATACAAATTTTCTACATTTCTATCCTTTAATCTACTCTTAAAAATTACATAATTAAAAATACAACAAAAGCAATGAATTGTGTGCATAAGGCAGGGAATAATGAGTAGCCAGTAAACAGCTGAAGGAAAGGAAACCAGTTTAATTTGGTTAAGTCTGGTCAAGATTAGACATTCTGAGTCACTCTAATGTCACTAGAAGCACTAAATTAAACCATTTGAAAATTATTTACTAACCTGTATAGACCTATAAATGGAAAATAACTTGGCTAAGGTCACACAGCTAGAAAGTGGCAGAGATGTTCCTAACTTTATAGCATGATAAAACATGACCTCATAAAAACATTAAATTAAAATGACATGAATACTTTGACAGCTTCATTACATGGATTATCAGGAATATTTTTGAGAGAACATATTCAAGCATGAGACCATCTGGTTAATCATGTGAATTACATATTTTAATATATGTTTGCAAGCTACCTGCCCTTATGGACTTTACAATTTAGCATATACCTTTGAGGGTCATTAACGGGATCTCAAGAGAAATATTAAATCCACCTAAATTTTATGCTATGAATTTTTCTTGTGGGATTTTGAAGAAGTTAATAAATTGGTTCATATGAGACATACATTTATAGGCATATTTTTAAAAGACATTAGATTTTTGAAAACCTTTTTGATTCTTAGTAGGTGCATGTGACCAAAGAAATGTCCTAAAACTTATAATAGCTACTAGTGTAAAGAAAAATGAAGAATACGAGTATAGCAGGTAGAGTTGCATTTCACTGATGGGAGGATTCTATTGAGCTTTCTATTTGAGAGACTGGAATCTGTGTATGCCCTGAACTGTCCCATAGTTTTACATGGGGGAGTGGGGGGAGGATCCTTTTTGTCACCTGGAAAATGCACAGTAAGTTTAAGGAATGAAAGTAAAACAATTTGTACCTTTTTAAAATCCTAATAAAAATTAACTATTTTCACACTCTTGGTAGAATACAGTTCTTTCAACTAATGAGGAAATTTAATTGCCCTGAGAAGTATTGCTAAATAAGTTCTGTCGCTACTCTCAGGAATGTGCTGTCTTACCCATCAAAAAAAAATGTGTCACACTTTTAAATTTAAATTGCATTGTTATTACATTTTCTCCATTCACTTTCTTACATTCAATCAAGAAAACAATAAATCATATCCTTATTTATAATATTTCCTGATTCCCAAAGTGTAAATGCTCACACTGGACATACAATAATTGTCTTGAGTTGATACCAGTACTTCCTAACTACTTCTAACACATTGCACTTCAACTCCCTTTTGCATCTTTACACTGGCTGTCCTGCATACCTGCAATGCAACAAATACTCATCTCAATCTCTTAGAGTTTCTAGTTTCCTCCAAAATTCAGCTGAAGTATGATCTTTTTACATAAAGTCCTTCATGATTCCCACAGGGGTGTTTGTACTTAATTATATAAAAGTTTTCTCTTTCAATAGAATGTAAACTCCTTGGGTACAGAAACTATTTTATTTATGTCTTTGTATTGCCAGCATACAGCACAATTCCTGTCAGATCCTAGGCCTTTTCAAATTGTTTTCTGATTAAATGATTGATTCTGTTTAACACATTCCCCTTTATCCTCGTAACGAAACTGCCATAATCATTTTGGTTTTCTTCAGCGTTTTATGAAACCATATTTTACCATTTTATTTGTTTAAATGAATAAATAGCTCAGCTGTTTTTAAATTTTATCATCTTGACCAAGTAATGGATCACTTGAATAGATCTGAGCTTCTTTGTTCCACAATGCAGTGTCACATTTATATGAATTTAATTCTGTGTTAATATGTTTGTGTCTGACTTAAATTTCATGTCCTTCCCCTTACTCTCCAGCTGTTTTCTATGCTTTTCATCAATAAAACTTGACTATTGAATTGATTTCCACTGTTACGACAAATTATTCACAGGAATCAAACTCATTAAAGGGCTTGTTCTTCCCAATGTCTCTGAATGGCTCAAAGGCCTTTCCTTAGACACAAACTGGTCTCTAGACAGGGACTTTTCTTTTTGACAGTTGCATCATTGGTAGGGATTTAGGCACTACAACCGGGTCCTAGAAAACAAGGGGCAAAAGGGGAAGTTCTGTCCTCCTAAGAGAGGCATCCTTATGCCAAAGGACTTTCCCAAGACAGAAGAAGAGGACTGACAAATTCAGTGACTCACTGGGGGATAATCTTCTAGTGAGACCAAATCTGTTGCAAAATTAACAGCAATCTGGAGGAAATTATGTATAAATCAAACTCAAACCACATTTTAAGAAAAGCATCTTATTTCCAAGGCAGATACAACAATGATTCAAATTCCTAAGAATAATAACTTCACCCATTATAAATGATCAAAGGGTATGAATATGCAGTTCTGAAGATAGTTGCATCAAAAAATTCTCCCAATCATTAATAATTAGAGAAAAGCAAATTAAAACAAATTTCAGCTTTGCCATATGCTCATTAGATTAGCAAGATTGACAAGAAAAGGAAAATGACAAATGCTGGAGTAATTATCATTTAACAGACTCTCTGATGAACTAGTAGTAGAGCCTTTTTTGTAGTTATTTTGTAAAACAATTTAGAACTATGATCCTAAATTTACTAAACTGTGCATATCCTTTGACATATAACTATTTTATAAAAACAAATCTATTTATAGTTTACAAACATTCACTTCCATAAAATTTTGAGTTCTAAATTTTCTCCCCCTCCCCTTCCTCTCTACTCTCCATGATAGCATATAATGCGATATAAACTACACATGTAAATTCACTTAAAAATATTTTCATGTTAGGTATGGTGTAAAGAAGAATTAAAAACAATGGGAGAAACCATGAGAAAGAACAAGCATATCACTATTAGGCCTATGTCCTTCCATCTCTACCATTGACTCATATCTCTTCTTCCATGTGTGGCTAAACTTCTTTTTTTTAAATGATTTCTAAATTTAGTTTCAGTTTTCAGTATGCATTTCCATAAGAAATTTTCTCCCCATCTCTACCCTACCTTCACAGTAAGACACCATGCATTCATTCTAATTACCCCTTCCCCCAATCTATCTGCCCTTCTATCACACCACTCCCTTCCCTTATCCCTGTCATCTCTCCTTTCTTGTAGAGCAAGATAGATTTCCATACCCGATTGCCTGCATTTCTTATTTCCCAGTTGCATGCAAAAGCAATTCTCAACATTTGTTCGTAAAACTTTGATTTCCAATTTCTCTCCCTCTTCCCTCCCCACCCATCTCCACTGAGAAGGCAACTAGTTCAATATAGGTTATACATGTAGAGTTATGCAAAAATCTTCTATAATTGTCATGTTGAGAAAGACTAACTATATTTCCCTCTATCCTATCCAGCCCCCCATTTATTCTATTTTCTTTTGACCATGTCCCTCCTCAAAAGTGTTTACTTCCAATTATTCCCTCCTCCCATTTGCCCTCCCTTCTATCATTCCCCCAGGCCTCAATTATCCACTCTGTCCTGCTTTCCTGTAGTATAAGGTAGATTTTCACACCTAATTAAGCATACATGTTATTCCCTCCTTAAGTCAAATGTGGTGGGAGTAAGCTTCACTTTTTCCCCCTCACCTCTCCCATTTCCTCTCTATTGATAAAACTTTTCCTTGCCTCTTTTATGAGGGATAATTTGCCCCATTACATTTCTACCTTTCTCCTCCCAATAAATGTATTTTATTTATTTCTCTCTCACCCCTTAATTTTATTTTTTTAGATATCATCCCTCCCTATTCAACTTACCCTGTGCTCTCTATTTATACTATATAACCCCTCCAATTACTCAAATACTGAGAAAAGGTTCAAGAATTACAAGTATAATCGTTTCATGTAGGAATGTGAACAGTTCAACTTTAGTGAGTCTCTTACGATTTTTCTTTCCTGTTCTATCTTTTCATGTTTCTTTTGATTCCTGTATTTTAAAGTCAAATTTTCTATTCAACGCTGTTCTTTTCATCAAGAAAGTCCTTTATTTCATCTAAAAACCATTTTTTCCCCTTAAGAATTATACTCAGTTTTGCTGGGGAGGTGGGTTTTAATCCTAGTTCCTTCTGAAATATCATGTTCCAAGCCCTTTTATCCCTCAATGTAGAAGTTGTTAGATCTTGTGTTACACAGATTCTATTTCCACAATATTTGAATTGTTTCTTTCTGGATGATTGCAATATTTTCTCCTTGACCTGGGGACTCTGGAACTTGGCTACAATGTTCCTAGGAGATTTTCTTTTCAGATCTCTCTCAGGAGGTGATGGGTGGATTCTTTCAATACTTTAACTTTTGCTTCTAGAATATCAGGGCAGTTTTCCTTGATAATTTCATGAAAGATGATGTCTAGGCTCTTTTCTTTTTTGATCATGGCTTTCAGGTAGTCTCATAATTTTTAAATTATCTCTCCTGAATCTCCAGGTTGGTTGTTTTTCCAGTGAGATATTTCACATTGTCTTCTATGTTTTCATTCTTTTGGTTTTGTTTTGTAATATTTTGGTTTCTCATTGCTGCATTTTAATTTTTAAAGAATGATATTCTTCAGTGAGCTTTTGAACCTCCTTTTCTATTTGGCTAATTTTGCTTTTTAAAGCATTCTTCTTTGGATCTCTTTTACCATTGGGATTAGTCTATTTTTAAAGGTGTTATTTTTTTCCATAATTTTTTGGGTCACCTTTAGTAAGCTGTTGACTTCCTTTTCATGATTTTCTTGCATTGCTCTCATTTCTCTTCCCAATTTTTCCTCCACCTCTCTTACTTCATTTTCAAAATCCTTTTAGGCTCCTCCATGATCTGAAACCATTGCATATTTTTTTTGGAGTTTTCAGATGCAGAAGTCTTGACTTGTCTGTCCCTTATAATATGCTTTATTCTTCCTCACTCCAAAAGATGGAAGAAAATACCTTTTCACCAAGAAAGTAACCTTCTATAGTCTTATTTTTTTTCCTTTTTGGTACATTTTCCCATTCTATTACTTGATTTTTGAGTCCTTTGTCAAGTGCAGGGTATATACTTGAGGGGGATGAAAATTCTCAGTTCCTCCAAGGTGGCACAATCAAAGGAGACAAGTTTACTCCTCTCTTGGCCTGGGCTCTGGTTTGGAAACAGCCACAAGGTTTTGTGCCTCATATCTGGGAGTAGAATTCCCTCTCCCGAGCCTCTACTTACTCCACCACACCAGTGTTCTTCCATACCCAAGGGCCACCACTCAGGGCTGAGATCCAGATAAGCTGTGCAATTCCCCCAGGGTCTTAAAACCTAGGGCTTGAAAAGTGGAGACTGTGCTGCAGTGACTGCCACAGCCCTTGGTCCAGGGCTAGGGCCAGACTCTGCCCCCTTCTCACCCTGATGTAATAGCTTTCTCACTGAGCTTTGAAGCTGTCTTTGACATTTATGGGTTGAGAAATCTGGAAACAACTGCTGCGTGTGATTCCACACCTTGAAGCCTGCTCCAGTCCTATCCCTGCCCTGCAGCACAGTCAAGGCTGGGCTTTGCTCCACTCTGAGTCCATGTGATAGACATTTCCGGTCAGTCTTCTAGGCTGCCTTGGGCTGGGAATCTCTTTCACTTTTTTATTTTGTGTCTTCTGCTGGTTTAGAATTTGTTTGGAGTCATTTCTTGCAGGTATTTTTTTGGTCTATAGGGAGAGAGCTAGCTCAGTTCTGTCCTTCTGATGTTTGGTGGCATCTTGTCTCCACCCCTGGCTAAACTTCTTAAAAAGCACTCTACAATATTGACTCTCCTTTCTCTCATCTCGCTTTATTATGTCTCAGCATTTTGACCTGTGACCTCAATTTTCAACAAAATGCCGGGAGCTAAGTCTCAGGAGAAACTGCCCTTACCTCCCCAAACCACAAACTCCCTGTATGCACAGACCATTGTGACCTGGAACTTTCCTGTATGCACAGACCATTGTGACCTGGAACTTTCCTGTATGCACAGACCATTGTGA
>CM053772.1:97207392-97223123 GCA_028658325.1 Potorous gilbertii | reverse complement strand
GGACAGATTGGTGATATGGGTAATTAGAATGTCCAGTGTATCGGGAAGGGGGGAGGGGACAAATGGGGAGAAAATTTTGGAACCCAAAATCTTGTGAAAATGAATGTAAAAAGTTAAATAAATTTATTTAAAAAAAAAAAGGTAAGCAATAAAATGGCAGGGAGATATGGTAATGCAGTTGATTTATATAAAAGAGACAAAAAAGGCATCTCTTAAAGTATTATCTTTGAACATTAAAAAAATGAACATTGGAGAAGAAGAGTTTAAAGGTTAATATGAAACGTGATAAGATCAGAAGAAATGTCCAGAGAGAGATTGGAAAGAGTAAGATCAATTGATTTTTTTTCTCTTGAGGATGAAAAATAACACTTAAATCCAGGCATTTGTATAAGACTTCCTTCCCAAAGAAATCCTCTGAAATCTCATTCTATGAGGTAAAGGAGGGTTTAAACTTTAGTATTCTTTTCCTACCATGATGGAGGTCACCTTGCTTCCAATGTCTTTCTTCTTCAAAGACTTTTACCTCATGAGTCTGTTTTGCAGCAGTCAACTGCACTTTACATCTTCTTAGCTCCAATTCATGCACTTTACTGTTGTGGTTTAGAAATATCTTTGTTTATGCTCTTCTATCCTACATCTATTCCTTTTGTGGACTGTAGGCTTATTAATCCCCCTCACCTCACTTCAATTGATCACCATAATTGTCATTTGTCAAAGTTCCATCCTATGTTACTGCTTCCACTGTTTTCCATAGCTTCCACATGCTGAATCTTTGTCCCACCAATGCTCTTATCCATTTCTGTGGTCATACCCCTTCTCTGTTTAAACCTCTGCATTCACTACCTGAGAAAGATTGAACAAATTATGCATGTCAATTTAATGGAATATCATAGGGCTGTAAGAACCAACAAGGAGGATAGTTACAAAGAAATCTGAGAAGACTTTTGTCAATTAATGCAGACCAAAGTGAGTAAAACCTGAAGAAAAAATACAATAAAAACATTGTAAAAAAGAACAACTTTACCAAGTTTAGGAGCTTTGTTCACTTCAATGATTAATTGTGGTACAGATGACTAATAATAAAGAATGTTCCCTACCATCTAATAGAGATTTGGACTAAGTATGTAGAATACAACCAATATCTTTGGACATGGTCAATATGAGAATTTATTTTATTTTTGATAAAGGACTTTGTTCCTTCCTTCCTTCCATTTTCCTCTCTCTCTCTCTCTCTCTCTCTCTCTCTCTGTCTCTGTCTTCCTCTCTTCCTTTCTTCCTGGTTAGGGGAAGAGAGATAAAAATAAATGCTTGGTAATTTAAATAAGAAAAAATAAACTCATTTTTCTAGCATCAGAAGCATTCTATAAACTAGTGACCCCTTGTAACTATAAGCTCACTTTCTACCACTCTTTCCATGCATTCTGTCCTTCAGCCAAACTAAGTTACTGATCATCCACTGTATATTCTCTACTATTTCCTGTCTCTAAACATAACCAATAAGGGTCTCAAACTCAAAATGAATCTATAATAACCTCAAATGATCCAGAGCCTGGCATTGATGCCCATCCACTAGTCTAGATTACAAGACTTTTTTGTCTTACAGATAATGAATCTGCCTTCTATTAGTTCCATGTCATCTCTTTGTGTAAAACTCTATATAAGTTTGATTCCTGAGTGACTTGGACCTTGGATTGAAGTGTATAATTTATATACCCTAGTCACTAACCTTCCTACAGAGCTGGGGATAGTATGAGGAGGGGGGGCAAGGAGAGGGTGTGTGGTGGGATTCTGTTCCCCATTGGCATCTTTTGGAGGAAAGGAGAAGTGATAAACCTCACCTATGTTGGAAGGATCGATCACTGGTAAATTTTAGTCTTATCATGCAATCTGTCTGTCCTCCTCTCATTGTTACTATCCCTGTGTAGTGGTATACTTTTCGGCCAGTTCTCTCCTTTTTCACTCTGAAAGATTTTTAGTTTCATGTAACATAGAGTATTCTATATCATTTTTTTCATGGAAAATGAACGTATTTACAAGGAGTTTACATAATAATTTTGCAAAACTGAATCTCTGAAAAAATCTGATCAATTTTCTAAATATTTCCAAAATCTAGGTATTAAGACATAGTGAGTATAATATATCTGGATAATTTATTGCATATTTTACTTGTTTTCTAGCTACTTTGACATTATAAGGATATGACTTCAGATTCTTAACTACATGTTTAAACCAAAATCAAAATATTTCTGCTAAAAATTGTATGAAGTACAAAATATCTAACAAACTAAATGTAGCTTAATCTTTGTGAAATTAGCATGTGGATAAGTCCTTCATTTAATTCCGCCGCTGAAAATAGTAATTTTCTCCTCATCCACTACTGAATTAACTTTACAGTTCTCAACATCATATTTCAGCCTCTCCACAATATATTACCAACATATCTTTTAGTCTTATCTCTCACTATTCACATGTGTTCTAAATAAACTGTTCTCTCACTGTGAAGATAGCCCCTTATACTCTAATATACTCTAAGTGGTATAGGGATATCACTGGGATGTGGAATTTACCTGTGAGAAAACTCCCTCCACTAATGTGGGTCAGCATGTCCTCTCTAATTTGTAATCTTATGGAAATACCAACATCATTTAGAGTTTATGTGATGTGCTCATGTGGTTATAGAGTTGGTATTTATTAAAGACAGTAATTGAACATAGGTTTTTCTAATCATGAAGCAGAATACTACACCATACCAATTTCCCAAACTCAATTGTTTGGCTCTTGCTCTTTCACCTAGATGGTCTGCATTTAACTTTTAATTATACCACTCTAAAAGTTAATCCTTCTTTAAGACCTAGCTTCAATAATACTTCCTTCAGGAAGTCTTCTTGAATGCACACGTGCACATACACACACACACACACACACACACACACACACACACACACCATTCACTAGATGCATTTTTTCTGAATGGCCATAGACCTTTATTTGTATTTATCTCGCTCCCAATTACCTTTACACTTGTATCATAGTTTTATGTATACTTAGATTGTTATCCTCTACTGTAGTGTAAGCTTCATATAAATAGAACCATATTTATTTGTCTTTCAATCTTTCTCAGCACTTTCTGCCTAAAAGAAACTCAATAATTATTTGTTGAATTGAATCGAACTACTTGTATTGATCCAAACTTCACAAGATCGAATACTGAAAGGAAAAAAAGTAAAGGCCATGTGATCATCACAGAACTTTACCAAAGAAATACAGGTCTAGTAATCTGCCATTCCTATCAAAAATACTGCCACAGAAGTAAGACGCACAACTGGCAGTTCCTTATTCAACATACAAGACACTGAGGAATAAAAAGAGGAAACTCTGGCTATGTTTTTAATAACAGCCATAGTAATAATTCTGTAGCTTCTAGGCAATGCTCCATGCTCACTTCATTACACAGTGATGTGCGCCTGAAAGTGTCACATAATTCTGTGAATCTGCAACTATGCATCTTGCCCTCTGTACAGTAGAGAAAATAGAAGCACTTCTCTTTCTAATAAAGGAACAAGGAGAAAGGGCTTTCTCCTTATGTTATGAACAAAATAATTAGTGTATTAAGCAATTTGCGTTTGTTAGACGGTGTGATTGTGTAAATCAGGACAGTAATTCATAAGACACAAGGGCTACTAAATTAGTAATTCAGCAACTGGTTCTTTGATAGCACCTTGGGGGCCTGATTTTCCATTTTTCATTTATTTCTAGTGTACACCTGTTTAGCTATTAAGAATCTTTTCCTCCTCTGTTATATTTTCTCCCTCTATTTTGCATTCTTAAAGTAGCAAATGACATTTAACTGCTAACACAGCAATACTGCAAATTAAAGAAATATCAGTGAGTGTAAAAAAATTCTTAGGAAAGATGAGGAATCATTTCAAAATGACATGTTTCGATTTTACACTAGTGTTAAAAATTAGACCATTTTCAATTTTAGCAATTCATGAATATTAGTGTTGGGTATAATTAGCAATTTTACAGAAATGTCCCTCTCAAAAAGAAGTGTGTGTGTTCAGAGATACAAAAGGATCATTCATTTAACTGAACTTTGAATAATTAGAAACAAGTTCATCTGACCTTCCAATTTAGTTCCATTCTCACCAATCTAACCTTGCCTTTAATGTGATATTCTTGCCATACCTGCCAATGCAAACTTGTCATGACAAGGTTTTAATTCAGTTGAAAAATTATTTCAGTTTATCTAAGCAGAGCCCTATAAAGGTAGCATTCTACATTGGCCTAAATATACATTATCAAAGTAATTTCTTTTAACTAAAAAGAAATGAAAAACAGGAAAGATTTTGCCACCCACCTCTATCAATGGTATGCTATCATAGAGTCAGAAAGAACAAAGATATCTCAAAGAACTGACGACTAGAAAACAGAACACTTTATTAGAAGAAAAAATCTTTCGAATTTTGAGTTTTCCAAAGTAGTAGCCCTGATTTTTGGAAGTCAGTTTGAATTAAATAATTTCTCTCTCCTTTTTGTTCTGAGAATTTGTTGGGAGATTTTTAGCAAATGTATCTGCATTCCTTGGCCACTGGCCCTTTATTTGGGAAAAACATCCCCTTGGATACTTAATATACAATTTGGGAGGGGTCCCTATGGAGAGATAAGGGAATAAGGGCAAACATCTTACTGTAGTTAGTCTTGTTGATGATGGGTTGACATTTGCCATAGCCTGATCACTCTAGCATTCTAAATAAAGTATTTGTGTTCTCTGCTCAAGTGAAAATAGACTTTAATATACCTATCTTTTTAAAAAGCTGGTATCCTGTTTAAAGGAGAAGTAGAACAGATTTCCATCAGAATCTTTATAGCTTAATGACATTTGCATATGAATAAGCTTCCTTTATTGGCCATTGAGATGCTTATCAAAATGATATTAATAACTACATCATTTGACATTTGATTTTGATATAAACGGACATTTACTTGGTACCCAGTTTATTTTTTTTTTCTGATTAAGACAACTTTCCAATTCATATGAGAGAAAGATTCATGTTCTTGGATCTAGTGGTCTACTCTTCCATGGCTTCATTATATGATTTTACTAAGTAATTCACTTCTTTCAAGTTTTATACTATCTTCTAAGCAATGTTCCAGGCATTCAATTTTGATGCCTTAGCTGGTTTTGTTTCTTTTCATGGTATTTCTCATTTTCCATTTTCCAATGAAAAAGTAGACATTCTCAAGACCTTCTCAGAAAAAGATGAAGATCATGAAAATTTTTCCAGACATCATCCCTTAAGCATACAGATCATATTTATATGGTAGTATTAGCAATAGTTGAGGAATGGAGTTGATTAGTTTTATATGAGCAAAAGCTGTAGAAGCATGTAAACTAAATCCCTTATATTAAATAGTTCATTTTTATTTCCTCCCACTTAACAGTATTTTATTTTTTTCCAAATACATGTAAAGATAGTTTTCAACATTCACTTTTATAACATTTTGACTTCCAAATTTTTTTTCTCCATCCTTCCTCTTCCCCAACACCAAGATGGCATGTAAACTGATACAGAGTATACTTGTATAATCATATTAAATATGTTTCCACATTAGTGATGTTGTGAAAGAAAACTCAAAGTAAAAGAGAAAAACCACAAGAAAGAAAAAAACAACAACAAAAGAGAAAATAGTATGGTTAAGTTTGCATTCAGATTCGATAGTTCTTTCTCTCAATATGGATAGTATTTTCTGCCATGAGTCTTTTGGAATTGTCTTAGACCATCATGTTGCTGAGAAGACCTAAGTCTATCAAAGTTATTCATTACCCAATGGTGCTGATACTGTGTAAAAAAAACTCCCCTGATTCTTTTCACTTCACTCAGCATCATTTCATGCAAGTATTTCCAGGTTTTTCTGAAATTCTTCTGCTCACAATATCTTATAGAAAAACAGTATTCCATTACATTCATATACCACAACTTGTTCAACCATTCCCTAGTTGATAGGCATACCCTCAATTGACAATTCTACGCCAGAATAAAAAGAGCGGCTGTATTTTTACACATGTGGATCCTATTCCTATTTATATTATCTTTTTAGAATATAGATTTAGAAGTGCTACTGTTGGATCAAAGGGTATGCATAGCTTTATAGCCCTTTTGACATAATCTCAAATTGCTCTCCAGAACAACTGGATCTGTTCACAACTCCACTAATAATGGATTAGTGTTCCAATTTTCCCAAATCTTCTCCAGTATTTATAATCTTTTTCATATTAGCCAACCTGATAGGTATAATGCAGTACTCCATGTTATTTTAATTTGAATTTCTCTAGTCAATAGTGATTTAGAGCACTTTTATATAATTATAGTTAAGTTTATATAATTATAGATAACACACAGAAAACTGCCTGTTTATATTCTTGGAAAATTTACCATTTGGGGAATGACTTTTATTCTTATACATTTGCCTCAGTTTTCCATATATTTTAGAACTGAGACTTCTTATAGAATAACCACATTGCATCATATTCAATAGGACTCCATTACATTCATATACCACAACTTCTTCAGTCATTCCTCATTTGATAGGCATGCCCTCAATTCCCAATTCTATGCCACTGCAAAAAGAGCTGCTATAAATATTTGTACATATGGGTCCTTTACCCCTTTATATGGTCTTTTTTTGGGATACAGACATGGAAGTGCTATTGCTGAATCAAAGAGGACACACAGTTTTATAGCCCTTTTGGGAATAGTTCCAAATTGCTTTCCAAAATGGTTAGATCAATTCAAAACTTCACCAACAATGCTTAAGGGTGTGAATGTATGAACTTTCCCACATTTTCTCCAACATTTACCATTTTCTAGTTTTTTCATGTTAACCAATATCATAGGTATGTTGTGATATCTCAGAGTTGTTTTGATTTGAATTTCTCTAGTCAGAAGGGATTTAGAACATTTTTTTCATGTGACTATATATAACTTTAATTTCTTCATCTGAAAAATTCCTGTTCATATTCTTTGACCATTTATCAATTGGGGGAATGACTTGCATTCTTATAATTTTGAGTCAACTCTCTATACATAGTGGAAATGAGGCATTTATCAGAGACATTGACTGTAAAAGTTGTTTCCCAGACTTCTGCTGCTCTTCTAATCTTGGTTGAATTGGCTCTGTTTATGCAAAATCTTTTAAATTAAATGTAATCAAAATTATCCCTTTTGCATTTCATATTGTATTTTACCTCTTGTTTAATCTCATACTCTTCCTTTTTCCATAGATTTAACAGGTAAACTATTCCTTGCTCTCCTTATTTTCTTATGGTATCATGCTTTATGACTAAATCATATACCCTTTTAGCCCTTATCTTGGTATATTATGTAAGGTGCTGATCTATGCCTAGTTTCTGCCATACTATTTTCCAGTTTTCCCAGCAGTTTTTGTCAAATAATGAGTTCTCATCCCAGGGCCTGAACTCTTTGTTCTATCAAACAATGTATTACTATAGTCATTGATTAATGTGTCTTCTATTCCACTGATGCACCATTCTATTTCTTAGTGCCACATAATTTTGATGGTTGCTATTTTATAATACAGTTTTATAGCTAATATAACTGGGTCACCTTGCCTTGCATTTCTTTCCATTAATTTCCTTGGTATTTGTGAACTTTCGTTCCTCCAGATGAATTTTGGTATAATTTATTGGTAGTTTGGTATGACACTGAATAACTAAATTAATTTGAGTAGAATTAATATTTTTATTGTATTATCTCAGTCTTTCCATAAGCATCTGATGTTTTTCCAATTATTTAGATCTGACTTTATTTGTGTGAAAAGTGTTTTGTAATTGTGTTTATAAAGCTTCTGTGTTTTTCTTGCCAGGTTGAATCTCAAATATTTTATATTGCCTTTAGTTATTTTAAGTGGAATTTCTCCTTATATCTCTTGTGGATGGGCATTGTTAGAAATATATAGAGGTGCCAATGATTTATATTGGTTAATTTTATAACCTGCAACTTTGCTAAAGTTGTTAATTATTTCAAGTAGTTTTTTAGTTACTTCTCTATGATTCTCTGAGTATACCATCATATAATTTGCAAACAGTAGTAACTTTGTTTCTCCATTCTAATTCCTTCAATTTCTTTTTCTTCTCTCATTTCTAAAGGGAACATAAAATACTGAATAATAGTCATGATACTGAATATCCTTACTTCACCCCTGATCTGATTGGGAATGCTTCTAGCTCTTCTCCATGACATACAATGTTTTCTGGTAGGTTTAGATAGGTGTTCCTTATCATTTAAAGGAAAACATCAATTATTCCTTGTAGCAGCAAACACCTTAATACATCCAGAATGGCCTGCTAGTGGGGTTCTGAGATCTGCTTTTCTAAAAGGGTCAACAATCTTCTTTAATCACATATACCAACAGAGAGAATATAAGCAGAAGGATAAGACATTTCTGTACCCAATTGATTTTTGTATGTTATGCCTCCTTTGAGCCACTTCTGATGAGAGTATGGTTCACTCACTCCCTCTCACTTCTCCTTTCTTCCCCTTCACTTTAGATGTTTCCTTGTCTCTTTTATGTGAGACAATTTGCCTCATTCTCTCTCCCTTTCTTCCAGTACATGCCTCTCTCTCACCCCTTAATTTTATTTTTAGATATCTTCCTTTCATCTTCAACACATATATTGGCACTCTATATATACTCCTAACTACCCTAACAATTAGAAAGGTTTTATGAGTTACAAATAACATCTTCCCATGTAGGAATGTAAGTAGTTTGACCTTATTAAGTCCCTTATGATTTCTTTTTCCTTATTACCTTCTCATGCTTCTCTTGCATATTGTATTTGAAAGGCAAATTTTCTATTCTGCTCTGGTCTTTTCTCAAGAATTCTTGAAATTCCTCTATCTCATTGAATGCCAATTTTTCCCCTAGAGAATTAAACTCAGTTTTGCTGGGTAGGTGATTCTTGACTGTAATCCTAATTCTTTGCCCTGTGGAATATTATATTTCAAGACCTCTGATCCTTTAGAACAGAAACTGCTGAAATTTGTGTTATCCTGATTGTGGCTCCATGTGGAACCATGAATTGGTTCTTTTTTGGCTGCTTGCAATCTTATCCTTCGAATTAGGAACTCTGAGATTTGACTATAATATTCTGGGAATTTTCATTTTGGGATCTCTTTCAGGAGGTGGTTGGTAGATTCTTTCAATTTCTATTTTATCTTCTGGTTTTAGAATGTCAGGGCAGTTTTCTTTGATGATTTCCTGAAAGATGCTGTCAAGACTCTTTTGTTTTATCTTGGCTTTCAGGTAATCCATTGACTTTTTTATTTCCTCTCATGGATCTATTTTCCAGGTCAGTTGCTTTTCCAAGGAGATATTTAATGCTGCTAAACCCCCCTCCCTCAATATTTTGGTTTTGTTTTATTGTTTCTTGATTTCTGATAAATTCATTGGCTTCCATTTGCTCCATTCTGATTTTCAAGAAATTGTTTTCTTCAGTGAGTTTTTGGACATTTTCCATTTGGCCAACTATGTTTTTTTATAGCATCCCCCTCATTCTCTTTTTGGACTTCCTTTACCATTTGACCTAGTCTATTTTTAAGATGCTATTTTCTTCAGTAATATGTATGTGTGTCTCCTTTGCCAAATAGCTGACTCATTTTTCATGTTTTCTTCATATCATTCTCATTTCTTTTCCCAATTTTTCCACTCCTTCTCTTACTTGATTTTCAAAATCCCTTTTGAGCTGTTCCGTGGCCTGAGACCAATTCATATTTTGTGATGTAGACTCTCTGACTTTGTTGTATTCTTCTCCATGTATGTTTTGATCTTCCTTGTCACCAAAGTAAGTTTCTAAAGTCACTTACCTCTTTCTTCTCTTTATCCTATAAACCCACCTTCCTTTTCTTTTCCCTTTTCCTTATTACTTCTTCCCTCCTTCTTGCCCTCCCTTCTAAATATTTCACTTTTCAAATGTCTAAAAAAAATCATCTCTTTAGAGTGAGCTAAGATTTTTAGTATAAAATATTTTCTCTACTACTTAGGTAATACAAGGATATTCCCAGTAGGATTGATACACAGTAATTTACTTAATACAAAAGTCATATATGGTGACTTACCTAACTAAAACAACACAAAGCTTTAGACTTAAAGCCTAGAAGATCTGAATTCAAATGCTTATTTAGTGACAATATTTGCCTGACCCAGGAAAGTCACTATCTTTGCTTAAACTCAGTTTCCTCATTCATAAGGAAAAAATAATAAGAAAGTACACCTCAAATCATTGTTGTCAATATCAAATGAGATAACATGTGAAGTGCTTTACAAGACTTAAAGCAGCTTATAACTATTAGTTTACATTTAGCTACTACTACTGCTGCCATCATAATAACTACCACTACCACCACCACCATCATCATCATCATCAGTGTGATAAAGATCTTGAACATGTACATTGTTTTTCTTTTAGCACCTTCTTAAGAGTCATTCTTCCATTGTCATTGCTATAAATTCAATTCTACACTGCCTTTCAAGGTGATGTTATTCATTCATTCATTCTGCCATTTGTTCAACATTTATATTTTTACAATTGCTTAGTGTAATATACAATCCTGGAAGCTAAATAAGCCCAAATATTTACCTAAGACATAGGCCCTACTCTCATGCAGCTTACAATTTAGCATAATAGCTGCAGTAAATAAAACAAATGCATATTAGGTGAAAGACAAAGTTTTGTGTGAGGTCAGAAAGATGGGTGCTGTCAAAGTAAACAGAAAGCATCCTTCTGGAAAAAAAAAGTAAAGGCCTATACTTGATGGCATAAATCCATATCATTGACTAAACACGTGAAGTGTTGAATTTCAAGGCATTCAAGGAAATAAAAAGAGACATAAAATAGGGACTCTGAACATGGGATATTTAGAACCTTGTTTGGAAATGAAGACATATGTAACTTATATTAATAACATAATGGGAGGTTATAATGAAATAATTCATTTTTGTACTACTTTATTGTCAATATAAAGTTTCATATAAATTATCATAAATTTGGTATAATCATATAAATTTGGTAGAATGAATTATTTTCTCCTGAAAGCATGGTCATAAATGGAAAGTATGTCTAACTTCCTCCAAAGTACAACAAGACTAACTGATAAAGCAAAATAGTATGTTATATCTAATGTTCCACACTCATGATCCCAAATCCCAAATGAATAAGGCAGATGACATATCTTCTTTTTCTTTGGAACAAACTTTGTAATTTAAAACTCCCAACATTCAATAGCAAATCTGTCAACAATGAATAGGTTTGCCTGGTCTTGTATATTTCTATTTGTTGTCTTTGTATTTAGGATAATAGACATGTTGATGCAAGTATTTTTTTCCAGTTGAATTCTCCCCTTCTTATTCTGGTTGAATTAATCTTGCTCCTATTAAAAAAAAGCTTTTGATGTGATTGAGCTTTTCACATAAATGAAACTATCTTCTATAATCTCCTGTACAAATCAATTCACTAGTCAAAGCTGTGAAAAGTACTTTATTTGTTTCACTTTAAATTGTTGTGGTAGATGGTATTGATCAGAGTTACTAAATCTTTCATTTTTAATGATCATGACAATAATCCTGTTACTTTGTAAATTGTTTTCATGTTGGTCATTTCACTTTGCATCAGTTCACGTAAGTCTTTCCAGGCTTTCTAAAACCATCCCTTTTGTTCCTTTCTTTTATTTTATTTTTTTACACTTTGCCTTATGGTAATTATTTAATAGATTTTTTTAAAAAAAATGACAATAAAGCTTATACTTTATCAAATGTTTGTAAGTAACCTAATTACAACAAAGGTCTTTACAGAAATAAATCTGGGAATTATCTACATAAGCATAGCACTGCCCTCTTATGGTAACAAAAGGACCAAGTTTTAAATTCAGCAAATACATTTTAGATTAGCAAAAATCCCCCACTTCTATATAATTTATTTAGAAAACAAGCAGAAAATGATCATATTAAATCTTTTATTTACTTACAAATGAGAATCTAGTGAATCAAAAGATATGAGGAAGATTCATTTTGTACAAGCCTCCAAAATTACTTTTTAGGTTTTTCCTTCACTTAGTCATTAAATTGACAGGTTTAAACATTGTCAGTGTAAATACAAGATAAACATGATGCATGTTTGCAAAGCTATAAATGTCCATTTAATTTTTTTATTAAGGAGATAATGTAATTGAAAAACTGATTAAAGATTTAATCATTGCTACCCCAAGAAGAAGTATATTTTTGTGCAGCACTATTTTATCTCTGAAAAGTCACAAATGCAACCCCTGTCTTCAGGATAGCTGAACAAAAATAAAGAGACTATAGCGAAGGTTTTGACCATTTTGTTAAACATTTTCAGGTTTGTCTGCTAAAAATATATTTCCAGTATACAGTTTGCTTATCATTTATCACCTTAAAACAGAAGAGTGTTAATGTGTTATATGCAAAAGTCACATTATGAAGCTCCAGTTGATTGGTGTTTCCCACAGGTTATCAGCAGTAGTCTTATCTTCCATTTAGCATCCATTTTTATGAAACTGTCCATTGAAGCCCTCCTTGGGATGAGTCACCAACAGAAAACTGTTTTTCCATTTTTTTCATTTCTCTTCTACAGAATGCAGTTTTATAATTCCTCAAGATGAAGACTCCCTATATCTTTTTTCTGCAGCTTCTGCAAGTTTTAATTTTCTATCTTCTACATCTGGTGAGTTCTGGTGCCCACCTCCCAGGCAGGACAGGCACAACCCCATGTACAGTCTATGTGGCACGCACCCCAGCTGGCCTTAGCTAAGAAAATTGAGGTGAGTGGTCTCCTTCTTTTCTTATAATACAATATTGTTTCATTGCATTCATATAAAGTAGCTTTTTTAGTCATTCCGAGGTTGATAGGCTTCCATTCAATTTTCAATTCCTTGCCACCACCACAAAAAGTGACTGCTATAAATATTTTTTTCTATTTGTGAATCCTTTTCTTTTTATTAGATCTCTTTAGGGCCCATGTTTAGTAATAGTATTACTTTTTTGCATATGTTTTCTTCTGCTTTAACTCAGACAATGATTGCTCCTCCTGTTTTCTTGTTTGCTTTAGCTGAAGCATAACTGATTCTGCTCCAATTCCTTATTTGATTGCTGTCTCTTTGTCTCTCCTCTCTCTGTGTGTATATATATATATATATATACATATATATATATATATGTATATATATATATATATGTATATATATATATATATATATACATACATACATATATATATAATATATGTATATATATATATATAAATTTCTTGTACACAATGTATTTTTGAAATCTGGTTCCTAATTTATTCTGCTATTCTCTTTCATTTTATAAGTGAGTTTTCCCCCTTAACATTCACATTTATGGTCATGAATTCTGTATTTGCCTCCATCCCATTCTTTTATATCTGTCCTTCATGTTTTTAGTCTGTACCCTATCTGCTTTGCTTCTGACCACTTCCTCCTTAGTCTTCTCTTCCTCTTATCATCCTCATTTTATATTAGCCTATTTATCTTATACTTCCTGTTGTCTAAAATAATTTTCTTTACCCAAATCTGTGGGTTTATATATTGTTCCCTCTTCAAACCATTTCATATGCCAGTCAAACTGTCCAATCCCCCTTTTCTCCTCCATTGTATGAACTCTTCCATGTGTGTCATATTAATGTGAAATGATTTTCTCTATTTTTCCTTTTCCTTCTCCCTTCTCCTACTGTATCTTTTTTGTTACCCTTTCAAGATCATACCAATACAATAAGATCACATTGGGTCATTTTTTAAAATAATTCTTTTTTAATTTTATTATTATAATTATTTTAAATGTTCTACAAACACTTCCTTAAAATTAAGATTTTATCCCCCTCACACCTTCTCCCCACTACCCTCCTCCCTCCCCATGACAGCATGCAATTCTGTATAGGTTTTACATATACTTTCCTATTGAGCACATTTTCACTATAGTCATGCTATGTAGTCAGATTAAAATAGATGGAAGAAATCATATAACAAATCAAAACATAACACACTAAAATCCACACACACACAAACATGATCTGCTACATTCTGCGAATGACTTCCATATTTCTTTCTCTGAGTGTGGAAGGCATTTTGCCTTAGAACCATCACTGGGATTTTTTTTCAGTAAGTTCTTGTGTTATTACTAAGTTTCAAGTCTACCAGAAGTGTGTCGTTGCTGCGCACAAAGTTCTCCTGGTTCTGCAACTTTCATTCAGCATCAGATCATATAAGTCTTTCCAGGCCCCCCTGAAGACTTCTTGTTCATCATTTCTTATGGTACAACAGTACTCCATTACTGTCATATACCATAATTTATTAAGCCATTCTCCAATTGATGGGCATCCCCTTGATTTCCAGTTCTTGGTTACCACAAAAGTGCTGCTATAAATATTTTGGTACATGTGAGACCTTTCCCATTTTTATAATTTCTTGGGGAAACAGTCCTAGTAGCGATATTGCTGGGTCAAAGGGTATGCACATTTTTGTAGCCCTTTGGGCATAGTTCTGAGAATGGTTGGATGATCTCACAGCTCCACCAACAGTGAATTGTTGTTCCAACTCTCCCACATCCTCTCCAGCATTTATCATTTTCTTGTTCTGACACGTTTGCCAATCTTATAGGTGTGATGTGGTACCTCAGAGTTGTTATAATTTCCATCTCTCTAATCAGTAGTGATTTAGAGCACTTTTTCATGTGATTATAGATACCTTTAATTTCTTCCCCTGAAAATTGCCTGTTTATATCCTTTGATTATTTATCAATTGGAGATTGACTTGTATGGTTATATATTTGAATCAATTCTCAATATATTCTAGAAATGAGGCCTTTATCCCTGAGCTTAGCTGTAAAATTTTTTTCCCAATTCACTACATCCCTCCGAATTTTGGATGCATTGAGTTTGGTTGTGGAAAAACTTTTTAGTTTAATGTAATCAAAATTATCCATCTTCATTTCATAATGATTTCTATCACTTCTTAGGAAAAAAATTCTTCCCTTCTCCATAAATCTGAAAAATTCACTATTCATTGCTCCTCCAGTTTATTCATGGTATCAATCTTCATACCCAAATCATGTACCCATTTGGACTTTATTCTTGTGTACGGTGTCAGGCATGGGTCTATGCCTAATTTCCGCCACACTGTTAACCAGTTTTCCCAGCAATTACGGTCGAACAGTGAGTTCTTTTCCGAGAAGCTGGGATCTTTGGGTTTATCAGACAAGAGGTTGCTATAATCCTTGCCTACTGCCTACTGTGTCTTGAGTGCCAAGTCTATTCCATTTGTCTACCTCTCTGTTTCTTAGACAATACCAAGTGGTTTTGATAACTGCTGCTTTATAGTACAATTTGAGGTCTGGTAGTGCTAGGCCACCTTTCCAAGCATTTCTTTTCATTAGTCCCTTTGATATTCTGGACTTTTTGTTCTTCCAAATGAATTTTGATATTATTTTATCCAGCTCTAGAAAATAATTATCTGATAGTTTAATTGTCATGGCACTAAACAAGTAAATTAATTTAGGTAGAATTGTCATTTTTATTATATTAGCTCAGCCTACTCATGAACAACTGATGTTTTTCCACTTACTTAAATCTGACTTTATTTGTGCAAAAAGTGTCTTGTAATTGTGTTCCTATAGTCCCT
>CM053772.1:97157892-97206892 GCA_028658325.1 Potorous gilbertii | reverse complement strand
GATTAGGGTTGCTGTCTTCTCAATATGATCTTCATGTTCCTAAGAATCCAGGAAACAGGAGATGTAATATAGAACTATAGGTTGAACCTATTCAGAAAAAGCATGATCAGTTTGTCATGTATGATAGAGAAGAGAATGTCAAGTCTTTGATTTTCAACTCCACAAGAAGGCAAAATGTATTTAAAGAAATTAAACAACCATATACTACCACATAGGTAGTCATATACTAATTGAAGAGAGTTCATTGCATATGCTGCTCACCACTAAAGCAAGCAAGGCAAACAATTTACATGTATCAAAATAAAGTGAAGTTCATAATGAATAGATTAGAACTTATATAGTGGAGCACAGGCAACAATTCAGCTGAATTCTTCCAAACTTCCCCTCCAAACAACCTTAAAGTAATGCCTTAAATAGAATTCCAGTGACAGAAACAATGAAAAGATGGGTAAAATATGTTCCAGCTGAAGACATTTTGAGCAGTTACCTGGGTGCTGCGTGCTTCTGAGTAGAGAATAGGCCATATTGGAAGCATAACACCAGCAGCAAGCCTTGGTGGTAACTATGACAGCAACACCAGCAGCTTCAGGAGCTTTCAACCCACAGACAACAAGGGAGTTAAATAATGGTGAGAAAGAGATGGCACTGGGTAAAGGACCCTGTTTCACTGCCCATACACAAGTCTGATTTGCAGTTCCAGGCCAAAGAGGAGCACTAGCACTTGTGGTCAGAGGAGAGCAAGAGATCTGATCAGAGTTCCATGCAGAGAGGAAAACTTATAGTTGTTCACAAGGGATCAAGGAGCCTCCTCTCAGTTCTAAAGTAGAAAAGAGAACTAGTGTTTGTGGTTTCAGAAAAGCAGAAACTGGGCTCATGATCCTAGGAACAAAAAGTAGCATTATCACTAGCAGCTCCAGGGAAAATAGGTCTTCCATGGGTAAATACCAGACCACAGACCAGAAAAACAGTAAACACACCTTTCATTGGATCATACAATCCTCATATCTTACAGACCCCCTAGAATTAACTAATAAAAGAGTAGCATGAAAAACCTGAATTTTAGAACAATGGGACACAGTTCAACTTTAACTTAAAGCTTAAAATCAAGAAATATACTGAAAAGATGATCAAACTAGCTCTAAAAAATCCTTAAGACCTATTTTGGGGATTATGGAAAATCAAGACAAAAATTCAGAACAGAATGATGCCAAGACATCTAATAGAAATGCCTCAAGAAAAAAGTGAACTGGACAAAAACCCAAGAAGAATTCCTAGAAGAACTTAAAAAGTATTAAATTAAGTAAGAGAGGTAGATAAAAAATGGGGAAAACAATGAGAGCAATGAAAGAAAATTATAAAAAGATAATCAATAGCTTGGTAAAAGAGAAGCAAAATAAATACTGAAGAAAATGACACCTTATAAAAACAAACAACAAAAACAAATGGAATTAGCCAAATTGTAAATAAGGCATGAAAATATAAAAAAATAGTATAATTGGCCAGATGGAGATAATAAAGGTACACAAGCTCACTTGAGAAAATAATCTCTTAAAAATGTGAATTGGCCAAGTAGAAGCTAATTACTTGATGATATATCAGGAAACAATAAAATAAAGGCAAAAAATGAAAGTAAATAGAAATGTTAATTATCTCATTGGAAAAAACAACTGACTTGAAAAATAGATTAGGGAGAAATAAATTGAGAATTACTGTGCTATCTGAAAATCATGATCAATAAAAGAACATTGATATCATATTTAAAGAAATTATCCAGGAAATTGTCCTGATATTCTAGAACCAGAAGGTAAAATAGAAATTGAAATAATCCACCAATAACCCCAGAAAGAGATCCCAAGACAAAAATTCCCAAGAATGTTATAACCAAATTCCACCAGAGTTCCCAGGTCAAGGAGAAAATATTGCAAGAAGTCAGAAAAAAATATTTCAAAGATTATGAAACTAGAGTCAGGATAATATAAGATTTTGTGACTTCCATGATAAAGGAACAGAGCACTTGGTATATGATATACCGGAGAGCAAAAGAGCTAGGACTTAGAACCTAAAATAATCTACCAATAAAACCTGAAGAAAAAATAACATAATGAATAGAGGGCCTTCAATTATTCCTGAAGAAAGCAGAGCTAAATAGAATATTTGACATTTAAATATGAGCCAAGAAAAGCATAAAACAGTCATCATGAAAGAGAAATCATAAGAGATTCAATAATGTTAAACTGTTTGTATTTCTATATGGGAAGATAATTCTTGTAATGCCTAAGAGTTTATCATTATTAGGGCTGTTAGAAGGAATATACATAGATAGACAGCATGACTATGAATTAACTATGACAGGATGATTTTTTAAAAAAGAAGAGGTGAGAAAAAGTGATATACTGGGAAAAGGGAATAGAAAAAATGGAGAGAGTTAGCTCACATCAAAGAAGTACCCAAGGAAGAGCTTTGACAGTGAAGGGGGATATGTGGAAGTGTCAAGCAAGGACTGGACTTTATTCTCAGAATTGACTCAAGGAGCAAATAATTTATGCACTCATTTGTTTATGGATATCTATCTCATCCAGCAGAGAATTAGGAAGGGAATGGCATAAGAGAAAGAGAGAGTGTGCTGATAGAAGTGAGGGTCCCTTAAGGGAAGAAGGTTCAGAAGGAAAACCAGTTTTTTAAAGAGGGTCAGAGTAAAAAGAGAGGAAGAAAAGAATGAACAGAGGGAAAGATGACAGAGAGAAATTCACACTTAGTAATCAAAATGATGGATGTGAATGGAATGAACTCATTCATCAAAAGGAAGCAGATAGAATGGATAAAAAGTCAAACTCAGCTAATATATTGTTTATAAGAAACACATTTGAACAGAGAGATGCAAAAATAAGTGCTGGAGCAGAATCTCTTATGGAGCAGCTGAGGTGAAAAATAAATAAAATGAGTAGCAATCATGATCTTGGAAAAAAACATAAACAAAAAATAGACCTACGTAAAAGAAATAAGCAAGAAAACTACATTTTACTAAGAAGTATCATGGACAATGAAATAATATCAACACTAAATATATATATATGGACAATGAAATGATATCAACACTATATATATATATATACATATATCAAATAGTATAGCATGCAAATTTGTAAAGTAAAATTTAAATAAGTAATAGGAGAAGCTAGATAGTGAAACTATATTAGTGGGGGACCTCAATGTTCTCCTTTCGGAACTAGATAAATCCAAACATGAAATGAAGAAGCTAAGGAAATAAAAAGTTTTTAAAAGTTAGATATGATATACTTCTGCAGAAAACTGAATGGTAATAGAAAGGAGTACAACTTGTTTTTTTCAGTTATACATTTCAACATCACAAAAATGATCATGTATTTATTAGGGCATAAAAATTTCACATTCAAATACAGAAAAGTAAAAATTTAAAATGCATCTTTTTCAGATTCATAATGCAACAAAAATTACATTTGTTAAAGGGACTTGGAAGCAGACATTAAAAATTAACGGAAAACTTAATAATCTATTCTAAAGAATAAGTTGGTCAAAGAACAAATCATAGAAACAATCAGTAGTTTCATTTAAGAAACTGACAAAAATGAGACAATTAAACAAAAGTTTATAGGATTCAACAAATGAAGGACTGAGAAGAAAATTTATAATTGTAAATGCTTACTTCAATGAATTAGAGAAAAAACAGAGCGATGAACTCAGTGTGCAATTAAAAAGAATCTAGTAAAAGTACAAATTAAAATTTCATAATTAAACACCAAAATGGAAATACTTAAAAGTAAGAAAAGATTAGTAAAATGAAAACAAAAGAAAAAAACACCATTAAATTAGTAAATAAAATTAGCAACTGGTTTTTTTGGCAGGGAGGAGGGTGAGGATGATACTACTGATTATCCACTGGTTTAATTTTATTAACTATCAGCATAATTGATCATGTCGGTACCAAAACAAATGAAACTCATGATTATGTCCACAGATACAGACAAAAGAATCTGATATAATATAGCACTAATTCTAAAAAAAAAAAAAACTTGAAAGCATAGGAATAGAGTTTTAGTAAAAATGATTAGTATTCATCTAAAACCATCAGCTAGCATTATTTGTAATGCATTGAGGGAAAACTTCAATAAGAAGCCCACGACAAAGAGAAACTGTAAAAACTGGTTTTAGATACACATTGCTAAAATTAAGTACAACTGGTATTTGTTTTTATGTGTGGAAGAGGGTATGAAATGGCTAAGAGAAGCAAAATGGCTCCATGGATTACCTTTTCATTAGCTCAATCAACAACAAACATGTACAATGAATCATTGAACAAATTATTGTCATGATATGCAGAAAGAAGGATAAAATACCAAGTCACCAGTGAGCAGGGAGAAAGCCATAGACTAAGGATTTGAGCCCTCACCCCTAGCAGTAAGGAATATGAGAATTTGAATAGCCTGCCAACCAAAACACTGGTTTCTTTCAAAAATCTAGCAAGTGGTAGCTCTGGGACTGATAAAATCCCTATGTTCAAACAGCGCTGGGCAGCTCTTCATCCAGAGATGTCTCAATGCTGACTGCCCAAGAAGAGAAGACTCACTGGGACTCAATGTGGATGAGTGCTCTCTGTCCTAGTACAGGGGCCATCACTCCATTACTTCACCTTGATTAGTTCTAGTGCATCCAGCTGTCTCTCCTTCCTTCCTTGCTGAATCTGAACCCAGTGGTTACTTTATCCAGTTCCACTGACCAAGAGGAATGGGCTCAGTAACCGACATGGATAGACGAGTGAACTATTAAGTCTCATTAATGAAATCTGGGACACGTCCACAAACATGTGGTAGGCCATTGTTTTCTGTTGTTGGTGTCTGTAGTGTGGAAGGGGGTGGCTCTTAACCTGGGCGTGTGCATGCTAAAATCACGCTCCAGCAGGAACAACGGAGTAGTTCTCGCTGCTGTCATAAGCCAACCTCACTTAAGCTTCCAATTTAGACCCCAGACCAAGAGCTCAAGGAAGCCCACAATCCAGAAAAGGGTGAGCAGCTGAGGGGAAGCCCCAACCTGGAGAAGGAGGGATGTTTCCCTGTTCCAGGTATGATGGCCCCAAGGGAGATTCCATGAGACAGAGCACCAATAAAGGCCTGAGTGGAATACTCACTTGCCCGGGGGAAGGGCCAAGAGAGGGCTGTGTTCACCACTTGGCTGCTTTTGCCAATGAAAGAGTAGCCTACGTTCAAGGGACTCAGGCCCTCGCACCCCTGGATTAGCCCACCAACGCGCTCCAAAGCAGTAAGGGTCTTGGAAACGCCAATCGGCACCCCCACCTCTGCCCCCCGTGGAAAAAGAAAAACCAACTAATACTACCTACTACTACTAATAATACAACTATACTAAAAGGTATGAAATGCGAGAAACTCAAAATTCCCACTGGACCCTGCTAAAAGCAGGGGCACATCAGGCTATTTAAGAGTTTATCTCACGGTTCAGTATAAGTCAGGGGAATAAGAAACACCCTCGAAGTGGCGCTGAGGGACACTCCCTTTATAGACTCCAGGGACACAGACGAGGAGGGAGAAGCCGCCCATTGCCAGCAGAATGACCCTCTCTCCTTCTACACACCCCGGGCTAATATCTTGGGGGGGCACCCTGGAGAAGGGGTAAGCCCTACAGAGGTGATGACCCAGTGACTCACCAAATCCACAGCAGAGGTGACAGATTTTGCCCATACATCGCGCCTGGGAAGTCATCAAGGAAATTAAAACCATTCATCCATTCGATGTCACTGGCTTTGGAATTTGGGTTAGAATTAGGAGAGGGGCTATGCACCTTCTTAGTAATACAGTGGTGGATCTCTCTCTGCATTAGGGCTAACAAAGAAGCTGGTGTAAGTTTAGGACTTCCAGCTAACTGGGAGAGTTCTGCGATGCAGGCCTCTCTTTTTGATGGGGAGAGGTGCGGAGGGGTGAAAAGGAAGTAGATTGAATAAAAAGCAAACGGGTCCTCACCTCTAGCCATAAGGGGCCAGGTGGAAATACAGGCTTCCTTTGAACAGCATGCAAGCGGGAACAGCACCGTAGTTAGCTTGTGGGAGCTGTGGAGCTGTCCTTCTCCTGATGAGTCTTTCCTCTTTTATAGGAAAATAAAACTCCTAGGCTCCAACTGCACATAAGGTATGCTTAGACAGCTCTTTGAGACTGTGGAGATGAGAGCTCTCTGTCCTCAGAATGGACCACCACCTGGTTCTCTCCATTTGATTACTGCTAGTTAATTCCAGGTTTGAACAAACTATTTTGGCTAACTCACAGATCATCACTACCAGGAGTTGCAGGAATTTCCTGATTGTAGAGACCCGACCCGTTTTATTCATTATGAGGAAGTGTTAGAAACTGTGAAACATACTGCTGCATCTACAAAACTACTACAAAGCCATGATGAAGGGGCAAGAATTATACACCAGAATCTCCTTTTATTTTAAACAATCTAATAGAAAAAATTTTCATGCTAAAAATACAAATTCCAAAACATCCTTGACATTTTTAAAATATATTTTATTCCATTAAATGTTTTCCAATTGTATTTCTAAAAAATCATAGGGCATTTTTAAATGTTAGGTTCCAGATTCATTCCCTCCCTTCCCTCTCTACTTTGATTACTATTTCCTTTTCTTTTTCCTTTGATCTCTTTGGGATTCAGACCTGGCAGTGGTATTGATTGGTCAAAGGGTGTGCATCATTTTATAGCCCTTAGTGCATAGTTGCAAATTGCTTTCCAGAATGGTTGTCAGTTCATAACTCCACCAGCAGTGCCATTAGGGTACCTATTTTTTATGTCCTTAAAACAATTGTCACTTTCCTTTTCTGTCATGTTAGCCAATCTGATGGGTGGGTATCCAAGACTAATTTTAATTTGTATTTCTCTACTCAATGGTGATTTAAAGTGTTTTTACATGACAAGAGTTTTAATTTCTTCTTCTGAAAATGGCAGGTTCATATCCTTTGACGCTTTATCAGTTGGGGAACAAGTCTTATTTTTATAAATTTTATTCAGTTACCTATATAACTGAGAAATGAAGTCTTTATCTGAGACCTGTATTTTTTTTTAAACTGGTTTCCTGCTTTCCTTTCCATTTTGGCAGCATTAGTTTTGTCTGTGCTACAACTTTTTCATTTTGTGTAATGAGTATTATCCATTTTACTTCTAATAATGAATTCTATCTCTTGTTGATCATAAACCCTTTCCTTATCTTTATATCTGAAAGGTAAATCTTTCCATGCTCCCCTAATGAACTTATGATATCACTCTTTATGTCTAAATCACTTATCTATTTTGACTTTATTTCGATTTGTTAGTCTGTGCCCAGTTTCTTCCAAAATGCTTTCACTTACCAACAATTTTTGTCAAATGATGAGTTCTTTTCTCCAAAGTTTTCTCTTTGGGTTTATCAAACACTAGATTACTACTGTGTATTATATACTTAATCTATTCCAATGTTCTGTCCCGCTCTCTCTCTCTCTCTCTCTCTCTCTCTCTCTCTCTCTCTCTCTCTCTCTCTCTTTCTCTCTCTCTCACCAGTAGCAGCTTGTTTAAATCAATGAATCTTAAATTTTGGGTCATGACTCCATATGTGGTTTCATAAGTTAAAGTGGAGTTGTGAAAAAATTGGCAATAGTAAAAAGCTTCTAAACACACAATGACCAAAAATGAACTCAAAAACATAATGAAGCTGAGGTATTTCTGACAGCACTTACCCATGTTGCATAGTGTGATTTCACCATAGCCTTGGTTCTGAACATATAACATGCAAACTGCACTGTGCATGCCATCATGTCATGCAACACCAACAGAAATACTTTCAATATTTTTACCATACACACAAAGTTTTCTACTCTTACAGAAACATGATAGTTTAATCATGGAAAATAAAAACTTTTAATATTTTCCTACCATAATTCCTCAGCATGTAAGTATGAAATTAGTATATCTTTTGATTGTATTGCATTAGAATATTTGATTTTAAAGATTTCAGTTATCTCCTTTTAAAGAAAGATAAATGTTTAATTGCAGCAAGATAAAGCCCTTTAATAATATTTTTCCATCATTACCACTGTACGTGTATATAAGCATGAGCATCATGTTTTAAAATTAGGCACAAACAAATATAATTTCATAAACTAAAGCTAGTATTTATTTGAAAATTATTGGTAATATTTATTTATGTTTCAGAACAAAAATATTTTTTATTTATGGGTAAGTGGCTAAATTTAGACAGAAGAGGTAAAAATACTGATGACAATGTGGCAGAGTCTTTGCTACCAGGTTGTAGTACACCTAGATTGACAAAAAAAGAAAATATGTTGAATCATGTGGTTCTCAAGAGGGTGAAGTTTAAGCAGATTATTAAAATTGAAAGATGAAGTTACATTTTTAACTGAGCAGAAATCCAATTTTGTTATTTTTCTCATAATGACTTCTGGCTTTCAAAAGTTAGTAATTTTTAGAATATTTGTGAAAAGTTCAATGATGTAAACATGTTCAAGGGAAAAAGTACATTCATGTTGAAAAAATAAAGTTAGAAAGTTTTATTTAAAAAGTTAACATATAGATAAATAGTGTGAAAAATGGTTCTTTAGAAATGTTTACAGCTATAGGCGATTTTATTATTGAAAATAATCTTCCCAAACATTTAATTGTAAAAGTTATAATTGATCATCTGATGTGCCTGGAGACAGTTTCAGAAATACTTCCCTTCAAATTTTGATTCCTAAAAATTAAGTTGGGTTCATAAACCATATTCAGTTGAAACCAAAGATGTCAGTGGTCTGCAATTAAAAGTTCAAGAAGAATTTGTCAAGTTATCAAGTGACACCAGTTTAAAACTAGAGTTTTCTAAAAAAAAATATTTAATGGATTTGATTAAGATTAGAACAGAATTTCCAAAATTTCTGCAATGGCCCAAAACATGCTTGTGCCATTTTATACTATGTATTTATGCAAAACAGTGTTCTCAGTATTAATGATTATAAAATCAAAATATCAATTAATTCTGAAAAAATGTTTATGGTTCTCCAAGACCTACAATATCAAATATTCCTCTGATTTCTTTTTTGTTTTATTTTAGCCTAATACTAAAACATAAATATATAACAACAAGAAGAAACATATTATAAACTTCAATATAAAATTTTAAAAAAAGGAAAAAAACCATGTCATGTGAACAGTAGAACATAGAAGAGGATTCAGAATATATAGCAATAACTTTCTATTTCAAGAAAGTACATATATTAGATAGTTTGCATCATGTTGAAAGCTGTCTATCTTTGCTTCCTTGTTGGGGTTTTGTTTTTTTTTTTTTGTTCTTTGCTGTACACTTTTTGCTTTGTTCTTTTTCCTCTTTCCTTCCCCCTTACACCTCCCTTACCCTGAGGCTCCAAGCAAGCATGGATATTTTTATATAGAGATATTGAAATACACATACATAAATGTATAAGCATATACTTTCCCTAAGAGATTCTAATCCTAATCTGATTTTTATGTTTGTATTTCCTTTTTCCTATATCTCCTAACTCCTTTAACTTTGCCCTTCTATTACTTAACCTACCACTTTCCAGCAATCCCTTCCTTATCCTGCCATTCCCCTTTCCAAATTTTCTGACCTTGATATCATTTTTTTTACCCAATTTTTCCTCTACCACTCTAAAATAATTTTTAAAAATTTCTTCCAGGAATTCTTTTTTGGGTCTGTGTCCAATTCATTTTTTATCCCTGTGAGACTTTGCTTGTAGTTTTTTTTTTTTTTTACATCACTGTCTTCTAAGTTTGTGTCTTGATTGTTCCTGTTAACCCAGAAGTTTTTTTTTAATGGCCAGGCTCTTTTCTTTGATGTTCTCAGTTTTCTACCCTACTTCATGACTTTTAACTTGGTGTTGTACAATAGTTACCCTTCCTGTATACTACAGTTAACCTGGATTATTCTGTGTGCTAATACTGCTTTCCAGATTCACAGGAATTGATATCTGCCCTGTCTCTGGACCATCTGGAACTCTGGGCTTTACTACCCACTACACAATCACAACCTTACAAATATTAAGCTTTTCCATCTGTCTTACAATTGAAAATGTGTGTGTGTGTGTGTGTGTGTGTTGTCTCTACCTTTAGAATGTGAGCTTCCTGAGAACAAGGACTGTCTAGATTTTCTATTTTTGTCTTCAATTTTTAGTACACCACATTGCAAATACTAAGGTCCTTTATGCTTTTTAATGCATTTGTTTACTTATTCTTTCAATCAAAAGAACAATCGAAGGTTGGCAATAGAGTGAGCTGTAGACACATCTAATATTTATCTATTCTCAAAAAACAGGAGTTTTTGCCTTCTGAATTTTTCAAGTGCCATTTTTTATACTAAATTCTTTTAAAACCACAACATTTTTTGTGCTTGTGTCTATCTTTTTATTTATTGTTATTGTTCTTTAAGGATTAAAAAGAATGGCTTTACTTTCAGGAGGAATTTTAAAAGTCATTTAACCAGTAGACCACTTAACTCTCTTCCTGAATTCTCAAAGTACTTCCAAATATAAAACAGTTTTCATGTGAGGTATGTAGAAGATCACTTTCCCTATTTTGGGATGAATGGAAAAAACTTAAAAAATATTTTAACAAGTGTTACCAGCATTTATAATGGGAAATACAGAAAAATCTCATTAAACCTAGTTTATTACATGGTTTTCATTAGATACAGAGTCAGATCACAGTTCCCTATTTCTGATGCATGTGGCAAAAGCTTGTTACCTCACAATAAAAACCCACAAGAAAGGCATTAGCTCTGTCAACAAGTTCAATAGTATTCCCAGCTAGCTGTCTGTAATTAGGTAACATTTGATTGAAATTTCAGGGCAATGTTGTTTTATTAAAATGCTATAGTCTGACTTAGAATTTAACCATGTTACTTAGATGAGCTTGATCACCTTATCAAGTGTGACATGGGGCTATTGTAGGTCTTTGGGATGTTGTAGGTCATTGGAATATGTGATTTTATTGATAAAGTAAAATCCTAGAATGAGGAAATTTCTACCAATGCAAGATGGCACCTTCTTTGCAAAGTACAGCCTTAGAAAAAGTTGTCTGAAGTGCTGAAAGGTTAAGTTACTTGCTTAGGGTCACACAGACATTATGCTTCAAAGATGGGAAATGAGCAGATCTTCCTAGCTTTAATGTCAACTATCTTATGTTGTATATTAAAATTCAACTCTTTTAGTAGCAACTTGACACTTTGATACTAATTCAGTCTTTTCCCCCACTATACTCCTCTTTGCAAATAATAAGAGAGGATGTTTACCTAATACTTGTGATCTCTAAAGCAAAATGTATTTCTTCTCTTTCTTCTATCCTTTGTTTTTACTCTTTTTGCCCCTTATCCTTCAATTCCCCACTTCTTATGGTTATTTCCTTACCTATTCTATGTCCACTGTCATCCCTTTCCCCACGTATATTTTGAGCTTAATTTATTTTTTTATTTCAGTGTCAAATTGTATTGTGGGGAGGTAGGGGGAAATTCTAAAGTGCTAAATCTTTTTACCAATTTCCTTTCCAGAGTTCATGGGATGACTCTTTTCCACACCCCTTCCTCTACGTTTGAATACTTGTTATCTTGAGCAACCCAATTGTGTATGATTTTAATATCCCTCTCATTCTTCCTTGTTTCCTCAGCAGTATAGCATCCAAACTCCCTATTTTTGTCTTCTAATACCACTTTATAAAAAAGAACAAAAACATCCTTAGGATCTCTGTCTGTCTTGTTTGCATTTCTCTGTGACCCTTGGTGATATTATGGATTTATGTTTTTCATCCCCCTATTAAGATATCAACAATTCATCCCAGTGTCTCTTCCAATTGAAACTGTGACTTTCTATGTTTATCTTTGAAGATTGTATTTTCATTTAAAAATGTTTACTCTGTTTTCAAAAGCTACTATCTTGTGGACTTCACTTCCCATGGAGCTGAAATAGTCTCATTATAGGTTGAAGTAAAATCCTGAAAAGTTCTCATTCCAATAAACTAAATAGAACAATCGAATGTCTTACTTTAAAATCATTGCTAGCTACATGATAGTGTGAAATATGGCAACAGTACTAATGACAGAGAAGATATTTTGAATTCCATTCAAGTGAAACTAACTATAGAATTCACATTTTCCACTAAAATGTAAGTTTATCCTATCAGAATTATTCTATTAGCTCCACATATGGCAGTCAATCATTTCTCCAGTATCATTTTCTCACATTTTTCTTTTCTTTTCCTCTGTGAAAAAAAATAATTTGCCTGAGATTGGACTAATGAAAACGGGTACTGTAAAATAGTTCCAAAACTATACAATATATATGAAAATTCTTGTCATGAATGCATGCAACATATATATTGCAAATATAGGTATATACTTATATTTGCATACATATACACATATATATGAATATATACTTTAATTGAAGTGTGAATACCACCACAAGAGAGTATGAGTAAGAAGTTACTAATTCTAGAAATAGTCCAGACATGTTCTTGGCCTGCCAATATACCTTGAGTTTCATCTGAAAAACCAGAGCTATTTTCAGACTTGAGCCATTCCTAAACAAAGCTTCCCTGCCAGTGAGTTGTGATGAAATCTACAGGGGGTTTCATCTGTACCCAGATGGAGACTGGTTCATGAACAGTGGCCTCTGTTTATTTCTGTACTTGTTTTTCTTCACTCATTCACTGTTTTATGTACACATGATGATTTTTCATATGTATTTGTATGTGTTTATAAGAACATATATACATATACATGCATACATATGTATATACATAAATATGCATGTATATGTATGTGTGTACACATATATAATCTATTGACACTTCAAGTTTGGTATATGATATATATGTATATATATATACATATATAATATATGTGCATAAATATATCTACATATCCATACACACGTATATATGTATGTGTGTGTGTGGGTATGTGTGTGTTTTTGCTTTTTGTCATTCCTAACTTTGCATGCACAATTTCTAGATAACAAATAGACTGTGTTCCAATGAATCCAATGACTGTTTGACTTTAATTGGAACAATACTCATTTTCCCTGTGGAAGAATGTTGGTGGACAGGTTCCCAGGGTAGTTCACAAATTCCCATTTCACAAATCACTTAGGTGAACAATATTATTAAAAGCTAGTGTATTTTCTTTAATAATTGATTATTCCTGAAAAACCTCTTTTAAAAATATAGTTGATAAGAATTATACAGATATGGTATATTTATGTGTGTGTATGTATCCTGTCTTTATCTTTCCCCTGTCTTTCATTTCTAATTGCATTTTAAATGTCTCCTCCTGAATGTCTCATAGACAGTTCAAAATCAACACATTACAAAATGAATCTTTATCTTTCCCCCTGCCCCAAATCCAGTCCCTTTACTAATTCCCCCTTTTGCATCAAGGACCCTACCATTTTTCTAATCACCCAGATTCCCATTGTGTTAAATCCTTGCTTTCATCATTTGGGTTGATGGAAGAAAAAGAGGGTTTCTCCCTCCACATATACCATGTCACTGGAGATATTGGATTAGTAGTAGTTGATCCATCTGGTTGGAATGAGAGACTCTGGATTAGTAGGAGACCACACAATAGCCAGAATTCAGTCACTCTAGAAAAAGCAATGAGCACGAGGAGCATGAGCCCCTAATGGTGGAGAGAGCACTGATTATGGCCTCTATCAAAAGAAACATCCTTACTGTCAGAAGTCAGCCTAGCTTATATGTGGAAGAAATTTTAGGAAAACAATAAATGGAGCAAAGCATTTCCCGAGATCACAAGCTCTTGCACTCTAGATCTTCTCTAAAATGCCTTAGAAACCTCTTCATTCTGGAATTTCATTCTAGCCATGGAATTCATACCTCAAAAGTACCTTCCAACAAGGTGGTCTCTCCTTTTTTGTCAGATGGTTAATCCCAGAATTTCCATTTAAGAAGATTACCCAGAGTCACCTCTCTCATTCTTCCCTGAACTGCACCCTAAACTTTCTCTGCAATGCCACCCAATAGATCTTTTTCCTTCTCTCCCTCCTCTTTCAGCATCCTTTTGTGTGTTGTTAAATTATAAGAATGCAAACTTTGTGAGGGCAGGGACTATGTTTTATCTTTCTGCTTGTAATTATATCCTTAGAACTTAACCAGTAAGTGTTTAATATACCAGCTGAATAATGGTAAAGAGATATGAACAGACAGTTTTCAGTAAAAACAAATCAAAAACATCTATAGTTAAATAAAAATGCTCTGAATCACTATATATTAGAACGAAAATTGAAAGAACTTTTGGGTACCACTTCACATCTATTAGAAATGACAGATGTTGGAGAGGATGAAGGAAAATAGGTACAATAATGAACTGCTGGTGGAGGAGTGAACCAGTCTATCCATTTTGGAGAATATGCGGAACTATGCTTAAAGGGGTATAAAATTGTGCATACTCTTTGTTCTAGAAACACCATTACCTGAACTATATCCCAAAGAGATAAAAGAGTAAGGAAAAGGGCCTACATGTACAAATATATTTTGCTCTTCATTCATTTCAGTTGAGTCTAACTCTTTGTGACCCAACTTGGGGATCCTGGAATGTACAGGATCTTTCTACAACTCATTTTATAGACAAGAAATTAAGGCAAACAGTGTTAAGTGACTTGTTCATGTTCACATAACTAGTGAGTGTCTGAGGCTACATTTGAACTCAGGAAGATGAGTTTTCCTGTCTTCAGGCCCAGCACTATCCCCTGTGCCGTTTAACTGCCCCCAAAATATTTGTAGCAGCTCTTTTTGTGGTGGCAAACAATTGGAAATTTAGAAGATATTCATCAATTGGGGAATGACTGAAGAAGTTGTGGCATATGATTGCAATGGAGTACAATTTTGCTATAAGAAATACCAAGAGGGGCAATTTCATAGCAAGGCTTATTTAAAATGACTCAAAGTGAAATGAGAAGAATTGGGAGCTCATTATATATAGTAATAGCAATGTTGCCATGATGACAAACTACAAAACACTTGACTACCCTGATCAATGCAATGATCCAGGACAATTCCAAAGGACTCATGATGAAAAAAAATGTATATATGCTTACGTATGTACGTAGACACACACACACATATATGACTGCATATACCAAACCTGTGATTCAATTTCAACAGGGAACCCGAGGTGAGGAAAATCCCTCTATCAAGGCAAACAAGCTGCCACTCTACAGTTTGTAGCTTAGAGCAGGGCCTCAGATGATGAGAGGTTAAGGGAGAGCCACAGGGCTAAGTATTAGAGGTTTTATTTGAATCTGGACCTTCCCACCTCAAAGGGCAAATTTCTGTCCATTATATACCACACCTTTTTCTAATGAATCTTTAAAATACAATTCTTAACTTTTTTAAGCTATAAAAGCCTATTTGATGTCTTGTAATAGTAATTTAAATGGAAATTCTTTCATATTCACTAATAGACCCATGAAACCTACATGGGTCACTTGGAGGTTGTGGTAGGAGGAGTTTGCAGAATGGGTGGAACAGGAAGAGGCAGAGCTGTAGCAGAGCTGAGAGGAAGCTCTGAGAGCAGGTAGAGCTAAGAAGGATGCAGCCTGCTGGCTGGCGTGATTGACTTCGTGATTGTGATTTTGTTTTATGGGGTTGATTTGTTGGAAGCCTAGCAGGGGGAAGGCTTGGGATGGTGTTGTTCTCTGCACTGTTACTGTGTATAGATTTATATTGCTGTGATAGATTTGGATATGAGTAAAAGTTTTGTTTCTGCTTTCCATGTGGAGGGTCTGTGGTGTTTTGCAATTCAGAATTGTGCCAGGATATTCATGGCTGCTATAGGCACTGTGAATATCGCATTGGTGTTACAAATGGTGATGGGAATGGGGCTGTGAAATATCAGACCTCTATTTGGAGACAAAAAGGCAAGGGCAACAGAACAAGAAATGAATGTCCCATGGTGGGACGATTTGCTTTGCTCCTTCCTGGCAAGAGAATGGGCTAAAGGCACAGGACTTTGTGAATACTGGGAGCTGAAGCTGTAGAAGGGAGAATCCAGAGATTTGGAAAGATATTTTCAGGCAACAACAATGGAACCAGGGAAAGAAATGGCAAGGGGTGCCATTTGAGAGACCAGGCCTTGCTAACAAGCTATTGAATTATATGTAAAAGCAGAGACAATCTGCTGGAGAAAGCTCAGATGGAAAGGGAGTTGGCTGGTTTGCAGAAGAAGCTTTTTATTGTGCAATGTTCAGACTATTCTTTAGGAGAGGAAGGTAGAGAATTTCAGGTGGTGGAAGAAAAAGTTGTTAGTTTGGCTCACAGGAGGCAAAAATTTAACAATAGGAAAGTGAATGCAACTCTTGCACAACCTGGGCTTGATTTAGGGACTTGTGGAAGGAGAATGAAACAAATGAGGAGGCTGAGGTTCCGCAAGTACTAAGAAGGAAGCAGGAGAATCAGGAGTCCCCACACTGGGGAGAGAATTGAGGATTTTACTCAGAAGAAGGTCATAAATATTTTGAATCAGTTCATCCAAAGGAATGGAGAATCACTGGTACCTTGGATGGTGAGAATTAGTGAAAAAGATAAATTTCCTCAAAAGAGAACAATAAATAGCGAGTGGATTCAAAGTCAGAGTCGACTGACAAGAAAAGAATTCTTTACTGCTCTATTGAGAGCAAGAGTAGATTTTGGAAGAATAGATGACGTTCCAACTAATGAAATACATAAAATGCATCCTGGAAAGAGGATTGATTTTTAGACTGAACGGGAAGGTAGGAGTTGCCTCTGCACATCACTCAGAAACATTGTATCCAGGTTCATCACACTTTCTGGGAGAATGGAGGATTGACCAGATCTCAGTTCAGATTAAAGAGGGTGTGCCTCTAGCCAGAATGATGATGCCAAGACTGAAAACTGGAAAACAGTAAACAATGGTGAATAGTGCTATGATTATGAATTCAAGGACTCGACAAGCATGGCTGACCCTATATCTACCCTACTTCTTGTTACCATTTTCTTGTTTCTTTTTGCTTTTTTGTCTGTTCACCTTGTTTGTCAGATTCATTTTCTGTAGACCTAGTACCCTCCTCCAGTAGAAGCCTTATTGCTGAAGTTGGATGCCATCCCCTATCTCATGTGCACTCCTGGACCTGGTGTTGATGAACTCCAGATGCCAGCCAAGGAACTGACTCCTTGATTAGGACCTCTTGGAGCACAGACAGTTCTATGTCCAATATCAGTAGGGAGTAGCTACGAAAGAAGAGACCTTTACCCTTTACCCCAAGATTTTGGATCCCATTCATTGGAGGGGGAATGGAGAGCTTGTGCTCAAGTTCCATACTGAGATATTATTCCATGTGCTTATTTTGTGTGAGTCATGTTGTATTGCCAAGTTTTGTTGACACCAGTTGATAAAATATTGCTTTATATGCTTATTTTTCTGTTATCTTGTTAAAGTTCTGTTGATACCAGTTGTCCCATGGACCCAACCTATGTATCAAGTACAAAAGATCTTGGGGCATCATGTAATGGGAATTTAAATGGAAAATCTTTCATATTCATTAAGAGGCCCATGTGGTCTGCCTGGGTCACAGGGAAGTTTAAGTAGCCTGTGGAGGGAGGAGTTTGCTGAATGGGTTGAACAGGAAGAGGCAGAGCTGTAGCAGAGCTGAGAGGAACTTAGTCTTGAGCGCAATCAGGGTGAGGAAGGATGCAGGCTACCGGCAAGCATGAAATATTTTGTGATTGTTTGTGATTTTACTTAAGGGAGCCTGCTTGTGATTTGTTTAATGGATCTAGTTAGTGGGAAATGCAGCATGGGAAAGACTTGGAAATGGTGTTGTCCTCTGCATTGTTATTGTGTATAGATTTTTGTTGCTTTGATGGATTTGGGTCTGAATAAATGTTTTGGTTCTGCCTTCCATGTGTAGAGTCTGTGATATTTTGCAATTCAGAATTGTGCCAGTTTATTCATGTCTGCTGTAGGCACTGTGAACATTATCTCATTGGCACTATGTGTCACAGGACAATAATTTGTGCATAAGAAAATAATGCCTAAGACTAAAAAGAAAGCTAAAAGCCTTTGGTATGATTGCAAACATGGAGTGGTTAGGTTTAGTGTAATGGAGTCCACATTCTTCCAGATGCTAAAATCAGTCAAGCAGGGAGGAAATTTATAATGTTACTTGTTCATAATATTCAGAAATCAGGTATTGGAAAACATGAAACAAGAAAAAAAACATAAAAATTGGAAATTGCTATGGAAAGCCATTAAATATCTTTGCATAGTTTTTTTTTCCCTTTAGATTTTTTTTTAACATATCCCCCCTAAAACCCTTTATTCTAACAAAAAAAGTTTGATTTCAATAATCTGACTCATTGACCACATATAACAACATGTGCCTCGGTGTAAGATTTTACTCTGTCACTGCCCTACTCAGAAGGAAGGACATTTCACCTTTAGTCATCTGGAGACAATATTTTTCAGTGCATTATATAAATTCTGATGACCCTTGGAGGTATTTTGCTTTATATTATTTTGGTCACTGTGTATATTCTGTTGGTTTTCCTAACTTTGTCTTGAATTAGTTCATATACGTGTTCTCGAGTCTCTAAATCCTTCATACTCTTCATGATAAAATTTTAATATCTATGTCCTCTAAAACTTAAATATCACAACTTGTTCAGCCATTCTCCAATCAAAAGGTATCCATCCTCTCCCCCATTTATTTTGTTCTTATTATAAATATAACTGAATTTATGGAAACTTTTCCTCAATCTCTGACATCCTTGGGTGTATATGTATATGTGTGTACATTTATGTATATATAGTGAACATATATACATATGCGTATGTATATGTGTGTATGTAAAAAATATATATGTAGGTATATGTATATATGTATAGTGTATGTCTCAAAAGTTATCATAGTTTTAAGTTGCCATGGCTAATATTTTGTAGGCAACTTGCATAAAAAATAATGAGATAACAGAATCAAAATATCTGAACAATTTAGTAACTTTTTTAGATTAGATCCAAATTTTTTAGATTGGTTGGACGAGTTCACAGCTCCAGCAACCCAATCAATAAGCTCTTAGGAAACATACAAGATCATAGATTTCTTGCTGAGTAAGACAACAGATGTCATTGAGTCTAATATCTTTGTTTTACAAATAGGCCATTGAAGCTCAGAAAGTTTAAATAACTTGTCCTAGGGTCACAGAGCACGTCTGAGGAAGGATTCAAATGTTGTCTTCCTAGCTATAAATCTAGAACTCTATTTATTACACCATCTAGCTGCACCTATTATATTTCAGGTACTGTGCTAGGCACTGAGGATGCAAAGATTAAAAAGTAATTTAAAAAAGAAAATCAGTCTTTCCTGGAATAGGCTTGCATTTCTCAAGAAGGAAAACTATTTAAATGCAAGAAAGCTCACAGTATGAAAGATCTGGCAACTTGTACTATGGTAAGAAAGATTTTAAGTGTAGTCCTGATCTGTTTTCCAGAGACCAGTGTAGTCAAGTACAGAGAGGATAGACACCACTACGCTGGTCACTTGAGTTGGAAATATTTACCCAGTATCTTCTCCTTGTCTTCCAATAATTCTCTTAAGCATCTCGTTTGTTAATACTGCTAAAAAGAGGCAAGTAGGTCTTCTTGAATAAAAGCTCAATATGAGGCTGTCTCTATGCCCATCTACAATCTATCACCTCAAAACATCTAGGAATATGCCTCTTTCAAAACAAAAGGTAAAATTAAAAGAAGAAAAGTAAAGTTATGAAATTCTCAAAAGGAAATCCCTACAGAAAAAAAAGAAGCAGAGAGTCTGAGGACATGATCAAACAAAGAAAAATCCCTTATACAATGAATAAAAATTAAGGGGCAAAAGGGTCATAGGAGACATTCTGAGAATAATAGATATGATGCTATAGATTAAATGATAACTCCCTAAAAGAGAATGGAAAGATGACATAAATCTTCAGTGATTACAATGTCTAGTGAAATAATTGAAGAAAAAGATAAGGAGTGAAATTAGAACTCAATGAAAGAAACTCAAAAGAATAATAAATAAAGAACATAGAACAAAAATGAAAAGTTACCAGCAGGCAGAAGACAACCTGAAGAAGAGAAATGGGACATAAAGCAAAGGTCTAAATATAGGACTGACTAGAAGAAGATCACACAATAGAATTGGAAAATATGAGTTACCTATAAATTTTTCAAAATGAACTCAAAGACTCATAAAGCAATTGCAAGAATTTGGACTCATCATAAAACATGATGTTGGACAAAAAGGCCTGGATTCCCAATGTCAGGAAGTTATAAAACAGTATTGCCTGGAAGAATTAGAAGCTTCCACTTACTCATTAGCTTTTTGGACCTCTTTTGCCATTTGGTCTAGTCTATTTTTTAAGGTGTTACTTTCTTCAGTAATTTTTTGGTTCTTCTTTACCAAGTTGTTGGCTTATTTTTCATGATTACCTTGCATCCCTCTAATTTCTCTTCCCCTACTTCTCTTATTTGCTTTTCAAAATCCTTTTCGAGCTCTTCTATGTCCTGAGAACAATTCCTATTTTTCTTGGAGGCTTTGGACATGGGAACTTTGACTTTGTTTTCTTCTGAGTGTGTTTTTGATCTCTTTTTTGTCACCAAAGTAAGTTTCTATAGTCTGCTGTTTGCTAATTTTCTCAGCTTATTACTTGATTTTTAACCCTTTCTTAAGGTAGAGTTTTGCTTCAAATGTGGAGGGTGTACTGACCCAAGTAGCAAGGATTTTGTGCAGTAGTTTTCAGAGATACTTTAAGGGACCTCTAATTGTTCAGTTTTTCCAAGGTGGTATGATCTAAGGAGAGGTATTTATTCCTCTCCTGGCCTATGTGCTGCTCTGTGAGTGACCATGAGCACTCTTTTCTACCTTGTAGCAAGCTCTGCTATGCTAATGCCCCTCTTTGCCCCAGGACTGCCACCCTGGAGTCCAGCCCAGATCTAGGTATGAGCAAACCAACAGAGTCCTACCTCAGTCCTAGAAAAGAGATCCCTGTAATCTTCTTCTGACCAGTTGTTCAGTCTTCTTACTGTCTGGACTGAAAGCTTCAGAAGCAACTGCTGCTGCCACTACTGGTGATCATTCAATCACTTGCAAGGCCTACTCCTATTTTACTGAGGCCTGGATTGTGCTGGTACATCCCACACTGGACTGCCTCCTCTCTCAGATTGGTGCAACAATTTTCCTAATTTGACATCCTACCACATAACCAATATATTGTCAAGGGTTACCATTTATACCTTCTCATTATCTCTCTCACGTCTCTCCCTCTTCACTCACACAGCAATTACCTTTCTACAGGCTCTCATCACCTCTTATCTGATTATTACAATAACTTGCTGGTTATCTCTCAATTCAGTCCCCACTACAGCTCATCCTCCAGTTAGCTGACAAAATGAATTTGCTAAAGCATAACTCTGACCATCCTACCTCTTATTCAATAAACTATAGAGGCTATCTATTAATAACATGATCAAATATTAATTACTTTGCTTGGCTTTTGCAGCCATTTACAACCTGGCCTTTGCCTACTTTTCTAGGTTTCTTATGGCACTGCCCTCTGTCCACACTATGATCCTGCTGTCCTATCCTATTTGTTATTCCTCCCTTATGACACTCCATCTCTATATTTCATGCATTTGTACTGGATATCCCTCATTCCTAGAACCCTCTTCCACCTCACTTTCACCTCCTGAATTTACTGGCTTTCTTGAAGACTGAAGTCAAATCCTACCTTCTGCAGGAGATCTTTTGTAGTCTGTCCTACTTCTAGTACTTTCTGTCTGAGATTACTTTCCGTTTGAATGGTATATAGATTATATATGCATAGTTATTTGAAACTTGTTTCCCTCATTAGAATATGGGCTTCTTCTGGGCAGGATCTATTTTTGCCTTTCCCTGAATTGCAGTATTTAGCACAGTGCCTGTTAAAATGAAGTTAAAAATGTTTGTTGACTGGTTGCTAGATTAATTCATAAACATTTCAGGGTTTAGGGAAGCATGACACTAGTGTCTTGAGTAAAATATGGCTCTGGTATAATCATGACAGACATGATGGTCTTCCTTAAAGGAATGGTTGCAGGAGAGTATATAAAGCAGAACTTTCTACCACCACCTCCATTGTTGATCCCTGGGTCATCCTTGCTCTACTCTTCTTCTTCTTTCCCATTCATGATAGTATAATATTACTATTCCAATGGAATATATCCATCTGGCTTTAGATCCCATGTTTTGTTTCTGTAAATTTTGGCAATTCAGGGAGCTGGAAAAATGACTTCAATAAGACAGATTCTGAAAACTCATCACCATTGAAGAAAGCTTGATGCAGTTGCTTTTCATTTTGCTCAAGATTTGTAACCCTGAAGGACTGTTTATTTTTGCTTTATCAGTTAAATATCTGGGTAAGACATCAGCACCTTCATGAAAGCAATTCTAAAGGTATTTTACAGTTTTTCTCTACTCTAAATTGAGAAATTTCAGGTGAGAGTTGGTCTAAAGTAGGGTGACATCTACCAATGGCTAGGCTTTGATGAATGCTATTTGGTGAACGTGAAGGCCATATTGCTGTTTGTTGTTCAGTTATTTCAGGAGAATCCAACTCTTGTGATCTTATTTGGGGTTTCTTGGTCAAGATATCCTTCAAATTGAGGCAAACAGTGTTCAGTGACTTTTCACATAGCTAGTAAAAGTGAGGACAGATTTGAACTCAGAAAGATGATGTTAGGGACAAAGTATGCATTAATCTAGTTTGGTATGGACTCCTAAGCTAGTGGGGCATGTGTGAAATCCAGTAGTAGCTAAGCCTCCAGGCATGAGGATTCATCATGGCCCTAATGGAACATGAAAGTTAGTAGATATCAGCTTGTTTATTTTCCTGAGAGCCCTGGATCCAGAATAATCCCTACCATGGCAGCATTTAGGATGATGGTATATGATATTGATATGCCTTGTATAAATTTGATAAATGTGCTGGAATCAATGGTAAAAGCAAGCCAGAAGCCCCCAAAACAGCCCCTTAACACAGGAGATGAATGTTATATGGAGTAATAATATCCCTAGAGGCTTAACACTTTTTAAACATAAAGAGACTGAACAAGGTACCCTTTAAAGCTCTTACCCACCTGGAAATATTTTGGTAGGAGACTTTGGCCTTTTTAAGTTTGGATCTTTCCCAGGTCTCAGTTTGATAGAAGCAAGTCCAATTCAGAGATTAAGTCAGTTGTTGCTTGTCTTTTATTCTGGAAGTGAACCTTGACATTGGAAAGGTGACACCATTACTTGCAAGTGAATTGTCTTTAAGTGCAAGAGAGCTGTGCAAAGTCAGTAACTTCAGTCTCTCCTCCAGAGTCATCTGCGTTCAGTGGCAAGATATAGATCGGGATGACTGGAGATGACCATAGATGCACTACAAGCTGAGACCTGGGAAAGACTTAAAAGAGGCCAAGGATTTCACTGCATCTTACCCCTAGACCCAGATGGTTCCAGAGAAGAGAGTGAAGTTGATGACTTTGCAAAACCCTGCCTCACTTAAATCTAATTCACTTGCAAGTCATGACATCATCTACTTGATGTCATAATCATCTTGGACTAAAAAAGGAGAAATAACAAACAAACGACAAATGATACTTAGTGACCCTTAGACCATACTGTCCATGGAGATTTTTTGGCAAAGAAAATATCAATTGGATTATAGGCTTATGTCAACTGTCATTGTCATAAACCTTGTCCTTCGTGTAAAATATGCATAAATTTTCAAGTCCTTTATGTGTTGGATTTTTGCATTAGAATTTCTTGAAGTGGAGCAGCGTTATCTTTATTTTGTTTGTATTCGCAAGGCATCATTAGTACAATGCCTAGAATATAGTGAACATTTTAAAATGCTTGTTGACTTGACTTTTATGGTTGAAAACAAGTTTCACTTAATTTTAACTCATATCTATATAGATAAACAACTTGGAAATAACATTTTATAATCTATTTAAGGATTTTCCAGATGAGTAGTGTCATTGGATTTTTAAATCCATTTATTTTTAATGGAAAAATGCCATACCTTTTGATTAGTTTATAAGAACACTTGATTTCTATCAAGGAAAACATATTTTATACCAGGAAAAAAGGAATTTATTAGCTAATTTCAATGAAAAAATATCTGTTGACTAACTCAATGACTATCATATAATAACATACTCCTTCTTGGTTAGCTAGTGGTTCAATGGATAGAGCACAGGCTACGGAAACGGAAAAACCTGAGTTTAAAACCAGTTTCAGACATTTGCTTCATGTCCCTGAGTAAGTCACTTGTTTGCATCACTTTTTCCATCTTAAAAATGAAGATGATAGTAACACATATCTTCAATAGTTGTTTTGAGGATAAATAAGACAATTTTAAAGAGTTTAGCACAGTGTCTACCACATAGTGGGAAGCTAGCAGCTCAGGGAATAGAGCACCATCCCTTGATTCAGAAGGAATTGAGTTCAAATTTGATATCAAACACTTATTAACTATGTGACCCTGAGCAAGTCACTTAACCCTGTTTGCTTCAGTTCCTCATCTGTTCACTCTAGTATCTTTATCAAGAAAATCCTCAATGGGTTCATGACGAATCTGAAACAATTCAACAATTACCATAGAGTTAGCATTATGCTGATATTAAGAGCTAACATTAAAAAGATTGTACTTTATGTTTCTATAAATATTATCTCATAATAAATATTATGACATATTTTGGGGAGGCCTATTTTTCACCTATCACTGAACTTAGATCCACACATTTGAATTACAGCAATCCACCACGTTAAAGTAAGATTTTAAAAAATAATGAACCACAAAAAACACAGTTTTTACAAAATAGAAAAAAAATTGATTTTAATAAGTTATACAACAAATTTGAATGTCATTTAAATTATTTTTTGTATTGAAAAAAATAATAATCACTTTAGGGCTGCGTTCCTTAGCAATTTTTATCATGGATCTCTTTTATGGTCCAGTGAAGTATACTGACCCTTTCTCAGAGTAATGTTTTAAAAAAAAAATTAAATCCATGAGATTGCATACAAATCAATTATATAGTACCGTATTTATCAACAAACTCTTTTTAAGTTTATGAGGCCCTGAATAAGAACCTATTTTCTATTGAAAATGCAAATATAATTTGAATGGTTAAGAAATAAATAAATTTATTTTAAAATGTTTATTTCATGCGTATCTTTACTTTTATCTGTTGTATAATATGCACATTATATGTCTAACAATATATTCCTATAGTAGTAGACTATAAAAGTTATAAATAAATAATTGTATGTATATTGGAGTAAATGTACAAACATTTTTGACTGACAAAAAAATGTTGGAACTTCACTTTTCTTGATCACTCCATGGTGACAATCACTTGATTTATGTAATTGCAACCTGAAGACTTTGAACCACTCAATTCAATTCAATGAAATTTTCCTAAATATCTTCTATATGTGAATCCCTGGGCCAGATGCAGGGTATACACACGCAACAACAACAATAAACAATCCCTGCCCCTTCAAAGAGCTTCAGTTCTACTGAGAGAAAAGAACGTGTGAACAGATAGCAAATACCAAACAGATGTGAGATAAATACAAAATATTATGGAATGGGCAGGACATAGGCCACATGTGCTCAAAATGAAGACGCTTGTTTGCTTTTAAGTGTTTTACATTTCCAGATAGCGTTTGGCCTAAAAATGCTTCAAGATTTTTTTTCCCTAAGTACTAAGACTTTTCAGAGATCGAGAAAATAAAAAATTTAAAAAAAGTCATGTTTGTGAAAATTAATATCCTAAGAAATTATAGTTGATATATATTTGTATATATGAATTATTACATTATACATCATTTCTGTGGAATAAATGGAAGGAGTTTGTAACATTTTAAGTACTTCTACACACACGCACACATATATACACACACATGAAACTACGATCATCCTTCATCACACAAACCTTCCACTATAAAGCAGAAGTGACATTAGCAGATAAGATAACACAAAATTATATTTACCTTGTCAGTAATCTATATGGTGATACTATTTGGAGCTGGAATTGCTTTTAGATTTCTAACCCATCATTTTAAAGTTGAGGATGTGGTGTTTTGCCACAAGGTTATACAGTTAGAAAACGTAAGTATGAGAATTCAAATTCAGTTCCTCTGATTGTAATCTTAATGATTTTTGTGATTTTTGTCTATTGGTTATTGGCCAGAAGTTATATGTTCTTGTCAACAAAATCAGTAAAACCTAGGTCACAGGGCTGGGATGAGGAAAACACTATGTAAACCTCATTGTATGACAGAAAGGGGAGCTGTCATGATTTGTACTATCTTATTTGTCAATGGAGTATTTTATAACAAACACCCTAAATCCTGTTCTTACATATGAATTTTGCACACATATAAGAACCGAAACATCATTGGTTCAGAGCACCTCTAGCTAGATTGCTAAAGCTCTTTCAGCCCATCCTGAGATTTCTTTTCGCAGAAAAAAAAGAGGATTTTTTTTTTTAAAAGCAGAAACTTGGATGTTTCCTAAAGCAGCATTCAAAGCAATTAAATGGAACCTTTTAAACAGCATGATCTTTTTCACTCCCACAATCTCCTCTTTAGCCTTAAGTAAAAACTAAAAGAGACCTTTGAAAAATGATGATTTTTATATTTAATATGTGATCTTTTCATGTTTCTGCTGTTGTATGCTTTTGAGCTGTCGAACAACTATAGATATGTACCCAGCAGAAGGGCAAACTTGTCTTATATCCCGTGAAGAGGTGACTACCTGAAGTGTGAGTATGAAAGAAAGCAGAAGCATTCTCTGAAAGGTTTTACTACAGAGAATATGGGGCCAGGACCTTCATCTAACCCTGGGTACACATTATTCTTAATAATGCATAGTGGTATAGTTTTTGCAGACTTTAAGTAGTGAGCTTACTAAAATTGACAATATTTTATAGAAACAAGGGGGAAAAAGTCCTATTTCCTGTATCTTTCACAGTTCTTTAATTTGAGACATATCACTTTTATCTCTTCTTGCTTTAACACCAGATTTGGTTTAATTAAATTTATGTCAAATGAACACATGAAACGAAAGGAAAATCAGAAAGCCTGCAGTTGCCCATTAGTGAGTCAGTGACTGCAGAGTGAAAGGCTTTTGAAGCCTGGCTTACCGCCAGAACAAGCTTGCAATGATGCTCAGAGACACCCATGATGCTTTGAAGGAAAGGACTTAGCTGACCTGAACCTGCTCAATGGAATCAGTCCAAATCCTCCTGGGCTGGATGTAAAATCTATAATAAGTCTTCTGTCTTCAACCATTTACCTGTCAAATGAAAACAGTAGGGGGTGTGAAATTACAAGTTTTATATAAAAATTAATTAGAGTAGATCTATTCGTTTTTGTTATAATTGATTTTATTGGTGATCTCCACATTGTTTGCTTTATCTTTTTAAATACTATACAAATTTTTGAAAAAGCTATGCCATGCTTGAATCCCTTTTGTGAAAAGCTATATATGTATATGTGATATTTAACTTAAATTCTGCTAATTGAATTATCTGTCATCAAGACAGCCATAAAAATTCTAAGCCTTAAGAATCTGCTCTTTGGAGATCTGCAGTCATCTTGTGACTTAAAACTCAGAGGGTATATATACATACATTCACACACACACACACACACACACACACACATATATATATATATATATATATATCTATATATATATATCATATTGCACACCACCTTGGGGTGGATGTAAGGGTGTGAGGGGGAGAAAACTTGGAACTCAAAATTTTATGGAAGTGTATGTTAAAACCTAAAAACAAATATTTTTTTAAAAAAACATATGGTAAGCGACTTAATGCACATGTGTTTTGACACAGTAAACTATAAGAATCATGGATTCTCTTAGCCTAAGATTCTGTTTTCACATGCTTTTTTTGCTGGCAAACACTATGAAAGTGCTGACTGATTTCTTCCAATCAAAAGGTAAGCTTTCCCTATCTCCCTTTAGACTCAAACATTCACAGTTCCTTGAACAGAAATATTTATCTATGAATCCTTGTAATGGATTACCTTAACCAAGATATCAAGCCTTTGATGGAGCTGTAATTTTCCCTTTTGTTTACTAAGTTTATTCCTTAGTCAACAATGATCTCATTTGGATACTTTTTATTATTTAGGCATGAAAATGTATGGGCAAACTTTTCGCAAAGAGAAAAAACAGTGCAATGGTATTCCAGCAGCTTTGCCTACTCTGTATCCATGCACTACAACAGGCTAAAGGAGTCTTTATTTGGAAATAGATTGGGAGTTAGACATAGAGAAAAGAGTAGAAAAAGAGGAGGACTTACAATTTTGATAGCACAATCTCCATTTGAGAAATCAAACAAGAAAAGGAAAAATATGTTCTTAAGAGCTATTTAATTTTACTTAAGGTGGTAGGAATAATTAGATGATTTCTACCATTTGAAAGGTGGGAGTATTGGGTGTGATCTGATTTTATCAAAATAATTTTTTCTCCCTGTCTTTCCCTGCTTGGTATAGTTCCCTTTTTATTTATGTTTACCTTTTGCATCAGGTCATCCTGGACATATACAAACTATCAGTCTCATGCTTCTGTAATTACTTACCATTTGCAGGTTGCTGGAAATGAAAAATCAATATAATTTACACTCATTTTGTTATTTCCCACTAAATATTCTACATTTCAAACCCCTATGCTGAAGAAAAACAAAAGTTAGAATGATTTCCTTTCACAACAGTATGTGTTTAGTGATTTAAAATGTCCTTCTCTATCCCAAGTCCTTCCAAGAATGGCATTTTCACTGCTGACTTTAGTAAAGCAGCATCTTTGAAAAGAGAATACAATTATGCACACAAGTATAGATGTGACATCATGGCTCAGCAACAGAAAAGTCTTTAATATCATGAAATCTATGAAACACACTCAGCAAGATTCTGCCACTTGCATTTTGTCAGATTTCCATAGTCTTTTCATTTTCAGGAGATCAAATAAGATATGAAATTATTCAGTATTTCCATATTCCATAGGCTATTGCACAATAATGTTATATGAAAATAAAAAGATGGATTTATTTTGCATTCACATTAAGTTTGATGAGGCCATGAAAATGGATTTGTTCCTTAACAAGATATAACTTTCTTGAAAATATTTTTAATTTTTTTCTGGACCTAAAATAATTTAAGAAAAGTATAAAGGGGTTATTTCAGGAATATTATTTTCCTAAATAATAACAGCTATAATTAAACGAGTGATTTAATTAGCTTGTTTTCCTTTTTCAATATCATCTACAGTCTGAGTATATGTACATGTATGTGTATGTGTGTTTATGTTTGTGTGGATGTTTAACATTCTTCTAAATTCTCCAAACCATTCTTTGGGAATTCTTAGGGAAATTTTAGAATTTCTCAATTCAGGATCTATTGCACAATAGTTAATTTACTGTTTTTAATGCTCTGAGTAACTAGAAGGGGATGGGAAGCTAAAGGAAATATTACGAAACCTTACATTTGCATAAATAACAAAAATAAGGACTTTTGATTTGCTTTATGATATCATTTTTGATCAGGGATGTGAATTTGGAATATTTTGGCTGAATTATAAATATTGGATAATCCTAGTTTCATCTGCTAAATATGCAAAATTCGACTCACTAAAACGGTGAAAATATGGTTATATGCTCAAGAGTTTAAAAAAAATTAAATCATTTTTTCCTGGCTGCTGAAAAATAGTTTTCTACTCAACTCATTCCAAATCAACCTTTACTGTATAGAAGACAATTACTGGTCAGTTCAGGCAAAACCTCCTGTTTTTGCCTCCATTATTGCAGGATTTCAGTAATTGTGCAGCCCTGCATTTTTCTTTGGTTTGGCACTGTCGACCTGGCCTCTTGGTTCTACATTCTGAAGCAAAATTGCCAGAGGTCTAGGAAAGATTATGCTTCCAGAAAAAAGGGACACTTCAGGGCCAGGGTTTTGTGAGTACACTAAGCATTTAAAGATAAATCAGAGGCATAACAGAATGCTGTGGGCACCTTCTGTGCTATAATCAAAGACATTTCATAAGAAGTCAATGTTTCACCTAAAGTTGATTTTTCTGGTTTCCCATTCCCTGGAATGAAGTCTCTAAAAAGGAATATAGAATATTATTGCACTAAATACTCTCATTTTGTTTCTCTCTGAAGAATATTATCTTCAGGGAGAAATATTTGAGGAATATTTTGAACCCAATACTACATAGGTCCATCCACAGAAGGATGCTTTCATTCTCCAATTAAGAAATAAACTTAGGATATTTTGAAATTCTGTGAGGGAGTTAAAATGCTGATCTGAATATTCTCAAATCAATATTTGCCTTCTAGTTGTCCAAAATGACTCAAAAGACTGCTAGTGGGTACTATACTAGGGGATTCTAATTTCACTGTGCTCTGTACTTTGAAGTTTGGGGTATTGAAAATAAGTGGAAATAATAATTTCTATTATTCAAGGTTTTCAGAAAGTATAAGGGAGGGAGAGAAAGACCTGAGCTTTCTTAGTTATCTGATTTGTACTTGAACGCCATAAAGATTCATAGGAGCATAGATTTAAAGCTAAAAATATTTGATGTCAGCTTATTCAGTCCCCTTATTATGTACATGTATCTGTGTGTGTGTGTGTGTGTGTGTGTGCACGCGTGTGTGTGTATAGGGCAACTAGGTGGTGCAGTGGATAGAGCTCCAGTGCAGGAGTCATGAGGACCTGAGTTGAAATCTCATCTCAGACATTTGATACTCTTTGTGTGTGTGACCTTGGGCAACTCATTTAACCCCAGTTGTCTCATTCTGGGTCACCTCCAGTCATCCTGATGAGTATCTGGTCTCTGGATTCAGATGGGTCTGGAGGAGAAGTGAGGCTGGTGACTTGCACAGCCCTCCCTCACTCAAAACAAAGTCAAATGCAAGTCATGTCATTATTTCGCCGATGGCATGGTCTTCTTCGGCAATGAAGGATGAACACACACTATAAACTCAATTTTATATGACACTTTTAAGATTTGCAGAGGACTTTCGTCAAGACTTTTCTGTGAGGTAGGCATTATTATATGTTTTGTTGGGAAGGTGGGTAGAAAGAGAAGAATCTAGGCCCTCCAACACCAAACCCAAACTTTTTTCCACTGTCTTGACTTACCAATTCCATTTAATTAACGTTTATTAAGTTGAACTCTATGTCAGCTAGGTATTGGGAAACATAAATAAAAGTGAAATAGCCATTGTCCTCAATGAAAAATGGAAAAGAAATATCAAGTAGTCTTAATTCAAGAGCTCATTTTATTCAGCTACCACCATAAATAAGGGTGTTTGATGTCAAAGTATCATGTCAAAGAAAAATATAAGAAATTTTGATAACATGATTTTATAAACTAAGAAGGATGATTCTTAACACTCATCAATGGAGCAAAACATATTCAGAAAACATATGAAGTTGCACCCATTTATCAATTGCCTATTGTATAAATGGCACTGTATTAGGTGGGGAGCAACAGAACATTGTTAAGATTAGCATCTTTCATCTTCTATAAAGGGGTAATATGTCAATATACATACTACATAATATTATACATACAGTACATTAAAGAGGAATAAAACACAGTGCTATCTGAAAAATCAGAAAGAAATTGTTAGCATATGAGGTTGACTGAAGGCTCCCTAGAGAAAGCAGCACTTGATTTTGGCTTAAAGCAAGGAAGAAATAAGCATTTGTTGAATGTCTACAGTGTGTCCTGCATTGATGTTATGAGTTTTGCAGATATTTTATTTGATCCTCAAAACAACTCTATGAGGTAGTTTACATTTATATCCTCATTTTACAGTTGAGGCAACTGAAGCAGACAGAGGTTGGATGACTTGTCCAGGGTAACATAGCTAGTAAGTACATAAGTCCAGATTTGAATGTGGGTCAAGTCACTCAGGGTACGATGTAGCTGCTTCAAAAGATAGATAGGAATTCAATGGATCAAAAGAATGAGGGAGGGTATTTTAGGTTTAGTTAACTTGACTAAAATTGACACAAAAAGGATAGGAGTGAAGTTTCAATTTAATGACAGGAGAGCAACAAAATCATAGTTGGGATAGTGGAACTGGAGCCTAATCCCAAAGAACAAGATTTTAGAAGACCATGATAACATTTGAAGCCCTTTAGCAGTATAGAATTATTTTAACCTAAAACTTAGCAAAAATAATGAGTAAAAATAGGAAGCTACCAGTTGGCATATTAATGCATCCCTGACGCTCTCGTCCTAACACTCCTCAATCTCTTCAAACCTCTCCAGCCATCAGGATTTGTAGGGCACATACCATGCTGTTGGACTCAGGACAGTTTTTGCTCCTAAGTCTAAGTGTAAAATGTGATGGTACCTGCTCGGGGGAGTAATATGATATAAGGGTTTAGCCAGATCATAGAAAGTACGGAAAGAATACTATGGAGTACAGTTTGAATGTTGCTCAGTGAGTAATAAGGAGCCATTAAAATTTTGGGATAGAAAAGAAACATGAGCAGATCCATGAATATGAAAGATTATTCTAGCAGCAGTATGAAGGAGGAATTGAGCAGGTAGTGGTTATGGGAATGGGGGGGAGGAGAATTGGATTCAACAAAATCTTTACAGGGTTAGGACTAATGGTGTCTTTTGAACTCCTCATGAACTTCAATAGTTGATTTTTACCATGAAAATGAAGTCAACTAGTGAAGAAATCAGCTTAAGCATTTGAAGTCTAGTGAGAGCCAATTTTTCTTTTACACGAGTTGCTTGCCAACACACAGGGAAAAAAAGTATATCCATAGTTTTTAGAGAGATACTAAATTGTGGAGGCTGTATCCTAATCCCGAGCATCTTTTCAGTAAGGGATCCTCCGTTTGAAGTTAAAATGAGATGACCTGATACAATTTCCTCCTAAAATAACAAACAAGCTTTCTACCTTACTGTTCAAATGTCGGTTAAAACTGTGCCAATGAGCACAGATGGTGAGGGGTAAGAAAAAGAATTTCAAAGATTCTGTTAGAAAAAATAATTTCCAATAGAACAATATGTGATCATTTTAATTAGAGAGGATTTTCTTTTCATACCTTAAACTTAAAATTGTGAAATCATTTTACCTGATCAAAGAAATTATCTCTCTTTTTTTTGGTTCTGTATTTTTTCTTCCACAATTTTAGTTACCTCCAAGGAAAGGCTATGTAGTCTCTCCAGAAATTTAATAATAATGGCTTTCCTATCATGGATAACTAAATTAGAGGTAATTTGAGGAAACAAAGAGCATTTCTTTCTGCCTTCAAACATCTCTGAATGTATTATGTTAAAGCAAAGGAAATAAATTTCAAAGGTTCCAGTCAATCCACCATCAGAGTCTTTTCTGCAAATAGGAGGTTGTACAGTTTGACAACGTCACAGCTGCCCCCAACACAAAAAGACTGGGTCAGAAGAGAAGGAACACTTTGCGTGTTCACTGGCAAATTCTGGAATTTCTCACAGCAGGGCAATTACAACTTAAAACAGGGATGAACCAAAGGGGAGGTATGAGGGAGGGGAAAAAAGAATCCAGTTAACACAGTTTCCTTGATATAGATCCATATTTGTAAGACACAGTAAGATAAGAGAGAGTCTCATCTAGGAATGCCTGGCATATTTTCTGGAGTTAATATAGCTCTGAAAAGATGAATGCTTGCTTTTCAGGGAAGATGTGGCAAATTTATAACTCCTTACGTTTTTACATCTTCAATTTTCTAGTGTTGAGTTTTGGGAAGGAATGGGCGAGTAAAGTCACTTACAGTTTGCAATTCAGCTGTCATGGGGAAGCTTGCAGTAGGCATGAGCAAAATGCATGGTGAAGAATATTATGTAGCTCAATATTATACGGCAAAATCGAACTTTGCAACTGCTTATGCATAATTAACTACCTGGGACTAGCTTACTCTGGTGTACCACTTTATAGAGTAATAAAAAATTAAACTAAAAATACAGACTCCTAGGTAACTGTAGCCACAGTAAAACTCTGTCTTCCTTTGCAGGCTTATTATTTCCCATCACTGAAGCTGACATCCTCTGTGAACACACATTTTTGCATATATTTTGTTTATGGGAGAACCATGGCATTTTAGCCATCTCCTGCTGAGGGCCCTCTATACCATATGTTTCTGTTTTTCTTCATTGTTGTGATGTGATCTCTTTTGACTGCTACATGCACGTGAAAGGACAGTGGGCTTTTGGGGGAGAAGAAGCCATGCTTTAAGAGACTACACGTCAGTTGGCCTTCAGCTGTTTGGAGATGATTAGATCTGACAAGTGTTGTAGCTACTCGTCGTAATGGATGTCTCTGCTTCAGCAGAGGAGAGGTGAAAAGGATGTAATTCCCAGTGAAAGAAAGCAACATGAACTATTATTTAATTACTGCCTAATATAAAACTCCCTAGGAGTCCCTTGTTGATTTACAGACTCGCTTCTTCCTTTATTAATGAACAATCTAGGCTTTTAATGCCGCACAATATCGCCACACCTGTTATAGACAGGGGAGGAGGGGAGTGTTGCTCAAATATGTAATGTGAAGTATCTATTTTTGCTAGTGCTTTCAAGTGTATATTTCTGCAATTTTCAGCATTTTCTTGAAATTTAAACATAGCTGTTTTCACTTAATAAAGGATAGTGACTAAATCATTCCCTAAAATTGTAGCACCTCTCACTTTGTTTCTAAACCTAGTTTAAGTTTGTCCATGCAAATTCTTGGTTATTCCCCATACTGACCTTTTCAACTTCCTCTATCGCCAGGCTTTCTTTGAAGAACGAATCAAGAGTACTACTCACCTCCTTCCAACTTGCAAATGGATGAAATGATACACACAGGAGGAATGGACTTGCCTGCTTGGTTGATTGTTTTTACAATGTGCAGTTTCTCTCGGTGTTGAAACTGACATTTGTCAACAACACACTGTCTGTACAGAGAACAGTCTCAGATGAGGAAATTCCTGCTTCAATCACAACCTTAAAAACCCAGGGGAAAATGTAATGTACACAAGCTTCTCATTGCCAAATGATAGATTTGCTTGCCATTTAGAAATAAGATACTTTCCCATTCCTTTCACAACTGAAAAGGAATAGGAAAACAGGATGAAGCCACAGTTTTATTTGTCCAATTCCATTTACACATTAGGTTATGGTGCATATTTATGATAAAAATGCTGAATTGTGACTATCTCTCTCTATATATATTCATGTGTGGATGGTATCTCTGCACATATTGAATATATGTAACTTTCAGGCTACAAGGATGTAACCTGTGAGCCATCCAAGGACTTTATTGCTTTCAATGCTGTTTTTATTTTGCAATATGCAGCTTGACTCAAATGTTATTATAGCAGCAGCCATTTGGTTTCATTCTTCTCTCAGTTTCAATAGCTTCACAGAATTGAGAATTCTAACTTTTAGCAAAATATTTTGTATTTGTTCATGGCAATAGCTTCACAGAATTGAGAATTCTAACTTTTAGCAAAATATTTGGTATTTGTTCATGGCAATATGTGGGGAAGGAATGAGTATGTCACTTATAACCCATGTCCTTTGTGTTCTCTATTCCATTTTGTCTTTCATCTAACAAAAGTATCATTTTATTTAGCATTCTATATCCCTTCTGCTTTTTTTTTAAAGTTAGCCTAAAACTTTTTCTTTCCTCGAGATAGGTTGTTAAGTTTCTAAAGTTACCTGAAATTTTATTATGATTGTGGCAGAACTCATTCTTGTATAATTTTAATAATATGGTTCTTTGTTATCTCTACTTAAAAATAAAATGTTAAGCCCCAGAATAAATTTGTATAACTACATCTCTTTTTGCTAGAGTTTAAGGAAAAAGCAAATGAGAGAAACCATTTCTGAGAAAACTTTACCTATGTCCCCTGTATTCAGGGTTTTCTGAAACTTTAGTCTTTTTAGCTACAAATTAACACTGTTTATGTAGAAAAATTCAAGTGGAAATTTGAATTGTTATCTGATAATTCATACCAATATAGTCATCTGATTTCTAGAAACATATTTATTTAGTGATTTATTTGGTCTGGACCTATGATTTTGTCATTGAAGGAAATGCATAAACTCCCTCCACTGATGAACTGAAATGATCAATTTCAAATACCATTCCATAACTGATAATTGCCTAAGGACCCTGAGAGGTGGTAACTTGTCCAGCATCATAAAATTAGTATGTACCAGAAGACAGCTTTGAATCTATGGTTTCCTGACTCTGATGCTGGCCCTCCACCCAATGACCCACTGTCTCTCAATATTAGGACAATCTTTTTTTCCAAATAGAAATTCTTGATACTAGGAGTAATTTGTTATATATTAGAATGAGATCAACAAATAATTATGATGATATTACTTTACATTTGTCTATATAACAATTAGCAGGGTCATTTTTTCCTAAGCGTTTTTCATAGTTTTCTTATTTAACTTTTCTTTTTATTAAACAGAGGTTCTTGACTTGGCATCAGTGATTTTTATCTGTCAATCAATAGATATATACATATTTATATGTAGATATATGCATATAAACATATTTGTGTGGATACCTATATGCTTATATGCATATATCATATAGTATTTCCTTTGTAATCCTATGGATTTTGCTTTATTATTTAAAAATATCATTCTGAGAATAGGTCCTGAGGCTTCATCATACTGTCAAAGAGGTACATGGTATGAGCAACATTAAGAAATTCCACTTCATAATAACCCCATAATGTATATAGAATGGTAAGAAATATTCTTATTTTACAGATAAGGAATGTGTCACTCTGGCTATGTCCCCTTGCTCTCCATTTCCTCCTCACCTCTCCACACAGGATCAGTAAATACTAGTAAATAAAGAAATTCCTGGTTAGAGAAAGAAAAATCTGGGAATGGATGGTGCGAAGAAGTCACCTAATGGCCAACTAGACTGTTACCATATTCCTGTAGTGTTGATGATAGCCAAGAAAGGAGGGATGATTTGTTGGGCTATCAGAGTTTAAAGCAGAAGGAAATTACTTAAGGTAGGGTGAGTTGATATGCAACAAGTACAGAAAACTTAATGCTTTTGTCTCAACTACTTCATCAAAAACTAAGCCTTTATATTCTGGAGATGTGCCTGCCTCCATATGATGGTAATGCCATTTCACATGGGCAGATCTTATCCTTCTTTCCCTGCTGACTCATCCTCCTTTGATGAGTCTGTACATTTCCTAACATGCTATGTCAGCTCAACACTATATGTCACTCTGTTTTTGAAGAAACAGAGTGGTTGAATCCCCACAGGAAAACCAATGTTGTTGTCTGGGCATCTTAGACAATTTCCATTACGGGCAGAAAACATGCCACATTAAATACGTTGAGTTAACTTAGTGGGTTAAAAGATCAAACTGAAAATAAAACTTTGGAAAATATCTCCTGAAGAAACCTATCATGAAGTAATATTTCTGTTCTCCACAATATTCTAGAATACACAAACACAACACACACATATACATACATGTATATATACATATATACATACATGTATATATACATATATACATACATGTATATATACATATATATGCTCATTTCAATTATCCATGGTCTAAATTCAAGTTAATATAGTACAGTACAAGGCAAAGCTATAATAAGTATGAAATTTTATTCTTTTCCAACTTACATTTGAATACATTTACAGCAAAACAGTAAACTGCCAACATAAAACTTGGGGGATATAGAGTTAATTTAGCCTCATTCTCTTCCCCATGTGAATACATTGTTTTTGCTATTTTTCTCTCTAAACGTTTTTTTTTGTTCTTGCAGAACCCATTTGTAAGAGGAATTACTGTCCGGGTATGGCATCTGTGTTCATTCACAGTGAGAGGTTGGCATAATCCATTTGGAGTGTAGCATGAACAAAGCTTACTTTGATCAATGATGGATAAAGTCCTCTTCAGCTCTGATGTTCTATTAATTCTAGGATCCTCTGATACTACCTATATTTTCTTATATTTTGCCAATCCTCCCCACGTCTTTCCATAAACTCTCTATAGAGGATCCTAAAATATACTTACGACTTCCTCTAGGACTTTCCTATTGAATGACCCCATGAGCACCAGTCAAATACTGAGGTTTTCCATCCAATGTATATATACATGACTGGCCTGCTTTCTTCCTAATTGTTCATACACTTGATGGATGATGCCTTTTGTCAAAATACTGCTGATTAAATCTGGGGGGAAAACAGTCAACACTGGTTATATGAAACAAAAAAGTCAGAATTTTTTTTGAGATATGCATCTTAATAATAATTTGATTGGGGAGAATGAGATTAACTACTTAAAAGACACTGTATTTTCAATACAATTCATCTTCTCTCTCTTTAAAGATTTTCTTTGCATGATTTATGGCATTATACATGTTTAAAAGAGGAGTGAATAATGAAATTCTCCTCTGAAGATGGATATAAAATTACCACAACCTGACATCATTGACAATTCAGCAGAGATTCCATCACTTACAGCCTGGAAGAACTCACTACTGACACCCTAGAATCTTTAAATTCCCTTTCTGCCTACATTTTCCCTCTTTAAAATGGAGATTCTTGATCATGGTTCTGGATATTCAAATGTTATAAAGTAAAGAAAAAAGTGATCAAAATTTTCAGGGGCAGGATGAAGTCATGATGTTTAAAGTGGATATTGTACAGGAGTTAGAATTGTTCTTCTACTTTGAGTATATTCATAATCTGAGGGAATTTTTTTAAAAATTAAACAAAATTTGTTCCATATAAACAAAATTTTAGAAGAGGAATATCATTTCCCAGCAAAATGGAAAAAAGCTTGATTTACACTGTTAACATCAATCTCCACTTATCTCTAATAATCTTATTAAATTATTACACACACGCATTCTAAAATACATACTCAATTTCAGTGGAAGTGAGGTATAGTGAGGGGAAAATTGTTCAAACTGGAGTCAAAACACTTGGTTCCAAATTACAGTTTATCCAGTTTTGTGACCTTAATCAATCTGTGGTCAAGGCAGTGTGTGAAATTGGATAGAGAGCTGGATGTGGAGTCAGAAAGCATAGGGTTTTAATCTTGCCTCAGTTACAGATGAGATGTATGAACCTGGATAAATCACTTAAACTTAGTCTCAGTTTCCTCTCATGTAAAATGTGAAGATTGTATCATCTGACACCTAATGTCCCCAAACTCCACATCTATGGTCATGCAAGTTACTTCTCTTCTCTCAGACTCAATTTCCTTATTATTCTTTATTATTTTCTCCTCATTCCTGGGGATTATAGTCCTCATACTACTAACATTTAGCTACGACCTGCGTGCTTCAGTAGGCAGAGTGCTGGATTTGGAGTCAGGTGACTTTAGTTCAAACCCTAACTCTTTTACTTGCTTCTGTATAACATTTCATTATAATAGAATTGGAATGATATTCCAATATAAAGTTCCGTTTATACTATCTTTTTTAATTAATCAGTACTTTCAGTTAAAACAACTATATAGTTAAGACCAGCTTGACCTTGCGAAAAACAAAGCAAAAAGCACCTCAATTACTGTGTTATTTATCCTAAGGATGAGTCAACCTTCTCATTGACCACATTGTGAACAGTGCTTGAAATTCACTAATTTTCAAAATCACATTTAAGACACACTTGAGCAACCAATATGCATAGAGGCACTTTCCTTATGCTTATAAGAAAGCTTTGAAATATGTATCAATTGTCAATATTCCTCTTTTCCCATGATGTCTATCACTATTTGTAGTTTATACAACATAAATACTTATTTCTATACTTCCTAAGTGGAGTGACCTCCCTCTGTAAACAAACTATATTTTCAGTAATATCTGGGGAATTGCCCAGAGGTAAGGGGAAATGAAATAAATTAATCAATCAATAACCAAACTTTTAAAGCACTTTCTATATGCCTGACTTTGCAGCTTGGCTTTGGGGATACAAAAGCAAAAATGAAATCACTCCTCCTTTCAAAAAAAAATTACATTCTAAAGAAATGCATCAATCAATAAATATATTCTTAGAAAATATAAGACTGTTGAGAGCATGGACTGTTTTTTTATTTATCTTTCATAAAACAATAGATAAATTGCTACACAATTCAAGTTCATTAAGAAGAGAGATTGTTTGCTTCTTCTTTGTCTTTGACTGATTAATAGAGGTACTTTTTCTTTTGTTCAATAAAAAGGTCATTCCATGACTACTTCTTAAAGAGACCTATTCACTCAATGAACATTACCTCCCTATAAGTGAGCACCTAAAAAGGTCAGACTAAAAAGGCCACGGTCTCCCATTGCATCCTGGGCAATCTCCAGTTATCCTGATGAATATCTGGTCAATGGACCCAGATGGCTCAGGAAGAGAAAGTGAGGTTGGTGACCTTGCACAGCCCTCCCTCACTCAAAACAAAGTCAAGTGAAAGTTATGTCATCATTTCTCTGATGTCATGGTCTTCTTCAAAAACAAAGGATGAACACAGACAGACATAATGGAAATATAAGTGAAATCACTTATATCACTTGAACAAATGCTCAAGGTTACATGTTAATGTCAGAGGCAGAATTTGAATCCAGATTCTCTTGAGTTTGAGCCAAACAAGGCTGTCCATAATACTGAGATGTCCCTCTTTAATTAATTTTCTACCCTCAAGCTGCAAGAGGGTTAAAATTTCTAATGATGAGTCTCTCCAGATTTAGCTTGTTGATATCATGATAGGCAGAGTCCGTAACCAAATCTCTACTATAAAATATGTCCTAATTAATACAAGCTGACATAGCTAAGGCCCCATTGGCATAATCCGCTGAGAAGTTCCACACCACAATGATATATCAGAACACAATATAAAATTAAATTAAATTATAGTTATATATATATATATATCATATGTGTGTTTGTGTATATGTATATGTATGTGCATCCATGTGTGTGCGTGCATGTGTGTGTGTTCTAAATACAGTCCAAAAAAAGAACTTATTTGGAGTTTCTAGTCCAGGTTTATAGTGTGATGCCTAATGTTTAAGATACTTGAATGTTTCTCTTCCTTTACTCAACCAGCAAGAATGTCTTTCTATCCAAGTGTTAGTGACATATTTTGTACAATCGTTCAAAGAGAATTTTAATGTCCAGAAAAGGAAAGAGGTGGCAGTCAGAACAGTTATGAATGATGACCCCAAAAGCAGCTATAATTTGTTGATCTTTAGTGAAAGATACATGACTAGTTCCGCATACAACTATAACTAGCTGCGAATTAGCAAGTTATAATTTAACATATACTACTGCATGAGCAAAAGAAAAACCTTTGAGATTTCATGCAATATTTTCCCTCTCTTAATCATGGAAAGTATAAGAAGGTGGTATTCTTGTTTCATTTGTGGGTCCACTCAAACTGCAAACAGATCTGCACCCATTACAAGCACATGGCAGTTGGTCAATAGTGTGGAAAAACCTCATTTACTGACTGGCCAGACAGTTTTAAAACCTTCAGATTTTTCTAAGTCTAGGTTATTAACTGTCTGACTGTAATCACATCTTCACCATAGGGAGCTTCAAAAGCTTTTCATTTGCATTGAATCAGTTGCCTTCCTCCCTGTCTTTTTCCCCCTGGAAATAAGCTTAAATAATTCAACAAACTGCACACATGGCTAGTGATTATTGAACCATTCTGAAACACTCGAGGCAAATGGACCATTATGTGGTGGGAATTAAAACTTTCCTCACAGTCACTGGAAGGGTATTCATATACAGTAAATATTTTTAATTTGTAGCACTTATATAATGTATCCAGTTCTATTATAACATGAATTCATCTAGAAATGGAACACCAACAGTGTCCAAAAGCTATCCTTGGAGGCCATCTGAACATCCATTCTAAGTGGAAATTTCAAAATCTCTTTTTCTGTAGCACTGGATTGAGGTTGGCTGAAAAGAGTTTACAATCCTTAAGGTAGACCATGAAGTAGAGTACTACATAATTTAGTTTTGAAAATAATTCATGGCTATTTATTGTCAGGATTCATACCTTACCAAGAGATTTGTCATCCTGTATAGTTCTGGAATATATGTGTGTGTATGTATATGTATATATATGTAGGTATATGTATATATGTATGCATATATGCACATACATCAAATGAAACTCAACTAAAAGAGGGTCTAGAAATGTCCCTGTAGTTATATCCACCTGGAATCTTTATTCCTAAAACTGAGTGCATTTTATTTTGTGTGATCAATTGTGTCAACAGACTATGCCTTTGTAATATGAGCAACTTGAAGGCAGGAACCATATTTTTTACTTTCTTTTTATCTATAGCACTTAAGCACTGTGTTTGGTATGAAGTAAATGCTTAATAAATGCTCACTGATGAACTACAGACACTGAATGAAAGAGAAATTCTTATTATTAACATTCTAGTAACTACCTCTGGATGCCATAATTTTGCAAAAGGGAATGCTGATCTTGAGAATATAAAACCCTTTAGACAAGAATATCTGAAAATATTTAGACAGAATATCATGAATCTCATGTTTGTTTTGGTTCGGTTATGATTTTATTGGTATAGAAAACTCCTGCAGTTAAAATCCCTTCCCTTGATGAAGATAACCTTGCCACCAATTTAGAATTTTATTAGTACTACTAGGGGTACTGGGAAGTTAAGTGATTCGTCTAGAGTTATGTAGACTATATCAGAATCGAGACTTGATTCCATATCTTCCAAAATGCAAATCTTTTACTGTCTCCATCACGCTAAGTCATACTGCTTTTTAAATTTTTATGTTTGAGAAGAATAAAAAGAATGAATGTGAATATGTTTTTGTTATAACAATATAAATTATTGTGGTTCAGTATCATGCAATTTAATAAAGTGTGTCCACAAAATTGGAAAAACCAGCTAAAATTATTTTCTATGAACTTTAAAGTCTTAATCAGAATTATACTTTTCCTCCTGTTATATTAAATGGAATAATTGCAGCTTTTTTAATGATAAAGCCATTAAAAACTTCTGTATAAGCTAATATTCACAAACCATGATAAGGATATGAAACACTAACAATTCAATAGCATGATTTTATAGAAATTAAAATATTCTCCATACTTATTTTTGAGTTGCTGCTTATGATCAGTGCATGCTATTTGCTAATCTTGTGATATATTTGTTCATATTATGTTGAAAGATACAGATGTGACTGAAAAAATTGGTATGTAAATAATAGGATTTCTATGGCAAATGCCTCCGACATCACTGATATCTTTATGAGAGCCTCTTTAATCTATGTTCTTTCTGGATATATTTTCATCCAAGAGCCTCTTTAAGTCCATTTATTAAATACTAAACTGAATACTCATTCACTTTTTCCTCACTGTCCATAGCTAGCCATCAATCTTTCACCTCTTAACACAATTCTGGCATATAGTAAATGCTTTAGAAATACTTATTGACTGATTTTGAAATTAGGCTTCTATTATTTCACCTATTCCATTCCGCTCAATTCCATTTAACATATTAAGATTATTACTTCTCTATCACGTGCTAAACTAGGTAGAGAGGCAGTTTAGAATGGAGAATGAGCTTCAGAATCAAAACAGCCTGTGTTCAAGAATACCTCTAATACATATCAATTCTAAGACTTCGGGTAAGTTACTTAACGTCTCTGTGCTCTCAGTCAGCTCTCTAAGACTATGTGGTAGAGCAGGTACTGGATCTGCATTAATATAGGGAAGACAGCACCATCCCCAAGTCTCTATCTAGGTCTAGTTCCTAATAATATGTGCTATAACTATATTAAATGCTAGGAATGGAAAGATAAAAACTATGTATTTGCTGTCCTCACAGAGTTTAGCTTTACTTGAGTGGTATGGTTTGGAAATAACATGTTTATTGATAAGTAAGCATAAAGTATATAGAAGGTAATACAAAGTAATTTTGAGTTGGAGAGAACATTACCAACTGAAGTATAAGAAAAGGTCTTCTATAGAATGTAGAACTTGAGCTTACCTTGAAAAACGTTAGGATTTCAAAGAGATGGTGAGGTTGATCCATTCCTGTTCATTGCTTAGATGGTACTGGATTTTCCTGTTCCCCAGATATAAGTGTAGGACAGCAAATTGTGAACCACTCATCCAAAGCAAAGCAAGAAGGGATTGTAGTCAAAAGGAAAAAAAATAGTTTAAACTGGTAAAGAGGTGGCTTGAACAAAGTTATACATGTGGGACTAAGGAATAATCTGGAGTGAATATCCAAAACTGAGATTCAAGCAGTGAAAGCATCAGGACTATTTGTAGACAGACAAATCTTGATGATCTGGCAAGTTTTAGAAGCAGAATCAGGAATCAGTGAAAAGTTCATGAAATCAGATATGAGGGATTACATTACCAGGCACAAGATATTCACATGTAGGCTAGGGGAAATACAAGGTAGAGGACACAAACAGAAAGAAGCAGCTTGATACCATGTCAAATGTCATGCAAGACCAGGGATCTTAAAATACTTTTTGCTAAGGGCAAAATTGGTCTCTGGATGTGAATGGAACTGAATCTGAAGGGAGAGACAAATTGGATAGATTTGATTGAAGGAGAGATTAGAAACAGAGTGAGCAAAAGGTGGAGAATCTTCAGAGATGAGAGTATTAGGTCATCTTACTTGTCTCCTGAGTAATCTGTATGTGGGCCTAGAGGCCACAGTTAGAACCAGACTTGGAAGAGTTGATTCATTTAAGATTGAGAATGAAGTACAAGGCTCCTGATTGCCACCTGATTAATTTAACTTATTTATATTTAATTAAATTTATATACACTTAATTTGTATGCATTTATATACATTTAATTTATATGCATTTATATATACATTTATACATACATACACATATACATTTATACATACAATTATATATGTCTAACTTAATTTATATACATATTACATTAACTATAATTCCAGGCTGTATGAATCAAAAGCTAGAATTAAATGCTCCAAATATCCAGATCATAACATTGTAATGGCACAAAGTGAAGAGAAATTGAGAAGCCTCTTGAACAGGGTGAAAGAGGAAATTGTAAAAGTTGGCTTGAAACTTAAAATAAAGAAAGGGGAAAAAAGATCCTAAGATTTTGGCAACTGGCCCCATCACTTCCTGGTAAATAGAAGGAGAAGAAATGGAAGTAGGCTCAGATTTTATATTCTTGGGCTCAAAGGTCATTGCAGAAAGTGACTACAGCTAGGAAATTAAAAGATTCTTGATCCTTGGAAAGAAAACTATGGCAGCTTTGGACAGCATACTAAAAAGCAGAGACATCATCTTGCCTACAAAGATGTTTATAGTCAAAGTTATGCTTTCTTTTCCAGTAGGAAGGTAGGTATGGGTTAGACTATAAGGAAAGCTGAAGACTGCAGAATCCATACTTTTGAATTATGGTGCTGGAGAAGACTTTTGAAAGTCCTTTGGATAGTAAGGCAGTCAAATAAATAAAAACTTAAATTAATTCAGGTTATTCAGCAGAAAGTCAAATGTTGAAGATGAAACTTAAATACTTTGGCCATATAATGAGAAAATAGGGCTCACTGGAAAAGACTCTGATGTTGGGAAAGATTGAAGACAAAAGGAAAAGGGATAGCAGAGGATGAGACGGATAGACATTATTATGGAAACAACAAACCTGAACTGGGACAGGCTTCAAGAGAGAGTAGAGAATAAAAGAGTCTGGCATGCTATATTCAATGAAGTCACAAAGAATTAGATATGCAGAGCTGTCTGCTGCTGTTTATCTTTCATTATTCAAGAAGACCATGACATCAGGGAGGTGATACGACATGCAAGTAAATTTGATTTAAGTGAGGGAGGACTGCATAAAGTCAACAATTTCACTTTCTCCTCCAGAATCATTTGAGTTCAGTGGCAGGCTATAGATCAGGACAATGGAAATGGCCCAGGATGCAGTGGAGGGAGGATATTAGAATTTTCAAGCCAAGATCCTTAACACAACTCAGTTTGACTGAGGCAAATTCCATTCAGTGATTAAGGCTTAATAAGAATTAAGGCAGAGAATGACCTAGTCAAAAATTAATTAATTAAAAAATCAATTTTGGAAGGGAAGACCCTCAGGGTTTCTGGCCAAAACCAAAACAATTTCTACTTTCAGTCAGGGTCCAAATAATGACCAAGTAGGGCTTTGTCTGGGAACTGTCATCCAATCTATAAGAAGCTGAGTGATTTGAGATTAAGGCTGGTCTTAAAAAAAATGTTTAAGAGATTAAAATTCCCATTGGGCAGAACACTCATAGGTAAGTGCATGATGCTCTATGTGTACAGTACTAAGGTAAAGAAAGGAAGGAAGGAAGGATACTGTTTGTCCTTTTTCAAAGACGATCATGACAATAAGGAGGTGATACCATAACATACAGTGAAGTGAATTTAAGTGAAGAAGGGTTGCGTAAAATCATCAGCCTCAATTCCTCTTCCCCAACTATCTCAGTCTAGTGACTATATATAGATCAGGACAACTGAGATGGCCTAGGATGCAGTGGGGGACCTTGGACTCTTCAAGCTAAGGTCTTTAATAGATCTCAGTTTGACTGAGGCAGTACCCATTCGGTGAAAAAGGCTTAATAAGAATGGTTAAAATTATAAGAACATGAACCAGGGCAGACTTTAAGAGAGAGTGTAAAATGGAAGGCTAGTGCACAATGGTTCATGAGGTCATGAAAAGTCAGACACAAGTGAATGACTGAACAAGAACAACAAAGAGTAGAGTTGTTTTACTTGAAAACTTCATAACTAATAATCTTGCCTTGCTAATGAAGGTGACACTGATAAACTGAACAAGAAGACTGCTAGAACAAATGTGTCAAGCTAAATACCCACTCATAGAGAAGGTGGAATGCAGGTAATACTTCGATAATTTTTCAGTAATTACGTTTTATTTTTAATTTTTTTAATATTGATTTTTTTCTCTTACCTACTTCCTTCTGCTCCACCAGAAGTGAAAATGTTTCTCATTTTACATCTTCACTCCATTATATTTTTGTTAGAAGATGGGTAGCATTATTCATTAATGGTCATTTGAAAATCTAGCACAGAGTGAATGTAATTACCAAATAGTAACTATTTCTCTTTTACCCAGGAACCCTGAGTGTCTTGCCCACCCAGTTTGATTTTTTTTTGTTATATTTTCTTTTCTTAAAAGGGGCCATCCCTTGAGTAACTACTTAAAGAGGCCTATTCATTGAATGGGTGTATCTCACTCAAAATGAGAATCTGATAAGATCTTAGTTTAAAATGGCCAACATCCCACATTGCATCTTGGGTCATCTCCAGTCATCCTGATGAATATCAGGCCAAATGACTCTGGAGGAAAAAGTGAGACTGTTGACCTTACACAGCCCTCCTTCATTCAAATCAAAGTCAAGTACAAGTCATATCATCATCTTGATGTCATGATCCTCTTCAATAACAAAGGACAAACAACCTGATCATTGCTTTGATAAAAATTCTTAAGTCTTTCAAAATTGTTTATTTTAACAATGATGACCTTATTAGAATTTATTGTTCTTGTTTTTCTTCACTTTGGGTTGAGTATAAAAAATATTTATTAAGCATCTATTATTTGATAGACACTAAGGTTATAAAGAAAACCAGTCCCTGCTCTTAAGGAGCTCACACTTTAATAGGAAAGAAAACATGGGGGAAAAATTGTGTACAAACGATATGTATGTGTGCACATACACATATAAATATGCACATATGCATACATACACTTATCTGTATGTATATATTGAGATGGGGAGGAGGAGGAGGATAGAGAGACAGACAGAGACAAGGAAACAAAGAAAGAAATGGAAACTAGTCTCAGGGAAGTTATTAAGGCGAATTGGGAAAGATTCTTGCAGAAAATGGGATTGTAGCTAAAACTTGAGGGAATTCAGGAGGTGTCTATGAGGAAGAAGACAATTTCAGAGATGAGGGGCAGCCAGTGAAAATTCAAGGACTCCTATGTTGGATTGTAGTTTACTAGAAACAGCAAGGATGCCAGTGTCTATGTGCAATAGAATATATGGAAGAGACTGAAGTTTACAGAGACTGGAAAGGTAGAAAGGGGATAGGATGTGAAAGATTTTAGAAGTCAAACACACGATTTTGTATTTAATCCTGGAGGTTATAAGGAAGCATTGCAGTTTTTTGAATGGAAGGAACAGAGGGGTCACATAGTCAGACTTGTGCTACACTGTACATTAGTCCAGACAAATATTCCCAGTTTTCTTTGAAATAATCTGCATTTTCATTTCTTACAGAGCAACAATATTTTATTATATTCTTATAGTATAAAATTTTCAGACTTTTCCAAAATGATAGACATCTGCTTAACTTCTGTTTCTTTGCCCCTTCTATTTCAAAAAAAAAAAGACCTGCTATAAATATTTTTCTACACATGGGGTATTTTATTCTTTCTTAAATTTTCTTGAAACTCTGCTAAATGCTATGAATGCATAGAAATACAAGCAAACAAAACTACTCCTTGCCCTGGAGGAGTTCACTATCTAATAGGAGAAACAAGATGAAAATAAATATATAAAAACATGTTATATGCATGATAAATAAGAAAATGAAAAGTAAAGGGAAGATGTTAGAATTAAGAAGAATTGAGAAATCTTACTACTGAAGGCTGGATTTTAGCTATGATTTGAAGGAAACTAGTAAGCAGAGAAAAGGTTGGATTGCATTCCAGGCATGGGGACTTGGAAGAGAAAATACCTGGAATTAAGAAGATAGAGTACCTCATCCTCCTAGGAGATCAGGGTTACTGGACTGAAGATTAAATGG
>CM053772.1:97102760-97157392 GCA_028658325.1 Potorous gilbertii | reverse complement strand
GAAATCTCCTTCACTGTGTTTCTGCGTGGCTTCCACTGTTCCAGAATTTGTCAGGAGTTCTTTTTACAGGAAATCTATGGGCTGTGGGTTCGGACCTAGCATAGGTGAGTCTTTCTACTCCGCCATCTTGACTCCGCCCCTTCCACACATACTTTAAATACACGTTTGTGTTTATAAAGAATATACCCATTATAGTATATAAACATAGATAATACATATATATATATATATATATATATATATATATATGTATGTGTGTGTGCACATGTATACACATATACACTTTTTGGATACTAATAAATTAGATATTAGATAAACAAAATATAATGGATATCGTAGAATATCATGTATTTTATCAATAATGAAAAGAATACTTTTAGAGAAATCTTGAATGAATTATATGAACTGATCCAGAGTGAAATGATCAGAACTAGAAAAGCAATTTAAAAAATTAAACAAGCATTAATAAAGGAAAGCAACCTTAAAAGGAATTAAGAACTCCAATCAATGCATTAATCAATGCTGACTCCAGAAGAATATTTATGAATATGCTATCTGCATTCTGAGAGAAGGGTAATAAACTCAAACTACAAAATTAGAGATGCATTTTTGGATATGATGAAAACATGGACCTGTTTTGCATAACAAAGATTCTCATTGTTACTGTAGATTGAGATATTCTTTTTTCTTTTTTTGAGGGAGAAATTTGGAGAGCAAAGATATTATGAACATATATATATATGTATATGTAATTTCTTGTTCTCTTTTCCCTTTTCATTTTTCTCTAAATGGATAGCATCTTAGCTTTTTTAATTTTACTTCATATATGTTAGTAGATATACGTTGAAACAGTGACCTAAGAAAGTATTTTTCACAGATCCTCCAGGTAATTCATTTTATTTCTCATTTACCTTTGGTTTTTATGCTGCTAGGAAATTGGCAAACCAACCTTTACAGAAAGATTAAGGTAAAATAACACTTTCAAGGAAGTCTTATTGTGGAAGGGTTTTATGACATTTATTAAGATCATAAATGTATTGCTGAAAGTCCAACCTCATCATTTTATAGAGGAAACTGGAGTTACCTAAGGTCACAATAGTAAAAAGAGAAGAAATCCTAAGTCCTTTGTTGCTATATCTAACACTCTTTCCACTGGATCATACAGCTTCTGCCAGGTTGTGTTTGTGCAGCACACTACAAAAGGACCTTCACAGTTAGAAAGTCTTCAAATACAGGCTGACACAAACTGTATTTCTATTTCTCTTTTTATCCACAAACTGTATTTCTATTTTATTTTTTAAAATTAATTTATTTGTTTTCTGATTTCAACAATCATTTCCATAAGATTTAAATTTTCTCTCCCTCCTTCACACTTCCCTCCCCAAGAGAGCATGCAATGTTGTATAAGTTCTATACATACATTCTACATTGTTTTGATTGTATTTCCTATTTAATGTAACTAAAATTATACAATTTGCTTTTCATAAAACTCTCTGTCTCTTGTTTGGTCATAAATTTTTCCATTCTCCATATATCTGGAAAATAAACTCTTGCTTCTCTAATTTGTTTGTAGTATCAGCTTTGCACTTAAATTGTGTACTCATTTGAACAGTATTTTGGTATATGGTGCCAGGCATTGGTCTATGCCCAGTTTCAACCACGTTATTTTTCTAGTTTTCCCAGCAGTTTTTTCAAACAGTGAGTTCTTATCCTAGAAGGTGATGAGGTCCTTGGCTTTGTCAAACAATAGCCTACAATAATCATTGATTACTCTGTCTTTTGTGCCTAACATTTTCCACTGATCTACCCCTCTATTTCTCAGCCAGTATCAAGTGGTTTTGACGACTGATGCTTTATAATACAAATTAAGATCTGGTATGGCTAGACCACCTTCCCTAGCATTTCTTTTCATTAATTTACTTGATATTCTGGACCTTTTGTACTTCCAAATGAATTTTGATATAATTTTTTCTAACTCTAGAAAATAATTTTTGATAGTTTCATTGATGTGGCACTGAATAAGTAAATTAATTTAAGCAGAATTGTCATTTTTATTAAATTAGCTTGACCTAACCATGAGCAGCAGATGTTTATTCCAATTATTTAAATGTGACTTTATTTGTGCAAAAAGTGTTTTGTAATTGTGTTCATATAGTACCTGGATTTGTTTTGGCCAGTAGACTCCTAAATATTTCATAGTGTCTAGAGTTACTTTAAATGGGATTTCCCTTTCTATCCCTTGTTTTTGAGTTATATTAGTAATGTATAGAAATGTAGATGATTTATGTGGATTTATCTTGTATTCTGAAACTTTACCCAAGTTGTTTATTATTTCAAGTAGCTTTTTACTTGGTTGTCTAGGATTCTCTAGGTATATTATCAAATAATCTGCAAAGAGTGATAACTTAGGTTCTTCTTTACCTTTACTAATTCCTTCAATTTTGTTTTTTTCTCATTACTAAAGTTAATATTTCTAGTACCATATTGAATAATAGTGGTGACAATTGACATACTAATTTCACTTATGATCTTATTGGATATGCACCTAGCTAATCCCCCTTACATATAATGCTTGCTGATGGTTTTAGGTAGACGGTACTTATCATTTTAAGGAAGGTTGCATTTATTCCTATGCTCCCCACTGTTTTCAATAGGAATGAGTGTAGTATTTTGTCAAAAGTTTTTTCTGCGTCTATTGAGATAATCATATGGTTTCTGCTAGTTTTGTTGTTGATATGATCAATTTTACTCATAATTTTCCTACTATTGAACCAAACCTGCATTTCTGGTGTAAATTCTAACTGATCAAAGTATGTTACTCAAATGATAAATTGCTGTAATCTTTTTGCTAATATCTTATTTAAATTTTTTGCCTCTATTCATTAGGGAAATTGGCCTATAGTTTCTTTCTCTGTTTTGTTTTTTATTGGGTTAGACATCAGAATCATATTGCTATCATAAAAAGAATTTGATAGGATTTCTTCTTCCCCAATTTCCCCCAGTAGTCTATATAGTATTGGAATTAACTGTTCTTTAAATGTTTGATAGAATTTGCTTGTAAATCCATCTGCCCTGGATATTTTTTCCTAGGAAGCTGATTGATGGCTTGCTCAATTTCTTTTTCTGAGATGGGATTATTTAAGTATTTTACTTCCTCTTCTCTTAATCTGGGTAGTTTGTATTTTTGTAAATATTCATCCATTTCACTAGGATTGTTAAATTTTGGGGCATGCAGTTGGGCAAAGTAATTTCTAATTATGGTTTTAATTTCCTCTTCATTGGAGATGAGTTCACCCTTTAATTTTTGGTATTGTTAATTTGATTTTTATTTCCTTTTTAAAAAAAATTGACCAAAGGTTTATCAATTTTTCCTGTTTTTTTTTTTTCATAAAACCAGCTCTTATTTTTATTTGTTAGTTTGATAGCTTTCTTAATTTCAATTTTATTAATCTCTCCTTTGGTTTTCAGTATTTCTAAATTGGTATTTAATTGGAGATTTTAAATTTCCTCTTTTTCCAGCTTTTTCAATTACACGCTCAATTCATTGATCTCCTCTTTCTTTATTTTATTCATGTAGGCATTCAGGGATACAAAACTTCTCCTGAAAATTGCTTTTGCTGCATTGGTAGATTGTTTTGTTATTGTCATTCTCTTCAATGAAATTATTGATTATTTCTATGATTTGTTGTTTGATCCACTCATTCTTTAGGATGATTTAGTTTCCAATTAATTTTTAGTTTACCTTTCCATGATCCTTTTCTTAACTGCTTACCTTTTCATGTTTCTCAAGTCTTGTATTTGAAGAATTTTCTACTACTCTGGCCTTTTTATCAGAAAGGTCTGGAAATCCCTTATGTCATTGAAAACCCATCTCCTTTCCTGAAAGATTATATTCAATTTTGATGGATAATTGATCCTTTATTGTAGTTCAAACTCCTTTCATTATGGAATATTGTATTCCAATCCCTCCAATTTTTTAATGTAGAAGTTGCTTTCAGTGTTCTTGAGTGTAGTTCCACGATGTTTGAATTGTTTCTTTCTGGCTGCTTGCAGAATTTTCTCCTTGATTTGATAGTTCAGGAATTGTTAAAAGTATTCCTTGGTGTTTTCAATTTAATATCTGGTTCAGAGCATCATCAGTGGATTGTTTTGTTGACTGTTTTGTCCTCTGGATTTAGGACCTCAGGACAGTTTTCCTTGATGATATCTTGGAAGATATTGTCCAGTTTTTTTTTTTATCATGGCTTTCTTGTCGACAAATAATTCTTAGATTTACTCTCCTGGATCTATTTTCCAGATCAGTTGTTTTTCCAATGGGATATTTTACATTTTCTTCTATTTTGTTCATTTTCTGGATTTTGTTTGACTTATTTTTGGTGTCTCATAGCATCATTAGCTTGTACTTGCTCCATTCTAATCTTTAACAAATAGTTTTCTTCAGTTAGCATTTGTATTTCCTTGTCCTTTTGTCCAGTTTTCCCAGTTAAGTTTTGTAACTCCTTGTCTTTTGGCCAATTTTACTTTTAATGAGCTGCCCTCTTCAGTGAATTCTTTTTTCATTTTGTCAGTTGTACTTTTTATATCATTCCACAATTTTTCTTCTACCTCTCTAATTTGCCTTTTAATATCCTTCTTGAGCTCTTCCAAGAATGCTTTTTGGGCTTGAGACCAGTTCATATTCACTTTTGAGGTTTCAGATGTGGGGATATTCAGATGTCCTGTCCTCTTTTGAGGACATATTTTGTTCTTCATTCTCCCCATAGTAAGATTCTATGCTCTTTACTTTTCTGATTTGCTTCTTGCTCATGTTAATTGGCTTTTGTCCTGGCTTTTAAAGTGGATTTCTGCTTCAAGGGCCACATGTGATTCTGTCCCACTTTTCTTATGCTGAGAGTTTAGGGCTTGGTTTCTGACTTTTGTGTGTTGTGTGCTCTGTTCCTTTCAGCTAGAAGCTATATAATGCTGCAGCTTACTTGATGTTGAGCTGGCTGGTATGTGCCAAAGCCAAGGCAAGTGAAGTCCTTCTGAGTTTCCTTGGGGTTACACTGAAGCTCCTTATGTGAGACATGTGTGTGTGGGGGGGGAGTGGTCTGATCACTAGAGGTTTCCTCCTCCCCTATGTCGGCAGTAGAGTGCAGGAAGGCTTAGGGACTGGTGAACCCCATCTGTACTGGTGTTTACCCAATTCTCCAACTGTGCTAAGGCAGGCCTGGGGTCCTTGTGTTTGAGCTTACCTTCTCCACCCACCTGGAGCTCAGGCTCTTCTGCTGGTCCACTGAGACAGTGCTTGCTGGGATGCTTCCAGTCCTCTACCAGTCCCCTTCGGCAACAGCAAGAACAACCCTTCCCATTGATCTCTCTAGCCTCCTGAGTTGAAAGACTGCTGTAATCCTTCTACTGAATCCACTATTCTAGGATTTTTTCTGGGGCAATATTCTCTGAGTTTTTCAGAGTTCAACAATGGAAGGGTGGGAACACACTGTTTATTCCATTCTCTTGGTTCCTGGAAGTTCAAGTAGGTGACTTGCAAATGTTTTGTCTGTGGACTAATTACTTCAGGAGTGGCTGTAGCTCCTGCCATGGGTCTTGCTCTTCTATCTAACTCAGTTCTGCTGATCTCCAGTCCTGTGTTGAGAGGCTTGGGAATTCACATTGCTGCATCTGATTCAGTCTGCCCAGGATCATTCCCACTCTGGTATAACTGTGGCAGAGTCTATATTTCTACAATCTGCACACTCTGCACTCTCCAAGTCCCATGTAACAGATTCTTCCCGTCTACCTTCTAATCTGTGATGAGCTAGAAATTTTCCACACTCTGTCTCCCAGTGGATTCTGTTACTCTAAAATTTGTTCAGATTCACTTTTTATGGGTGCCTGCAGAAGTTTTTGGCAGAGCTCAGGTGAGTCCCAGCTTTCACTCATTTCTATTTCCTTTTTTTTTGTTAGCTCTGAACACAGCATGTAGTATTTACTATATAGGCTTTTTTAAAAATAATTTATTTGTTTTCAGTTTTCAACAATCACTTTCATAAGTTTTAAATTTTCTCTCCCCTCTTCCCTCTGTCCCCAAGATGGCATTCAATCTTATATGGGTTCTATACATGCATTCTTGTTAAACGTATCTTCATATTAGTCATGTTGCATGGAAGAATTAAAATGAGTGGGAGAAACCATGAGAAAAAACAAAACAAAACAAAACATAACACAAGAAAAAGTAGTCTGCTTCATTCTGCATTCTAATTCCACAGTTTTTTCTCTGTATGTGGATGGCATTTTGCCTTGAGTCCTTCAGGAATATTTTAGGTTCTTGCATTACTGTGAAGGGCTAAATCGATCAGAAACAGTCCTCACATACTATAACTATTACTGTATAAAATGTTCTCCTGGTTCTGTTCTTTTCACTCAGCATCAATTCATATAAGTCTTTCCACATTTTTCTGAAATCTGACTGTTTGTCAGGGCTTGTAGCACAATGGTATTCCTATTCATATACCACAAATTTTTCAGTCATTCTACTAGTTGATGAGCATTCCCTTGATTTTCAGTTCTTGGCCGCCACAAAAAGATTTGCTATAAATATTGTTGTATGTGGGAACTTTTCTCATTTTTATGATCTCTTAGGGATACAGCCTTAGAAACAATATTGTTGGGTCAAAGGGTATGCACATTTTTTTTGATGGCTCTTTGGGAATAGTTCCAAATTGCTCTGCAGAATGGTTGGATCAACTCATAACTCCATCAACAGTGAATTAATATTTCAACTCTCCCAAATCTTCTTCAATATTTATCATCTTCCTGTTGTATCATGTTAGGCAATCTGATAGGCATGATGTGGTACCTCAGAATTGTGATTTGAATGTTTCTAATCAGTAGTGATTTAGAGAATTTTTTTTCATATAACTATAGATAGTTTTAATTTCTTCCTCTGAAAACTGCCTGTTCATATCCTTTGACCACTTATCAATTGGGAAATAACCTATATTCTTATAAATTTGACTCAATTCTCTATATATTTTAGAAATGAGACTTTTCTCACAGATACTACTTGTAAAAATTCTTTCCCAGTTTTCTGCTTCCCTCTTAATCTTGGTTGCACTGGGTTTGAGCAAAAACTTTTCAATTTAATGTAATCAAAATTATCCATTTTACACTTCATAATGTTCTCTATATCTCGTTTGGTCACAAATTTCTCCATTCTCCATGAATCTGACACTCTCCCTTGTTCCCCTAATTTGTTTATAGTATCAGCCTTTCATTTCTTAATCTAACTTCATATATGTTCATAATGAAAAATTTGGCAACCAAGTAAGAATTCTTTGGTCATATGACCTCATGAAACTATTTCTTTTTTTCTCACTTCCTCCCACTAATTTTTTTAAAACATATTTTATTTCTCCCCAATTACTTGTAAAAACTGTTCTTCTATTGCTTATATATTACATATATGTATGCACATGCATATGCACGCACACATGCATATATACATATATAAACATACATATATATACATACCTATATGTATATATAAGTACATACTAGCATGGCAAATTGTTTTATCACCTTTTTTTCCTACTAAAAGATATGAATAATTGAAATGGTTATTCTTTCCTTTGGACAAGTACAAATCCATTATTTGCCAGGCTGAGTTGAGTAGTGGGGATGCTCAAGGTAACTGTATTAAACTTAGGATCCAAGTCATCAATGGATAAGGAAACGCCACTGAATGACTCATTTTCCTCTCAGGGTTTTGCAGTAATGGTCAAAAAACACAGAGATTTACAGAATATTCCTATAAAAGTCAATCACTAAATCAAAATTTCTTTCGTTTTCTTAAATTAAGAGGTAGTGGATATTGCCAAAGAGTCATTGGATTCCTTGGGAAATCATTACCTGCATTTGAGGAGAAATCTAATTCGATGTGGCAGCAAGCTACCAAGGTTTTCTGATATGATCTACAGTTTGGCTGTATCTTTTTCATGAGCAAAAATTACACATTGCATTCATGTCTCTAGGATTATCTTTCTGAAAAATTTCAGACCAGAATCTAAAATTTCTCAATCGTGCTGTTTGAAATTTTAGTCCCTATACTGCTGCATCCATCTTTATATTTTTAGCATATTACCATAAAATTGTAGAGGACAGGAATTCTATGTGTTTTGCTTTTTGAAAAGGTTGCTAGACACAAGGCCACAATTCATAAATAATTTTACTTCAGGACATATATAGTTGGAGAATAAAATGTCCTGGTCAGCTGAATTAACAAAGAATTGTTAACTACAATGGTCATAAGAAAGGAAAGTATTTATACTCTGTAAAAATCTGTAAATTGAAAAGTTCAAGAAAAATGAGTCAAAAAGAAAGGAAGTAAAGCTGAATGCACAAAATGAGAGTGCAGACATATCTTCTGAGGTAAAGAGGACCCTGCCTAAGTCCTCTCATACCAATGACTTCCTGCATCAGCCCCTGAACTCATAAGAGATAGCAGAAACAGATTTAGTCCCACCATGAAACAGAAAGCAAGGGGCAGTTGGGAACGGGGGAGTGAAGGAGACTTGGGTAGCACAGAATTGAATAGAAGTAAAAGATTTTCTTCATTTTACTGGAGGTGGAATAGAAACTGGAAAATCTAGTGTTTGAGATTTTGGACAAGGAGGAGACTGGGCCACATTTTCTAAACTATCAATATTAGCAGGATTAGGCTACCTAGACTTGACTGGAAGTTTCAGCTGTGAAAGCAGGGAAAGGCAAAAAGCAAGGGAGAAAATCAGACAAGTTATGAGAATTAGAAAAAGGATCCAGAAAACAAAAATGCAAGGGAGAAAGTTTAAGTTTAAACCTAGCTCACATGCAAGAAATAAAAGAACAAAACTGCAAACTACTTTTAAAACTGAAAGGGAAGGTCAGGTTACAATAAATTAGTTTTATGTTATAGAGGAGCATTAATCCAAAATCATTGATGAAAAAAATATGGACTGAAATGGAAGAAAGGCAGGAAGCCCTTGAATAGTTCCAGAGAAAATTTAAAATCTAATATCCTGGTAGCTAAATTGGATTAGAAACTATAGATTTTAGTGCTTAATAAAAAATGCAAGGTAAATAAAAAAGACAATATGATAAATAATAAAAGGAAAGGAGAAGACCTGAAGGAAAGAAGGAAAAAGAGAAACATACAGCACACACACAGAGAAAAGAAAATTTGGTAGGAGATTGGCAAAAGGCAGCAACTTTAAAAAAGAAACAACATGATTTCTACTATACAAGCCATCTTTGATTGACATTGAACAAAACCACTTAAAGACATAATTTAAAGTTTGTAATTTTTCCAAAATAGATTGGTATAAAACAAATACACCCCTCCCCAATACCTTGAATAGCATGTTGGAGGAAATGATGCTAAAATATTAATACTAAAAAATCACTAGAAATTTTGAATAGTGATACCATATTACTGATTGACAGAATCTACTAGTCATTGTAAGTTAATAAATAAGAGGCAACTAGATGGTCCATTGGATAAAGCACTGTGTTACACTAGGCAAGTCATTTAAACTGAGTGCCTCTGTATCCTTAGTAAAATAAACTTCAAAAATAGCACAGAGTTATAATGGGAGTAAAATGAGATGATGACATAAAACTATTAGGTGCTGTTTTTCTTTTAGAAAGATCAATCAGTAGAATGAATTAGGAACACACTGTTTGAATCAAACAAACATGGTAGCATAGTGTTTGATAAATAAAAAAAGATCCCAGTTGCTAGAATGAGACTTACTATTTGACAAAAACTGCTAAGAGAAGTGGACAGCAACCTGGAAGAAATTAGGTTTAAACCAATACATAGCACCTCACAAGGTAAGTACCAAAAGGATCTATGTTATAGATATGAAAGGTGAGATTATAAGCAAATAAAAGGAGGAAATTATGTATAGATACTAAAATTCGTAGCTAAAAAAAGTAATAGAGAACACTGAAAAATAAAATAAATAATTTTATTATAAAATTAAGAAGTTTTGCACAAATTTACTATAATAAGTATTAGAAAGGGAACAGAAAAGCATGAAACAAGATTTGGAACAAGTATATCTGGTAAAAGATTTATCAATGTGTTTTTTCATATATCTACACACACATAATATGTACGTAGACACGCACATATATACATACTTTCATATATGCGAATGTGTACCTAAATATACAAATATATACACATGATTAGAATTATACACACACACAGGGAGAGGGAAAGAAGAAAGAAGAGGTGAGGTGAGGTGTGTGTATGTTTGTTATAATTTATTTGGCCATCTGTAGATCTACATCACAATAGTTAAGTGGTTGTTGGACAGAATGCTGGTCTGGAGTCAAGGAAGATTCTTATTCTCCTCAGACACCTACTAACTCTGTGACTCTGGAAGAATCACTTAACCCTGTCTTGGTCAGTTTCCTCATTTATAAAATGAGACAGAGAAAGAAATGGTAAATTACTCCAATGTCTTTGCCAAGAAAATCATAAATGGGGTGATGAAAATTTAGACACAATATAAAACTGGCTGAACAACTATATTTCACACACACATATACACATACATACCCATATATACAAAATTGTGTATGAAATATATATATATACATATATACATAAACCCACACACATATATGTACAAAATTGTGTGTGTGTGTGTGTGTGTGTGTGTGTGTGTGTGTGTGTAGACCTCAATCAAATTTATGATTAAGAGCACTTCTTCAACTGATAAATGGTTAAATGAGATGATCAGGCAGTTTTCAAAGTAAGAAATCTAAGCTATTTAAATTATATCTAAAAATACTTTTACTCAGAGTTGTCAGACATACTGCTGGGCTGAACTAGATTAAGATAATTTGGGAAATATTTAACCAAATAAATAAAAATACAATAGAATATAAATAATGTTAATATGTGGTTTTCTTGGTCAATAGGTGGCCTGTGTGGATCCTTATCTATCAGTTAGCAGTCCTCGGTCTTTTTGAGTTTAACACCTCAGCTCTAAATCACTAACAAGCAGGGGAAAAAAAAGAATAAAGTGACAGTAAGGTTTAATTTCCCACCTGTCATACCAGAAAAAAAAAGACAAATATTGGAGGAGTCTGCAGGTGTATTGAACCTGAGGTCTTGAGGACACTTGAGGTACTTGGGTGTGACCTCTCAACTGAGTCCAAGGTTTTCAGATCAAAGTCTTTTATTAAGGGAATTTGTTATGTGAAGTTTGGATTCAGTCAATCAGTTTGGACCTGGAGGCATACATATGGCCTAGAAGCTGCAGTGTCCCACCCCTGAACAATAGGAAAGCAGGTACAATAGTGTATATTAATGGATGATTGATCCAACAATTCTAGCAAGAAATCTGGAACTAGAATGTTATCAAAAGTATACTCTTTGACAAAGCTGTTTCTATTCCTATAACATGAAGAAATCAAAGATGGAAAAATTATTTAAATGTATACATATAGAAATGAATACATGGAACATGGGGAAAATATAACAATTATAATAAATATTATTTATATACTGATTTCTGATTTGCTAATTAATTTACAAACCTTATTTCATTTGATTCTTGCAACAACTCTAGGAGATAAAGTTATAATCATTCTGATTTTAAAGATGAGAAGACTGAGGCAGAGGAAGGTTAAGTAATTTGCCCAGGGTTACACAGCCAGTGAGTATTTGAGGCTGAATTTGAACACAGATCTTCCAAACCAAAAACCCAGTATTCTAGTCACTGTACCACTAACTAATAATGAATGGATCAAAGAATAATTATTTACTATGTGAAAAGAAGCAATAACCATGAAACAATTATACAGAAATTTCTAGAATTCTGTTAAAGCAGTGCCCTACAGAAAATTTCCTTATTCATGTAAGTGAATATTGGTAGCGCCATCATTATTCACAGTATCTATTGTGGCCATGAATGTCCCAGCACAACTGTGAAATACAACAGAATCTCCACAGGAAAGAGAGAAACAAAACATTTATTCAGACACCAGAAAGCCAAATCCATCATAGTAACAACAATCTAAATCTCTGAGTCCTCCTTTCTGTCACCTTGGTTCTCAGTTCTCAGAGAGCCTTTAGTCTATTCTCTTGCTAGGGGGGAATAAGGCAAATCTTTCCACCCTTGGACATCTATTTCTTCCTCAAAAGACTTCCTGCCTCCAAATAGAGGTCTGATATTTCATGATCCACTTTTGTCACCATTGTAACACCAGTGTGATATTCACAGTGTCTATGGTGGCCATGAATATTCCAGTGCAATTCTGAATCACAATATACAACAGACTCAACATGGAAGACAGAACCAAAACATTTGTTCAGACGCCAGAATGCCAAATCCATCACAGTAACAAAAATCTATACACAATAATACTGCAGAGAACAACACCATCCCCAAGCCTTCCCCCTGCTAGACTTCCCACAAACCAGCTCCATTAAACAAATCACAGGCAGGCTCCCTTAAACAAAATCACAAATAAGCTTTCACTCACACTAGCAAGCAGTAGTCTGCTTGCCTGCATCCTTCCTAGCTTTGACTGCTCTCATGACCAAATGTCCTCTCAGCTCTGCTCTAGATCTACCTCTCCCTGTTCCACCTTCCTACTTCACCCCTTCAGGAAACTCCTCCCACCACAGGCTTCATGTTACTCAAACTCATGTGACTTAGACTTCCATGTGACTTAAGCACATCACATTAGTCTATTAATGAATGGGAAAGATCTTCCCATTTAAATTACCATTGCAATATTATCAAATAGCAAAAGGGAGGATCAGTGAACTATGTATAATTTTTATAGAAGTTTGTCAAATGAAGAAATCCAAAATAAGAATAAGCTATTTTTAAAATAAGAGGAGAAATTGATAAGATGGAAAAAGGTATAACTGATGATTTTAAAACTGAATTTTAAAAAGAACAGTAAGATGAAAAGAAAAAACAAAAAACCTTCCCTCACCTAATAAAAAAGAAGAAAACTAAAGCACCCAAACAGGAAATTAAAATAGTGATATTGTGACAAGGAAGAATAAAAATAATATTTTCATATTATATTATACTTAATTGTATGCTAACAAACAGTATTTAAAGGAAATTAGTGATAACCTGAAATCTGAAATATTCAAATTAGCAGTACATAAAATGGAGATAAAATACAACCTAGGCTCAGAGAAAATAAAATTTAACTTTTAAAGAAAATACTAAAAGAAAAAAATCCTGTTCTAGGCAACTATAGCTAAATTGCATATATATATATATATATATATATATATATATACATACATACACACATTATATATACATGTACATATATATTATATAAATATGTCCCCCCCTCTCTATCTATCTATCTATCTATCTATCTATCTATATATATATATATATATATATATAATCTCAAAGGTTAAGAAAGGAAAGGAAATACTTTACCAAATTGCTTCATGGAGATAAATCAGAAAAGTAGAACCCTAGACAAATTTTAATGAAGAATAGCAGTGGAAAATTATCTTTTAAAAGAATCTTAGTAAAATGACTACAGAAATATATTTAAGGAATTATTCATTATGACTGAGTTGGATTTATATTGTATCAGTGATAAAAGAATGGATTAACATTAGAAAAAGAGTTACTAATCATACTAAAAACAAATATAAATCACCATTGTAGTATTAGATGCATATAAAATGACCTTTCACAAATTACAGCAATCACATTAAATTCCTAAGAAATAAAAACACAGGACTATTTTAACATGATGAAGTGTATATATCTGAAATCCAAAGCTAGCATCATTTGCAATGGGGAAACATAGGCACTCTGAATGTGTTCAACTTCATTATACTTCAAAATAAACTCCTTTTTTGTATTTTTTTCTGTTTTTGTATGTGCCTCAGTTTCCTCAACTGTAGGATAGGAGTAACAATAGCACCTCCCATGGGTAGTTGTGAGAATCAAAGAAAATTACATTTGTAAAGCACCTAGGCACAGTGCCTAGAGAACATAGTTGGTAATTCATATTTATTACCATTTTTCTTGTTATTTTTGGCCCCAGGAATAGAGTCTAACTAGGAAGGCATCCCAAAGGAGCTCTCAGCATGGGGTTTGAACTGGGGTGTCTGCCTGATGATTGCTTCTGTTCTTGTTTCTTTCCCAGTACATAGTCTTGGACAAACAACTATCCCTTGCCTAGGTAGTGCAGCCAATCCTCCTTTCCCTGGAGATGCAAGTGTGGTTAGACCTCTCTTAGGCAGAGATCCCCTCCTTAGTCCACTCTAGATCTGGGTTCAGTTTTTAGGGTCAGAGTAACAGAGTTTCTAGTTGACTACTCATTTACCCCTATATGGTCTGGACCTTTCCTCACAGACCTTTAAGGTTTTCAAAGTTTTATGCCTGTTATGTCATATAAGTCTCATAATACCCCTTATAGAGAGCCAGGCTCCAGGCAAGCACATAGTAGGTACTATATAAATGTCCTTGTTTTGTTCAAGACCTAGGTTTTCCGTGTCTAAGCCCTACTTAGGATACATACTGACTATGTGACCCTGAGTGATTCACTTACCCTCTCAGCACTCCAAGCATCTAAAAACTCTAGATTTGAGGAAGGTTGCATCAGCAGAAGAGGATTATTACCAAGGTTTTCCACATAGTCATGAAATCATAGGACTGGAAAAACTAAGTAAAGGGCATAGAAGGTGTGGAAGTTTGCTTAATGTTTTATGAGAACCTATATTGGGGCTACATATCTTTTTTAGGGTAAACATCCTTATGTACCTTCAATCAATCCTTGAGAAGGATAGATTGTAGAAGGGATAGCTTGGAGACAGTGTAAGTCAATTAGATTGGCTTCAGAAGGGGCTCTTATTTCCCCGCTCTTTACCCAGGTTCCACTATTAAAGATGATCCTTTGCTTAATGTATTTGACTTTCTGGGAGTCCTCTTTTTAAAATGCAAACATCTTTAGAAGCAGAAGATCACCTCTTTACAGTTTAAGAATACTTGTATGGGGGTTATTTTAATAGATTGTTCCAGGGCAACAGCTAACTGAAATGTGTTTTTACCCAGAAGTTTGAATATGGAATAAAGAGTAGAGGATCTGGAGCATGGTTCCTAACTGTACAGTTTTTAATTCTTCTAGTTAAATTTTATCTCCATGAAGCATTTATCAGCTCAGCTTTTGTTCTTTATGGCTATTTCTACCTAATGAAACAGCAACATCACTGAGTTTCTACTTTGCTACAATATCTTTTACATGTATCCTCTCTTCTCCATTCCCCTTGTAACCTCCCCCTTCATGCCTTCTTAACCAGACTATTTTAACAATTTTAATTGGTCTCCTTGCTTCTCCTTTCTACTATCCATTCTTTACAAAGACTACTTGAAGGTAGAGGAATACTTAATCTAGAAGACTTTGATAAGACTTGAGAACCATCTTTGAACATTCAAAGAAGTGTTATGTCAAAGAGGGATCACACTTACGTTACATGGTCCCAGATGGCAGAATTAGAAGCAGTGGGTGGCAACTGCACATAAGGATTTCTTGGCTAAATAGTAATTTAGCCAAGTAATTAGACCAGTGCATAAGTGCAGGTTACTAGATCTTTATCACTGCAGATATCCGAGTGGATCCTGGATAACTGGACTTTGTAACAGGATTTTGTTAAAATAGAAATTGGTGAGTACAAACTATGAAGTTCTCTCTGACTTTCAGAGACCAATATTATATCTCATAACAACATGGAAGAGACCCTGAATTCCTAAAGACTATACCATTGTATTCTAAGTGATGAACTAAAGGATACTGACAACTGTCATACAGGATGCATAGGCATAGATGAATTGTAATGTTTTTAGAGGGAAGAGCTAAATTGATGAGATCATAGACTCTTTTGAGTATTTCAATGGAACATATGCTCTTGTAGACCTTCCCTACTAAAGAAGGCTTTTAGCATATGGTTCTCATAATTGTCTGATGACCACCATGGGTAAGTTTGTATAAGCTCCTGACCTAAAGTTTGATCACTGGGAAATACATTTTCTTGCTTTGTGCTATTCAGAAAGTTTCCTCTACTAAGGAATGGAAGGATCATGACCTACATGGGAGGCAGCCCTTTTATCAACAAAATCATTAATCCATAAAGAATTATAGGAAATCTAATTTAACTTCTTTTCTTCTGTTTCTACCTGTCTCTTGAAATTTTGCACCTTTCCACCTAGAAGGGTGTTTGTGGGGAGGAAGTGAGAATGATTCAGTTTTGTGAAGTACTCACAGTTCTCAAAAGGAAGCATGCTATATTCAGTAAGTGCAAAGTATGATTATTAATCTTAATATCATATTTTTAAAACTGCTGACAGATGGTGAATACAATGAAATGTTTTGATAACTCCTTGTTATATTTTCAGAGACTCAAAGGCTTAGTGAAAATATGAGGTTCTAAATATTTGAACACCCAGATGCTTCCCTGGATCATTGTGACCAAAGAGTGTCTGCAAATATTGTACCTATGTTTATAAGGGAGGGGAGGGAGAAGGCAGTCGGAAGAAAAAGAAGCCCACAAATATTGGATTCCTGCAAAAAGTATAGTGGAACATCAGGCCTTACACCTCCAGGGCAATCTATGCATCTTTTTAACACAAACTCTCTCAGATAAGACTGTCTAGGAACTCAGGCCAAGTATGTCAGCATTAAAAATACAGAACTGGCTGGAAATGCTGTTGTGTGTCAACTTTTATTTGTCCTTTAAACCAAGAAAAAAGAACAAATGTATGCCTGTAGGCCAAATAAAGGGCCACCCCCCACTCCTTCAACCCTCCTTTCTTCTCTCTCTCTCTCTCTCTTTGCAACTTAGATGAAATTTCTACAATGAATTGTAATAGAAAGTTCAGATGACAAAAAATTACAGTGGTGTGGCCAAGAAAAATGCCCATGGGGCTTTTAGCTTCCCTTGTGCCGGGACTGAACTATCAGATCAGCCTTCTGGACTCAAATGCAACACTGTCAATAAGGATACATCATCTTTTTTGTGGTGTAGAAGTGCTGTCGGTTGCAATTCCCATTATTCCAAAGCCAGGATTTTCCATTAGTGTAGCCACCTGCTGGGTTTCTCTACTCAGGTTTAATGGAGTCTGAATTTGAATTTATCACCATCTGTGGGAAGACAGGAAATGAGAGGAGCATCACTAATTCCTTTCTTCATTTACTAAGCATAAGCATAATCTGTATAAGGAGACAGGCAGAAGCTGGAGCAATAAGGGAAAGGGGAAGGGAGACTGTTTTAACTCGTACTGACATCTGAGCTCCAGACCAAGGGAAAAATGCTGTCTGTTCCATAGCCAATTGCAGCAACAAAAAGAATGTTTTAATTTCCTATGCACCCCAAACATTCAGATTCAGGATACGGTTTCTCAGGTTCTAAGGATATCACTAAAGATTTTAATCATGTCTCTGGCTAAGAATAAGGACTCATACCAGTAAGGTCACAGGAAGAGTTTTGGATGCCTAATTATAATACTGAAGTATATAAGGAAAAATATACAAATCTAAGTGTGTATATTTGGTTGCATTTCTCACCATTCACCCCCAAAAAGTGATAATGAAGTAGGACCAGAGGCCAAGGAAGCACCACTTGGAATAAAGATCTTCAGAAACCGCTGCAAGGAACGTGATGAGGTGTCAATAACTTAAGTTTTTGTTGTATGTATTCCAATGATTCTGAAAGTCAGTGGTAGAGCATTTCAGTCATTTCCAATTAAAAAATAGAAAAGAAAACAGGCAAGACTTCTAGAGGGAAAATCTGCTATGCAGGAGAAATCTGGCTTCTGCGGGTGGATAAAGACTTGCCAGTCAGATCTGCCCAGATCACATGCCACTCCCTAGAGGCGGCTGCCCTGAGGAGGGTGCTGTCCATATTCAGAGGGTCTCTGGGGGTTTGGGGGGAGGAGGAGAAGATGCTGCTGTCCTAACTCACTAGATGCAATGAGCATCAAGGACCACCTTCCAACAAGTGCCAGGCAGAGGAAGAAGGAAAATTCATTCAAGAATGCAGATTTCAGAAGGAAACACACACACATACACACACATATACACATACATGCGCATGCACACATACACATACACACACACACTCACATATACACATATATGTGCATGAACACATACACACACACACAACTCTGAAGAGATTGTCTCCCATTGTATTTCTTTAGGGAACCATAAATTTGGCCCCTTTTTCATGAATTTCCCTCCAAGTTTATAGTCTTTGGATTAATTGTTCTTAAGAATAAGGTTACTCTAAATAGGGATCTACATAGGGGTCAACTTGGTGGAGTTTAGAAGTTTGAATAATTGCAAGGAAGGTTTCTTATCACAAAGAGGCAACAATTCTAAAGAGAGGAAGCACAACAATTAATGACACTGTTGTTCTTTGAGGCCACCAGGAGAGTTAACTCTCCTATCAGGGAGGCTTTGAACCCTGTATTGTGACAAAGCAAAGTGCCTCATGGGTGCCTGCTACCAGTGCAAGTTGTTTGATGTTTGATCTGTAATGAGATGGAAGAGGAAAACAACCCCTTGGTGATCTACTATATGCTATCTATGCACAGTTTTAAAGATTTAAGTTTTACTTCTGGGACAACATCCCTCATTCTGCTAATTTATTATTTGGAAAAAAAACTACACTTTTTAAGGAGGATGGAGTGCACAGAAGTTGATACATTTAACACACTTTAGCATTAACATTTGACTTCCATAATCTCAACTATCAGAAGCTTGACTTTTTTATTTTTGGTCTTTTTTGCACTCACTTCAATTGAACAAGTATTTACTAAGCACCCAGGATGTTCCATGTCCTGAAATACAAAGAGAAAAATGAAGCAGTCAGTTTTACTTGCAAGATGATTACATCTTATTAGGGCTAGGACAATATAGCATGCACACAAATAAAGAAATACGAAGAGTAGAGGGACAGGGACAAGATGTTATTCTACTGGTATTCAAAACTCAGAAATGAGGAATGCCCTCTACCAATGCTGAAAAGGAATTTCAATTTAGTCTTACATAACTGCTTAGAGCACTATGAGATCATGTGTGTTAGAGGTCATATTTGAACCCAGACATTGATGGCTTTGAGGTGAACTGTCCATCCACTATGTTATGCTTCCGTTTTCAAAGTATATAAAAATGAATAAAATGCAATTTCAGGAGTAAGAAAGTGCTATTAACTGAGTGGAAGGGCTCATATATGTGGCGGCACCTAAGATGTGCTTTGAAGGAAGCAATATATTCTACAAGGTTGAAGTAAGTAGAACCCATTAAGGTTGAGGTGATTTGTGACTTAAAAGAGGGTGGGGGGACTTTGTGTTGGAATGCATATGTGTCGGTGAAAAATACATGCCAAGGAACTCATTGATGAGGGAGGAGAGAGGGAAAAAATGAGACAATGTAAAATAAACAAGCGGTTAATTCTAATCTGAATGTAATGGATGATGTCACACACATGGTTATTCATACCAGGCGTGGCCACTTCTAGAGAATGGAGACAAACATAAGAAAATCTGTCAGTTTGGGTTAAAGGAACATTGTTATTACCTCAGGTCAAGCAGATGGAGGGCAAACTTCTCTGCTGGATTCTGCTGCTCTTTAATTAATGTCCACATTTGTTATGTCAACATAATGCATCATGTTGGGTTTAAAGATTTGTTTTCTTTTCCAACATGAATGAATCTATCATTTAATATTCAGCATTCTCACAGTTGAGCAGGAATGTGGATGGATATGCAGATTCTTACAACTAATTTTTAATCAGTCATAGGAGTGAAAAAAAAGAAGAAATACAAAGCACTGTTTTTGCATATTTTATTTCTTGATGTAGAGATAGATTTAATACTTCACTAATGAGCATTTTTGATTGAAAGCTCCTGAGTGTGTATGTGTATGTGTGTGAGTAAGAAAAATAAGAATATTCCAGGATAAAATAATACAGAATCAAGGATTCCTCCCACCTCCCTCTTAGCATCATTTCAATGGTTTTTTCTTCATAAATGATTAAATAGCTACAATCTTTGGTATATCTGCATACTCTTACCAACAACAGATGACAATTTGGCAAAAGAAAAAAAATAAAATTATTTACCTCAACTCACTTTGTTTAGTAAGCAGAGCTTTTCTTAACAGTCTACCAAAGGAAGAGGTTTAGCCAGATTGAGTTTATGCATGTGAAATTCTGGTGATAAAACAGATTTTTTTCCCATTGCTGAAGCCAAAGTGTAGGCCTATTATGTAGTAGTAAATGAGGAGCTGTAGACTAATAACCAATGTTCTTTCTTAAATAGATGGCAGACTGGCATTGTTCATTTTGGGGAAATATTTTTGTAGTGCTGGGCTCCAGTCTCTAATTATTTAAGCAACTACAAAGATATTTGTAGTCAAAATGTGCAAATATTGCTTGGATTTATTCCAAGCTAGAGCAGTAGGCAGTGATCTGGACCAGTTGGATAGAATATTCAATTGATAGTTACAGGTCTTGGGACAGAGTCTCACTCAATAAAAACAAAAACAAAAGCCAACAAAAAAGATGTCTCCATGAGCACCTGGTTTCACCAGGTTTGGGCCCTTCATAGAAAGAATGGTTGCGTCCTACTTAGAATACATTCCTCTTTAAAATTAAGCCACTTTCTGAGATAAGATTTCAGGACCCTAACTGACAAAGGCTAGATAGTCTTCTTTGAAGGAGTACTTATTTTATTCTGAACTTAATAAACATTAAATAAAATAGCCATTCCACATGTATATTGCAACAGAAAAATAAAATTGTACATAAAAAGTAAATATTAGATATAGCTTATTTGTGGAAAACATTTAACCTATAACTTTCAAATATTTCTGATTTTCTGTTTTTTTCTGTGCATTAAAATAATTCTTCAACAAGCCTCTTTTGTTTTATTTTTCCTTTTTTATTACCTTATTCTTATTTTTCCCTGAATTTGGAAAAAATTATAAAAAGAAAGATTATGTTTTCTTGATTTCAGTAGAGTTGCCAATGAGACAGGGAATATATTGGCTAACCATTAACATTTCATGGTTTGAAAGATTTCATACAATAATTTGTAATTCAGGGGTTATTTCTTATGAAGTGGCTTGACAAAGAAGATTTGGAGTAAGGTAGATCTTACTTTAAAACCTACACAGGAAACTTAGGATGATGGATCTCAAAATGAAGGGATTTTCAAAGTAGTTCAATTCAACTCCCTAATATCCATTAGTCTCTCTGGGTAGATGGTTAGATGGAAGGAGTTAAGAGTAGTTATATTCATAATTGCCTGTGATATAAAAATGTCAAAAAATTTTTAAAAAATAAAATACATTTCCTCTCATCTTTTGCTGGTCAACTATCAATTATAGCACACCTACTCAGTGCCAGGTTAGGTTCTGGAAAGATAAAGACAGGAATGAGTTTAAGGATGACTAACAAAATTTCTTTTCAGAAGATGAGACTTGAAGGAAACCTAGGAGTTAAGAGACAAGGAAGGGGAGTGTTCCAGGAACATGGGATAGCCAGGAAAAAGGCTTTGAGTCTGGAGATAGAGAGGTGTTTCTTTCTTTTTTCCTTTTACATTCCCCAGTGGAATAGCAATAAGGACAATGTCACTTGATTTTAGAGTACATAGAGGAGAGGACGGTGTAAGAAATTTGGAAGGTAGAAAGACAAGTTATAAAGGTCTTTGAAAGCCAGAGATTTTATATTTGATTCTTGAGGAAATGAGGGACACTGGAGCTTATTGACCAGAGAGACGACACGATGGGATCTGTGTTTTGAAAGATCAAATTGATCTTTACTGATTCATTCATTCATTCATTCAACAAACATTGATTAAGCAATTAGTCTACTTGCTCTTGAGGAATGTAAGCTTTAGATGAGATATAGTCCCTTTCATCAAGAAGTGAAGTTTAGAATATAGGGATTACACAAATATAGAAAACTATCACATGAAAGAGAGAGAGAGAGAGAGAGAGAGAGAGAGAGAGAGAAAGAGAGAGAGAGAGAGAGAGAGAGAGAGAGAGACAGAGAGAGACCGAGAGAGAGAGAGAGACAGAGACAGACAGACAGAGAATTATTTGTAAGGAACATTTTATATTACAGTATCTGAGAGTCAGTCCAGTACTGGTAATCTAGCCTCTGAAAAGCCTTCTTGGATTTTTTAGAGTTAGAAGGAAGCTCAGTAATCTAGTCAAATTTTTATTTTCTAGAAAAAAACCCATACACAAAATGATTCATTACTATAACATACCTGACAGGTGAGTAACTCAGGGTCTGATTTAAGATCCCCAAAGCACATTGCTGTTTTAGATATCTCTAATTGTTAGGAAGTTTGTTTGGTGTCTTTATTTTCCCCTTACACCAAGCCTAAATTCCCTCTTCAAATGCTATCATTTGACTTCATTTTGCCCTCTGGGAAAAAATAGAACAAATCTCATCTGTTGTCCATGGAATATATAATGTGTTTTCAGACACTTGATAGTAGCTATCATGTCACTATTTAGTTTTGTCTTTTCCAAAGTAAATATGCCCAGTTTCTGCAACTGATCCTCATGAGATAAACACAAGGTCCTTCACGTTACTTTGACCTCCTTTGGCCACTTCCAATTTATTGACGTACTCTAAACTATAGTGTCCAGAACTTACATCATCGTTATCATGATGGCACGTATAAACATTTTATGTTTTGGAAAGCATTTTATAAATATTCTGTCATTTCATCCAGCAATGGAAAATTGTAGCAATTAAAGCCTTAATTAGGGGGTTTGCCCATATTCACACAATTAGTAAGTATCTGTGAATGAATTTGAAGTCAGGTCTTCCTATCTCCAAAGCCAGTGATCTACATTTTTTACTGTATCATCTATCCGCCTCATAGAGCTGTTGTAAGCCCATTTATGGTTAATACTCCGGAAGAGTATGATGGTTATCACAAGTATTTGATCTAATTTATAGACCGTACTCAAAACCATTTTGATGTTATGAAGAAAGAATGATCTCTCTACAAGTGAAAAACTGAAGTAATGGTTCAAAATAGCCAGAAATATCTGTCACTATTCATGTTCATTATTCATTCAGTTTATTGTAATGGCATAGTAAGTATGTGTGTTACTTCCCTAAAATAGTATACAAAATGGAAGCTATATATATTTTCAATCCTCCCTTTTTCTTCCTTCCCTCTTTTTCATCTTGTAAAATTCTTTTGAACCTGTCTTTCTAGCTTTGTGGCTGTTTCTTACATTCAGTATATTATCTCCATTTCAATGCCTTAGTTTCCACAAAAGCTTTGCTTAAAGGCTACTTCATACATTAAGCTTAGTTCCCCAGTGTCTGAAATGCCCTTCCTACAGAACGTCCTGACAGCTTTCCCCCACTTGATTATTTCTCCCCTCTCCTAAAGTTTCCGTTTATTTAGTTTATATGTAATTTATATAAACTTGACATAGAGTATAGATTTAGAACTTAAAGAGTCTATAGAAGCCATCAAATCAACTCTTTCATTTGATACATGAAAAAAAGGAATGCATTGGAAATGTAGGTGATATGGCCAAAGTGACACAGCTAGTAAATGTCTGAAGCAGAGTTTGGAATCAAATCTTCATGACTCCATGTCTAATACTCCATACTTTGTGATAGTGCCTTCCCCACTTTTTCTCAAATAATACACTCCATCTCCTGATATTGGACATTTTCCTAGTGTCCTTCATGCCTGGAATGCTCTCTTTCCTCATGTCTGCCTCCTGTCTTCCTTCAAGTCTCAACTAATTGCCTATTTCTTTCAGAAAACCTTTGCCAATCCCTGAAGGTAAGAGGAAAATGAGAATTGCAACCTATAAAAAAAATCACAAAAAAATGAATTATATATTTGAGAAAGAGACTAAGGAGTGGTATTTAAATTAGTCCTTAAAATCATTTTAAATCTCTTAAATCAAGAATAGTCACAACAGCAATAACACAATCTTGCTATTTTTTTTTTTAATTTAAAAACCTTTTCTGGGGAAAAGGATGTTATCCTTTTAACAGAGGTAATTGGTGAAAAAAAAAGTTTCAGGGGAGCTACATCTGTTGCTAAGAAGAGTGCTATTGTATTTAAAATGCAAGTTAACACAACAGCTGGCAGCTGGAAATAATCTATTGGGAGGCACAAAGTTTCTTGTATCTTAGAGAAGGCAAAAGTTTTCTTTTATAATTATTTAGGAAGATCTCAAATTGTTCTGCTGAATTACACAGTTGATCTTGATTTTTCTTTTTCTGTATATGGAGCACTATGAAAAGTAGTCAAAGGGAATGACACTCCTAATTAGCTGATAAGAAATGAGAAGGATAAACTAAGGCCATCCTTTAAATTGCATTACTCAAAACAGGTGAACAAAAATCTAATGACCAAAGCAAAAGAAAACCACTAACAGATGATATAAATTGCAAGATTTTTGATATCAAGTTAGACAGAAGTTTAAAATTAAAGATTCAGAGTGAGTTAGAAAGAAAAGTTCTTATTAAGTGTGACTTTAATAGCACAATTAAAAAATTAGTGAGAAAGGTACTATTGTTATGTTTATGGATTTATCTAATTTTAAAAAATGTTTCCTAAGATGAACCAATCAGAAAACCAAATCCAGAATCATAATACAGAAAACAGCACTTTGAAAACTAGAATTGGGCAAAGTGAAGCCAGTGAAATTATAAGAGATCAAGAAATAATTAAAAAACATGAAAAATGAAAAAACTGAAGAGAAAGTGAAAAGTCTTATAAGTAAAGCAAAAGATTTGGAGAGTAGATCAAGAAGAGAAAATATAAAAATAATTGAACTAACTGAAAGTTATGATCAGAAAAGAATCTTGATACAATAGTACAAGAAATAATTAAAGAAAACTGTCCTGAAGCATTAGAACAAAGGGGAGGGGGAAGTAGAAATAGAAAAAAAATCACCATTTAAAAGAGATCCTATAAGGAAAACTCATAGGGATATCATAGTCAAATTTTGAAACCCCCCAGCTCAAGGATAAAATACGAAAAACATCAACCTTACAACAATTTAAATATGATGGAGCCAGAATTAGAATTGCACAAGACCTAACAGCAAAAGCATTAAATGACCACAGGTCTTGTAATACAATTTGTTGGACAGCAAAAGAACTGGAGCTAGGGCCCCAAACTTTGTACCATGCAAAGTCAAGTATTATTCAGAATAAAAAAATGAATGTTTGATAAACTCTCAGACTTTCAAGACTTAGTTAACAAAAATTCTGAACTTAATAAAAGATTCGACACACAAGAAACAGAGAAATATACAATATATACCAAAGACTGATTATAAGGGATTCATAAAGACAGACAGTTTGTCTTTTATGTATGTAAAATGTTTGTCTAGGACTCTTATTCTGAATTGGGTAGCTCAAAACAAAGACTGGGGTAAACCTGACTATGATATGAATTTTAAAGTAAAACCATTTAGGAATAACTAAAAAGAGCAATTATTTTATACAAATGAGGTACAAGAGGAAGAACTGGTACAAAGAAATTAGATGGGGGAAGAAGACTGGTAGTTCTGGTAACCTACTTTCATCAGGAATGGGTTTAAGAGGGAACAACACATATATGTTTAGAAGAATATAAACATCTTCTAAATTAAGAGGAAATAAAACAGTAGGCACATAGTGAAGAGGGAGAGGACAAGGGAGGGATCTCTAGAGGGGAGGGTGAAGGAATAGATAAAAGGGGGTAGAGAAGTGTTTAGATTTATGGGAATAGAAGAGTAGAAGAGGGATACTTGGAGCAGGGTAGGCAAGTAATAAAAAGGCAAGGTAGTGATCAGAAGCTAAGTAGAGGAGGCAGGAGGGATAGGAAATAAGAGATATGTATAAACATAAACACCAAAATCAGGTGTAGAACAGAGAGTGAAAATATATATCTGTATATGCATGTATATGTGTGTGTATATATATATATATATATATATATATATATATATATATATATATATATATATGTATCTATAGCTGCAAAGAAACATCTAAACTTCATTTTAGCCTTCTTGGGAGTAGGAAGGGAAAGAACAAAGTGAAAAAGTGCACAGCATGGAACAAAAGAACTCAGGGAAGCAAAGAAAAGATGGAAATTTTTCAACACAAGTATGTATCATACAGGCTTTCTTGAAATGAAAATATACTGTTGCATAATTTGAATTCTGTCTTATATGTTTTGCTATGCACATGACAGGTATTTTTTTCTTTTTAACTTTGTATTTAAGTTCCAATATTTAAGTTTATGACATGTTTTTGTTCATTTATGTTCTAGTGTTTGAGTCTAAAATAAAACTTTAAAAAGTTTCCTAAGTGAAGTAACTGGTGTATCAGGAGGAGCTTGTGATTTGCAATCAGAGAAGGGAGCTTTGAATTTTGCCTCTGGTCCTTGACATTGCTGTTATTCTAATCTAGGTCAAAGAGATCAGCTCTCTGAATGAGCCCAGTAGTAGACTGAACTAATAGATGAAACATTGCTTCCTGCTTGGAGCTTACCCACTTGACAAGCTTGAAGAGGATGCTGGAAAGGGAGAAGAGAGCCTACCAGGAACAGTAAATATCGCTTGGACACAAGTCCTGCTTTTATGAGTGCCTGATCTAAAGTATCTTTCTGCTTTAAATTTGAACCCATTCTCCCAAGTAAAGATGAGAGTGTTACTGGTTTGTGGTAATATTTTTGTAACTTTTGCCCTTGATAAACTTTCTCAGTAAATGTAATTTTGTCAAAGCTGATTAATATGAACTGGTTAAACAATATAAAATTGAGCATAGTTGATGGCAGATCATGAATGACAGAATTAGAAAACAAAAACTCCTCAATTGCCCTTTAAAATCTGTGGGGGCATTCAGACAGTCATCATCTGGCAGCTCAACTGACAGTGAAAGTGGGGATTGGGAGAATTTTTCCCCCTGTATGACAAAAGTGCCCTCATATATGAGGGTTTCTTTTGGGATAAATATTGGGTCCTTCATGACAAAGGATATGGTTATTCTAATTGTTGAATATCTAAGTTTTGGTTATGCAATACAGAAAATTAGTCCTTCTGTCCTCTTTTTATTCATACAGTCAATTTTATGGTTGATTTCCATGCAAATCAGACCAGTCTCTTGGTGATAATATTGACTTGTCTGAATGCTTAATTACTAATATATGTTGTGTTACTGTCCCCTTACAAGTACAGAGGCTAAGAGCTGTGTGAATTTTTCAATCCCAGAAATATTGGTGCCTATTAGATAATCTACATCATACTCCGACGGCTCATGCATGTTGATTTAAAAAAATATTTTCACTTTTAAGCAGCTGCATATTAGTTGACTTTTTTGTGATATAACTCCAGACAGTTTGTCTGAGATCTTTTCAAGTACAGATTTATGGAATAATGTCTGATTATTGGCTAAAAAATTCTTAGGAATGAATGAGTAAAAAATATGCAAAACACTGCTCTAAATATGGGGAGCAAAAAGACAGTCCCTTCTGTCAAGTACTTCACGTTTTAATAGTGATAACACATATAGGAGGTTTCAGCTACAAGGCAGATAGAAAGGCCTCATTGAATGTAGTGGCAAAACAGATAACAATGTGTCTTGCGTGACTTCTGTTCCCTGACCCCACTGATAAACCATACCTATTTCTAATGTTGAAATATTTGACAAAATATTTGACTTTGACTGTAAGAACTTTCTTTTGGGGGTCCTCAGTAGTAGTCATAGCTACTGATGAGTAAGGACTTCTAGATCTTTCAGTATCCATTTCAGTATCCAACTCGTATCTGTTTCAGTATCCATTTCAATATCCATTCAGTATCATATTGACAAGGATGGCTTCACTAGATGACTGCATGGCCCAGTTGGAAGTAAAGTGCTTGTTTAGGGGAAGGGGAAAGTGTGATGCTGTTCCTGGGACTCTTGAGCTTATAGTCTTTGACTTTCTTAGTCATAACCTGAGGGCAGATGGTATTAATATTTTGATTCACCTGCTATAAACCATCTCCTGTCTTTCCTTCAGGATGTCATGCTGTTTCTGCTAATATGAATAGCACTTGTGAATAGTATTTGATGTGAATAGTATTTAATTGGATTTTGGAGATGATATTTAACCCCTTCTCTATTGAAATAAATCCCCTGAATTTTAGCAATGGAGACTAGATTTCAAGCAGAACAATCGGTCTTACAGACTCAGCTTTTCCAACAGGTAAGTTTGGGCTTACCTGTTCATAAACAGCAATTGGTCAATGGTGGCTGATTGTGGAATTGAAGATGGTAGTTAATTTTTACAGAGGTTTTTTTTTTCCCCTCAATGATGGTCATAAGATGGGGATAGGAGAGGGGTGGAGTGCAATGGAGGGAGGGTACATTGAGGGAAGGAGTAATCAGAATGCAGGGTATTAGGAAGCAGGGGGAGGGGAGTAATGGGGAGAAAAATTGGTCATGTTACAAAGTGAGGTAAAAGCAATTGGTATTAAAATAATAGACTGAATTAATTACTGAGAATAAATCAATGACATCTTTAGTTTGGAGAAAAGAATTTCAGTCTAAATTTCCTAGAGGAAGGTAGCCTTTGGTAAAATTTGGCATTGATAGAAAAGTCAAGGTTTTAATGGTAAATTTGATTTTATGATTGCCATTTAATGAGGAACTAGAACATGTAGAGAAAGGCATGCAAGCCACTTAAGACTTGTCTCAAAAGGTGTTCCGTAGGCAAAGTGAAACTATGATCATATTTGAAACCTGATTATTGGAACCTGCCATTTTTAGATGCTATGGGACTATTAAGACTGTTCTTCTGAGTCTAAATCCAGGTATAGGTAGCAAGAAAAGAGATCTGAGCCTCAAAAACATGATGCCAGTAAGCTGATGAGATGCTAGTATGAACTGCATAGGTGATCTCAAGGGAAGGGTGGGAGAGCAACTGCCCAGCATGGGCTGAGGTGGGATTCTTCTGACTCAGTTTTCCCACTGACACCTGGCAGAATTTAAGCCTGACTGAAGGCAAGTGGATAATCTAATCCTGCCTGGAATTGACATGAAATTGAGGTGATGTTGTATCCCTGCAATGTCCTTACTATTGGTGGCAATTTTCTATAGTCAAAAGATTTGTAAGCTTAATACCAGATCTATTCAATTATAGATTATGGGCAAGGGAACATCCGAGGTTGTCTAAAATTAAGCTATTAGGCATAGGACTTTAGACTAACAACAATAAGTTAGGGTCCTTTAATTCTTAGTAATACTGTGGAGACAATTAGGTCAAGAGTTTGTGAAGTTAGCAACATAAATATTATTTGTGTCTCAGTTGGTTAATGTTTAAAAAAAATTTCTTTCGTGATGCAAATTGTAAATGCTTTAAAAAGAAGTATCACCTGACCAAAAGTTGGAATTGTTTTATTTGTTATAAACTGTTTTAAAAATTAATAACAATATAAAAAAAATAAATAAAAAATATAAATACCTTTACTTTGAAAAAAAATAGAATAACACAAATGGCAAAAGAGGCCCAAGAAGCTAATGAGAGAAGAACCCTTTAAAAAGCAGAATTAGCCAAATGGTAAAGGAGTTTCAAAAACACACTGAACAAAATAGTTGTTTAAAAATTAGAATGTATTTTGGAAAAGGCAGAGCCAAGATGGCTGAGTAAGAGCAATGGCTCACCTAAGCTCTTAGACAAGCTCCTTCAAATACCTCTAAAAAGAGATTCTGACCAAATTTTGGAGATATGGAATCCAATAGAAGACAAACTATGGCAGATTCACAGCCCAGCAAAGAGTGGAAGCTCTTCGGGAAGGATCTGTTTCATGGGGGTGAGCCCACAACATGCAATGCTGCACTGCCCACAGCAGTGTGGCTGAGCAGGAAAACCCCTGGGGAAGCCACACACAGCAGCAGCATGGTGGAAAGGCAGAGTGGTGTTATTTTCTTCAGCATTTTTTGGGGTCTCCTTTAGTAAGGTATTGACCTGTTTTTCATGCTTTTCTTGCTTCTCTCTCATTTCTCTTCCCAGTTTTTCCTCCACCTGTCTAACTTGATTTTCAAAATCCTTTTTGAGCTCTTCCATGGCCTGAGCCCATTGAATATCTATTTCAGATGTTTGGGATACAGAAGCCTTGACTCCTATGTCTTTCCCTGATGGCAAGCATTGTTCTTCCTCATCAGAAAGGAAAGGAGCTAACATCTGTTCACCAAGAAAGTAACTTTCTATGGTCTTATATTTTTTCCTTTTCTGGGCATTTTCCCAGCTAGTTACTTGACTTCTGAGATCCCTCTCCACCCCTGCCCATATCCGCCCAGCTAGTGCTTGGGGTCTGAGATTCAAATGCTGCTCCCCAGGCTTTCAGTGGCTGGCCCAGCTGCTATTCAGGGTAAGATTAAATCAGCTTCTCAGGTGGGGGCAGGGCCGCCTCCCAGGCTCAGTTCCCTCAGGCGTTGATGTGTAATGCCTGCTCTGGGAGCTGCTGCCTCTGCCGCTGCCTCTGCCGCTGCCTCCCAAGGGGGCCTGAGTTATGGAGACACCTCGCTCCCCTCTTGGCCAGCCCGGAAGTCTCTCTCACTGACCTTCAGCACCTGTGAGGGGAGGGGCCCCCATGACCACTGGAGATTCTGTCCCTGAAGCCTGCTCCGATGTGCTCCTCCCAGGGCTGCGTAGCCAAGGTAGGTCTGGGTTCCACTCTGGTCCCGTGCGTGATGCATCTTTTGGTGATTTCTGGAACAGAAATCTCCTCCACTCTGTTGTTCTGTGGCTTCCACTGCTCCAGAATTTGTTAGGAGTTCTTCTTGACAGATATTTTATAGGCTGTGATTTTGGAGGTAGCATAAGTGTGTCTTTCCACTCTGCCATCTTGGCTCCTCCCCTCTGAAGAACTGAGTCTTACCTTAGCCCTGAGTGGAGGCCCTGGCCAAGCTGGTCTTTATCTCAAACTGAATGGTGACCCTGCCCATCCAGCTTATCTGAAAATCAGCCCCCAGTCCTTGCTTGGTGGAACTGGAGTCCAAGTGGCTATGGAGAGGTATCTGCTAAGATTCTGGGCTCAAAAATTCCTTTCTGCATCCAGACCAGTACATTCCTGGTTGTGCCACCTTGAAGGAACTGAGATCTCACAGATTCCCAGAGTATACCCTACTCTTGACAAAGGACCCAAAAGTCAAGTAACTGGTTGGGAAAATGCCCCAAAAAGGGAAAAAAATAAGACTACAAAAGGTTACTTTCTTGGTGAACAGATATTTGCTCCTTTCCTTTCTGATGAGGAAGAACAATGCTTACAATCAGGGAAAGACATAGAAGTCAAGGCTTCTGTATCCCAAACATCCAAAATAAATATTCAATGGGCTCAAGTCATGGAAGAGTTCAAAAAGGATTTTGAAAATGAAGTGAGAGAGGTGGAGGAAAAACTGGGAAGGAGAGAGATGCAAGAAAAGCATGAAAAATGGGTCAACACCTTGCTAAAGGAAACCCAAAAAAATGCTGAAGAGAATAACACCTTGAAAAATAGGCTGCCTCAATTGGCAAAAGAGGTTCAAAAAGCCAGTGAGGACAAGAATGCTTTCAAAATCAGAATTAGCCAAATGAAAAAGGAGGTCCAAAAGCTCAATGAAGAAAATAGTTCTTTCAAAATTAGAATGGAACAGATGGAGGCTAAGGACTTTATGAGAAACCAAGAAATCACGAAACAAAACCAAAGATAATGTGAAATAACCCATTGGAAAAACAACTGACCTGGAAAACCCTATCTTACAGTACAGGAAAGTGGGGGAGAAGGGGATAAGTAGGGTTGGAGGGGATGATGGAAAGGAGGGGAGAGGGAGGAGGGAACAATTTCAAGTCAACGCTCTTGGGGAGGGACAGGATCCAAAGAGAGAACAGAAGGAATGGGGGCAGGATAGGATGGAGGGAAATATAGTTAGTCTTACACAACATGACTATTATGGAAGTCATTTGCAAAACTACACAGGCATGGCCTATATTGAATTGCTTGCTTCCCAAAGGGAATTTGTGGGGAGGGAGGGATGAAGAGGAGTTGAAAGTCAAAGTTGTAGGAACAACTGTCAAGTATTGTTCTTACTAATAGGAAATAAGAAATACAGATATTGGGGTGTAGAAATTTATCTGGCTTTACAGGACAAAAAAGAAGATGGGGATAAGGGAAGGGAGGGATGTTAAAAAAGAGGGTAGATCGCTGATAAGGGCAATTAGAATGGTCGTCATTTTGGGGTGTGAGAAGGGGAGAAATGGGGAGAAAATTTGGAACCCAAAATTTTGTGAAATGAATGTTAAAAGTTAAATAAATAAGTTTTTTAAAAAACGAAAGAAAGGAGAAAGCCAAATTACTGGTATCAAAAATTTAAGGGGTGAACTCACCTCCAATGAGGAGTAAATTAAAACAATAATTATAAATTGTTTTGCCCAACTTTATGTTCATAAATGAGATGGATGAGTACAAATTGACCAGATTAACAGAAGAGAAAGTGGAATACTTAAAGAACCCCATCCCATAAAAAGAAGCTGAACAAGCCATCAATGAAAAAGAAAGCTGAACAAGCCATCAATGAACTCCCTAGGAAAAAATCTCCAAGACTAGATGGATTTACAAGTGAATTCCATCAAACATTAAAAGAATGGCTAATTTCAATACTATATAGACTATTTTTGAAAATTGGGGGAGGAGTCCTCCCAAATTCTTTGTATGATACAAATGTGGTTTTGATACCTAAACCGAGAAGAGACAAAACACAGAACGAAAACTATAGACCAATTTTTCTGATAAATGTAGATGCAAAAATTTTAAATAAGATTTTAGCAAAATGAATACAATATCTTATCACGAGAATAACACGTTATGATCAGGTATTCATATCAAGAATGCAGTGCTCATTCAATATTAGGAAAACTGTTAGCATTATCGACCATACCAACAAGAAAACTAGGAGAAACCAAATGATTATCTCAGTAGATGCAGAAAAAAAAAGTCCTTAAAAAAGGACTTAAAAGAATTCCCAATGGTCTTCTAAGGCAAAATGCCCTCCACATACAGAGAAAAACCTGTGATGTCAATCACAGAAAGTAGCAGATCATTTTTTGTGTGTATTACGTTTTCGTTTGTTATATGATTTCTCCCATTCATGACTTCTGCACAGCATGACTATAGCGAAAATGTATTTAATAGGAATTTATGTGTATATCCTATATAGAACTGTATGCTATCTCAGGGAGGGAGAAGGGAGGTGTGGGGTATGTAGGGGAAAGAATTTAAGCTTTATGATAGTGATTGTAGAACACTAAAAGTAAATAATTAAAAATTTTATATGGAGTAGATGGAAGCCAATGATTTTATGAGAAACCAAGAAATTATGAAACAAAACCAAAGAAATTATAAAATATAAGACAATTTAAAAATTGTGGGACTACCTGAAAGCCATGATCAAAAAAAAGCCTAGACATTATCTTTTATGAAATTATCAAGGAAAATTGCCCTGATATTCTGGAACCAGTGGATAAAAGAAATATTGAAACAATTTACTGATCACTTCCTGAAAGAGATTTGAAAAGAAAAACTCCTACGAATATTGTAGTCAAATTTCAGAGCTCCCAGTTCAAAGAGAAGATATTGCAAATAGCCAGAAAATAAAAATTTGAGTATTGTGGAAATACAATCAGAATAACACAGGATCTGAGATTTTCTACATTAAGTGACTGAAGGGCTTGGAATATGATATTCCAGAAGTCAAAGAATTAGGAATAAAACCAAGAATCACCTAACCAGGAAAACTCAACATAAAACTTCAAGGGAAAAATGGTCATTCAATGATATGGAGGACTTTCAAGCATTCTTGATGAAAAGACCGGAGCTGAATTGAAAATTTGACTTTCAAACACAAGAATGAACACAAGCATGAAAAGGTAAACGGGAAAGAGAAATCACAAGGGACTTACTAAAGGTGAACTCTTTACATTCCTACATGGAAAAATAATACTTGTAACTATTGAAACTTTTTTCAATATTTAGGTTGTTGGAGGGATTATACATACATACATACATATATGTATAGACAGAGAGCACAGGGTGAGTTAAATAGGAAGTGATGATGTGTAACAAATAAAACTAAGGAGTGAGAGAGGAATATAATAGGAGAGAAAGGGAGAAATAGAATAGGGTAAACTATCTCTCATAAAAAAAGGGAAGAAATAGCTTTTTCAATGGAGGGGAGAAGAGGGAGATGAGAGGGAAAAAGTGAAGCTTACCCTCTTCACATATGGCTTAAGGAGGGAATAACATATTCACTCAATTTCGTGTGAAAATCCAGTTTACATTACACGAAAGTAGGGGAGAAGGGGACAAGTGGGGTGAGAGGGATGATAGGAAGGCAAACACTTTTGGGAAGGGACTAAGTCAAATGAGAGAATAGAATTGGGGGGTAAGATAGAATGGAGGGATATAGTTAGTTTTTCACAACATGACTATTTGGAAATCTTTAGCAAAACTACACACATATAACCTATATTGAATTTCTTGCCTTCTCAGTAGGGATGGGCGGGGAGGGAGGAAGGGAGAGAAATTCAAACTCCAAGTTTTAGAAATGAATGTTGAGAACTTTGCATGTAACTGTGAAATAAGAAACACAGGTAATGGGGTAAAGAAATCTATTTTGCCCTACAAGAAAAGAGAGAAGATGGGGATAAGAGAAGCGAGGGGTGTGATTTAAGGGAGGATAGATTAGCGGAAGGAGTAATCAGAATGCACGATGTTTTGGTATGGGGGAGGGGAGAGCTGGGGAGAAAATTTGAAACACAAAATTTTGTGGAAATGAAGGTTGAAAACAAAATAAATAAATAAATTGAAAAACAAATTTTAAAAAAATAAAAAAACAAGTCAAACAAACAAAAAAAGACGTGGACCAAGATAACTGGAGATGATTCCAGATGCCCCTAGACCATATACTGAATTAGGGAATAAAAAGTTTCAGAAAAAAATAATAGCCACTTCTCTCATCCAAGGGATACACCTGAGTCTCAGTTCCAGCTTCTTAATGAATATGAACCCTGCAATGGAATAACTAATAAACAAATATGAGATCAAAGAACAACCTAATGTTCTGTCAATCTTAGCTGGAAAAGGTTTCTAGACGGTTTGTAGTGACTGAGTTCAGCAAAAATCTTTTTTTTTAATTTAATATATTTATTTAAGTTTTCAACATTCGTGTCCACAAAATTTTGAGTTCCAAATTTTCTCCTCATCTCTCCCCCTTTCCCCACCCCAAAACGCTGAGCATTCTAGTTACCCCATCACCAATGTGCTCTCCCTTCTAACATCCCTCTTTTCCTTTTCCCCCATCGTCTCTTTTGTCCTATAGGGCAAGATAAATTTCTATACCTCATTAGATGTATTTCTTATTTCCCAGTTGTATGCAAGAACAATACTCAACAGTTGCTCCTAAAATTTGAGTTCCAAGTTCTCTTCCTTCCTCCTTTCCCACCTTATCCCCATTGAGAAGGCAAGCAATTCAATAGAGGCCATACATGTGTAGTTCTGCAAATGACTTCCATAAGTGTCATGTTATGTAAGACTAACTACATTTCCCTCCATCCTATCCTGCTCCCTGTTTTATCTATTCTCCCTTTGACCTTTTCCCTCCCAAAGAATATTGACTTCTAATTGCTCCCTCCTCCCATTGCCCTCCCTTCCATCATCCCTCTCACCCTGCTTATAACCTTCTCCCATATTTTCCTGTATTGTAAGATAGGTTTTCATACCAAAATGTGTGTACATTTTATTCTTTCCTTGAGTCAAATATGATGAGAGTGAGCTTCACATTTTCCCTCTCACCTCCCCACCTTTTCCCCTTCATTGAAAAGGCTTTTTCTTGCCTCTTTTATGAGAGATAATTTACCCATTCCATTTCTCTCTTTCTCCAGCCAATATATTCTTCTCTCACCCCTTAATTTCATTTTTTTAGATATAATTCCACCCTCTTCCACTAACCTTGTGCTCTCTGGCTTTCTCTCTCTAGGTGTGTGTATGTTTGTGTGTATGTGTGTATGTGTGTGTGTGTGTGTGTGTGTGTGTGTGTGTGTGTGTAATCCCACCAACTACCCAGACACTGAAAAAAGTTTCAATAGTTTCAAATATTGTTTTTCCATATACGAATGTAAACAATTCAACTTTAGTAAGTCCCTTATGACTCCCCTTTCCTGTTTATCTTTTCATGCTTCTCTTGATTTTTGTGTTTCAAAGTCAAATTTTCTTTTCAGCTCTGGTCTTTTCATCAAAAATGCTTGGAAGTCTTCTACTTCATTGAAAGACCATTTTCCCCTGAAGTATTATACTCAGATTTGCTGGATAGATGATTCTTGGTTTTAGTTCTAGTTACTTTGACTTCTGGAATATCATATTCCATTCCGTACTCTTTAATGTAGAAGCTGCTAGATCTTATGTTATCCTGATTGTATTTCCACAGTACTCAAATTGTTTCTTTCTATCTTCTTGCAATATTTTCTCCTTGACCTGGTAACTCTGGAATTTGGCTACAGTGTTCCTAGGAGTTTCTCTTTTCTGGATCTCTTTCAGGAGGTGATTGGTGGATTCTTTTAATATTTATTTTGCCCTCTGGTTCTAAAATATCAGGGAAGTTTTCCTTGATAATTTCATGAAACATGATGTCTAGGCTCTTTTTTTGGTCATGACTTTCAGGTAGTTCCATAATTTTTAAATTATCTCTCCAGTACCTGTTTTCAAGGTCAGTTGTTTTTCCAATGAGATATTTCCATCTGTTCCATTCTAATTTTTAAAGAACATTTTCTTCAGGGAGCTTTCTTTGGTTTTTGGATTTATTATTTATTTTTTATTAATTAATTTTATTTATTTTCAATGTTCTACAATAACTACCACATAAATTAGAATATTATTTTCCTCTCCATCTCCCCTGCCTCCCCACTCCCTTCACGAGATGGCATGCAATTTGGTATAAGTTCTACATGTACATTCCTATTAAAATATATTTTTGCTATAGTCATGCTGTGTTTAATAATTAAAATGAGTGGGAGAAATCATCTAACAAACCAAAACGGAATACACACACACACAACACACAATTATCGGCTGCATTCTGTGATTGACTTCTATAGTTCTTTCTCTGGATGTAGAAGGCATTTTGCCTTAAAAGACCACTGGGAATTTTTTAAAGTCCTTGCATTGCAAAGAAGTTCCAAGTCTACCAGAAAAAATTTGGGTACACTGTGGTCATTGGTGTGTACAAAGTTCTTCTGGTTCTGTTCCTTTCACTCAGTATCAGATCATATAATTCTTGCCAGGCCTCTCTGAAGTCTTCCTGTTCATTATTTCTTAGAGCACAATAGTATTCCGTTACATTCATATACCATAATTTATTCAGCCATTCCTCAATTGATGGGCATCCCTTTGATTTCCAACTTTTGGTCACCACAAAGAGTGCTGCCACAAATATTTTTGCACATGTGGGACCATTTCCTATTTTTATGATCTCTTGGGGATACAGTCCTAGAAGTATTATTTCTAGGTCAAAGGATATGCATATTTTTGTAGCTCTTTGGGCAAACTTCCAAATTGCTCTCCAGAATTATTGGATCAGCTCACAGTTTCAATAGTGTATGAGTGTTCCATCTCTCTCACAACTTCTCCAACATTTATCATCTTGCTGTTCTGTCATGTTTGCCAATCTGATAGGTGTGATATGGTACCTCAGAATTGTTTTGATTTGCATCTCTCTATTCAAAACTGATTTAGAAAATTTTTTCATATGCTATAGATATCTTTAATTTCTTCCTCTGAAAATTGCTTGTTCATATCCTTTGACCATTTATCAATTGGGTAAAGACTTGCATTTTTGCATATTTGACTCAGTTCTCTATATATTCTACAAATGAGGACTTTATTACTGACATTAGCTGTCAAAATTCTTTCTCAGTTTTCTACATCCCTCTGAATTTCGATTGCATTGGGTTCAGTTGTGCAAAAAGTTTTCAGTTTAATGTAATCAAAATTATCTATCTGGCACTTCATAATGCTTTCTGTCTATTCTTTAGTCAAAAATTGTTCCCTTCTTCATAAATCTGATAAATACACAATTCCTTGCTCCACCAATTTGTCCATACTATCAATCTTTATACCGCGATTGTATAACCATTTTGATTTTATTCTTGCATTCAGTGTCAGGTATTGGTCTATGCCTAGTTTCCACCAAACTTTTGTCCAATTTTCCCAACATTTGTTTTCGAACTGTGAGTTCTTCTCCCAGAAGCTGGGGTCCTTGGTTTTATCAAATAGTAGATTGCTATATTCATTGTCTACTGTGTCTTGAGTACCTAGAATATTCCACTTGTCTACCCTTCTGTTTCTTAGCCAGTACAAAGTGGTTTTGATACTTGCTGCTTTATAATTTGAGATGTGGTAGCACTAGACCACCTTCCCTAGCATAACTTTTCATTAGTCCCCTTGATATTCTGGACCTTTTGTTCTTCCAGATGAATTTTAATACTATTTTTTCTAGCTCTAGAAAATTATTATCTGAAAGTTTATTTGGTAGGGCTATAAATAAGTAAATTAATTTAGATAGAATTGTTCTTTTTATTAGGTTGGCTCAGCCTACCCACGAGCAACTGATGTTTTTCCACTTACTTAGATCTAACTTTATTTGTGTGGAAAGTGTCTTGTAGTTGTATTCATATAATCCCTGGGTTTGTTTTGGCAGGTAAACTCCCAAATATTTTATAATGTCTACCCTAGCTTTAAATAGGATTTCTCTTTCTATCTCTTGCTGTTGGGCTGTTACTAATATATAAAAATGCAGAAGATTTGTGTGGGTTTATTTTGTAACCTAGAACTTTGCCAAAGTTGTTTATTGTTTCAAGCAGTTTTTTACTTGAATCTCTGTGATTTTCTATGTGTATCATCATATCATCTTCAAAGAGTGATAACTTAGTTTCTTCTTTGCCTGTTCTAATTCCTTCAGTTTCTTTATCTTGTCTAATAGCTATAGCTAACATTTCTAGTATCATAATGAATAACAGTGATGATAATGGATATCCTTGTTTCATCCCTGATCTTATTGGAAATGCATCTAGCTTATCACCATTGCATATAATGCTTGCTGAAGGTTTTAGGTAGATATTATTTATTATTTTGTGGAAAGTTCCCTTCATTCCTATGTTCAGCAATGTTTTGAATAGGAATGAGTATTATATTTTTTCAAAAGCTTTTTCTGCATCTTTTGAGATAATCATGTAATTTCTGTTAGTTTTATTATTGATATGGTCAATAATGTTAATAGTTTTCCTAATATTGAATCCGCCCTGCATTCCTGATATGAATCCTACCTCATCATAAGGTATTACTCTCATGATAAGTTGCCATATTCCTTTTGCTAAAAATCTTATTTCAATTTTTCACATCTATATTCATTAGAGAAATTGGTCTATAATTTTCTTTCTCTGTTTTGTTTTTTCTTGGTTTATGTATCAAAACCATTTATGTGTCATATAAAGAATTTTGTAGAACTCCTTCTTCCCCAATTTTCAAAATAGTCTACATAGTATTGGAATTAATTGTTCTTTAAGTGTTTCATAGAATTCACTTGTAAATCCATCTGGCCCTGGAGATTTTTTCCTAGGGAATTTATTGATGGCTTGTTCAATTTCTTTTTCTGAGATGGGGTTGTTTAAGTATTCAACTTCCTCTTCTGTCAGTCTGGGCAATTTGTATTTTTAAAAATACTCATCCATCTCATTTAGATTGTCAAATTTGTGGACATAAAGTTGGTCAAAGTAATTTCTAATTATTGTTTTAATTTCCTCCCCACTGGAGGTGAGTTAACCCCTTTCATTTTTGGTTTTAATAATTTGGTTTTCTTCTTTCTTTTTTTAAAATCAAATTGACCAAAAGTTTATCAATTTTATTAGTTTTTTTCATAAAACTGTTTTATTTATTAATTAAATTGCTTTCTTAATTTTAATCTTGTTAATCTCTCCTTTGGTTTTAAGTATTTTTAATTTGATATTTACTTGGAGATTTTCCATTAGTTCTTTTTCTAGCTTTTTCAGCTGCATGCCCAAGTCATTGATCTCTTTTTCTATTTCATTCATGTAGACATTTAAAGAGATATAACTTCCACTAAGAATTGTTTTTGCAGCATCCCATAAGATTTGGTAGTTTGTCTCATTATTGTCATTCTCTTGAATGCAGTTGCTGATTGTTTCTATGATATCTTGTTTAACCCATTCCTTCTTTAAGACTAAATTATTTAGTTTCTTCAGTGTGCTTTTGAACCACCTTTTCCATTTGGCTAATTCTGCTTTTTAAAACATTCTTCTCCTTATTGGCTTTTTGAAACTCTTTTGCCAATTGAGTTAGTCTATTTTTAATGGTGTTATTTTCTTTAACATAGCTTTGGGTCTCCTTTAGCAAGTTATTGATTTGATTTTCATGATTTTCTTGCATCTCTCTCATTTCTCTTCCCAATTTTTCCTCAATCTCTCTTACATGATTTTCAAATTCCTTTTTGAGCTCTTCCATGACCTGAGACCACTGAATATTTATTTTGAATGTTTGGGATACAGAAGCCTTGACTTTTATGTCTTTCTTTGATGTTAAGCATTGTTCTTCCTCTTCAGAAAGGATGGGAGAAGTTATCTGTTGACCAAGAAAGTAACCTTCTATACTATAATTTTTTCCCTTTTTTGGGCATTTTCCCAACCACTCACTTGACTTTTGGGGTGGTTTTTCAAGAGTAGGGTATACTCTGGGGATCTGTAAGATCTCAGTTACTCCAATGTGGCACAGTCAAGTCTGTACACTGGTCTGGGAGAAACCAGAAACTTTTGTGCCCAGAATGTGTGAATAATAGAGTTCCTTCTCCGCAGCCATCTGGCCTCCAGTTCCATAGGCCATCACTGGGGCCTGAGATTCAGATAAACAGCTAGATTCCTCCAGGGGCTTTCAGGTAGGGGAGGGCTGTCATTCAGTTTGAGATAAAGATCAGAGGCTCAAGTCTTCCAGAAGCATTAGGTGGGGACAGGGCTGCCACCCTTGGCTGAGGTAAGAATCAGCTGCTCAGATCCCCCAGGGCTTTAAGATCCAACATTGGATACAGGCTTCTGTGAGAGCTGCTTCACAGGGATGCAGCTTCTATTGTAGCCACCTGAGGCTGGAGCTATGGGAAGACCTGGTTCCTTTCTCAGGCAGCTGAAAAAACCGTCTCACTTACATTTGGTGCCTGTGGATTGAGGGATCGGCAAACCACTGCTACTGCAGCTGGGGATTCTGTCCCCTAGGCCTGCTCACATCCTCATCAGTGCCATGCAGCATTGGGGCTGGGATCTGCTCCAGGTTTGGTGTAACACATCTTCCTCATCTGCCTTTCAGATCACCCTGGTCTGGAAATCTCCTTCATTTTGTTGTTCTATGGATTCTGCTGCTCTAAAATTTGTTGAGTCTTTCTTCACAGATATATTATGGGTTGTGGGGAAGAAGCTAGTGTATGTGTGTCATTCTACTCCACCATCTTGGCTTTGCCCCCTCAGCAACATTCTACAGGAATTTCCAACAGGGTGCAAAATAACACAGTATTGCTTGTTATAAATAAAGGTCAGGAACTTCCAGAGCTCAGACAAAAGAAGTAAGTGAAAATATTTTGACTTGAATTATGTCACTTTGGGAATATTGGAAGATTGGAGCTCTTCCTCAGCTGTCACTAACATCCTTGTACAACCCAATATTCAGTACCTTCAAGAAAGCAGCATGAAGACCCTAGAGGACAAAAGGTCAATAGAGACATTCTGCCAGAAATGTGCAGTGTCCTGAAATCCTGTATTTAGTCAAAAAGAGCAGGAACATGAACAAGCCAGTCATTCTTTCCAAAGTTCATAACATTGCATAAAGTCCAAAGACAAGAAGTAGTCTAGAAGAATGAGTAAATAAAAAAATAACCCATTATAAAGAGCTGCTAATGTGATAGAGCACAAACCCAGCAGAAGAGAATGGCTTAAAAACATGTAAAGCACAGCCTCAAAGAAAAGCGTAGCTTTAATAGAAATCCAGAGTTCCTGGTAGAGATGAAACAAGAGATCATTTTTTGTTAGTTGCTAAAATATTTTTAACCAAATAATGTTGCTAAAAGAAAGAAAGTAAATAAGTTACAACTATAGAAGAAAAATTTTGAAAGAAAATTCATATCTTAGAACAAGAAATATAAAAACATATCCAAAAGGAAAAAAAGCATTCTGAAAATTAGAGTTGACTTAATAGAAATAAATGACACTAAGAAACCAAAATATTGTTTAATAAAGTCAAATGACTAAAAAAATAGAAGAAAATATAAAGTATCTGATAATAAAAATGACTGGGCCTTGAAAGTATATTGAAGATAAACAATTTAAGGATTATTAAACGACCTGAAATCCACTACTCTTCAAAAAAAGAAAAAAAAATACTGATACCATATTTTAAGAAAACTGCCTAGATCTCTTAAAACCAGAGAGCAAAGTAAAAATAGAAATAATCCAGTAATCACAACTGAAAATAAATGCATAAAATTGAAACTCCTAGTAATATTGTGACCAAAATACTTTCCAAATCAAAGGGGAAATAATTAAACAGTTAGAAAAGAAGAATTTAAATACTGAGAAGTCAAGCATGATCACATAAAATTTAGCAGTCGTCATTATAAAGGAGTATAGAAATTGGGATACAATATTCCACAAAGGAAAAAAAAGATATAGACTTACAACCAAGATATAACTTTCCCAGCAAAACTCAATATAATTCTACAAGGCAAAAATTAATATACAGTGAAAAACACAATTTCAAAACATTCCTAATGGAAAGACTAAAGCTGCAAAGAAATTTTGAAGTGAAAATATTTCTCAAGAGAAACAGAAAAAATAAATATAAAAGAATAAATAATTATGATGGACTGAGCATGAACAATTTTATTTGAATATGGGGAGGTGACACATTTATCACCTTAGCCATATCATGTTTCGTAGAGAGAATCCAGTAGTGGTCCTGTTCTATTTTGATCATTTTAAAAAATAAAAAGAATGGAACATACAGAGTTGAAATGAAGAACTGGAGCAGTCTATTGTTTCATGTGAAGTGCAGACTGCAGAGGTAGCAATTATTAATTCACAAAGCAAAAGTAAAAATAGACCCAATTGAAAGGGACAATCAAGGAAACTACATTTCACTGAATGGTGCCATTGATGATGAAGTTATACAAAAATTTCAGCAAGTTTCTCTGATGAAGATTTCATTTCTCAAATATATAGAGAACTAAGTCACTTTTATAAAAATAAGAACCATTCCCCAAATGATAAGTGGTCAAAGGATAAAAATATTCAGTTTTCAGAAGAAGGAGTCAAAGCTATCTGTAGTCATATGAAAAAAATGCTCCAAAACATAGTTGGTTATGGAAAGGCAAAATAAAACAGTTTTGACATACCACCTCACACTTATCAGAAATGACAAATACTGAAGGGGTTGAGGGAAAATGGGCTTATTAATGAAATGTTGATAGAGTTGTGTCCTGATCTAATTCTTCTGGAGAAAAATCTGGAACTATGGTGAAAGGGCTACCATTTGATCCAGCAATACTACTACTAGATGTGTATACCAAAGAGATTTTTTTTAAAGGGAAAATGCCACACCTGCTCACTAGTAACTATAACATCCTGGAAATGACACTGCCCTAGAATCCACTCTCCTTATTAGTGAGTTGCTGTCTAGCACCATCATTTCATAAAAGACCTTAACCATATGTACTTTGCCCCCAAATTAGCTCACTTTCTAGATGATTAAAGCTCTTCACTAGTAGCCTTGTTCAGGGATTGATATTCTCCTTCCTCCCTACTCCCTCCCTACTATATCTTTCAGGCTCCTCTTTATGTTATTTTTTTCCCTTCCTATTAGAATATCAATACCTTCCCAACCTCAGCCACATGACCTTAGAGAGAGTAGATTCTGAACTATATTCTAATCTATACTGGGGAAAAGGGATGTTAAAAAAAGACAAATTAAAAATAAGAAACTGAGTAATTTAAGTAAAGAAGACAGGTAGGATAAGGCAAGAAAATTACACTGGTGCAGGAACATTAGATAAAGGGAGAACCTATGTGAAAAGAATTTAGTAATAAACTAAAATAATTATATGAAGAAAAACACAAACTTAAATATTATCATGTTAAAAGTGAATAAGCTCAATAAAATGAAAGAATGAATAGTAGGGCAAAGAAAGTAGAACCTGGAATATAATGTAAGCGCTAAGTATAATAATGCTATGTGTGTATATGTATATATACTTACATATACATACATGTATATACATCTGTTATATATGCATATATGTGCATATATCTGTGTATACACACTTTATCAGTTGAATTTTTATTTATCCTATTTTAAAATAAATTTTCTTCAAAATATTTTTGTACATCATTAATTATTCCCCAGAATCCCTTTCCTTTAACCTCCCAGAGAGCCATGACATAAAACAAATATTATTTTATAGAAAAAAGTTTAAAAAAACAGAAAAGTCAGTGAAATGATTAACCTTCCTCCTGGAAAAATTTAACACAGCTCTCTCCTCTCAGTAGAGAGGTGAAGGCCTACATAGGCAGAACGTGATTTTCATTGTCAGAGATACCCACTGGGTTGGTTGGTTTTGCAAAGTGCTTTTCCATATTGCAAAGGAGAATTCAGTGTGTGTGTGTGTGTGTGTGTGTGTGTGTGTGTGTGTAGGGATGAGAAGGAAGATTAAGTGGAAATAGTTCTATATCATAGAAAAAGGTATAAAAATATAACCATGACAATAAGAACCATCATATGTAATCAACGTTTTTCCTCATCAAATTGGACTTGAGCATACTAAATATGATGTCTCTTGAACCGTAGAATTTTATGATATACAGTCATTTATTGCAAAGGGAGAGTTTTTCCCCTGTGGTTGTTTCCAACTTTCTAGAGGAGCCCCTGTGATGCCTATTTTCTTAGGAAGATTTTGAAGAAATCTCCCACATTCCATTTTCATTAATGAAACTCTTTATGTTTCCCAGAATATCCTGAAGGATGTAATTAGGCAGGGTGACAGTTATCCTTTAAGCTCTTTTAGATGTTGGGCATATGGGAGGAAGAAATACCTCTTAAGTAAAGATTCAGTAATCAGTTCCTGATGTCACTCACTTGCATCCCAAATTTGGAAAAAAATTTCTCTGTAAATACAAGTAGACCTGCTCCATGATACATACTCTTTAATGCTGAGATCCAAGGTAACTAAAGTTACTCATGTTCAAGTTTGATTCTGTGAAATTACCTTATTCTTTTCTTGGTATTGATAAAGACAGTTTCCTAGACCTCAGTTAACTAAGCTAATTCAATCAGGAATTGAGACTGTCAGAACCAATGAAGTTGTTGCTTGTTGAAATAGAAAGCCTATAAATGAGGAACATAGCCACTTCCAAAGGGTTGTGTGTTAGGCTGAGAGGAAAGGCATACTCTTAGAAATACATCCTTGTTGAAACAGCTGCAGCTCATATGTTTATTGGGTTCTCATCCCACTGCAGACTTCATTAAACAATGGATAAGGTAATAGGATGAATGCTATTACTAGCCTGCTCTGAAGTATTCTCTGTCTGTTGACCTTTGGGGGTACAACAATTCAATATTCTGATTGGATCAATGTAGCTTGAATCATGATAGATACTGCATCTGTCCCCATGCCCTGTTGTCACAGATGAAATTGTTGGAGATGCTTTTAATGACAGTTTTGTGTTCTAACATAATTTTAGTGGAGAGTCCTTATCACTGAAATTTATTTTCCCCCATAATGCTTGACAGACTATGAGCGTGTTGACCTTTTCTAGAATAAAATGCAGGGTAATGCCCATCTGTTCTTTCAGGCTTTTGCCTAAAGAGCTTATAAAACAGGGAAATGTGTGGGTCATGGAAAGGGAGCTCTGAGATTTGTCCAATTTATTTTTACTCTGCTTTTCATCAATAAAAAAAAATAGTAACCCAATCCAAACCTTCTTAATTTGTGAAATCTAATGAGAATACAGCTTCAGAAAGTATTGCTATAGAGCATTTAAAGAGGTGAGCTCAAGCATGCCTTGAATAAGGGAAATATTAGGACAAATTTCCACATGAAGGCATGACGAAATTTCATATACCCATTTAAGCACACACAAAGGAATAAGCACTAGGCTGTACAAGATACAAAGAAATTTTGTTTGGCAATTTTCAATAGGAAATTTTAGAATTAAATTTATCTCTTTGTTTTATCTTTTTATTTGTATTTATCAGTTTTATTTGTATGCAACTGTTTTATCTCTCTTTATAAATTTGGCCACAGTAATGATGATAGTGGTCATGATGATGAAATTAACCAAAACCTAGAATCTATACCCAGGGTTCCCTTTGCTGGGTGGCTATTACTATTCTTTCAAGTCTGTCATGATTTTTGAGGAACTGAATGCTGAAAATAGTTGTCTCCCCAAACCACGAATTTGGAGCTGAAAGGAACTAATTCAACTTCTTCATTTTGTATTTGAGGAAATTGAGATCAGGAGGATTTAATTTATTTGCTCAAAGTCAGACAGATAATGGGAGGACTAGAATTCAAATTCATGTTTTTTTTTTAATTTCTAAACAATCTTCTTCCCTCTGCACAGTAGAGTACTCATTAATAGTGACTAATTGTTCATGATTCATCAATCTTGTCTCTTCCATTCTCTGTCTCTATTAGAATATCTATCGATATATCTCATCTGCTTATATGTTTATCATCTATTTATATTTATATCTAGAAAAAATATTATCAAAGCAGATAAAAATACATAAGTAACTCTCCCGAGAGACTCATCCAACTTCATCATGAAAAATAATTTGCTTATCTTCAAGGCTGCTTTCCTGGAACAATTACTATAACTCTTCTCATACCATTTAAAGCCCTAAAACAATATGCTAAATATCTAAATGTATGTGACAAAGGGTTTGCTTTACTTATTTTTAAAGCTATTTTATTACAAGTACATTGTCAAATTGCCATTGCTTCTTTGTCATTCATTTTGCCTTAAATGAATGAATATAATACTTTAATTTTTACATAACTATTTTTGCCATAGTATATGGTGATTTTAAAAAAATGTGACCATGAAATATCCCTCCACCCTTCAAAAAGTTATCTTTCTTAAGATTCCTATTCAGTATTTGTGAAAGATCTGTCACAGCTAGTTTTTCCATTACCAAATTAAGATATATAATTTATTCATTTTCCCATGAGAGTTTTTCAAATCTTCAAGGCCATCTTGAACTCACCATTGAATATTATCTTTCAATCTAGCTCTATTTTGAGATTCAGTTAGCTTTTCATTTGATTACTTATATGCTATATTATTCAATACTTACATGATATGATACTATACTGTTATATTAACATTTGTTGCATTCTCTTACATGAACTTGTTATATGCATGTGATATTAAAATGCATAAGGAGCTTTGGTGCCTCCAGACAAATATACACATATGTGTATAGTTATATATTTATATGAATAAGTATTTGAATTTGTATATGGATGTATGTTTATCTGTGCCTAAATCTATTTCTACATATCATCTGCCTCTGTAATTATATGTATACATCCATCATCTATTTATATGTACATATATATATGTATATATCTCACATCTACTTACAGTAGTTTACTTTCTCCTTTCTTTCAAATTTCTTTCCTTTTTTCCTTCTATTTTTTTTTCACCCAAGCTTATCTTCCTTTTCATCTTCAATGGTACATAGTCAAGGTAAATCTAGCAAGAGGAAAAAGAAATGTCTCTTGTACCATGTAAATTCTAGTAAATCAACTATTTCTGGATATTAGATTTCATTCCCTTTGTTACATATCTATTCTGCATTTTTCTTCCTTCTGTATTTTAAAGACTTACTAAATCCTGCTTAAAATAAATGCTAAATAATACAAACTTTTTTCTTTTTTTATTTATTTAAATTTTTTACACTCATTTTGACAAAATTTTGGGTTCCAAATTTTCTCCCCATTTCTCCCTCCCCCAACCCCAAAATGCCGAGCATTCTAATTGCCCCTATCACCAATCTGCCCTCTCTTCTAACAGCCATCCCTTCCCTTGACCCTATCTTCTCTTTTGTCCTGTATGGCCAGATAACTTTCTATTCCCCATTACCTATATTTCTTATTTCCTAGTAGAAAGAACAATACTCGATAGTTCTTCCTAAACTTTGAGTTCCAGCTTTTCCCCATCCCTCCCTCCCCACCCATTCCCCTTGGGAAGGCAGGCAATTCAATATAGGCCATATCTGTGTAGCTTTGCAAATGAATTCCATAATAGTCATGTTGTATAAGACTATATTTTCCTCCATCCTATCCTGCCTCCCATTACTTCAGTTCTCTCTTTTGATCCTGTCCCTCCCCAAGAGTGTTGATTTGCCTCCTCCCATTGCCCTTCCTTCCATCATCCCCCCCAACTCTGCTTATCCCCTTCTCCTCCACTTTCCTGTATTGTAAGATAGATTTTTCATACCAAAATGAGTGTGCATTTTATTCCTTCCTTTAGTCGAATGTGATGAGAGTAAGCTTCATGTTTTTCTCTCAGCTCTCCTCTTTTTCCCTCCTAAAAAGTCTCCTGCCTGCCTCTTCTATGAGAGATAATTTGCCCCATTCCATTTCTCCCTCTCTCCTCCCAATACATTTCTCTCTCACCGTTTCCCTTGATTTCCTTTAAGATGTGATCCCACCCTATTCAATTAACTCTGTGCTCTCGGTCTCTGTGTGTGCATGCACATGTCTGTGTGTGTGTATGTGTGTATAATCCCAACAATTACCCAGATTCTGAAAAGTTTCAAGAATTACTAATATTGTGTTTCCATGTAGGAAAGAAAACAGTTCAACTTTAGTAAGTCCCTTACTACTTTGCTGTTTACCTTTTCATGCTTCTTTTCATTCTTGTGTTTGAAAGTCAAATTTTCTTTTCAGCTCTGCTCTTTTCATCAAGAATGCTTGGAAGTCCTCTACTTCATTGAAAGACCATTTTCCCCTGAAATATTATACTCAGTTTTGCTGGGTAGGTGATTCTTGGTTTTAGACCTAGTTCCTTTTGCTTCTGGAATATCCTATTCCATGCCCTTTGATCCATTAATGTAGAAGCTGCTGCAACTTGTGTTATCCTGATTGTATTTCCACAGTACTGGAATTGTTTCTTTCTAGCTGCTTGCAATATTTTCTCCTTGACCTGGGAACTCTGGAATTTGGCCACAATGTTCCTAGGAGTTTCTCTTTTTGGATCTCTTTCAGGTGGTGATCGGTGGATTCCTTGGATACTTATTTTGCCCTCTGGTTCTAGAATATCAGGGCAGTTTTCCTTGATAATTTCGTGAAAGATGATGTCTAGGCTCTTTTTTGATCATGGCTTTCAGGTAGTCCTATAACTTTTAAATTGTCTCTCCTGGATCTATTTTCCAGATCAGTTGTTTTTCCAATGAGATATTTCACATTATCTTCCACTTTTCCATTCTTTTTGTTTTGTGAATTCTTGGTTTCTCATAAAGTCATTAACCTCCATCTGTTCCATTCTAATTTTTAAAGAACTATTTTCTTCAATGAGCTTTCGGACCTCCTTTTCCATTTGACAAATTCTGCTTTTTAAAGCATTCTTCTCCTCATTGGCTTTTTGAACCTCTTTTGCTAATTGAGTTAGCCTATTTTTCAAGGTATTATTTTTTTCATCTTTTTTTGGGGGGGGTCTCATTTAGCAAGGTGTTGACCTGCTTTTCATGCTTTTCTTGCTTCTCTCTCATTTCTCTTCTCAGTTCTTCCTCCACCTGTCTAACTTAATTTTCAAAATCCTTTTTGAGCTCTTCCATGTCCTGAGCCCATTGAATATTTATTTTGGATGTTTGGGATACAGAAGCCTTGACATCTATGTCCTTCCCTGATGGTAAGCATTGTTCTTCCTCATCAGAAAGGATGGGAGGAGGTATCTGATCACCAAGAAATAACATTCCATGGCCTTTTTTTTCTCCCTTTTCTGTGCATTTTCCCAGTCACACCCACCTGGCCTCCAGTTCCACCCTGATAGTGCTTGGGGGGCTGAGAGTCAAATGCTGATTCCCAGCCTCAAGGCTTTCAGCAGGGGTGGGGCTGCTATTCAGTCTGAGATTAAGTTCATGTGGTGGCAGGGCAGCCACACAGGGATCAGTTCCCTGAGGGGGTTTATGTGGAGACCTTCAACAATGGATCCAGGCTCCTGCCTGATTTGGGAGCCTCTGTCCACTGCTGCCTCCACTGCTGCCTGCTGATGGGACCTGAGTCATGGGGACACCCTGTTCCTCTCTCGGCCAGCCCAAAAGACTCTATCACTAACCTTTGGTGAATGTGGGTGGAGGGACCTCCGTGGCTGCTGGAGATTCCATCCCTGAAGCCTGCTCAGATGTGCTCCTCTCTGTGATGTGGCCAAGGCAGGGTTGGGCTCCACTCTGGGTAGGTGAGTGACAGACCTTTGGTGTTGGTTTTTCAGGGTTCTCTGGAACATCAATCTCCTCCACTCTGTTGTTGTGTGGCTTCCACTGCTCCAGAATTTGTTGGAAGTTATTTATGGGTTGTGAGTTAGGAGCTAGCATATGTGTATCTTTCTACTCGACCATCTTGGCTCCTCCCCTCTTCAATCTTGTTTAAACCCATTTTCCTCTATAGATACGAGATATCACTGCGGAGGAAAAATTTTATTCCTTTTTGTTTTTCTTACATTATTTTTTAGTATTTCTGCAAGTTTTCTAGATTTTCACTTTTAGGATGTCTTACATATTTCTACCTATTGTTGCTGAGGAGGATGATGATGATGATGATGAAGTTGATGTTGCTGTTATTTTTTACTTTTACTTGACAAATTTCTTTTGCTGTAGATGAAAAATGAAGCTAGACATAGAGATGATCTCTGATTAAAGTATCTTCTCCAATATTTTGTATTCAAAGTAAAGATGAAAAATTGAGAATTAGTTGGGTTAGAGAGTATGCTTGATGATAGGCTTGCAGGGGCCATCCAATAGAAAATGAATTCAAGTTTGGTTACTTCAAGAGTCAAGTGTGGCTCAATACTCAAGGATCATGTCTCGAACTAGAGACTCTAGACTTTCTTTTCATTGTTACTTCAAAGATACTAGGGAATAGAGGTATAGATCCTTATAATGTTAAATCTGGAGGGGACTTATGTGTTATTTCACAATCTTAGAATATAAAAGCATGTATTTGTTTAATTCTTTATCATTTTATTCATATTTACTTTTTTAAAAAAAAATCTTAACTTTTGTGCTTGCACTTCAAAGTTTCTATTTGGCTATAGTGTTTCCAACAGAAAAGGCATTTTCACCCCTTTATTTCATTAAAAGTCTGTTCCACCACAGCACTATGTTCATTTTTTTCTCAGTAAGTTATTCCTGGCTGTTGACCCAGAAACTCTGAATTTTGACAACAATATTACTGGGAGTTTTCGTTTTGGTGTTTTTTTTTAGGAGGTGATAGGTTCTTTTTGTATTTTATCTTCTGGTTCTGAGAGATCTGGGCAATTGAATGCAAAGTAGACATGTGATTTTTGACCTAAGAAACATTCATTTCATATCAGATGATTTACTTGATTTTGACTATGTGAATATTATACTTAACCCAGAATAAGCTCATGATTTGAAATTTCACCATCATGGAGACTGATTCAGCTTTGATATTCAGTGCCTTCTCAGCACCCACAGTTGCTTCTCCTCTCTGATTGGAGGGCTGTAAAATGGAATGATAAAATTCTCCCCAAACCTTGCTTTATAGAGGGCACAGCTAATTTCATTACCCATCAACTTTTCTGCTTAGATTTGGCTCCATGAATATCATGGCCCTGTGCCAGATACCCTTGGTTGAACTCCTTATGTTGTGAACCTTCATTTTGTATATTGTCTTCCCCCCATTAGATTGTAAGCTTCTTGATGTCAGGGACTGCTTTTATATATTATTTTTAACCATACATTTAATATAGTGCCTAGCACAAGTGTTTATTGACCGTTGACTACTGACAAAGTACTCTAGTGATTTTTGAACAAAGAAACATTTAAAAAACTCCTTTGGTATTTGATTTGCTGCATGTTTTTTTGTTTTAATTAAAAAGTTGGTTGGCTTATTTCTTAGTCTTTAGTACTTTCAAAGGTTATTTATATTTTGATGCCTTTATATTTTAATCTAGCAATGGATCTCTGCAAATGTTTCATTACTACCTTGGTAAATGGTCTCTCAGGCAGCTCAATAGTGGCATAAATTGAAGAAGTGTTTACACACTACACTCATAGAATTTCCAGACCAAGAACTTTATCAATGAAATGACTGATCTGATCCTATCTAATTTCAATTCTAAGAAATTAACTCCTTACATGCTTCTTGATTAATGATCAATTGTATTCAAATTCAGAAAGCTTACACAAATAAGAAGAGTGTAAGATCTTTCCTTTGGGTGTGTGTGTGAGAATTAACATCCAAGAAATTCTGTTGCCAAAGTATTAATTCACATTGATTTAGGGTGAGTTCACCTTTCCTTTCATAAGTAAGTTGTTTAACTTTATGCTTCTTCAAAGACATGCACTTTTTTGACAGTAAATGTTTTGTGGATCAGTAAAAGTTTTCCAAAGAACAAATAATAAATAGTGGTTAAAACAATGCTTAGAGAGATGTGACTTACAAAGACAAATTACTTCAGTGATGACAAATCTTACAATGTCTTACCATGAAGTTCTTTTTGACATCCACTGAGATTTGTCCTCTGAGGTGTAGGTAAGGACAAGCTCTGCACTATTCAGGGAAAGAGGGGAGAGAATGACATCTGGAATGACACAGATGAATGATAGGAATAGAAGCAGTCCCTCATTAACTAAAGAAATAAAGGCCTTCACTTGACCCTACTTTCCTTTCAAGTTATCATACTAAAGAGTTTTCTATATTTGTTACCTTGATTTCCTAATCTCCCGCTCACTTCTCTAGCCCATGCAATCTGGTTTTTGACCTGACTACACTATTACAATTGTAATCTTCAAGTTTCTGATAACCTCTTAAGTTCAAAATCCAATGTCTTAAACACTAATGACCATAGGCTCCTCTGGGGCAATCTTATCCACTCAAGTTTCCTTAACAAGATTCAATCAACTGATAAGCATTTATTAAGCATCCATTATGTATCAGATGATGTGGTGCTAGAGGTGGAGATATAAAGAGAAAGGTAAAGATAGTCTCTACTCTAAAGGAAATTACACTATAGCTATGAGAAATAATATGTACATATATAAATATATATATATATATATATATATATAATATGTATGTGTTTATAATAATAGACTCCTTCAAGAGGGTGTGCCTCATTCCCTCCTCTTCAAAAAGGGATTGGAACACAATTTGTCAAGTATGCTAGAAGTGTCATTACTTTCAAGTATGGGTTGAATGAAATAAATGACTTCTGAAGACCCTTTCAGTACCCTTACTCTCTGACCACCAATACCTAATTAGTTTTCTAGTCTTCTGTATTATCATGTCCTCTGAATTCTATGTACAGAACATCTTAAGCATCCTCCAAATCATTCTCTTCTCACAACCTTTTCTTTAGTTCTGGCATTCATATCTTTCAGTCAAAACGATTAAGATATTTCTTCCCTCCTCTATCAGTTTTACAAATATATATACATATATACATATATGCGCATATATATAGATGCCAACTAACATTTTTAATAAAGCAAATACTTATATATTGTCCTTTTTATTTAGTGACTCCCTAGTTTGAAATAACAAAAATGCCGCATTCCAAGAAAGCAAAATTTAGTAAGTTGAAGAAGAATGTTTTTTTTTTTTTTTGTAAACCCTGCTTTAATATTTTTGTAATGAAACTGCTGATTGGAACGCCAGTGAACAGTTTGCTTTTGGCAGGTCTGTCATAGCTATATCAAAATAAGTATGCCTCAAAATATGACCCAATTAATGGTCTTCAAATCCAATTGCTCTCTGGACATTTCCTTCTTTCTCTTAATTTTTATTTTCTCTACTTTTTATTTTTTTATTAATTAATTTATTTTCAGTTTTCAACATTCATTTTCAAAAGATTTTGAGTTCCAAATTTTCTCCCCATCTCTCTTCTTCACTCCCCCACTCTGAGATGGCATGCATTCTGATTACCCTTTACCCCCAATCTGCCCTCTTTTCTGGTAGTCCAATAATTTTTAAATTATGTCTCCTAGATCCATTTTCTAGGTAAGTGGTTTTTCTAATGAGATACTTCACACTGACTTCAATTTTTTATTCTTTTGATTTTGTTTTATAATTTCTTGATTTCTCAGAAAGTTATTAGCTTCCATTTACTCTATTCTAATTTTGAAGGAATTGTTTTCTTCTGTAGCTTTTGAACCTCTATTTCTTTTTTTTTTTTTTAATACATTTATTTAACTTTTTACATTCATTTTCACAAGATTTTGGGTTCCAAAATTTTCTCCCCATTTGT
>CM053772.1:97069648-97102260 GCA_028658325.1 Potorous gilbertii | reverse complement strand
ACAAATGGGGAGAAAATTTTGGAACCCAAAATCTTGTGAAAATGAATGTAAAAATTTAAATAAATAAATTTATTAAAAAAAAATAACTGAAAAAACCACTAACCTGAAAAATGGATCCAGGAAAAATAATTTTTAAATTTTAGGACTACTTGAAAGACATGATCAAAAAAAGGGCCTAGACATCATCTTTCAGGAAATTATCAAGGAAAGCTGCCCTGATATTCTAGAACCAAATGGAAAAATAGAAACTGAAATAATCAATTGATTGCCACCTGAAAGTGATCCCAAAAGGAAAACTCCTAGGAATATTGTAGCCAAATTCCAAAGTTCCCTGGTAAAGGATAAAATATTGTAAGCAGCTAGAAATAATTCAAGTATTGTGGAAATACAACATCTAGTGGCTTCTACATTAAGGGACTGAAGTGATTGGAATATGAAATTCCAGAATTCAAAGGAGCTAGGGTGAAAACCAAGAATCACCTACCCAACAAAATTTAGCATAATACTTCAAGGGAAAAAAATGGAATTTCAGAAAAAAATGGAATTTCAGTGAAAAAAAATGAGTTTCAAGCATTCTTGCTGAAAAACCAGAGCTGAATAGAAAACTTGACCTTCAAATATAAGAATCAAGAGAAACATGAGAAGGTAAACAGGAAAGGGAAATCATAAGGGACTTCTCAAAGTTGAGCTGTTTACATTCCTACATGGAAAGGTGATATTTGTAACTCATGAGACCTTGTTTAGTATTAGGTTGGTTGGAGGAAAGATAGAAGATAGGTAGATAGATAGATAGATGGATAGATAGATAGGTGGATAGATAGGTGGATGGATGGATAGAGGGCCCAGGGTGAGTTGAATAAGAAGAAATGATATCTAAAAAAATAAAATTAAAGGGTGAGAGGCAAATATACTGGGATAAGGGAAAAAGGGGAAATAGAATGGAGTAAGTTATCTCAAATAAAAGAGTCAGAAAACTCTCCTGATGGAGAGGAAGAGGGGGAAGGTGAGAGGGAATGAATTAACCTTACTCTCATTGAATTTGCCTTTTGGAGGGAATAATATGCACACTCAGTTGAGCATCCTTCCCTACAGGAAGGGAGGGACAATAGAAGGCAGGACTTATTGGGGAAGGAGGTAGTCAGAAGCAAGCAATTTTGAAAAGGGACAGGGTCAAAATTGAAAATAAAATAAGTGTAGGGTGGGATAGGATGCATGGACATTTCCCAACATGACTATTATGGAAGTGGTTTGCATACCTACAGATGCATAACCTATATCAATGAGGGTGGGTGGAAAGGGAAGAAGGAAGAGAATTTGGAACTCAAAGATTTAGAAACAAACGTTAAAAATAGTTTTTACATGCAACTGGGGAATAAGATATACAGACAATGGGGTATAGAAATCTGCATAACCCTACAAGAAAGCAAGGGTAAAGGGATAAGAGGGAAGGGTGATAAAAAGGAGCACACACTGGGGGAAGGGCTAATCAGAATGCATGCCATATCGAGTGGTGGGAGGGGAGAGAAGGGGAGAAATTGTGGAACTGAAATTTTGTGGAAATGAATGTTGAAAACTAACAATAAATAAACTGAAGAATAAAAAAGGACAAAAAAATGTAAAAAAAATACCTCAGGTCTCTTCCTAGTTAATTTCTCAGTGTACTACTACATATTTACTTTTTTATTTACTTAGTATCAAATTTGATTTAAGAAATGTGTAGGATGATACTTCATACCCTGAAAAATTCATTCTGTTTAAATGTTACACAGCTAAAATTAGTGGGTCAATGATTTTCTCAACTAGAAATCTACCACATCCACATTTTACCAGTATAGGGACAATGGGTTGTTCCTACTGGTAGTAAGCCACTGGAAGATCTAAAAGTTCGCCTTTTGGGAAACTACATATTATATAACTTCAGTGTTGAGAATAGTAACTGTTTTTAATTATGTATCGATTCTTCCTTAAACCAATGTACAGTGTATATACAATGACATATGTACAATATAATATATATACATGCATTCTAATATGTTTATAACAATATAATATAATATCACAAGTATAGCATAGCCCAATATATATGTGTGACTCTTAGATTACATATATATTGTGTGCACATGTGTGCATTTCCATATATTTACATATATATGTATATCTAGATAGACAGATGTGAGTATGTATCTCCATTCATTCACACATATATCTTCACATACATTTTATGGGTGTATATATATATATATATATATATATATATATGTGTGTGTGTGTGTGTGTGTATGTCATGTGTACATATATCTCCATAGATACATATAGTTACTGCTATATAACTGTATAGGGGTCTATCTAAATGTGCATCTAAACATGTGTACAATATATAATTTCATATTTTTCTAGTTTGATTACATGCAATAACATTTTGATGCAGAAAAAAATAGGAATGTCTAAGTTCAGGTGTTTTACCTGAGCTTTACTCATTTTGGGTAATTACTACCTGTGTTTCAAATATAATCAAAAGGAACTATATGAGAAGTTATGGTTAGACACTTCAACTCAAGACTGGTATTGACATAAAGAAACCTGTCTTCTTGTAACCTTATCTTCTTAGTGGCTCCATAAATATTCATCTTTCATGTTTATAAAATGATTTAATTATTTCATATCAACTATTCTTTAATCATCAAAATAACTCAGTGAGGAAGGAAAGTTAAATATTACTCCACCTTTACAGATGAAGTATCTGTTGACCAGTGAGGACACACTTTAGTCAACGATTACTTATTAAATAGGAAAACCAAGACTGGAACTCAGGGATACTGTTCCCAAGTTTAGGTCTTTTACCAGTATGGAAGAGTATTCAAGTGTATAAATATGACTGGAGCAGAAGGTCAGCATCCCTTTAAACTGATGCATTTCAAGATTCTAGAATAAAGGTAGACAAACTATGGGCAATTTCTAGAATATTCATTTTGGGGGTAAATTTGTGTTTTTTGACTGATAATTCTCTGTGTGTACAGATTATATCTATCTATAGCTAGATAGATAGATAGACAGACAGACAGTTAATATCTCTCTATATAACATAGCAAATATTATATCATAAGGAATTCTAAAATATCAGAAATCTTTTAAGTTATTATCAAATACATTATGGGTTTTACGCTGTCTTGCAAGAGAGAGGTTTTAAGGGACAAGCTGCCACTCTTTCTTGGTTAATTAGTTCTGTTCCACGATTTGGCAATTACTTTAGTCTTGATTACCGCCCACTCAGCTAAAAAAACAACTACAACAACAAAGACTCATAGAACTCTACGTATCACTGATTGTTCTGGTCATCCCTAAAGAGAAGAAAGAGAAATGAGAAGAGGTAGATGGGAGGAAATGCATAAAACAATAAAAGTGGCAAAAAGGAAGAGAAAGGAAGGATTTGAAAAAACTCACATGGTAGAAAAGAGTAAAGTTACATAATCAATTGACTTGAATTCTATTTATTCACATTTATATCATATACGGCTAATCCTCGGTTCATTCAATAACTAATTGGGTATGTGGTATATAATATTTTTCTGCTATCAGCAAGTAAACTCGTAAGTATATTTTTAATGATTATGCCATAAGATTTATTTTAGTGCTGTAATACCAAGATGACATTATAGTATATCAAATCACTGAACCAGGAATCAAACACAAGATCTATTTCTGGTTTTTCTGTTAGCTAGTTATGTGATATTAATGGAATTGCCTGAGCTTTGATGTTCTCATTTCTGTCATGTGGAGAATGATGATATGGGCCTAGATTTTCAATGGTCCAAAGTCATAAGGATAATTTTCATATAATGTTAAGAAGTAGAAAGGATCTTTGAGATTATATAGTTCAACCCCTCTCATTTTACAGATAAAGAAATGGAATGAAGTAACTTTTTTAAAAAAGTATTTTTTCATTTATACATAAAGTCAATTTATAACATTCTTTTCTTAAAAAAATATTTAATTTCATATTTTTTTCCTCTTTAACCTCCCATCTCAATAAAAAGGAAAGAATTTTAAATAGGTTATATACATGCTTATTTCCATTTTAGTCATATTATGAAAGAAGAAACTGACCAATAGGAAAAGAAAACATGAACAAGGTAAAGAATGTAAACATAGTATGGTTTAATCTGCATTGAAACTCCATCAGTTCTTTCTGTAGATGTGGGTAGCATTCTCTATCATGAGTCCTTTGGAACTGTTTTGGGTATTTCTGAGAAGACCTAAGTTAGTCATAGTTGATCGTCACACAATGTTGCTATTACTGTGTACCTTCTTCTCTGGATTCTGTTCACTGAAGAAGTGACTTTTTGCCAATCATACAGTTAGTGACAGAGTTGAGATGACTCCCAGCTCTCAAAATCTGATTAAATGCTTACTCTGGAGACAAACCACTGAATGCAATTTAATTAAACACCTATCTATTAAGCATGTATATGATTTGCCAAATGTGCTACTCACTGGGGTTACTGTAACATTTAAATAGTTCCTGCCCACAAGAAACTTATTTCTATAGGGGGAAAGAGTATGTACACAGATAAATAAATACAAATATATGCTGCTCCTTTTGAATTAATGTATCTCTGTCACCACTAAGTCCCCCTGGCAGATAATTCAGTTTTCTAGACCTAAGTTTCCTCAACTAATAAAAATAATGTAGTTGGATGAGCTGATCTCAAAGGTTCTTTCCAGCACTAATATTGTGTCTATAAGCCTTAACTATACAACTCCATATATATATATATATATATATATATATATATATATATATATGTATGATACAGTCTCTGTCACTGATACAGTATACATTCCAACACAACTGCCAACTTCTACTTCACAAAAGAGAGGTCAGTCATTTTTATAGCATTTGCTTTGACAATGCAATTGCATATATGTTCTGATCCAAGGTGAGAATCCTATAACAAACTCATTTTATTGGTTTATAATGAGGTACCACTGTTCCACCAATATTCAACTGAATGTAATTTGCCATCTTGCCTGCAATATCTTTCTGAAGTAAAATTATGAATTTTTTTTATATGAAACTTTAAAAATAGTATCATTAGGATAGAAACCTTTAAATTTTTGCCATGAGTGTGTCTTTCTCTTGTTGGAATATTGCAAGATGGTACATTAATACTAAAATAGTGTGGAAGGAAAAAGAGACAAAGTGTGGTATAGTAGAAATTGTGTTGCATCCTAGGACCAAAGTTTGAATCTTGCACCTCAGTTACCTAATTTTTTAAAATGTTGCATTTGAATCAGAGAACATCTAAAGATTTCTTTAGCTAAAAATTTTTCTTCCTATGACCTTATGAACCCAAGCTATGATACTTACAGCCATATAACTCTGGAGAATTTGCTTAACTTCTTTTGATCTCAGTTTCCTTGTCTGTAAAATGAAGATTTTGGATAAAATGACCTCTGAGATTTTGACTAAATCTGTTGTAGTTGGTGTACTATTGTTATTTTTCCCCTCACCCTGGAGAAAAGTAGAAAAGGGGAATAGAGAAGGTGTCCCTTGCCTTTCATTATTTATAGTTCCTGCCTCTGGTGAGGCCTCAAATAAGTAAATTATTGCTTCCTTAATTCTTTCTTCAACTTGTGGTATAAATATTGCTGTTCCCCAGGTACCCCAAGAGAAAAAGAAAGGGTAAGAAGAAGATGGTTTGACTGAGAAAAGCATCTTCAGTTTTTTTTATTTTACTTTATTACATCCAAGAAATTATGTGATCATAGATATTTGATTGCTTATACAATATAGAGAGAATAGGATTGACCTGGTAAAGTTTCCTTTCCAAGTATGGGGGTGGAAGAGAGGAAGGAGTCAGATTCAGAGAATTGCCCATAGTTCTCCATTAATTTGGAGTCATATTTTTAATTACTCCAGAATAATATTGAACGAGATCATAAGAATTCCCTTTCTTGTTGACATGAAGTCTGAAGCACTGTTGTATGGCACAATAGACAATTTGGTGTTTTATATACCTATTCAAGAGAAGATCTGTGTAAGAACATAAGGATGGTCTTCTCCACAGTTTAACTAATAATGAGACTGCCTTTCTGTAGGCTATCAGCAAGCAGAATACAAGCTAGTTTGGGGTTGCACTGCTGATGCTGCATCACAAATGTAACCTGAGATAATCTTCTAGTGCGCAAATAGTCTGTGAAGTAAATCTATCATTCCACATTCTTATTAGCATATATTTAAACAAATGTTGAGATCCCATTTCTGCTGGTCAGAATATGTGCAAAATTTTAGAAAATTCCTTGATATCTGTAGGTCATAGTTTTCTCCTCTACAAAATGATGTCTATCATTAAGGTTCCTTCCAGTTATAGCATCTTAAGTGTTTGTGAAATGGGGTGTGAGGGAGTGTGGTGTAATGGAAATAACTGATGTCAGAGGACCTGATTTCCTACCCCACCTCTGCCACTGACTATCTGAATAAACTTTAACAAGTGACTTAAATTTTCTGTGCCTCAGTTGCTTCATCTATAAATTGAGGAGGTTGTTATTCCTCACTTTCAATCACTCTCCACCTGTCTGCCCACCCCTACCCATGCTTCTTTAGATAATTAAATTCTATAGCAACAATTCTTCTCTTTATAGCAAAAGACCATGTCTCTCTACCTTTTTGAAAAATTGTCTTCAGGAAATGTGAAAAACTGTAAGAAAACCCATTCTCCCTCACCACATGTTCACATTTCTTCTCTAAAAGAATGCTTTCCTCACTTAAGTTGAGCATGGAAAAAGGGCAGCCAATTTAAGTCATTTTGTCTCTTTCTTTCAGTGTACAAGGTCATTAATTGCTGTGGGGACCTTCCTAAACCCTCGCCTGCTGATGGGGTGAGAACTCTATTGTTAAATGTATTATGGCAGGGCTGTCTTTGGAGATTGCCTGCTTGATTGCTTTGTACAGGCCCACTGGCACACAGCAATTAAAATCCATAGACCTTTATAACCCTTCTGATGTTTTATGGGCCTTTTTGTGTCCTTTGGTATGGTTTACCATTTGTGTGTTTCCCACTGGATCTTCCTTTCAGAATTCTAAGCAGGAAGGTTTTTTTCCCCTTCTTTCCAAGAGTGATAAAGCTAGTTATACATCATGTGAAAGGTTAATGAATATTTTCAAAAAGGAGCATATGTTTTAAGTCAGAGGGTGAAAGTTATAGTAAAGAACAGTCATGTAAAGTCTAATAACATTTCCCCCAATCTTACCACAGCTGCTTGTTAGAAAACCTAACCAAGCCTGATAGCTCTTGGTTTCAAGAGTTTCGAAAACATCTTCAAGTTGCGAATCTTGTCATTTCTTCCTCTCCCTGAGTAAATGACTTCTCATATTTGGGGGACAGATCACATGAAACAACTGAAGAAAAATGAAAATATCTAACTGGGTTGCCTCTGGGCTATATGTGTAGGCAAACAGACATTCCCCACTCTTTGCAGATTGAAAGGGGAGCTGAAAGAGTTTGAAAAACCTGAGGCCTCTGCGCTGTCAGAGCTTTCTGACATCTCTAGGTTGTGAGATATGCTCTAATGTGATGTTGGGGAGGCAGAGGTGGGAGATGGAGGTGAGAAAATGAGTAATAGTGAGACCAAGGAAAAATATTGCCGCCATGCCTCACCAGAGGGATAAGAGATCCCAGAACACCTGTCCCTCCCCTGTTCCCAGATACTCCACTCACAGCCCTCCCAGCCTTAGATCACAAGTCATTAGACATTTCTTGGTGCCCTCAGCTATCTGAAATTGTAATTGCTTTCTTCCCCAGTACACCTTCTTGGCTTCTCTTTTTTTCTGTTCCCTTTTCCCATTCCCTTCCTTGGGATCCAACTTTCCCTAGTCAAAAGATATTTAGAAACATTCATTGGAAAAATGATTTATAGAGTTTAAAAGTTAATTGTATATTGCCTTGAGCTCTTTAAAAGCAAAGTATTACTGAAATTTATTGAGTTTTAGAGCACATGCTATATAAAGTATGGAATAGAATTATATTAAACTCTTTTAACTTGAGGTCCATGAACTTATTAACTATATTTTAAAGCAATTAATGTCCTTTATAACCCTATGTGTTTATTTTATACATTTAAAAGCAAAAGTTTCAACATCTGTCAAAAGAGTCCATCACACACACATACACACACACACACAGAAATTAAGAATCCCTGATCTATGAGTTGTGGGCTATATAAAATTGAGAAAAATAATAATGTTTTCCTAGATGACATATTTATATGGAGATCAGAGTACTTGAGAAGGAATATTAGATTTGGGTTCATAAAGGCTGGGTTCAAATTCCAGCTCTGTGACTTACCACTGCTCTAATCATGAGCAAGGTATTTAACCTCTCCAGATTTTAGTTTCTTCTTTTGTAAAACTAGGAGATTAGACTAAAGACCTAAAAATTCCAGATTTAAATCTATGCTCAGCCTTCAAGTTGCTAAATAGGTTTTCTTCCTTTCTCTAATAATGATAACACATTTATGTAGTGATTTAGAGTTCACAAAAGTTTTTTATCATAAAGTACTTTGACATAGGTAGAAGTATTACTATTCTAATTTCACAGAGGAAGAAATTGTTCTTTCTGTTTTCCTCATACAGCTAGTAAGTATTAGTGTGAGGGTTTGTAATGGTAATTGAAATGGGCAGATCTTTCTCTCTCATTAATAGGTCCATGTGTCCTGTCTGAATCAAGAAGGGTGAAACAGGAAGATGTGGAGCTAGAGCAGGGCTAAGAGGAAGTTAGAGAGCAGTCAGAACTGAAGGACTCAGACAAACCTTCTCTACTGGCTGTGAGTGTGAGAAGGACATTTTGTTTAAGGGAAGACTGGTTGTGATTTGTTTCAGGGAGCTGATTTGTGGGAAGTCTATCAGAGGGAAGGCTTGGGGCTGGTGTTGTCCTCTTCATTGTTATCGTGTATAGATTTTTATTCCCGTGATGGATTTGGCTTTCTGGTGTCTGAATAAATGCTTTGGTTCTGTCTTCCATGTGAAGAGTCTGTCATGTTTTGCAATTCAGAATTGCGCAGGAGATATTCTTGGCCACCATAGGCACTGTAAATATCACATTGGTGCTACAGAGTTCAAGTTCCAGAATTCTTGACTACAGAATTTCTTTCCATTTAAACCACATAGTTCATCTAAAAACAAGCAAAAAACCTTTCTCTTCTATGGAGTGAGAGATTATATACTATTATATGTGCATATATATCTGGAAGTATGTTTGTTCATCAGACTTTTTGAGATCCAGAGCAGTCCTGGATTTTGATGATCAGCAGCACAGAAGTCCTGATGTTGGGAAAGATTGAAGACAAAAGGAAAAGGGAATGGCAGAGGATGAGATGAATTGATAGTGTCATGAAAACAATGACCATGACCTTAGCCAGACTTTGAAATATATTAAAGGATAGAAGAGTCTGGTGTCTTATGGTCCATGGAACCATAAAAAATTGAAACACAAATGAACAAGTGAATAATAACAGCAGCAACATTTCCAAGCAAAAGTTCCCAGCAAAATATCCCAAGAAGACTGCTTTTGAATCAAATAGATCTACTTGTGCCTATATTACTGTGTAGGGACATGTGTAACATTACAGACAGACTACAATAAAAGTTCAGAGTTTTAGCTGGAATTAGTGATAGTTCTAAGCAATATAATTTAGGCATATGCCTACAACTACAATTTCTCTTCAACTCATGTAGTTAGTCCTTTCCCTTCAGAACAATGGGGGTGGGCATGAGGGCAAAGAGTTTTCTTCAATTCCTAGGTATTTCAAAAGAAATCTCCTCATATTTTCTGATATTTTTCTCTGTCATCACAGTCTAAAATTCAGGCTACCTGCAATCAAGATGGGAAGTACTAAACACTCTTTTGTCCTCACTCCTTATTCAGGTCTTAACTGGGTGGTCAGAATGGTAGAAATATTATCTAAAAACCTGTCTCCTTCAAATAGATATAACTTACCTTGTCTTATCTTTTAATTCAAGAGGCCAAAGTTGAAGCAGTCAGTAAGCAGAGGTTAGTAATGCATATGGGTTTTCTTCTGGTCTGTCAGTAAGGTGTCAAGATTGTTTCATGGAGTGGCATGAATATTTTTTGGCTATAGGTCAAATTCCCCTATTCTACAATAGGTATGTTTGTGGATACTTTGCAACAACAACAACAAGCTATTGACTATTGAATACTGACTACTTAATGTTAAACACTGAAAATCTATGATTTCCAAAAGAGAGATCAATGAAATTTAAATTAAGGAAATTATCAAACTAATAAATAAAACTAAGAGCTGGTTTGATGATAAAACACAATAAAATAGATAAACTTTTTGGTTAATTTGATTTTTAAAAAAAGAAAACCAAGTTGCCAGTTTTAAAAATGAAAAAAAAGGGGGATTCCAAGAGGAATTAAAACAATAATTAGGAGCTATTTTGTCTAAGTATAAATCAATAATCTGAAATCCTAAACAAAAAGGATAAATATTTGCTAACTATAAATTGCCCAGATTAACAAAATAACAAATAAAATACTTTAAATAGCCTCATTTCAGAAAAAGAAATTGAACAAACTATCAATGAAAACACCAAGAAAAAATTACCAGGGCCAGATGGATATATATAAGTAAATTCTATCAAACTTTTAAAGAACAATTATTTTCAGTAATATATATATATATGTATGTTATATAGAGTTTATATATATATATATATTATATAGTTTATATATATATAATATATATATTTTATAGAGAGTATATATACATATATATATATACATATATAAACTCTTTCAGGAAAAAGATGGAGAATGAATCCTACCAAATTATTTTTATGATGAAAATATATTACTGATACCTAAAACAGGAAGAGTCAAGACAGAGAAAGAAATTATAGACTAATTCCCCCACTGAATATTGAAGCAAAAATTTTAAATAAGATATTAGCAATTACAAGTGGAATTCATCAGGAATGCAGGGCTACTTCAATATTGGGAAAACTTTCAATATAATTGACCATATTAATGACAAAACTGACAGAAACAATTTGATTATCTCAATAGATACAGAAAAAAAGCTTTTCACACAATACAACCCTGATTCCCATTAAAAACACTAGAAAACATTGGAATAAAAGGAGTTTTCATTAAAATGATTAAGTAACATCTTTCTAAAAGTATGACCAAGCATTATATGTATTGGGGATAAACTAGAAACATTCCTAATAAGACCAAAGGTGAAACAAAGCTGTCCATTATCAACACTGTTGTTCCATAGTGCACTAGAAATGTTAGCTTTAGCAATAAGAGAAAAACAGAAATTGAAAGAATTAGAATAGGCAATGAAGAAACAAGTTGTCACTCTTTGCAGATGATATCATGGTGTACTTAGGGAATCCTAGAGAATGAAATAAAAATCTACTTAAAGTAATGGAGAACTTTTGTAAAGTTGTATATAAACCCACATAACTCATTGGCATTTCTATATATTACTAACAAAGCCCAGAAGCAAGAGATAGAGAAATCCCATTGATAAAAACTGTAGACAATATATAATATTGGGGAGTCTACTTGTCAAGACAAACCCAACAATAATATAAACACAATGCAAAATACTTTTCACACAAATAAAGTTAAATCCAAATTAAGTGGAAAAATATCAGTTGCTCTTGGATAAGCCAAGTTCATATAATAAAAATAAAAATTATTTTGTAGATATAGAAAAAATAATAACAAAATTCATCTGGAAGAACCAAAGGTCCACAATATTGAATGAATTAATAAAAAGAAATGCTAGAGAAGGTGGCATAGCTACACCAGATATAATATGTATTATAAAACAGCAATCATCAAAACTTTTTCTTACTGGCTAAGAAATAATATAGGTTAGGTATATAAAACACAGAAGTCAGTGACTGTAGTAATCTACTATTCAAAAAACTCAAAGACTCCAGCTTCTGGGATAAGAATTCACTTTTGATAAAAAAAACCCAAAAAAAACAAAACTGGGAAAACTGGAAAAAGGTATGGCAGAAATTATGTGTAGATCAACATTACATACCAACATTACAACACCATACACCAAGACAAAGTCAAAATGGGTACATGATTTAGACATAAAGGGTAATAACATAAGGAAATTAGGAGAGCAAGGAGTAAATCTGTGGAGAAAGGAAAAAATTATAACCAAACAAGAGAGAGAATATTACAAAATGAGTAATTTTGATTACAACAAATGTAAAAGTTTTTGCACAAAAAAACATTGCAACCAAAATCAGAAGGTAAGGAGAAAGCTGGGAAGCAATTTTAACAAGCAGTACCTCTGATAAAGGTCTCATTTTAAAAATATGTACAGAACTGAGTCAAATTTATAAGAATGCAAGTCATTGCCCATTGATAAATGGTCCAAGGGTATGAACAAGCAGTTTTCAGATGAAATTAAGGCTATTTATAGTCATATGAAAAAATGCTCTAAATCACTATTGATTAGAGACACACTAATTAAAACAACTCTGAGGTATCACATCACACATATCAGGTTGGTCAACATGATAAACAGTAAAATGATAATGTAAAAATCTGGGACAAATGAAACACTAATGCACTGTTGTTGGAGTTGTGAATTGACCTAATCATTCTGGAGAGTAATTTGGAACTATGTCCAAAGGGCAATCAAATTGTGACTACCCTTTGATTCAGCAATACCACTTCTAGGTCTGTGTCCCAAAGAGATTATACAAAAAGGAAAACGTATACACATGCACAAAAATATAAAGTAGCAGCTTTTCTTTTGATGGCCAAAATTGGAAATTAAGGGGATATCCATAAATTGGAGAGTGGTTGAAAAAGTTGTAGTATGTGATTGTGATTGAATACTATTGTGCTATAAGAAATGATGAGCAGGAAGATTTCAGAAAAACCTGGAACTACTTACATGCTTACATGAACTGATACTGAGTGAAGTGAGCAGAAGAACCACGAGAACACTGTACACAGTAACATCAACATTGTTCAAGGATCAACCTTGATAGCCTTAGCTATTCTCAGCAGTACAGTGATCCAAGACAATTCCAAAAGATTCATGCTGGAAAATGATGTCCACACCCAGAGAAAGAATTAGGGACCCTGACTGTGGATCAAATGATGCTATTTTCTTTATTTTTTTCTTTATTGTGATTTTCCCCTTTTGTTCTGATTCTTTTTTTCACAATGTGACTAACATGGAAATATGTTTAATATGATTATGCATGTATAACCTAAATCAGATTGCTTTGCTGTCTTGGGAAGGGGGGACAGGAGGAAGGGAGAAAAAAATTTGGAACTCTAAATCTTATACAAGTGAATGTTGCAGTCTAACTTTACATGTAATTAGAAAAAATAACATACTATTAAGTGGGGAAAAATTTAAAATAAATAAAAGTCTGTGATTTCATAGAGTCATAGCATCACCATAAGATCATAAATCTAAAGTTGGAAGAGTTCTCATGGCTCATTTAGTCCAACTCTCATTTTGCAGGTAACGAAAAAAGGGATTCATACATTTTGTGACTTGACTAGGGTAAACACAGAGAGAGTAAAAGAAGTGGGATTTGAGTTTTGTTGTCCTGTCCCATGTTACCTCATCAGTACGTCATGGAAACAATTATTAAGACATGTTGATTATGTCCATGATACATTTGCACTGCATAACTTCTACCAAAGTCCTACTCCTTTGTGTTCTCATGGAGTGGTGATTTTTGTTGTTGTTACCAAAGGCTTTGACAGCTGAGTGAAGGCTTTTCAGGGTTCTATCAAATTGGAAAGATTTAGAGTATGATTCAGATAATATAATTTATCAGCTTTGTAAGTGCCAACCTAGGCAAGTATGGAGAAACTCATCAAGAACAAGTTTACCATTGTTTACTGAACCCTTTGGCAATTATTATTGATTAAAATAGAAATACAAGATAACAGTTCTTTGAAGACTTCTTTTGCTTACTCCTTATATAGCTCATGATGAGCACATGCAAAAAGACCACAATAACAATATTTATAACTTTTGCTAATAATCATAAACATATAGATATACAAACATATTTAAACATAACACTTTTGATAGCTCTTCTACGCAGAGTGTAAATTCATTCCTATTAATCCTTTTTTTCATTTTTTCTTCCTTACTTTCTTCCTTCTTTCATTCCTTTCATCTTTCCTGTATCCCTTCCTCCCTTTTTGCTCTTTGTTTGTTTGCTTGTTTCTTCTTTCCAAACTTCCTTCTTTCCCTTCTCTGACTTGTCTTTTCTTGCTTTTTCCCTTCCATTCTTCCTTCCTCCCTACTAGCTATTTGTCATTTTTATGCAGAATATTTGTACATTTTGAAGAATTTATTTAGGCAAAGAATTTTTTAGTAAAGTAATTAGATGTGGAAAAGAAAAAATATTGCACTAAGGAAACTATTCATGTGGAGTGGTAAACTTTTGTTAGACATCATCTGAAGTATTTCATTCCTTTGTACCAGTATTTCAAACCTTCATTTGTTCTTAGATAATTCATGAAAAATGAGAAAAGAAGACTTAAAAATGGAATTGACTCTAATTTAAATAAATTGATATTTTTAATGAAAGTCAAATTCTTTTAATTTATTTTCATGGACATTTGACTTCATCTGCTTTTTTAAAAAAAAGTTCAAAAAGCCTTTAAAAAATCTCAAAAGGAATTGTGAACATCAAAGAACTTTAAAATAGAATTTAATAATTTGCATCAATGAATCAGAAACATCTGGAATAAATAGCTAAGAATTAAAAATGGATTCTCATATTAAGGAAAAAAAAACTTCAGAGAGAGACATATTTTGTATTCCATGGTATATAGAACCAAACAAATTTGAAGATGTCATCATGCTAAAAAAAAATGACCAGTATTTCGGAAATGATAACATCTCAGAATGGAATGTGAAGGCCTATATTCTGAATGGAGACATTGCCCTTGATGATAGCAGCCTTCCGTTAAGCAGTACAAATCTCACCAGCTATTTGCAGATTTTCTGAGAATGGAACTTAGAAAAAATATTTTCTGGACCAGGTAATTAGGTTCTGTAATTACACAAGATTGCTGGATGAGAAGATGTAAGTGAACAGTGTTAGCCTGCTCCTTAATTCTAAGAGGCAGGATAGATAGATAAGTGGACCTGGAGAGAGGAAGATCTGAGTTCGAATCCAGAATCAGACCATTACTAGATTGTGTGAGCGTGGGCAAATCACTTAACTGCTATCTCATTTTCCTTAAATGGAAAGTTGTGATAAAAATAACACTTATTTCACAGAGCTCTTATGAAGATAACATGACATAAATATGTAAAATGTTTGCCACAGTGCTTGTCACATAGTAAAATATAAAAACACTTATTACTTTATCTTTATACACCAATAACTTTAGCTAATCCTTCTAAGTGGAAGCTTTGCTAGAAAGGGGGAAAATGTACTTTTGAGATTTCACAGGATGGAAATTCTCAAGGCACCTGATGATGATGATGAAAATGAAAGAAAAACAATTAAATGTGACAAAATGTTTAAAAAAATACTAGACCAAGCCTAGGAAGCATGGAGTGTAGCCTAATGTGGGGGGCACAGGACCCTGAACAGACTTCAGGGAGCCGCTGGCAGCACCTGTTCCCAGATTGTTTGACCCACAAACAGCTTCAAAGGTCAGTGAGAAGGCTCCTTCATCCAGGAGAGGGGCATACAGTATGGAGTGGCAGCCCTGAGAGACCTCCACCTAAAGTCCCTGGGAGAATTGAGCAGCTGATCTGAATCTCGGCCCTGAGCTCGGCCCTGACAAAGAACTCAAAAGTCAAGTAACTGGCTGGGAAAATTTCCCAAAAATGGGAAAAAGAAAAAGACAATAGAAGGCTACTTTCTTAGTGAGCAGGTATTTTCTTCCATCCTTTCAGTTGAGGAGGAATAATTTAGGTCTTCAGAGGAAGACCTAAAAGTCAAGACTTCTACAGGCAAAACCTCCAAAAGAAATATGCAATAGTCTCAGAGTATACAATAGCTCAAAATGAATTTTGAAAATCAAGTAAGAGAAGTGGAAGAGAAATTGGGAAGAGAAATGAGACCAATGCTAGAAAAGCATGAAAAGTAAGTCAATAGCTTGCTAAAGGAGACTCAAAAAAATGCTGAAGAAATTAACACCTTAAAAGATAGATTAACTCAAATAGCGAAAGAGGCCCAAAAAGCCAATAAGGAGAACAATGCTTTAAAGAGCAGACTTAGCAAAATGGAAAAAAGGTTCAAAAGCTAACTGAAGAAAATAGTTTAATAATTTAAAAATTAGAATGGAGCAGATGGAAGCTAATGAGTTTATGAGAAACCAAAAAAAAAAATACAAAACAAAACCAAAAGAATGAAAAAATAGAAGGTTCTGTGAAATATCTTATTGGAAAACAACTGACCTGGAAAATAGATCCAGGAGAGATAATTTAAAAATTATGGGACTATCTGAAAGCCATGACTAAAAAAGAGCCTGGACATGAAAATATCGAGGAAAACTGCCCTGATATTTGAGAACCAGAGGGTAAAATAAATATTGATCCATCAATGACCTCCTGAAAGGGATCTAAAAAGAGAAACTCCTAGGAATGTTGTAGCCAAATTCCAGAGTTCGCAGGTCAAGAAAAAATATTGCAAGCAGCTAGAAACAATTTAAGTATTGTGGAAATGCAATCATGATAACACAGGATCTATCAGCTTCTCTATTAAGGGATTGAAAGGCTTGGAATATGATGTTCCAGAAGTCAAAGGAACTGGTATCAAAACCAAAAATCACTTACCCAGCAAAACTGAGTATAATGCTTCAGGGGAAAAATATGATCATTCAATGATATAGAGGACTTTCAAACATTTTTGATGAAAAGATCAGGCCTGAAAAGAAAATTTGACTTTCAAACTCAAGAATCAAGAGAAGCATAACATTTCTCTCAATACTTGGGTAGTTGGAGGGATTGCGCATGCACACACACACACACACACACACACACACACATACACACACTTATATAGACAGAGAGCAAAGGGTGAGTTGATTAGGGAGGGATAATATCTAAAAATATAAACATTAAAAGGTGAGAGGGGAATATATTGGGAGGAGAAAGGGAGAGATGGAATGGGGCAAATTATCTCTCATAAAAGAGGGAAGAATAAGCTTATTCAATGGAGTAGAAAAGGGAGGAGGTAAGAGAGAAAGAGTGAAGCTTACTGTGTTTATATTTGGCTTAAGGAGAGAATAACATGCTCACTCAAATTGGTATGAAAATTTATACTACACTACAGGAAAATGGGGAAGAAGGGGAAAAATGGGGTGAAGGGGATGATAGAAGGGAGGGAAAATGGGAGAAGGGAGTAATTAGAAGTAAACACTTATAGGGAGGGTCAAAGTCAAAAGAGAGAATAGAATAAGAAGGAGCGAAATATAGTCTTACATAACATTATTATTATGGAAGCCTCTTGCAAAACTGCACAGGTATAGCCTATATTGAGTTGCTTGCCTTCTCAGTGGGGATGTGTGGGGAGGGAAGAAGGGAGAGAAGTTGAAGTTCAAAGTATTAGGAGCAAATGTTGAGAAATTATTTTGTGTACAACTGGCAAATAAGAAATACAGGTAATGGGAAATAGAAATCTATCTTGCCCTACAAGAAAAGAGAGAAGATTGTGATAAGGGAAAGAGGGGGTGTGATAGAAGGGAGGACATATGGAGGGAAAGGAGTAATCAGAATGCAAAATGTTATGGGGTAGGGGAGGAAAGACACGGGGAGAAAATTCAAAACTCAAAATTTTGTGGAAATGAATGTTGAAAACTAAAAATTTATAATTTAAAAAAATATTCCATTGAATCACTATTATATTTATAAAAATAAAGGTATCAATTTCCCCTCCAAAAAAATACTAGACCAAGAATCAAGACAATAATTAGCTTTTTCAGTCCACTTCTAATGTAGAAAAGAAAGGCCAAGAAGAAAACTTGAATTTTTCCAGTTGGCCAGAAACAGAGAATTTTGAAAAAAATGTATGTGATAATTGACAAGGGAATGGAATAATTGGAAAGCTATGCATATGGGTAAGACCAGAGGTGAAAAATTAAGACTATTTACAATAACAATAGTAACAGAGCATTTCACAAAAATCCTTTAGCAAGAGATGAGAAAAAAGTGTGTATATTGCACCAAAAATGCATCTCTTTTTATCTTTCCTTCTGTCCTTCATTTTTTCTTTCTCATTCTCTTTCGTTCTCTTTTTCTTTCTTTCTTTCTTCCTTCCTTCCTTTCTCTCTCTCTCTCTCTCACTTTCTTTTCTCTCTCTGTCCTTCCCCTTCTCCTTTCTTCTCTTTTTTCTTCCATTCTGTTTTTTCTCTCTCCTCATATCTTCTCTTTATATTAAATACAACTGTTTACTTAAAGTCCTTGAGAGTAGACTCCTTTTTGCATTTTCTTTCTAGTTCCAGAACTAAGCACATAATAAGGCCACCATATAGTATTTGTTGATTGATTGCCTCATGATAAGAAAAAATATATTTTTCCATAGTGCACTTAATATCTACTGCAATTCGTAAGAAGCCTGATCCCCCAAAAGTAAATGTAGTAAGTAAGTAGAAGTCTTGACAATTCAAGAGATATTTTGATTCTTGACAATATCTTTTCTTGGACAATAAGAATAATAGAATTTTAAGGCTAAACATAATCTCCATTAAATTCCTCAGGAAAAAAAGTAACTTTAATTTAATTGTTTCTTTTTCTGATAGATGTTTTACTTTGTTTTGCTTATTGTTTAACTTAGTGAAAGTAATTGATATATAATAATTAGATGTGTAGAATTTCAAAAGCAAAACCTTTTTTTTTCCAAGAAGAGAGTAACATGTATTGTGAGCTGGATAAAATCTCCATGATATGATTTTTCCAAGTTTAAAGACCTTAAGTTCATGAAACCCTTTTTAACATAAACAAGGAATATCCATCCCTGGGAAGAGGTTTGCTAATAGTAGCCTTAAGTAAATTACTTGGTTTCTGACTTTCATTTCCTTTATTTTACTAACTGACGAGTTTGGGGTAAGATCTAGCTCTCAAACCAATTTTATCTTTGCCAGATAATAGAAGTTAATCATGTTATTTAGAGCCCAATCCCTTTTTGAAAACAGTCTGGACATGTTTATTTACTTGTTTCTATGGAAAAAGGAGTAAATCACCAAGGGGAAGGGAAAGGGGATCTTATATTTTTATCCATAAAATCTTTCTATATAAGTTTCATGGTACCTTTTCATTGTTTTATTTTCATAGGAAAGGTTTTTCTTAGTAAAAGAATTATAGTTTAAAATTAATATTTTAAGATTGACACATATTTTGCATTTTAAAATATATCTATACATGTGATTTCATTGATATAGAGAACTTGCCATGAGGAAGCTCTAACAATGCAGATAGATAACTATTCTACAACTTATATCTTGAATAATTATCCATCTATGTGACTTTTGTAGGGTTATGTAGTCAATAAATTTCAATTTGGGGTCTTGTTTACAGGTAATTCTGACTCTCACACCGACTGTTTATACATTATACCAGACTAGTTTCATATATTGCATAATATAGTCTTAATGTAAAGTTATAAGTATGAAATACATAAGGAAGATGGACTGAGAAAATAACTTTTGAATTAGTACAGAACTCTGGCCATACATCTCCAACTACATGCTTTGTACTTCTCCTTAGATGTACTATCAAGACCTCACTCCAATATGTCCAAATCTTAGTTCACCAACTTCTCTAAATTTACCCCTCCTCCCAACTTTCTTATTTCTATTGAGAGGTTCATCAATTTGTCACTTTTTCAGTCATGGCAAGGAAGTAACCTTTGTTTCTTAACTTTTCTTCATCCAGAATCGGTGGTTAAAATATTTTTTTCTTCATTTCCCTTTTGCCACATGGAATAAACTTTAATTCAACTTCTCATCATCATGTAAAAAATTATTGTAACATATTCCAAATAGGTATTTTTTCCTCCCATTTCTTCATTCTATATTTCATGTTCTATACAACTGTCAAAATAATCTCAAAACCTAGATCTGACTTTTATGATTGCTATGCTTAAAAATCTTCAGTAGTGCTATCTTTATTCTTCTCTCAACTTTATTGTACATGTCCCAGCTGAAGCCAGGTTTTATCAGTTTTATGTTTCCAACATCTCTAAATACACCTCCTCTCTATTCACAGTCATCACCCCGTTCGAGACACTTTTTACCTTGCCATTGGATTATTTCAATAGCCGTCCAGTTGTCTCATCTTTCTGTACTAAAGTTCATCTTCCTCTAGTCTGCCAAAATTATATTATAATAATTCAGTTCTAACCATATATTGCCCCTCTCAACAAACTACAGTGACTGCTTATTATCCAAAGAATCAAGTAACTGCTTTTTCTTATTTAAATCTCTTCACAACCTGATACCTTCCTATATTCCAGTCTTCTTGTATTTTTCTCCTTTCCATGTATTCTACAGTGATGCAACACTTCTTTCAAGCCCATGCCTTTTCTCAGCTGTCCTCCATGCCTAGAATATCACCCCTCATCATCTCTGCTTCCTCATTTCACTGCCTTTCTTCAAAACCTAGTTCAAATTCGATCTTTTGCAGAGGCCTTTCTTATACCATCCTTTAATTCTTCCCTCTGACCTTGTCTCCCATTTGCACTGTATAAATATTGTGTTTATACAAGTTATTTACACATTTTCTTTCCCATTAGAATGAGATGCCTTTGGGGGTAGGAACTTTGGTTTTGTGCATTTGTATACACTAAGTTAAGCACAGTGGCACGGGAATTAATAAATATTTGTTGACTGAGTAGCTCCATATTTCCCAGTGAACAAAATAAAATCTCTCAGACTACCAACTCAGAATGCTAGATCTAGCATTCTTTTACAACCTCATTTCCTGAGGCCTCTTTTATGTAAGGAAGTCAAAATGTACAATTATCTGTTTCCCAATCATGGTATCCTACACTCCTCTCCTGGGTCCCCAAAGATTTATGTGTATTTCCTCAAACTATTTCACTTTTGTCATAGTGGATATCTAAAGTTCTTTTGCATTTGTTTTTTTTTCAAGTTTCATATTTTGAAATGAGACAGAATTTCAAAATGTGTATTTTCTCTCAAGGCTTAACCCATATGTAACCTTGTCCATGAAGTCTTCTCTGATCCCCACAGCTTTCAACTGTCAGTTTTCTACAGCACTTTGCCAGATAAGTAATTTGTTTTCTCTGTTTCTTATATTGGATTAAACTTCCATGTGCAGGAATGGCAACCTCTATATAGTCTTAGTAATAAAATCATCTTTAACCTTTATTATTGCAAAAGCCTCCTCAATAGTCTTTCTGTCTCCAGTTTCTCCCCTTTCCAATCCAGTCTCCACACAGATGGCAAAACAATACATCTAAAACCGACTCTTTCCATGAGAAAGTTGAATTCTGAGTTCCTGTTCTTTAATGTATTTATTTCCTTTCAGAACATGTATTTCCAAATATATCTTACTCCCTCTCCTGACTTCTGCTAATATTTCGTTTCCTGCTTCTCTGCCTTTGCACAAAATGCTTCTGTGCTTAGAATTCATTCTCTCCCCACTTATCTTCTTCTTAGAACCATTAACTTATTTCAAAGCTAAATCCAGGTGTTTCTTCCTACACGGAATTTTTCCTGGTCTCTTTAGTTGTTAATGTTCTCCTTCCTCAAATTTTTTGTTGTCACAGTCATTGTTGTTGTTCAGTTGTGTCTGACTATGATCCCATTTGGAATTTTCTTGGCAAAGATACTGGAGTGGTCTGTCATTTCATCCTCTAGATCATTTTGCAGATGAGGATACTGAGACAAACAGGTTTAAATGACTTCCCTAGGGCCATGCAGCTAGTAAATGTCTGAACTCATATTTGAACTCATCCTTCTGATTCAAGACCCAGCACTCTATGTACTGTGCCACTTAGTCCCCCCTCACTCCCCGTTTAGCTATATGTTTACATTTTTCATATCTTCCAGTAAAATGTAAACTCAGTGAGAGTAAGTAATGTTTTCCACTTCCATATTTATATCCTGATTGCCTAGTATATTGATTTGCACATAGTTAAGTGTTTTAATAAAAACTTGTTAAATTTAAGTGAATTGTTTTGAATTAATCTGTGTGGTATAATTTTAAGGGAGAAGTGATACACCAGTTATAATTTTGGTTTCATATTTATTTTTGGAGCTTGAGAGACTGTACTGTCTTGCTTAGCAATGTCAACTATTTCCCAACTTCTTGTTTATTTGCATTGTTAATATTCCTTTTAATACATTTTGCTTTCCTTCTTCTCTTTTATTGATTCCTTTTATTTATTTCTTTTTTTCCGAAAAAATGTGGCAATATACCAATATGAAAAGGAAGATTTCTGGCCTTGATTTAAAGGGACTGGCAAATAACAAGATAGACTGATGGATGGATGAGAGTGTGTTCCCAAATAGATGGATGGATGATGCATCCCTGCCCATTGTCACTCTATTAAGAGAATGATAGCCCTTGAAGTTCTTAAAGGGGCCATGATGCAGAGTGGAAATTGTTGCACATAAAATTTTGATTTAACTCTTTTAACCTCTGCTATCTTTGTTAGGTCCAGAACCAAAAGAATTTCCTTATTTCTATTAAGCCTATGGATGTGTAATACAAAGAGAAACTCAAGGATGTTATGTCTCTTTATATCAGTGGATACATTTCTACTTTCCTTACTCTTTCAGATCTGAGGGGGAAATGCTTTTATGGCATTATACATATATACAGTAATCTCTATTGTGTAATCTTTGAAGCTTAATATTAGTGATTAAATATCAGAATTTAGCTTACGGATTGTCTTCTCTCCTGTATTGTTTGAGGACTCCTTCACGAGCTCGACCACTGGAGTAAGAAAATACTTTATGGGGGAAAAAGAAGAAACAGTTATATTTAAAATATACACAACGGTATAATGTAACCTAAGGTTTCCCTTATTGCTGGTCCCCTAAAGTATTAGTCAAGGTAGCTCATCAGTCTGAGATCAACCACCACCATTTCCAGCTCACAGACAATGGAGGCATCAGCGTGGACGATCATGGCACTGATTACACACCATCTATTGGGAAATTCTCATGGCACAGAGAAGGTTACAAATTGTCCTGGGACTGGTTGGAAATTTGGCAGAAAAAAAGTAATTCAAAAATATAATGGTGATTATATCCTGTGGTCAGGAAGCAGAGATAAAAGGATGTCTTTTGACCCTGTGACAATGGTCATTGATTATCTTGCAGTGAAAATGAGAGGGTAGAGTTCCTGGATGAACTTCAATTATGTGCCTGTGTTAGCTTTGGTTCTTAGTTTCTTTTTCCTGTAATAAGTCCAGAAAACATGATTTAAACAGTATCCTTTCACTGAAGTCTAAACTCTTCAATTCAATGTTGTAAATTGATAATGAATGACTGTTTCTTCTTTTCTTAAAAGATTAATAATAATTACATCCGCTGAGTTCATCTGCTTGATCTTCTGCACATCTGCCATTCAGATTATCTGCTACAGGCTGAAAATCTTTACCTCCTTCGAGAGCAGGTACTAAATAAGGTGATGTTCCTTCATAAAACAAAGACCAAAAGCAGTGGGGGTGGAATCCCTGCTTTATTTTCCCTAATCAGAGAATCCAGTGACCAGTCAATTTGTGCACCCTTCATGTCTAAGGGATTATGTTAAGAAGTCTGAGGCTACTAAAAGCTGTTCAGACAAGCCTTCTGTGTTTGCAGCTGCTCCAAAAGCCAGTTATATTAGATAATATGGTTCCATAGGTAAATAAGATGAGGGTTTCAGGGATTGATATAGTGATGCTTTATACATTCCTTAAGTAAATGGACAGTCTTCTATGCTACTATCTGAGCACAAATATGTTTTAAATCCAGGTAAGAGTCAGATAAAATTTTAGATATTTGACATACTATTGCTAGCAACCACTGTTCGTAATACACTACAGGCTCTTTCAGCCCCACATGCATTTCTTCATTATAGAGGCAGCTAGATAATATAGTAACTAGAGCACTGGACCTGGATTTAGGAAGACCTGTGTTCAAATTTGACTTCAGACCTTTTCTAACTATATGACAGTGAATGAATCATTTGATCCCTGCCTGTCTCAAGTTTCTAATTTGTAAAATCTGAATAGTAGTAGTAACACCTATCTCTCATTGTTGTGAGAATGAAATGAGATAATATGGTATTTGTGAAGTGCTTAAAAACCTTAAAGAACTATATAAGTGGGAGCTATTATAATTGTTCTCTGGTTTATCCACTGGTGTTTTTAATTCTTGGCATTCCATTATTCGTACTTGTCTAATACCAACAGTAGGATGTTGTCCACCTGAGGATCCAAAATGGGGGCTCAGAGGCAGGAGCTTACCTGAACCCTAACAATATTCCTTTCAAAATAATGCCTCAAATTGAATTCTGATGTAGAAGAGCCAACAAAAAACTGGAGTGAAACAATTTTTGAGCCCAAGACAACATAAGATGTCAGCAGAAAAGGTCTGTCATGTCAAGGTGATAGTCAAGGGTAGAGAACAGTGCAAGCTACAGCAGCAAAGGCCAGGAGCAGGCCTTAGAAGCAGCTACAACAGCAGAAGTTTCAGGAGATCTCAGTATGTAAGTGGTAAAAGAATTAGACAACTGGTCAGAAAGAGATTACATGATTTTGTGGCATTTGTAGCAGGACCCTGTTGCATTAACTGTAAGAAATTCTGAGTTCTAGTTTCAGGGCAAAAAGGAGCACTAGCATTTGTAGCTGTAGGGTACTGGTAACCTAGTCATGGTTCAGTGAACTTTTTGCTCTTTTTGTATTTGGCCAATTGGATTTTTGTAAGCAATTCTTCCACTCATTAGATTTTTGTGTCACTTTTAATATTTGGCCAATTCTGGATTGTTGCTTTTTTTATGATTCCCAAGCATTGTAATAGCTCATTCATGCTCATGGGATCACTTCTCCCCTTGTCATTCCAAGTGGGATGGTGTCCATGCTTTTGTTTTTCTTTTTAAGGCATATTTTATTCACTCCCTAATTATATGTAAAAACGATTTTTAACATTTGATTTTTTCTTTAAAGTTTGTATGTGTAAATTATATTCCAACCCCTGTCCTCTTCTTCCCGATAAGCAATCTGATAAAGATTCTACATGTGTAATCATGTAAAGCATAATTCCATATTAATCATTTTGTGCAAGAAGATTTAGAAAAGAGAGGAAGGAAGGAAGGAAGGAAGAAAGAATGAATGAATGAAAGACTGAATGGAAGGAAAGAAGGAAGAAAGAAGGGAGGGAGGAGAGAAGGAAAGAAAGAATGAATGAAAGAAAGACTAAATGGAAAGAAAGAAGGAAGAAAGAAAGAAGGAAGGAAGGAAGGAAGGAAGGAAAGAAGGAAGGAAGGAAGAAGGGAGGTAGGGAAGGAAAGAAAGACAGAAAAGAAAAAAGAGAAAAGTAGCATGGTTCAGTCTGTATTCAGACTTTATCAGTTCCTTCACTGAAGGCAAATAGTATTTTTCATCATGAATGCAAGCATGTACCACAACTTTTTCAGCCATTTTCCAATTAATAAGTATCCACTCAATTTCCAATTCTTGCCATAAAAAGAAATGCTATAACTATATTTGCATAAATAGGTTCTTTCCCATTTGGGATCTCTTGGGTTATAGATCAAGCAATGTCATTGTGGGATCAAAGGGTATGCAGTATTTTAGCCCTTAAGGCAGAGTTCCAAACTGCTCTCCAGAATGATTGCATCAGTTCACAACACCACCAATAAGTACATTAGTGTCCCAGTTTTCCCACATTCCCTCCAACATTTATAATTTTCATATTATCAAATCTGATAGATGTGATGTGGTACCATGCCTTATTTCAATTTGTATTTCCCCAATCAAGAATGATTTAGAGCATTTTTCCATATGACATAGCATTGATTTCTTTGTTTGAAAACTTCCTGTTCATATCCTTTGATCATTTATCCATTGGGAAATGACTTGTGTTATTAAAATTTTGGTGTAGTTCTTTACATATCTGAGAAATAAGCCCTTTATCAGAGATATTTGCTGTAAATTTTCCCAGTTTTCTGCTTTCCTTCTAAATTTGGTTGAATTGGTTTTGTTTCTGTAAAAACTTTTTATTTTTATATAATCAAAATTATCAAGGAAAACTGCCCTGATATCTTAGAACCAGAGGGCAAAATTGAAAGAATCCATTGATCATCTCCTGAAAGATATGTCAAAAGGAAAATTGCAATGACTATTGCAACCAATATCTAGAACTCTCAAGTCAAGGGGAAAAAATATTACAAGTAGTCAGAAAGAAGCAATTCAAATATAATGGAGCTCCATTCAGAATCACAAAAGATTTAGAAGTTTCAGCTTTAAAGTGGAGGACGGATATGATATTCTGGAGAAAAAAAGAGCTAAGATTACAACCAAAAGCAATCTTTCAAACAAAATTTTTAAAAGGAAAAAAAATGGATATTTAGTGAAATAAAGGACTTTCAAAATTCATTCCGAAAAGAGCAGAACTGAGTACAAAATTTAACTTCCCAAAACAAAGCACAAAAAGGTAAACATGAAAGAAAAATCACAAGGGAATGTAAATCAAGTTTACATTCTTATGTGAGAAAATGATATTTTTAACTCCTAAGAACTTTATCATTATTAGGCAAGTTAGAAGCAACCTTTGAAACTTACTCTCACCAGGGATTGCCTCAGAGAGAGAACAACATACATTTTTATTAGCTTCCATCTCCTCCATTCTACTCTTTAAGGAATTATTTTCCTCAGTGAACTTAAGGATTTCCTTTTCCATCTGGCCAATTCTGCTTTTTAGGGCATTCTTCTCCTCACTGGCATTTTGAATCTCTTTTGCCATTTGGGTTAGTCTATTTTTTTAAAGTGTTATTTTCTTCAAAATTTTTGGGGTCTCCTTTAGCAAACAGTTGACTTGTTTTTTCATGATTTTCTTGCATCACTCTCATTTCTTTTCCAAAGTTTTTCTCTACTTCTCTTACTAGATTTGCAAAATTATTTTTGAGCTCTTCCATGGCCTGAGACCAATTCATATTTTTCCTTGGAGGCTTTGGATGAAGGAGCTTTGACTTTGTTTTCTTCTGTTTGCATGCTTTGGTTTTCCTTATCACCAAAGTAGTATTCCATAGTCTAATTCTTTTTCCATTTTTTGCTCATTTCCCCAGCCATTTACTTGACTTTTGAGCTCTTTTCCAAGGGGGAGCTCAGCTTCCGGTGAGAGTGGGAGGTATATTGTCAGCTGCTCAATGCCCCCACATTCTGTGGGCCTGGAATTCCAGGAAAAGTTGCTGTCTCGGCCCCTGTATGCTGTGGCTGCCTTTGGTTCCTCCACCCCTGCCCCCTTTTCCACCCTGTGGCTGAGGCCGGGCCACTCCATTCTCCTGCACTGGTCTAATAGGCTTTTCCCACCGACCTAATTTATCCTCAGGGTTTTGGAGTCCTGAAGTCTGGAAACTGACAAAGGTGTGTGAGATTCAGTCTCCCCAAGACCTACTCAGGTCCTGTTTGTACCAGCACAGCTCATGCTGGACTGTACTCTGCTTCTAGCATGGCATGATAGATACTTCCAAGCTACCTTCCATACTATCTTAGGTTGGAGATTTGCTTCATTCTGTCATTCTGTGGGTTCTGCTGCTCCAGAATTTGTTTAGAGCTATTTTTAGAGGTATTTTGCTAGACTTGGCAGGAGGTCTCTAGAAAGTCCATGCTGTTACTCTGCCATTTTGACTATGCTCCCTTCATTAAGATTTCTAACTAGTCTCTCTGAGTTCACTTAATTGAGCAAATGCCTAATCATTTAATCATGATTCAAATGAAGAAATTCAAGTATAGTTGTAAATTGACAAGAAAATTATTGATAGGATAGTTATTACATTTTTTTCTTTGTAAAGCAGAGTTAATATATTCTGTCATTATTCAAAATTCTTCCAAAATATTTCCAATTCACATTTGAGTGTTCAGTTATTTTACTTTGATTAAACAGTGTTTAATATCAAAAGTCAACTGCCTATAAAAATAATATGGAAGAGAAGCTAAAGAGATAATTAAGAAGTGCTGAATTCAAGTCCTATCTCTGTTATAGTGACTGAGTGACCATATGCAAATGTCTCAGTGCTCTATATCGCAGATGTCCAAGACTCACTATTGAGTCCAGAACTGAATTATAATGTAATTGAGAAAAAGTTAACAAAAAAGCCAATAAAACATAAGTAACATTATGTCTTCAATACAAATCAATATGTGGCCATCAAGGATACTTGTATACAGATTAATGGCTCCCATTTTCTATTTGTGTTTGACACCACTACTCTATACAACTTTCAAGACCATAAGTTTCAGAGAAGTTATTGACTTACATTGGTAGGGGAAACCCTTCACCAGGATCTTCCAACACCAATGAAATTACACATGTGGTTCCCATCCATTACTATTGCCATATTGTCTCATTCTACTTCAAGAAGATATACCTTCTTGAAGAGGCTGGTTAAGCAAATGGAAAAACAAATCTATGTTTTAGATAATGGAACTCGATTGTGTTAGACTTAAATTTCAGCTCTTTTTTCAAGTTACCTTTGGAATATAAATGCCACCATCCTTTATGGTTATGAATGAGTCTTATGTGTTTGTTATATATTGTTCTTTATGTGCTGCCAAGTTTTTATTACCAGATGTAGTCATTGCTGTTTGTTTACCTGTGTAGAGGATATATTTTCTTTTTGGCTTCTTTCAATTTAAGAAACTATTAAAATGGGCATCTTGTTTTAAATAAATTACTGTTTGGTGTTGACAAGTGATTACAGTTTAAGTATCACATAGTGAACATTTGGAAAATCTTTAAACCTTCATACTTTGCATGTTACTGCAGGTGTTGTTTTCTTAGTAAGAAAATAGGAGAAAAAAAGATGTCATTCTCCTGCATTCCCCATCTGTGGATAAGTATCCTCTGTGGGATAGATTTCTCTTTACAGAGCTGAATGTCCCAGGTCAATTGCTTGGATATCATTAGCACACCTTCTCCACCCTCACCCCCACCCTGAAACATCTATCTGGAATTTTAAGAATATAGAAGTAAATCCTATCCTATTTTAACACTTTCTCCACATTAAAAAATGCAATTCTGAGAAATGGAAGCAAGAGTAAAAATGTTATAAAGCATCAAATATTTCAATAACCAGGAAACATTAACTAAGCACTTAATAGATTAAATCAAGCCAAAAAATATCAAGTGCCTACTATGTTCAAAGCACTTCTAATTCCAAGAGAAATAAAGTCAAAAACAACACACAGTCTCATGGGGGAGACAACACGAAAACAAATAGGTACAAGCAAGATAAATGAAGGGTAAATTGGAGATAATCACAGCGAGAAGACACAGCAATTAAAGAGGACTGGGGATAATTTCTTGAAGAAGGTGGGACTTTAGATGAAATCTGAAGTAAGCCAGAAAAACCAGAAAGCAGAGAGGTAGAAGGAGGGAGTTCTTGGCATGGGAGACTGCTGCTGAAAATACCCAGAATCAGGAGGTGAAGTGTCCTATGTGAGGAATGGTAAGGAAGCCAGTGTTACTAGATAACAGATTACATGAAAGGTTGTTAGGTAGAAGAAGACTGAAGTGATAGAAAGGGTCCAAGTCAAGAAGATATTTAAAAATTAGAGGATTTTATATTTGATTTGTGAGATAAAAGGGAGTAAAGAAAGTTTATTGAATAAGAGAGTGGAATGACCTAACTTGTGCTTTAGGAAGATCAATTTGCAAACTGAGTGGAGAATGGAATAGATTTGGAAAGAGACTTGAGGCAGGAAGAGCAACCAGAACTCTACTGCAATAATTAGGTATGAAGTGATGAAATTGTGCACTAGGTAGAGTGGTGGTAGCATTAGCAAAAGAAGGAGGAATGTATAAGAGATGCGGTAAAAGTGGAAGTGACAAGATTTGACAACTGACTGCATAAGGCAGAGGTAAGAATGCCTGAGGAGTCAGAGATGACTCCTGTGGTTGTTGGTGATACTCATTTTTCTCTTCTATATGCCATGGATTACACTAGCTTTTTTAACTCCTCTTCCAGTTATAGGTCTGTGATCTTAGAACAGAGAGATTGAACAAAAAAAAGTAGTCCTTTTCCTCATCCTCCAAACAAGGCCAAGTTTATATTTCAGTGATACACAAGCAACAATATGATTAATAGCATAGGGTAAGTAGCTTTGGAGATTCAAAGATTTAGAAATTATATGGGGTTTCAAATTGTGGAAAGTTCTATGAAGTAGGTGGTAATGAAAGGATGGTATATAATACTTTTCAGGCATGGTGAGTTGTTATTGTTGTTAAGTTTGTTCTTTGTTGCTGAAGAAGACCACACCATCAGAGAAAAGATGACATGACTTACACATGACTTTATTTTGAGTGAGGGCGGACTGTGCAAGATCACGAGCCTCACTTCTCCTCCAGAGCCATCTGAATCCAGTGACCTGATATTCCTCAGGATAACTAGAGATGACCCAGGATGCACTGGGAGACCTTGGCCCCTTTAGGCCAAGGTCTATGCAGGTACTCACTTATGATGCGGTAATGCCCATTCACTGAATAGGCCTGTTTAACAAGTAGTCAGAGCATAGGCCCTTTAATGGGGCAAAGCAGAGAAAGACAGACTGGGAGGGAAACAACAACAATTAGTATTGATAATTACTCTGAAGCCAGGCTGATCCAGAAAAGAGACTTTAGACAGGGGGCAGGGGCCCCATGGTATCTGAACTTCAGAGTGCAGTAGCCTCAAGGTGAAGGGAAGGGAAGGAAAGGGAAGGGGACAGAAGAGAAGGGAGACTAGCCAGTAAAACCCAAGTCAACTGGGCATTTTTGGCCATCCAAATTTACCTTTCTTTAGAGAGGAGAGGGAAAGGGAGGGGGCGACAGACAGGAGAGGAAGAACTGAGTCTACTCACAAGGTTATGTTCCTCCTTTGTTGCCAAAGAAGATCATGCCATCAGAGAAATGATGACATGACTTACACTTGGCATGATGGAAGCAACTATAGAATGCATGGAAGAGTGATGAAATAGAGGAATTGAAACACTAGACCGATTCTTCAAGTTACTTTCTATATAATCTTAGGAAAAATCACTTTATCTCTCAGTTTCCTCTTTTATAAAATTAGGAAGTTGGGGGAGGAGCCAAGATGGTGGAGTAGAAAGACTCACATATGCTAGCTCCGAACCCACAGCCCATAATTACCTATAAAAAGAACTCCCAACAAATTCTGGAACAATGGAAGCCACGCAGCAATGGGGTGAAGGAGATTTCCATTCCAGAGAGCCATGTAAAACCAATCCCAAAGGTCCATTGCTCACTGGATGGGAGAGGAGCCCAGCCCTGCCCTGGCCATGTGGCGTGGAGAGGAATAGATCCAGGCTTCAGGGATGGAATCTCCAGCAGCTGCAAAGGTCCCTCCAGCCGCAGATGCACACGTCAGTGAGAGAGATGTCTGGACAGGCTGAGAGGGGAGCAGGATGTTTCCATGACTCGGGCCCCCTCAGGAGGCAGCAGCGGAGGCAGCAGGCAGCCAGAGGCTCCCAGAGCAGGCAGGAGCTCAGCAGCACCTTCATTATGGAAGGTCTCTGCATAAACCCCCTGAGGGAACTAAGCCTGGGAGGCAGGCCTGCCCCACCTCAGCACCAGAACTTAAGCTTCAATTGAATAGCAGCCAGGCCTGCTGCTGAAAGCCCTGAGGCTGGGCAGCAGTATTTGAATCTCAGACCCCAAGCACTAGCTGGGTGGATCTAGGCGGGGGTGGACAGGAATCTCAGAAGTCAAGTAACTGGCTGGGAAAATGCCCAGAAAAGGGAAAAAAATAAGACCATAGAAGGATACTTTCTCGGTGACCAGATGTTTCCACCTTTCCTCTCTGATGAGGAAGGACAATGCTTACCATCAGGAAAAGACATAGGAGTCAAGGCCTCTTTATCCCAAATATCTTAAATAGATATCCAAGGTGCTCAGGCCTTGGAAGAGCTCAAAAAGGATTTTGAAAATCAAGTTATACAGGTGGAGGAAAAACTGGGAAAAGAAATGAAAAAGATGCAGGAAAAGCATGAAAAACAGGTCAATAACTTGATAAAGGAGACCCAGAAAAATGCTGAAGAAAATAACACCTTGAAAAATAGGCTAACTCAATTGGCAAAAGAGGTTCAAAAAGCCAATGAAGAGAAGAATGCTTTCCAAAAGAGAATTAGCCAAGTGGACAAAGAGGTTCAAAAGATCACTGAAGAAAATAGTTCTCTCAAAATTAGAATGGAACAGATGGAGGCTAACAACTTTCTGAGAAACCAAGAAATCATAAAACAAAACCAAAAGAATGACAAAATGGAAGAGAATGTGAAATATCTCATTGGAAAAACAACTGACCTGGAAAATAGATCCAGGAGAGACAATTTAAAAATTATGGGACTAACTGAAAGCCATGATCCAAAAAAGAGCCTAGATGTCATC
>CM053772.1:97039412-97069148 GCA_028658325.1 Potorous gilbertii | reverse complement strand
ATATTGAATTGCCTGCCTTCCCAAAGGGAATGGGTGGGGAGGGAGGGATGGGGAGAAACTGGAACTTAAAGTTTTAGGATCAACTGTAGAGTATTGTTCTTGCTACTAGGAAATAAGAAACACAGGTAATGGGGAATAGAAAGTTTTCTGGCCCTACAGGACAAAAGAGAAGATGTGGTAAGGGAAGGGAGGGATGAAAGAAGAGAGGGCAGATTGGTGATATGGGTAATTAGAATGTCCAGTGTATTGGGGAGGGGACAAATGGGGAGAAAATTTTGGAACCCAAAATCTTGTGAAAATGAATGTAAAAAGTTAAATAAATTTATTTAAAAAAAAAACAAAAAAAAACAGGTGGAATTCCTCTGCAACTGAGAAGAAAACTGATATTTTTGCCTTCTTTAAGAAAAAGAGGCTGATTCTAACCTTAAGGCCCAGTAGAGTGAAAAAAGCACACTGACTCTGCAGTCAAAGTTTCTGAGTTCAAAACTTTAAATACTTTTTGACTATGGACAAGTAACTTAACTTCCCTTGACCTCAGTAGGAACATGAAGGGCTTATATTAGATTAGGAATACTTATCCTGGGGTCCAGGAATACCCTCTTTTTAAGAATTTTTCATAACTGTGTTTTAATATAATTGACTTCTTTTGCGACACATTTTATTTCATGAACAGACAAATATTGTTTTGAAAAAGGGATCCAAAGGGCCACCCGACTGCCAGTGTCTCATGACAAAAACAAGTTGAGAGTGCCTAGACTAAGATGGCCTCTGAGTTTCCTTCCAGCCCTATAGCTAACGTCTATTAGAATGGTTTCTTTTATTGCAGTAAGATTTCTTTCCATGAATGTACTGCAATTTGGATAGCCATTCTGTAGACTATTTTGTTTCCCTGATAACAGCTTTCTCTGGGTCACCACTCCAATTTGAAACACTCTATTTTTATTTAATATTCATAGTGACTTTCATAACTCCTAAATTAGTTTACCACCTCCAATGTCACAGAGAGATGGGTGGCAATTAGTGAGGTTGCAATTAGCGAGTTTATGTGGGAGGTGGAAGTTTCTAGCATGGAATGTTCTAAGTCTAGAACGATCCAGGAAATAAAAAGGGTGCAAGCTGAGGAAAGACACAGACCATAACAAAAAACAACCACCTTTGGACAGCTTAGGCTCAGATAATTATAGAGGTTTTCTGGGCTGTATTAGCTGTTCTCCTCTAATAAAATTAAATATGCATTTTCTCAAGCATCAAAAATGTTTTTGCATTCTATCGTACTATTATTATTTTTTTAAGAACTCCCTATGCTCCTTCCTTGGCAATCAGTTTTTGATGACAGAACAATATTTTTGTTTGTTTTTGTTGCAAATACAAAGCATTTCAGCTACATGGTACCATATTAGCTTAAAAATACATTTTTGCCCACATTTATTTTACATAAAACTTTAGTTTGTTCAATAATCTTTTTTTTTTCCAGACCACTGCTAAAAATGCTATAAGTTCACTGAGACTTCTGGATCCATACCTAATTTGATATTCAATTATCCAATTAATATTTACATTATTAAGCATCATACTAAGGATCTGGGATCTTAAGAAAAAGTAACAATAATATCTTTGTTCCCTATATGCTTAAATTCTAATAGACATTAGCCACAGGGCTGGAAGGAAACTCAGAGGCCATCTTAGTCTAGGCACTCTCAACTTGTTTTGTCATGAGACATGGGCAGTCTGGTGGCCCTTTAGATCCCTTTTCCAAAGCAATGTTTTTCTGTTCATGAAATAAAATGTATCACAAAGGAAGCCAATTATATTAAAACACAGTTATGAAAAATTCTTAAAGAGAGGATATTCCTGGACCCCAGGTTAAGACTTCCCAATCTAATATAAGCCCTTCATGTTCCTACTGAGGTCAAGGGAAGTTAAGTTACTTGACCATAGCCAAAAAGCATTTAAAGTTCTGAACTCAGACACTTTGACTGCAGAGTCAGTGTGCTTTTTTCACTCTACTGGGCCTTAAGGTTAGAATCAGCCTCTTTTCCTTAAAGAAGGCAAAAATATCAGTTTTCTTCTCAATTGCAGAGGAATTCCACCTGTTTTTTTTTTTTAAAGAAGAGATGGGAATAAAAAAAAAGGTAGTGGAGCTAAGTAGTAAAATGGGAATAGGAGATTCCTCTCTAGGAGAATACCTTGCTTTAGGCCATAGTTCCTATTTTGTAACATTCTGTTTTCATTTAATATTGACAGTGACTTGCATAACTCCACAATTAAACGTGTCAGTTGTTTTTCTTTTCCTTTTGGCTCAAATAGATAGAGACTTTCCCTTGACTTTTACCTTATTCTATTTCTGAATACATCCCTGTTACTAAGATCAGACCTGTCCCTCATAGTTTGATAGTATCATGCTTGCCTTAAACTGGCTGACATTTATGACAAGATATACTGGTGTTAGATTTCTGATCTCAATTCAGAATACTTCTGAAAGACTTAAGAATGTTTAGTTGCCTAAGTTCCATATCTGTTAACTGATCATTTTCTCTTCTTATCAGAGGAAACACTGAGACTGTGTGCCAAGCTTTTTTTCCCTTTTTAACCATTGAGAATTAAAGTAGGTTCATCCTGAAGAAGTATTATAAGTTTGGGGTGGAGGCAGGGGAAAGAAATTGGTGCTAGACAGGAAAAAGAATGTAACAAACAAGAAAAAACTAGAAGGTTTTTTTGTTTTGTTTTGGTTTTAGTTCCATTTGTTAAGGGCCTGTGGGAGAGTTTCATGAAAAACACATTAACCATTTATATAACTAAAACTGCAATGAATATATGACAAGCATTTGTCTTTATGTCTCTTAAGACTATTCATAAAATATTTCTTGCAAGGCAAAATAATATTTCCTTCCTTTTACAAAAGCTCAGAGTTCTCACTGAATCCTGTCACATATATATCAAGCTGTCCAAAGATGTACTTATCAGCAAAGAAACATTATCAAATCATTCCCTGAAAGACAGAATAGAATTTGGATTTAGAGGACTTTGACTTTATAATAGATTCTGATATTTACAACCTGGGTGATCATGGAAAGTCAAGTAACATCTTTGGGCCTCAATTTTCTATCCATAAAATGAGGATATTGAACTATATGACTCTTATATTTCTACTGGATCTGAGCTTAGGACCTATGATTCTATTTTTTTTCCTCTTTGTTATTTTAGATTCAAAAGTCAGAACACAAATACAGAATAGAGAAAAGCAACACAAAACAACTCATAAACTTGAATATTGGAACTTAAATGCAAAGTTAAAAAGAAAAATAGCATATTGTGCATAATAGAACTTGAGAAGATTCAAATTATATAAGAATACATTTTCAAAACCTGTTGGATAAGTAATATTTGTGTTGAAAATTGTCCATTTTTTCTTTGCTGCCTTGTGAGTTCTTTTGTCCTCTGTGTACTTTCTTACTTTGTTCTTTTCTTCCCTTCCCTCACCCACGGAAGGTTACAATAAAGTTTAGATATGTTTCGTTATAGCTACACACACACACACACACACACACACACACACACACACACACACACACACACATCTATTTGACATCTGATCTTTGGTGTTTGTGGTTGTACATATCTCTTATTTCTTATCTCTCTTGTCTCCTCTACTTTACTTCTACCCACTCCCTTGCCTTCCTATTACTTGCCTACCTCCCTTCAAGGATCCCTCCCCCATCCTCCTATTCCCATAAATCTAAACATCCTTCCAAACCCCACATTTACCTCTTCCCTCACCCTCCCCTCTAAAGATCCCTGCCTTGTCCTCTCCCCACTCCCGACACCCCTATCATTTTATATCTTCTGAATTTAGAAGATTTTTATATTCTTCTAAATATATGTTTTTCCCACTTAAAGCTATTCCTTATGAAAGTGCGTTACCAGAACTACCAACCCTCCCCTCCCATTTAATTCCTCTGTATCAATTCTTTCTATTGCACCTCATTTGTATAAAATAATTACTGTTTTAGCTATTCCTAAATGATTTCACTTTTAAATTAATATCATAGTCAAGTTTACCCCAATTTTTGTTATGACCTACCCAATTATTAAAAAGAGCCTCAGATATGTATTTTATGTTTCACATGTATAAAAGGTAAAGAGTCTGTCTTTATGGATCCTTTATAATCAGTCTTTGGTCTATATCTTATATTTCTCTTAGTTCTTGTATGTTTAATATTCTATTAAGTTCAGAATTTTTTAAATAGAATTTATGAAATGTTCATTTTTTTTTGTTCTGAATAATACTTAACTTTTCAGGTATTTTTTAATGTTTTTAGGATATTTTTGGCTGGAGCTCCAGTCTTTTCACTCTTCAATGCATTGTGTTTCAAGACCTATGATCCTTTAATGTCTCTGCTGCTAGGTCTTGTGTAATTCTAATATTACTCCATCATATTTAAATTGCTTTAATATTGATGCTTTTAATATTTTATCTTTGAGATGAGGGTTTCAAAATTTGAATATGATATTCCTGTGAGAGATCCTCCTAGGATCTCTTTTAAGTGGTGATTAATGGATTTTTTTCTATTTCTGCTTCTCCTCCCCGTTGTTCTAATGCTTCAAGGCAATTTTCTTTAATTGCTTCTTGTATTATTGTATTGATTATTTTTCTGATCTTAACTTTCAGTTAGTCAAGTTATTTTTATATTTTCTTTTCTTGCCTATTATCCAAATCTGTTGTTCTTCCAATAAGATGTTTCACTTTCTCTTCTGTTTTTTATTATTCATATTTTATTTCTTGATCTCTTATAATTTCACTGACTTCATTTTGCCCAAGTCTAATTTTAAAGGTGTTGTTTTCTTCTTTAACATTCTGAATCTCCTTTTCTAATTGGTTGACTTTCATAACCCTACTTGTTTTTCCTGATTATTCTTTTATTTTTCAGTTTTTAGTTTTTCCTCCATTTCTGTCATTTGACTTGTAAAGTATTTTTTAAGACCTTCCAAAATTTCTTTCTGAGCAGGTGATCACTTGACTTTACTCTTTGGGGATTTCTTTACTACAATATCTTCCTCTGAAGATGAATCCTGGTCATCTCTATTCCCACAACAGCTTTCTATGTTTAGTTTCTTTCTCCTTTGCATGTGCTTTTTGTGATAATAGTTTAATTTTTGTAAATCCCTCCAGCCCTGGGGTATGGGAAATGGTGCCTTACCCCAGATCTTCAGTTCTCCCCTCTAGTTTGAAACCAAAGTTCAACTTCCAACCTCCTGTAAGTGCCCTCATGCAGAGGCAATCTGCCTCACTGCTTCTACACTCACCAGGTATGTGCTGATTCCTTCTTTCCCCTTTGCTCTTCATACCACAGGTTGGTCTGGTGTTTCTTATCAGCAGAGGTTCTTTCAGTCTTCCTGGGCTCAAACGCCTAACTCATCCCACTATCTGGGAGTAAAAGTTCTTATTGCTTGTGCCTTTGCAGTTTCGCAAACCAAATAACCCCAAGGATTGATGCTTCTTGCTTAAGTAGTTTGCTTCTTGTTCTTAAATGGAACTCTAGCCTGGAGGTACTTACTCTTCACCTGGACAAAACCTCATCCTTGGATTTTTCATCCAGTCTTCTCCAATTGTCCCAGGAAGACCCCTGTTGTGCTTCCATTCTTATTTTTCTCGCCTATAATTTGTTCCCCCTAAAATGCTATCTTAACTATTTTGTGGGGAAAAATCTGTAGAGCTTAGGGTTTTCTGACCTTCCCAGTCATTTTCCCAGAATCCTCTCCCCAAGACCTAGGATCATTTAAGAAACTGGTTGGAATGTGTCTCCTGCAGAACAGCAAATTCAGGACCAAATGAAATACCCATTAGTTATCTGTTGCTGAATGTTTCTTTCTAAAATATAATGTAGTATAAAAGTAGAAACAAGGTGGACAACCATGAATTGAGGGCATGCTTGATATAAATATAGGAAAGGTACAAAACAAGCTTTTGCTGGTGATTATTTTCTTTACTCCAGATTCCAGTGTTATGTAAACAAAAATGATAGATTTGTAGAGAAGGGGAAATACTAAAATATATCTCATCAATATGAAAATTTCCCTCAATGATGAAGATCATTAGTCAGCCAAGTCTGTCTAGAGACACTGGGCAACGTTCATCACATTTTGCCAAAAGTTTGCAAAAAGGGTTTCCACTTTTTGGCAGCAGGCTTTCTTCCTTTTACCCCAACATTGTGAAGTTGGAACACAAGGGAAACACTCCAGCCATTTGCCTGACCTTCACTCTCCCCAACCGACCATCCCATTTTCTCTTTCTGTCAAACAATTCCTTGATGATATAATTTACTCTTATTCTTCTTTGAAATTCTTCTTTCTAATGAAATCTACTTTTTTTAGTCTCAGAAAGAAAAAAAGAGAGTGGAGACAGGAAAGAAAGAAAGGAGGAAGGAAGAGAGGAAAGGAGGGAGGAAAGAGGGAAGAAGGAAGGAGAAAATGAGAGATGTAGGGAGGAAAGGCAGAAAGAGAGACAAAAGGAAATCATTAGCCTTGGAGGAGAAAACAGAGTTTTAAAGATATCCCCTCAAATAGCCAATCCTCCAGGCATATGCTAATGTCATAAAAGATTCTGTAGTAAACAGAATCACAGAGAAAACTTTGTTCTGTGATACTGATTATCACCATCAGGTAAAGAGGCATAAAAAGTCTCAATGTTCACCAAGGGTGTTTGCAAGTGTAACAAAAGGTATTACCCATCTTTCCCAAAGAGAAAGGTACTCATTTTTGGAGAGCTCACACCTTTTTGAGTTTTTCCTTCTGTACCTTTTTGAGATTTTTTGAGAGGACTTATGTTTACTACTCTCACTGAAAAAAACATAGATAATCAATATGTCTTGCCTACATTATGATATCCACTATGCTAAATAACCCCTGCTTTAGTCCATGATTGCCCCTTAATCTTTTGGGGGTTGGGGACATTATTCAAGAAAATAATCTGATAAGGGCAGAGCCAAGATGGCAGAGTAGAAAGACATATATATACTAGTTATCCCCCCCATAGCCCTTAAAATACCTGTAAAGAAAGACTCTCAGCAAATTCTAGAGCAGCAGAAGCCATAGAACAACAGAGTGGAGGAGATTTTCAGCCAAGGGTGACCTGAAAGGCAGATTTGAAACTTCAGTTGTACTGAATACAGAGCTGAGTCCAGCCCATCCTTGGCCATGCAGCATGGCTCTGGGAAAAGGATGAGAGCAGGCCTCAGGGGCAGAATCCCCAGTCACAGTAGCAGTGGTTCACAGATCGCTCAACCTACAGATGCCAAAGGTCAGTGACAGGGTTTTCTCTGATGGCTGAGAAGGGAGAAGGGCCTTCCCATAAATCCAGCTTCAGACTGCAGCCATGGAGATCCCATCAGGTAGGCTGCAGCAGCTTCCACAGCAGCCCCAACAGCAGCCCACATCCATTGTTGTATTCTAAAAAACCCCTAGGGGCACAGAGCAGCTGATTCTTGTCTCAGCACTGTGTAGAGGCCCTGCCCTCACCTAATACTCCTGGGGGATTGAGCAGCTGACCTTTGTCTCACACTGAAAGGTGGCCCTGTCCCTGCAACTCATTTGAATCTCAGTGCTGCCTTGGCAGAACTGAAGGCAAGGTGGTTGTGAAGAGGAGACTCTATTACTCAGATTCTGGGCACAAATATTTTTCTGCTTGCTCCCAGAGCAGTGTACACACTTGATTGTACTACCTTGGAAGAACTGAGACCCCCAGAGTATACCCTACTCTTGACCCAAAATTCAGGCTGGGAAAATGCCCAAAACAGGGAAAAAATAAGACTATAGAAGGTTACTTTCTTTGTGAACACATATCTTCTCCCATCCTTTTGGATGAAGAAGATCAATGCTTACAATTAGGGAAAGACATAAAAGTCAAGGCTTCTGTATCCCAAACATCCAAAACAAATATTCAATGGTCCCATGACATAGAAGAGCTCAAAAAGGATTTTGAAAATCAAGTTAGACAGGTGGAGGAAAAATTGGGAAGAGAAATGAGAGAGATGCAGGAAAATCATGAGAAGCGGGTCAGCAACTTGCTAAAGGAGACCCAGAAAAATGCTGAAGAAAATAACACCTTGAAAAATAGGCTAACTCAATTGGTAAAAGAGGTCCAAAAAGCCAATGAGGAGAAGAATGCTTTAAAAAAGTAGAATTAGCCAAATGAAAAAGGAGGTTCAAAAACTCCCTGAAGAAAATAGTTCTTTCAAAATTAAAATGGGACAGATGGAGGCTAATGACTTTATGAGAAACCAAGAAATTGCAAAATAAAACCAAAAGAATTAAAAAATGGAAGACAATGTGAAATATCTCATTGGAAAAACAACTGACCTGGAAAATAGATCCAGGAGAGACAATTTAAAAATTATGGGACTACTTGAAAGCCATGAACAAAAAAGAACCTAGACATCATATTCATGAAATTATCAAGGAAAATTGCCCTGATATTCTAGGACCAGGAGGCAAAATAAATATTGAAAGAATCTACTGATCACCTCCTGAAAGACATCCAAAATTAAGAAATTCCTGGGAACACTGTGGGCAAATTTCAGAGCTCCCAGGTCAAGGAGAAAATATTTCAAGTAGCTAGAAAGAAACAATTTGAGTACTGTGGAAATACAATCTGGATAACACAGGATATGGCAGTATCCACATTAAGGGACTGAAGGTCTTGGAATATGATATTCCAGAAGTCAAAGGAACTAGGACTAAAACCAAGAATCACCTACTCAGCAAAAATGAGTACAATACTTCAGGGGAAAAAATGATCTTTCAGTGAAATAGAAGACTTTCAAGCATTCTTGATGAAAAGACCAGAGCTGAAAAGAAAATTTGACTTTCAAACACAAGAATCAAGAGAAGCATGAAAAGCTAAACAAGAAAGAGAAATCATGAGGGACTTACTAGAGTTGAACTATTTACATTCCTACATGGAAAGACAATATTTGTAACTTTTGAAACTTCTCTCAGTATCTGGGTAGTTGGTGGGATTACATACACACACACACAGGGTGAGTTGAATATGATGGGATCATATCTAAAAAAATGAAATTGAGGGGTGAGAGAGAAATATATTGGGAGGAGAAAGGGAGAAATGCAGTGGGACAAACTATCTCTCATAAAAGAGGCAAGTAAAAGACTTCAGAAGAGGAAAAGGGGGAGGTGAGAGAGAAAACATAAAGGTTACTCTCATCATATTTGACTCAAGGAAGGAATAAAATGCACATTCATTTTGGTGTGAAAGTATATTTTGCACTGTTGAAGGATAGGCATGAAGGGGACAAATGGGGTGAGGGAGATGATAGAAGGGAGGGCAAAGGGGAGAAAGGAGTAATCAGAAGTCATCACTTTTGGGGAGGGACAAGGGCAAAAGAGAGAACAGAAGAAGTGGGGAGCAGAATAAGATGGAGGAACATATAGTTAGTCTTATACAACATGACTACTCATATACAGCCTGTATTGAATTGCTTACCTTCTCAGTGGGGATGGGAGGAGAGTGAGAAAGGGAGAGAAGTGAGAATTCAATGTATTGGGAGGGAATGTTGAGAAAAGTTTTTGCATACAACTGGGAAATAAGAAATACAGATAGTAGAGTATAGAAATCTATCCTGCCCTACAAGAAAAGAGAGAAGAAGAGAATAAGGGAAGGGAGGGATGTGATGGAAGGGAGGGCATATTGAGGGAAGGAGTAATCAGAATGCAAGGTGTTATGGAGTGGAGTGAGGGTAGAGATAGGGAGAAAATTTGGAACTCAAAATTTTGTGGAAATGAATGTTGAAAACTAAAAGTAAAGAAATAAACAATAACAAAATACCTCCCCAAAAGAAAAAAGGAGAAAAGACAATTACTGTAATCAAGATTATGTCCCTTAATTGTGAATATACCCCAAGGATTTATTTTAGGTTCTTTTTCCTTTTCTCTCTATTGGTAATCGTATCAGCTCCTACAGAGTTAATTTAAATCTGTGTGCAGTTGACTCTCAGACCTACTTATATGCCCTTAACCTTACTTATAAACTCTAGTTTTAAGTTTTAGACATTTATTGAACATCTTGAATCAGATGTTTTGTAGTCATCTTAAACTCAGTTTGTCCAAAAATATAGTCATTATCTTCCATACTCAACCCCTTCCAACCTTCTCTTCTTTGTGATATCTCTTTTACTTTTAAGAGAATCAGTATCTTCTTAGTCACTTAAACTCATAACATTAGAATCAACTTTGTCTACTCCTTTTTATCCTTCCATATGCAATAATTTTATTTTTTTTGCCTTTGTAACATCTCTCATATATAACTCCTCTCTTCTGATATTGTCACCATGCTGGTGCAGGCCCTCCTCACTTAATACCTATACCATTATAATAGACAGTTGGTCTCCCTACCTTGAGTCTCTCCCCGAATCTAATCCAATAATTTAATCCAATAAATATTTATTAATTTTCTAGTAAATTCTTAGGCACTGTGTTAAATATTTTCAAATTAATACGGTGGAGATAACACAAAAAGGCATCAGGAAACAGGTTGAGAGAGCAGTGATGAGACCCAAGAGGGTACCCAACACAGGTACATCTTGGTGAGTGGAGTCGAAAGTAGGCTGAGCATCAGATGCAAAGTGTAATGAGCTGAAATTCCTGAAATTCCAGCTTTTGCTCTCTAAAAATGAAAGTATGTATTAGGTGGAGTTTGGTACACCACCCTCCAGACTGCCAATTTGAGGGGAGAAGGGACTGAGGGAGGTGATGTCAATCAAGGATTTACTTAACAGCATGTTGATGAGAATTGATGCAGTACAATGCTCTTTACTTGAGAAGAGTATCTTGTTCTGACCAGACAAAACAACAGATACAAAATGGAGATACCCTCCCTCCTGGTTATGCTCTATTTAGCTGTCAAACTGATTTTCCTTAAGGACAGATCTGACCATGTCATTGACCATTCAGTCAAACACGGTGGCTCCCTATCACCTCCAGGATCAAATGTAAAACCCTCTATCTAACTTTCAAAACCCTTCATAAACTTGGCCCCTTCCTAACTTCCCAGGATTCTTATACCTTACTCCTTTCCAGGTACTCTGCAATACTGTGACACTCACCATCTTTCTGTTCCATGAACAAGACATATCATGTCTTAACTTCGGTCATTTACAGTCACTATACTCCATGAGTGGAACGCTCTTCCTTTTCAGTTTTACCTCTTGCATTTTCTGGTTCCCTTGAAGTCCAAGCTAAAATCCCTCCATCTGCCACCTTTCCTAGTCTTCCTAAAACTTAGTGCCTTCCCTCTGAGATTTTCCCTAATTTATCCTGTTTGCATTTTGTTTGTACAGAGTTTTTTACATATTTTCTTCCCAATTAGACTAACTCCATCAGAGCAAGGATTTGTTTTTTTCTTTATTTCGCTGTTGATTAAAACAAACAATCAAAAACCTTTTTTTTTTAAATTATACCTAGAGTGTAGCACAGATCCTGCTCCATAGGAGATAATAGAGAAGAGCAAAAGATCTAGTATTATTTGTAAGCCTTCAACTTAAAGTATTTTTTCTCCAAGTCATTCAATATATTTTCTATAGAAATACTAGGTTTTGGTGAATATTGAAAACAAATCTTCAACTTTATGTATTTTGTCTTAAGAAAGTCTATATTCTTTAAAACAAAACTTTTGATGGCTTTTATATTTAGATCATAGTTGCTTCAAGATAGGCTACCCAAAATGAGGTTTCCTTTGTAACAGTTAATCAAAACCAATTTTCAAAGCAAATCATGAGAGTTGACATTTATATAGCATCCATTATGTGCCAAGCATCTTTTTAAGCACTTTACATATTGCACAACCACAGTCTCATATCTTTCCAATTAATAAAAGGATCTCTTCTTCCAAGGCCAAATATAGTTATCTTAATTAGAGAGCATTTGACTTAGCTTTCTTGTTATTTTATATTATTGTATTTTTTATATTGTTTGTCTCTTTCTGAATTTAGTTCATATCAGTGCATTGGTTTTCCTCTGTTACTCAGAATTCTATGTATTCTTTTTTTTATTATGGCACAATAATATTCCGTTTTATTCATTTAAATTATTTGTTTGGCCATTCCACAATTATGGGCATCTACTTTGTTTCCAGATTTTCTGCTATGATAGGTGCTAATATTCATATTTTTGTACTTAAAGGACATTTCTGTCTTTCCTTACTGTAGAATATATATCCAGAAAATTTTTTTTCAATTGTTTTGATTTCTTCATTGGAACACTGCCTGTTGATATCCTCTGAACATTTATAAATTGGAGAATGACTTATATTTGTATAGATTTTGCAAAGTTTTTGATATATTTTAGATGAGACTTTTATCTGAAAAACTATATGTAAAAGTTTTCTTTTTCAATTTTCTACTTTCCTTCTGATTCTGGCTGCATTTATTTTATTTCTACAAAAACTTTTTAAATTTAATGTACTTGAAATTATCCACTTTACCCCTTACTTTACTCTCTATCTCTTCTTTATCCATAAATTTTTTTTGCCTATACACAAGTAAGGACAGGGATGGTGGGGGGAGAAAAACAGAAGAAAAAAATGTATGTGATAACCTTGAAGTATTTTAAAAGGAATAACAAGTTATACATAGTAGAAAAATTCAAAGTTGTTCCATCACACAAAAATACATCTTTTTTAATAGATCAATATTCTCAAAGTAATGCTATATTTATGTTCTCAGAAGAATTGATATTGTAATTTTCCCAAGAGCCATGTATAAAAATGATAGGAGGTTAGCATATTACCAATAATAGCTCAATCTCTCCCTCTGTGTTTCAAATTCTTGCCAAGTTGATATTATAAGGCGTGGATCTTACCAGGTTACTCCTCTTTTCAGCAACCCTAGATTCATTCCCTCTTACCTCTAAGAAAAAATATAATCTATTCTCTTTTGGAACCTATAGCCCCTTCACAGTCTAGTTTCCCACCTACCTTCCCAACTTTACTTCACATTATTGCGCTTAACATATTCTGTATTAAAGTCAAACTGCCCTACTTGTTATTTCCTATACCTCAGTCTCACAATTCATGTTTTTACATAGACAATATCCTTTTATTGGAATGAACTCCATCCTTTTGCCCACTAGATTCTCAAGTACCCAAACTCAAAGGTTCTTTCCAGCTCCAAATCCTGTGATCTTATGATTTACATAAGAAACAATCCTTTTATACCTACTAAATTTTGATTCTTCTCAGATTGCAGTATTTCATAATTCTTAGCCCTCATCCATTGCTAGGACATTGATTTTTATCTGATGAATGGAGTAATCAATTATGACTTCAGAGAGTTGATAGTATAAGCATGCCTTCTACATCATGGTTGATTGTAAGTGCAGAATGAGGAATATATCATTAGACATTTCCACTGTATTAATTTGTTTTGCTCAAGAGGAATCCTTTGTTTTCAAGAGAGGATTCTTTAAGTTTGGAGGGACACTCATTGAACAGTAATAAAAAAATCAATAAAACATTTACATTTAAAAATAATTTGGACTTTTGCTTTAGTGAAGATCTTTTCAGGAGCAAAGTTCTGTGCAGTTTCCCAACGTGATCCAGTCTAATGCCTCATGGTTCAAGCTTAGATTAAATTCTTTGTCTACCTGTGGTCTGTAACTTTTTATTATATTATTTTCTTTTTTTGTAATGTGACAGTGTTGGAATACTTATTTTTTAAATTTATTTATTTAATTTTTCAACATTCATTTCCACAAAATTTTGAGTTCCAAATTTCCTACCCATTTCTTCCCTCCCCCACTCCAAAATGCCAAGCATTCTAATTACCCCTATCACCAATCTGCCCTCCCTTCTAACATTCCTCCCTTTCCTTATCCCCATCTTTTCTTTTGTCCTGTAGGGCAAGATAAATTTCTATACTCCATTATCTGTATTTCTTATTTCCTAGTTGTATGCAAGAACAATACTCAACCCTAAAACTTTGAGTTCTAACTTCTCTTCATCCCTCCCTCTCCACCCATCCTCATTGGGAAGAGAAAAAATTCAACAGAGGCCATATTTGTGTAGTATTGCAAATGACTTCCATAATAATTGTGTTGTGTGAGACTGATTATATTTCCCTCCGTCCTATTCTTCCCGCCATTTCTTCTGTTTTCTCTATTGACCTTGTCCCTCCTCAAGAGTGTTGACTTCTAATTGTTCCCTCCTTCCATTGCCCTCCCTTCCATCATCACCCAACTCTGCTTATCCCCTTGTCCCCCACTTTCCTGTATTGCAAGGTAGGTTTTCATACCAAAATAAGTATGCATTTTATTCCTTCCTTGAGTCGAATGTGATGAGAGTAACCTTCATGCTTTCTCTCTCACCTTTCCCCTTTCCCCTCCAATGAAAAATCTGTTACTTGCCTCTTTTACGAGAGATAATTTGTCCCATTCCATTTCTCCCTTTCTCCTCCCAATATATTTCTTTCTCACCCCTCAATTTCATTTTTTTTAGATATGATCCCATCCTATTTAACTCATCCTGTGCTCTCTGTGTATGTGTGTGTGTTTGTGTGTGTGTATGTGTGTAATCCCACCAATTACCCAGATACTGAGAAAAGTTTCAACAATTACAAATATTGTCTTTCTATGTAGGAATGCAAACAGTTCAACTCTAGTAAGTCCCTTATGATTTCTCTTTCTTGTTTAGCTTTTCATGCTTCTCTTGATTCTTGTGTTTGAAAGTCAAATTCTCTTTTCAGCTCTGGTCTTTTCATCAAGAATGCTTGAAAGTCTTCTATTTCACTGAAAGATCATTTTTTCCCCTGAAGTATTGTACTCATTTTTGCTGGGTAGATGATTTTTTGGTTTTAGTCCTAGTTCCTTTGACTTCTGAAATCCCATATTCCAAGACCTTCAGTCCCTTAATGTGGATACTGCCATATCCTATGTTATCCAGATTGTATTTCCACAATACTCAAATTGTTTCTTTCTAGCTACTTGAAATATTTTCTCCTTGACCTTGGAAATCTGGAATTTGGTTACAATATTCCTAGGAGTTTCTTTTTTTGGATTTCTTTCAGGAGGTGACCTGTGGATGCTTTTAATATTTATTTTGCCCTCTGGTTCTAAAATATCAGGGCCATTTTCCATGATAATTTCATGAAAGATGATGTCTAGGCTCTTTTTTTTGATCATGGCTTTCAGGTAATTCCATAATTTTTAAATTGTCTCTCCTGGATTTATTTTTCAGGTCAATTGTTTTTCTAGTGAGATATTTCACATTGTCTTCTATTTTTCCATTCTTTTGGTTTTGTTTTTTAATTTTCTGGTTTCTCATAAAGTCATTAGCTTCTATCTCCTCCATTCTGATTTTTAAAGATTTTTAAAGCTTTTGAACCTCCTTTTCCATTTGGCTACTTCTGCTTTTTAAAGCATTCTTCTTCTCATTGACTTTTTGAACCTCTTTTGCCAATTAAGTTAGCCTATTTTCTTCAGCATCTTTTTGGGTCTCCTTTTAATAAACTGCCGACTTGCTTTTCATGATTTTCTTGCCTCACTCTCATTCCTCTTCCCAATTTTTCCTTCACCTCCCTTCCGTGATTTTCAAAATCTTTTTTGAGCTCCTCCATGGCCTGCAACCACATTTATTTTGGAGGTTTTGGCCTTGACTTCCTCTGATGTTATACTTTGTTCTTCCTCATCCAAATGAATGGGAGAAAATACCTGTTCACCAAGAAAGTAACCTTCTATAGTCTCATTTTTTCTCTCTTTTTGGGGAGAAACTTGACTTTTGAGCACTTTGTGGAGAGAAGGGTATAACTGGGGACATATAAGTTCTCAGTTCCTCCAAGGTAGCACAATCAAGAGAGAGTAGTTTACCCCTATCCTGGCCTGCACACTGGTCTGGGAGCAACCAAAAACTTTTCTGCCCAGAATCTGCAATTGGAATTCCCTCACCACAAGCACATCCAGCTCAACCACCAGTGCTTCTCCTCACCCCTGGGTGGAACCTAGGCTGAGAATCAGATCAGTTGCTCAGTTCTCCCAGGGGTTTTATGTGGAGGTCTCCCAGGGATGCCACTCAGGGCTGAGATTCAGATCAGCCATTCAATTTCCCCGGGGAATCTACTCAGAGGGCTCCAAAAATAGCAACTGCAGCTGCAGTCCAGACCATGGTCCCCTTTCCTGTGTGAAGAATTCCTGTGGCATTTGTGGGTTGAGCAACCTGGGGACTGCTGGTAGTGGCATCCTGAAGCTTATTCTGGGTCCTGTCCCTGCTACTCCACCGCCATGCTGGTCTGAGTGCTACACTCCGGGATGGTTTGCATGCCTCATGCTGGTCTTATTTGCATGTCATATGTTGGGCTGGTCTGCATACTGCACTCTGGGCTCTTTTTTTGCCTTTCTGTTCTCAGTGTTTAGCACAGTTCTTTGTACATAATGGGTACTTTGTAAATTGCTATTTTGTCAGACTGATAAGAAATTGCTAATGTAGGTAGTATAGTGGCTACAGTGCTAGACCCAAGGTTTTTTTGACCGAACTGAGTTTGAATCTGTCTTTAGGTTCTTTTACTTATGTGAACCTGGGCAAATCATTTAACATCTTCATGCCTCATTTTTATCAAATGTAAAGTAGAGATCATTCTAGCGCCCTCCTTCAAGTGTCATTAGAAGGATACGATAAGAATATCTTACAAAAGCAGTTTATAAATTTTAGGATCTCATATAAATGCTAGCTATTGTGATTTTCATAATAGTTATCAGTATTGCATTCACAAATGATAGTTACTAGGTAATTTGACCTTAACTTAGAAGATGTATATAAAGTAAACATAGAATAACTCTGTCAGAAATAAAAGAAATACGTAATTAGAGTAACATAACATTTTTTGACTAATCTGGACAAATAGAGTAATAATAGCAGTAAAAACAAAATATTACACATATTTTAAAGTAAAATAATGGGGTACTTAGATGTGAATATAATTATAGTAAAACTGATGAGGAAACAAATCCATGAGGGACATTTGGCAGAAGGAATAGTTGCTTCCATGGCTAGATCCCAAATTATACTATGAAGTTCTAATTAACTAAACAATTGGGAACTAGACTTTGGAACACCAAAGGAGCTCAAAGGAACACAAGAATAACTCAAAATTAAAACAAAACACAGACTATGACCAACATTTTTAGTCTTTATTTATAAACTAAGTTTGATAAATCACTAATTATGGAATATTGGAAAGAGAATTCTTATTCGAGAAACAAATTGGAAAAATTGAATATCAGGTAGAAAAAACTTCATCTTAGATGCATATCTACTTTCATATCTACATGAGAACAAATGTTACTACAGACAACATATCCAATGAAACATATGAAACATTACTTAATTAGATGGTAAAAAAAATAAGAGGAAAATGGAACTGTATCTTGATTGTGAAGAAGAGTTTTCTTGTCTATTCAACAAATGTAAAAAGTTTTATACAACAGGGAACAGATTAATTTGATTAATGTTTGACCAACAAAAAATCCATGAATACAAATGAAAAAGAAACAGATTGGAAAAGGAAAGAACTTTGCCATAAATGTATCTGATCTGATATACTAAATTACTAAGGAATTGATATAAGTTCATAAGACATTCCCTATTAGATAAATGATTAAGGAATAGGAACCATCCATTCTCAAGGTTTTTAATAATATAATCACATGGAAATTATTGAAATATTAATAATCACATCATAAATGGAGGATATATAATGGGATAAATAGATCTGAGAGTCATTTGCATAAAACTGGAACCATAGGAAGTGATGAAACCACAAAAAGCGATAGTATACTTAAAATAAAGTGGGGCAGCTAGGTGGCACAGTGGATAGAGCACCAGTTATGGAGTCAGGATGACCTAAGTTCAAATTGGACCTTGGATACTTAGTAGGTTTGTGACCTTGGACAAGTCATTTAACCCTGATTGCCTCAAAATAAAGGAAGGAAGGAAGGAAGGAAGGAAGGAAGGAAGAAGACAGATGATTCAAGACAGAACCTTACAAAGAGAGGATATAGATAAATCATTTAGCAAAGAAGACCAAAAGGTAGCAGTTAGGTAGGAAGAAAACCATAAGAGCAGTCAGGAAGGAGAGAGAATACCTAAGAAAAGCAGACCATCTATACAAAACAGGTACCTTCACTTTCTCTCCTCCCGCTTAACATTTTAACATCTTTCAATCCAGCTTTAACTTTTTCACTACACTGAAACTACTCTCTTGAAAGGTTGCAGTAATCTCTTAGTTGGCAAATTCAACGATCTTTTCTTGATCTTTATTCTCCTTGATCACACTGCAGCCTTTGACAATGTGAATCACTCTCTCCTTTTGTATTCTCTTTTCCCTCTAGGTTTTCAGATCACTAATCTCATTTTTCCTCCTACCAAACTGACTGTTCCTTCTCTGTCTCCCTTGCTGGATCCTCTAGCAGATTGTGCTGTTAACTGTATGTAGGTGTGCCACAGGGTTCTGTGCTGTGCTCTTCTCTCTTCTCCCTCTATACTACTGCTCTTAGTAATGTCATTGGATCGCATAGATTTAATTGCCATTTCCATGCTGACAACTCTCAAATCTACTTGTCCCACCTTTTCTGATGACTTACAGTGTTATATTTGCAATCACTTTCCAGATATCTCAAATTTGATGTCCAGTGGATATCTTAAACTAAACATGTCCAAAATGGAACTCATTATCTTTTCTCTTAACCCTTCCCCTCCTACCTTCCCTATAACCATAGAGGGGAGCATCATTGTCTAGTCCCTTAAGCTCACAACCTAGGAACAATCTTTGACTCCTCACTATTTCTTATTTCATATCTGATTTGTTGCCAAGACTTGTCAATTGCACCTTTGCAACATCTCTGGAATAACCTCCATCTCTACACTGACACTGCTACTACTCTGAATTCAATGGCTTGTTGTTGGATCTGCCTACTTCAAATCTCTCCCCACTCCAATCTCTTCTCCTTTGGGTCACTGAAGTGACTTCTCTGAAGTATATGTATGACCTTGTCACTCCATTACTCAATTAACTCTAGTGACTCCCTATTATCTCCAAGATGAAATGCAACATCCCTTGTTCGGCATCCAATTCCTTCACAATCTACACTCTCTTTTCAAGTCTGCTCACACCTTACTCTCTGTCATGCTTTAATTCATGATTTGACACTGCTCTCTTAGCTGTTCCATGAACAAGATAATCTATCTCTTGGCTCCAAGCATTTTCCCTGCCTGTCTTCCATGCCTGGAATGCTCTACCTCCTCATCTCTGCCTAATGCCTTCCCTGGCTTCCTTTTATGTTTAAACTAAAAATCCTCTGCTCCAGAGAAAATATTTCCCAAGACTTTCACACAAAGGACTCATTGATTACACTTGGTATGTCAATTTTAGATAAGCAATGAGGCTGAAATATAGATTGTAAATGGTTAAGGATTGAGTGGGAGAGAAAATAGAAGCAATGAACATGAATGACACTTTCTAAATTTATGGATGGGAATGAATGGTATAAGATTTTTCTTTTAATTGTTGAAACCTTGACCTAACTAGAACTGAGAAAGAAGTCAGATGCTAGATGAGACTGAAGATTAGAGAAAATAGATAAATGAGGAAGGGAAAATTTCTGGAAGAGATGGGAAAGTTTGGGAATCACAAGTAGAATTGTTCACCTCATTAAGCAGAAAGTCTCTGTTTATCAGAAACTGAAACAAAGGCAAAGAAGAATATTTGTCATTCATGGGGTGGTAGATTAGGGCAGAAAATCATTGTAGATTAAGGGATGAGAGACAATTACGTTGAAGAGAATAAAAGAAATGCTATCATTTTCTTTGAGAGGTAAATAATATGGTGGTGCTGATTTCTTATATCACAAGGCAATTGCAAACATGTTTGTTTAAAAAGTGGTCCTCTTATATTGCAGTGTTCTTTAAGGTGAACATAGAAAAAAAATTCCATGAATATAATTACATTTCATGTGCCAGCATCTGTGAAAGAATCTGAAGAGGCAGAGTAATTCTAAAAAGAACTCAGAACTCTACAAATTAAATTTGCATAAACTTGAAAATTCAGTGTTTTCAATAGAAAGGTGAACGTAGGGAAGATGAATAAAAATGTATTGGAAAATGTAACCCGTGGGTTTGAGAAGAATGAAGCCAAAGGTCATTCTTTTAGTCATCCAACATAATATCATCTTAGACTCTGCCCTCTCTCACCCTGCATATCGTAAAGTTGCCAAATCTTGTTTCTACCTGTACAACATCTCTTGTATAGATCCCCTGTTTCGTAGCTATCACTTTTGCTAAGGCCTTCACCTTCTCTTATCTAGACTACTATAGTAGTCTCCTAACTGATCTCCCAGGGTTTGGTTTCTATTCTTCAATTTATCCTGTGTTTTACTACCCAAATGATTTTCCTAAAATGCAGATTTTACAAGGTATATTCTCTAACCCCACAAACTCCAGGGGTTCCTTATTACCTCTAGGAGCAAATAGAAACTGTTTAGTCCCATCCTCAGCATGGGAAGACATGACTGAATTATGATCTATACTGCAGGTGGATAGAATATTCATCCAATAATCATATCCTTAAGAGAAGAGGTTTTTATCTTATTTTCGTCTTTGTTGCTCCAGTGACCTTTATTATAGTGGGGGTTAAATCGATGCTTATTGATGATTGCAAGAAATAACCAAATTAATGAGATCATAGATCTATTATTTATAGTATTTATCTTACATTCTGATTTGAGCATTACATAAAGTAATATGTTCAAAATACATAGTAACTGTCTACAAGCATTATTCTTTTTATTTTGCAAAAAATTTCATGACCTATAGTTTGGAAAAGGTTGCCCTACTTTCCTTTTACCATTTGGATGCCTAAAACATATGAAGAAAAATTAGAATTCTAACACTCAAGTTTCAAAATTAGTTTTTTTTACACAGAATAATACTGTACTTGGGTTGCACATTCATTGCAATCACTGATGAATGAGTTCTTAATTCAGTTAAAATCCTCTGTGTGCATTTTTAGAGGTGGTAGGACATTTAACATGGTCCTTCAGTGACTGATTTCAAATGTTAGAATGCATTCTCTACAGTGGTAATCACTCGGAATAAAAGGAGGGTGGATGGGAGAGATTTTCCTGTTAGATCATTTTTCTAAGATTGACCAGAGAACAAGAAGGAAAGTATATTCTGAAATTGTTTCACAGAATCTTGAGTTTACCTAAATTGTAAAAAGAATGGCCAGTATTAGATGCAGCTGCTGTATCTTTTTCATTATTTACAATCAAAGAGACAGAGAACACAGTTATTTCTACTAAGTTTTGTCAGAGATGTTTATAGCTGACAAAATATGGTTCCCTTTTGAAAACAGGGTAAATCATTTAAAATATAATTTCAATTAGCTTTAGTATTAAATAAGATAGTTTTGGCTCAAAAGGCAAGAAGAAATGTTTACTAAAATAGAAGCTATACTTTGTGTTCTTTACCCACTCTACAGATGTACCCACTACTTACATATCAGATGACACTTCTCTCATGATTCCTGACATCAATAGGAAATACTTTACAGAAAAAGTAAATTGTTATGGTGGAAAGAAAATTGGACTTAGCATCTTTCCTCAATTCAGATATTACTTTCTAACATGTACTACATGTATCATCATAGGCAATAAACAAGGTCCTCAACCTCTCTGTCTCTTTTCTTCATCTGTAAAATTTGAAAAATATTATCTATAACAGGAGCTAATAGTGGTAGAGTAGATGGAGAACTATCTTTAACATCAAGGAGACCTGGATTCAAGTCCTTGCTCTGAATCATGCTGGCCATGTGGTCTTATACAGATCATTTAACCTCTCAGTGCCCTGAAACAATTCACTAAGACCCTATGTTACAGAACAGATACCAAACTTTATTGATGGAGGGACTTTCCTCACCAGGAATTTTGTGTGCCAATAATATCAAGCCTAGACACAAAAAATCCCCCAAACAAACTCCTACCCATGGCAGGATCAAAGGTGATAATATACATAAAGTGGTTTGATGTATATCAAGTTATCAAGTGCTATATGAAATTATGAATCTAGCATGTCAAAATATTTTAATATTTATTTATTAAAAAGTTAGTGCTTTATAAGTTTGGCTTTAGTTTTGTATCCTGCTAGTAAATCCCAGGAGAAAGAAGAATGGACAACAAAGAAGAGAGTGATTGTCTGAAGGGATTTAGCATGTTGAGCTAAGGGACAGAATAACCTATGACCCCAATTTGTCATAATGCCTTCATAAATAATTCATTTGAATTGTAATGGTTTCTTTTGGCACTGACCTTGGATATCACACATAGGCTGAAAGCTAAATCTTTTAGATCAAACAAGAACTAAATGACTCAAAAGGTCCAATTGATATTGCTACATTTGACCCATGACTTCTTACCTTTCCTGAATGATTTGCCTACTGAGAGTTTAGAAGAGTATCAAAGATAGGACAAGGTGTGAACCTCAGCCAAGTGATGAGATTATGAAGCATTTATTTGCCATGGTCCCCTGCAGAGTCCTTGAACAGCATTTTCAATCATAAAGGGAAAGTATGAAGGCAGTGCCCCAGTTAAGATAGTTCCACGCTCCACTGTATGCACTTGTGTGCCCTCTAAAGTGTTTGCCTCTGCCATGTAGATAGATCCACAGTGTGATAAATAGGTCACATCAGTGTTGTGACAATCTCAATTGATTTTTTTTCACACCATGAGTCCCCAAGAAATTCCATTATGGCTATAACTTTCCTATTGTTAGCAAACTATTTGAAAAGAAACTTAAAACTTTGATTCCCACATAGGATCACAGATTTAAGACTGGTAAGGACTTTCTAGGTCATCTATTCCAATTGTTCATTTTACAGGTGAGAAACTGAGGCCAGAGTACTAAAGGGTTTTGCTCTACATCACACATGTAGCAAGTGGTAGAACAAGAATTTGAACTTAGGCCCTCTCTTTCCAAATCCTGAACTCCTTCTACTCTTCCTTGGGCATTGATAATATATTAGGACTTTTGTCTTCTTTTCAAAATAATATATGACTGTTTATAAACTGAATCATCCAAAATGAGTTTTTATATCTTTGCTTCTATTATGCAAAGAGATACAGAGGATAGAAAACTGGTCTTTGAACCAGGAAAGGCCAGATATCAGATACTGCCTCTGACCTACAGGCTATATGACCCAAGGCAAATTACTTAAACACAACACTGTAGGTGATGTTAAAACTATAAGCCACAGAGAAGGTACCTGCATGCACTTAGAGAGGGAGGTACCCTATGCTAGAATTTCCTACCCTGACAAAATTACAGCTCTAGTTCCTAGTCTCTCTCTCTCTCTCTCTCTCTCTCTCTCTCTCTCTCTCTCTCTCTTTGTGCAGCTCTCTCCCCTTCTGTCCCTATAGTTTTCTCTATATCTCTCTCTTCGTCTTTTTGCATAATACTTGTATGTGTATATGTAACTTTCTTTCCTCCATTTGTCGACTATCCCTACCACCCACACACTTTTGACTGTTTGTATTCCAGTTAAAACTCCTTCTATGATAGGCTATTTTCAACTTTTACCTTTCTCTCATAGAGATTGATTGAAGTATATTCCTTCAGTTCTGACTGTGTATCCCAAATTGTATTGTTATCAATCTACAAGTTATCCATTCTTCTATGAAAATATAAAGTAAACTTTTATTTATCCATACAGCAAATTGTTTATAATTTAAAAAAATATCGCCAATATTGCCTTTTTCAGGCTTTTTCTAGCACTTCGTAGATTTTTTTCTAATTATACATGTAATATAATTAACAGAAGTAAGGAGATTTTTTAAAATTCCATTTGAGGAATTAATCTAATAAAATGACATAAGATTTATCTACTATCACTATTAACTTATAGAGATTAAATAAATTTTTAGAATAATCTAGTGATATCAAATCCCATTTTTCACATGAAAAACTGTGCTAGAATGCTTAAATGGCTTGTCCATGGCTACACAGCTAACGAGAGACAAAATTAGGGGTAAAATGTAAGTAGAGGAAGGTGTAGTTCAAATCTAGATCTGCTGTTCCATGTTATCATAAACAATAGACTGAAGATACTATGAATATGTTATTATTTCTTTGAGAGAGTTAAAAATGTTCTTATTGGAATCAGAATCGAATGATATAACATAAAATTTGCTTTGCAAAAATTTCTTAGAAAAATTCTGTCATCACTATCATCAATCACCATCATGATTGCTATCTTTGTCATCAATGATACCGCCCCAGTAGTGGTTTTCATAGAACTGGAAAGAAACAATGTATCAGATTGTAAAGCAGAGAAACTTTACTTTCATTATTTCTCAACCTCTCCTTTATGCTTTCTTTCTTCCTGTTTTCATCTTTTTCCTTTCTCTCTCATATATCTTTCAGATATAAAATGTTAGGAAATCAAAATTTCACCCTCAATGAAATGCTTCTATTTTTAAAGACAGAGAAAAATAGATTTAATCATGACCCCACTCACATCCAAAGAACTAAATCACTTAGTGAATATTTATTTTAATTTGGTGAAAAAGAGCTTAACCTCCCTCTCATTTATGCTTTTGAAATTTTGTTCCATTATATTAATTCTATATTAATACGTCAGTCATTGTAGATGCTCTGTGATGAAGCTCTTGCTATAGAAATTTGAAAGTTTAAGTTCTATGAGGTGAGTCATTTAAGATATTATAATTGAATTCCCAGGATAACAATTTCTAACTCATGAAATCTGGTCTGGGAGAGGAATGTTCAAGCCCATCTGGTGTTACTGCATCGGATTGCTTCAAGCCAAGTTTTTTGATCTTCCACTTCTGTCAGCAATGTTGGCCAGCTTCCTGTGATTTCTTCAGTGTTTCACTGCTTTCAGAAGAACCTTGTCTTCCTCCTCAACACTATAAAAAAAAGGAAGAGAGGGCAGGAAATACTAGCTTCTTTAGCAGAGGGAACTGGATTTTCTTCAAATTCAAAATATGCCAATGTTGTGCATTATGGGGAGGTTTCATGGCTAGCAATGTTCTACTGTTGAGTCTCTACTGAACTTACTTTAATTGGCCAATTGGACCATTTGGTGAGATGAGAAAAGTTTGGCTATCTCAGAAAATGCTTTGCTTTTGAAATATATACTCAAAATCTATGGTTACATTTTTTCATTAAAGAATTCTAATGTTAAATCTGAAAGTGATTCTGTGCAAGGTCATTTTACAACAAAAAAGTGACATTTTTTATTTTGTATTAATAATTCAATTATAAATCACTATTATTTTGAAAATTGCTTTCATTATTTAAAAATTTTTGTTTCACAAAAGTTCCTCAAGCCTCTTTTTAAATATATATATATATATATATATATATGAAAAATGAAAGGTTTGATTTTTGTTTTGCAAAACAAATTAGATTAAAATTACTCCCTTGTTCATCTTTTCTTACATCCAAAACATGCTCAGAGAAATAAGCCTCCATATGGCATTTAATAGTTCACTTTGGACAGAACCATCTTGGGTGGCTAAAGAAATTCACTCTTTGGTTTCATCCCTTACAAGTGGATTGAACTTCATGACCTGTTCCTATTTGTATTTCACTACTAAGTAAAACCATGGTTCATTCAAAGACTTTTTGAAGTAGGAAAACAGAAGAGATGATATTTCTGAATTCCATATTTCCCATCTTTTCCTCAAACAATGAGTTGGTAAAGATGTCAGTCCCATTTTTTTTTCTGCATAGTGCTTAACTTTAAGGTCCTTACATCTCCTTGTGTGTTTGCAAAAAGAAAATCCAGGAGATTATCTTTACAGAACTATGGGACAGTTGATTAACTCATGAGGACTTCTTTGCCCAAATTAAGGTGTTTATGATGGCCAATTCAAGACAAGGTCACTGAGGAGAGAAATTATGAAATGGTTACGATTAAGGAGTCAGGAATTATAAATCAATATAGATTATGTAAGGATATGGCATAAACTTTGCAATGCTGCAAATATTTAGCTTCCAGAAAAATTTTTAAAAATATGGCCTGCTTCTTAGATTTATCAAGCTGAAACTCTTTCTCTTTCACATCCATTTTGTCCCTTCTTCTATTGTTATTGTCCCAGCAAGGATTTTAATGAACCTGTAGAAGGTAAGCTTGAATACAATTTGCAACAAAACATTAAAATTTCAAATAAATACGTCAGAGTACTTATTGGTCCAAGCACTGTTACTATCAGAACCCAATGGAAAAGGATGGAAAGGAAGAAAAATATCATTATGACTACATATAATATCAGTATAAGGTTTACAAAGCTCTCTATGTATTATCTTATTTGATAAAAGCTAAAAGTATAGAGTAGGGGGAGGAAAGATAAAGAAATAAATAACCTCCAAAGCAAAGTATGTCCCCTGTTAGTAAACCTCTTCTACTTGAATTTGCAGGAATTGAGGCAATTCCTTTCTTTCTTGATGCTACTAGATTTTGAATATGGATTCACTAGCACTAATTAACACACTGTTGCTTTTATGCCCTGTATACTTCTATATAACAGGCTGATCTCTATGAAATCATACTCCTCTGGTCTTGAGACATTTCCCCCACCATATATGAAAACAACATTTCAAACAGGCAGAGAGCAGAGCACAGCCCAGGAAAGGTGTGGAAATGGGGGCAAGAAAGGATGGAGGGAAATATAGGTAGTGTTTTACAACATGACTGTTACAGAACTCTTTAGCAAAACTACACGTATGTAGCCTATACTGAATTGCTTGCCTTCTCAGGGAGGATGCGTGGGGAGGGAGGAAGGGAAAGAAGTTGGGACTCAAAGTTTTAGGAATGAATGTTGAGAATTGTTTTTGCATGTAATTGTGAAATAAGAAATACAGGTAATGGGGTATAGAATTTCTCTTGCCTTACAAGAAAAAAGAGAAGATGGGGATAAGATGTAATAGAAGGTAGGGTAGATTGAGGGAACAGGTAATCAGAATGTACAGCATTTTAGGATGGAGTAGGGGAGTGATGGGGAGAAAATTTGGAACTCAAAATTTTGTGGAAATGAATGCTGAAAACTAAAAATAGATAAATAGATCAAAAAAAGAAAACATTTCAAAATCTTTAAAATTCACTGATGCACAAAGCAAAATAAAATGATGACTCAGACACTGACACACAACTGAAAGGAAATTGTTAATTTACCATCCCCACTTTCTTTAGAAAAAGGAGAGGAAGAAAAGGATTGAAAGATAATTGAGACTGGACTCACAACCCTTCATCCCTGAGTGTTGATTAATGGCTTGGACTGTTCCATGGTATTTGAAGGGTATTTGTTGTTTGAAGTATTTTCAAGCTATTTGCCCTACGTTTCCATTTTAGGTAAATGGTCCCTTTTCACATGTATGATTCAATATCATATCATGAATGTCTATCTGTTTTTCTCTAATTCTGACTATACACAACCACCACCTCAGGTCCTCATCACTTTTTACATGGACTACTTCAATAGCTCGTTAACCTGTCTCTGCCTCAAGACTTTTCCAACTCCAACTATGCTACAGAAAATGAAGATGCTGCATGTATTGCTAGAACTAGCTCAGCATTTGGGATGTTCCAACATAAAGTGTAGAAGACAAGACATAGGCTGTATACCAAGCTGAAGTTCTACAGAGCCATCGTACTGTCTATCCTGTAGTATGTCTATAAGAACCGGACAGTCTATCAGCTCCTTCCAAAAAAAAAAAATGAACTGCTTCCACTTGAATGGTCTTAAAAAGGTCCTGATGATTATTGGACAAGATAAGGCACCAGACATTGAGATCCTCTCCAGAACTGAATTGCCAAGCATTAAAATTCTATTGCAGAGAATCCAACTCTGTTGGCCTATTCACATTGTTCCAACATCAAATGCTTGCTTTCCCAAAAGATTATTTCATGGAGAACTCATACAAGGCAAACATTAACATGCTGGTCAGACAAAGTGGTATAAAGACACTCTCAAGGTATTTCTGAAGAGCTTTATTATTAACTGTAAGACATGAAACATTGGCACAGGACATCCAGCATAGCACACCTGCATCAAAGAAGGTGCTCCATGAGCAATGCAGAATTGTAGAGGAACAAAAGAAGCACAAGCTACACAAATCCAGAGTCACTTTCACTCTAAAATGTTCTAACAGACTTCTTATGCCCTATATGTGATTGTTCCTGATGAACAAACATTGGTCTGATCAGAAACAGGTGAATACTCTATACTTTGGCTCCAACATTGTGATGTCATTGGCCTGCTTCCAAAATGAAGGACAAATGACAGTATCCTACAGAGCAGTAAATTTTCTCATGACCTTGTCACTTACTTTCTCAGTAAGCTCAAGTGTCTCTGTATAATACTAAAGATGAAATATATACTCCTCTGTTAGGCATTTAAGTCCTTTCCCAACTTATCAACAACTTGCCTTTCTGGTTTCATCACTTCCCTTTACCTACTCAACAGACCAGCTAAATTGGCATATGGATATTTATGTGTGTGTGTGCATGCATGTACATAATACATATGTATATATATTTTACACATATGCATATATATATATATATATATATATATATATACATATATATATATATATATATATAAAACTTTCACCTCAGCAGTTACCTTGTTTTATTTCATGTGTATCTTTATATTTATGTGTATCCTCAGATATAATACAGTAGAAATATAAACTCTTTTAAGTCAAGAACTGTTTCACTTTTGTCTTTGAATCTGCAGCCTTTAGAACAGTGCCTGGAATATAATAGGGACTTAATTAATGCTTGTTTATTGTTAGATTAATACTGTTAATAGAAATAAAATTTTGAAATGTGGAAATAGGAACCCATAGAAATAATTGAAATATATTGGAAACTAAACATGTTTTCAGAACTTGAAAATAGCTAAAAGGTACTGCAGATGCTTAACATTAAAAAAAGGCCAAATTATCCATTTCCTCAACTAAGGTAACCCCCAGGGAATCATGGGAAGGACCTACCGCAGCACCATTCTAAAGCACCTAGCACATAGGCACTAGAAAAATGCTTATTTCTTTATTCCTTCCTTCTCTTAGCATTGTGTGTGTCTTGATCTGCCATTATTTACTAAATCCCTGGAGGGCAGGGATTTTCTCTTACTCAATCATTGTATTTGAGCATCCCTAATCAGTACTTCATATATACCAAATGTTAAATAAATGTTTATAGTATTGAATGTTCCCTGCCAAGCTAAAGGAAATAGTTTGACTTTCAGGAAGAAATTCCATTTCTCATCAAATATCATATAAATGCCTTAGATTCATCTAAAGTGCAACATAATGTGGTGCCATCAAATGTTATAGATTTCTTTCATGCCTTTACTCTTCATATACACAATATTCTAAACAGTTGATCTGAATTATAGCATTATTTTCAGTTCCATAATATTCACAGGAGCACGGAACTTTAAAATTGGAAAGAAACATAGAGATTCCTTACCTGGCAAACTTCCTAATTTTTTTTTCATTTTAATATAAATTTATTTATTTAACTTTTTACATTCATTTCCACAAAATTTTGGGTTCCAAATTTTCTCCCCATTTGTCCCCTCCCCCCGCCCCAGTACACCGAGAATTCTAATTTCCACTATCACCAATCTGCCCTCTCTTCTATCATCCCTCCCTTCCCTTAC
>CM053772.1:97009949-97038912 GCA_028658325.1 Potorous gilbertii | reverse complement strand
GTCTCTCTCACTGACCTGTGTGTCTGTGTGTGGAGGGACCTTCGCGCCGCCCGGAGATCCAGGTCCCTGCCGTCTGCTGGGCTCTGCTCGCTCCTCTCAGTGCCGCGTGGCCCGGGCGGGGGAGGGGAGCGCTCAGCCCGGCAGGACTCCGCTCCCGTCCAGGTACCTTTGCGGTCGGTTTTTCAGGGCTCTCTGCAACGCAAATCTCCTTCACTGTGTTCCTGCGCAGCTTCCACTGCTCCAGAATTGGTCAGGAGTTCTTTTTACAGGAAATCTATGGGCTGTGGGTTCGGACCTAGCATAGGTGAGTCTTTCTACTCCGCCATCTTGGCTCCGCCCCTTAACATCATATACTTACACTTTGAAGGGACATAGTGGCCAATGAGTGAAATATCATCCTTCTGATGAGAGTGAGTTCCCACTCATTAGACACTTTCAGGCAAAGTCTTGAATCACAGTCATAGAATTTCAGAATTGGAAGGCAGCTTCAAGATCCCAAACCAGATTCTTTGACATGAAATCTAGCCATCTTTTCCCCAATAATGCACCTTGTCCTGGAGTCTCCTCACAAAATGGTTTCATTTCCCCTTTTCTTGTCTCTATTCTGATTGGTCCACCAAATATAGATCACACTGTAGAGGTCTTTCAAATTACTTGACCTGTATGTGTCTACCTACAGTATGTGATTGTTAGACTTCATGGTAATTAGACTACCTCCTCTCTTTTTGTCCCCCACATTCATACATTCTAATGATATGACCTTTTCCACACTCTGTCTACCTCTGATGCTATAGACAAGAATTATAGGATATGAGAAATCATGCAAGTGTTGCATTCTGTGTCAATAATATGTAAGAAAATGTAAGTAAATAATGAAATATTAGTTTTGAAATGTACTTGTTTTCCTGTTTTCTTACTCATTGGTATAAATGAGGTTATAGACATACCTTAGACGTTTTTCCTTTTCCTGAATGACAAGAATCAATCAATTCCACGGTTCAGTGCCCTAAGTCATAACTGGGAGGAAGAGTCACTAATGTAAACCATATTTTTTAACGTGATATTAAAACATAGTGCTGAACACCATTACAAATAACTAAACTACATTTTAGTGACTATGAATATTTAAATTTATTATGATTCTTAAAAGAACATAACACTAATTCCATCACTCCTAGTCCTCATTAAGATTCTTTGGCCAACCTCTTTCACCTAATTTCCCTCATTTGATTGTAGTTAGTACATACTCCATTCTTCCATTTCTGATTAAAACAAAACAAAACAAAATATCAAGGTCTTTGCAGTTTTCTTTGCCTTTCTCACCTTTATCACTTTTAATTATAGTATCCCAATACTTTAATAAAACTGTGTAATTGTATAATTTACAAATGAGAGCTGAACAGATATACTAGAAAGGAAGGCAACTTGGTCTAATAGAAAGAGCACAGGTTTTTGGATCAGAGGATCTGAGTTTAAAATACACCTATACCACTGTCTATACTTGTTAATGTAGTTAATTATTCTAATCACTAAATCTTACTCCCCCCTATACAAAATATTGAGATAAGACTAGATGACCTCTAAATCCCTTTCCATGTCTAAACCTGTGATACTAATAACACATTCTATTCCCTCTTTTCCTTTTTCTGCTCCCTATCCCTAATCCTATAGCAATTGTGCAATGATATACTAGTCACTTGACTACTTTTAGGCAAATAATCTTGCTCTTCTTGCCCTTTATGATATGACTAAAGGGTAACTTTGTTAAGTGTGTGTGTGTGTGTGTCTGTGTGTGTGAAACAAATCTTCCCTGTGCCTACATAATTCCCCAGTACTGAAAAAACTATAGGCTACTTGAGGGCAAATGAATGTATAAGAGTCCTGCAGTCTTAGAGGTGGTGAATAACGAGGCAAGATGATTTAGTCAATAGAGAGTCAGCCTTACAGTCATTATGACTTGTATTCAAGGTCCAGTCCTGACATATCACATGACATTGAGCAAGTCACTTAATTTCTAGGAAACTCTTCCTGAGCTCTAGGAAATTTTCTGAGACAAGAGCTCTTTTTCCTTTTTGGTATGTCAGAGACTTATTTGGCATTACAGTGAAACGTATAGATTCCTTATCAGAATAATGTTTTTCTATTAAAAATAAAATATATAGAATTACAATGGAAACTAAAGGTATAAATATATGTGTGTGCGTACACACACACACACACACACACACACACACACACACACACCTTCCCTAGTTCATGGATGCCATGAAATATATCCATGGATATCAGGTTATAAGACTGTAAATTGCAGAACAATTGCCATATCTACACTTATGTAAGGAATTTCTTCAGTTTCCTATAACTTTGTAATCATGGATATAGACAATAAAGCAAAAAATAGAGACTAATGACCAAATATTTTTTCACATTATTTGTATCTCCTATTGATGCTATACCTTCAAATGGGTGTGAGAGTGTTCTTCAAGGGGATAGAATGCAAATGAGATATCAATTTGAAGACAAGACCACAAAAGAAATGTGTTCTTGGTGCCCTACCTTCTCGATGTGCCCTGGTATAAAAGTATAATTTTTCCTTCTCCATCAGAACATCACCTGGTCATTAATAGAATCTTACCATTTCTGAATTAAAATGTGCAATGTACCTCGTGATGGACTTCTGTCATCTTGTCTGCCATTGAGATGACTTCGTAGAAGCTGAAGGAGGAATGAGATGAGAGGGAGGTAGAGGGGGAGGAAGGCAAATTGAAAGTTCAGTCGTTTCATGTCAGCCTGTCTCCACAATCACTAACCTTAATGGAGAATCATGCCTCCAATTATTTTGATAAATCTACTTTACCTTTGCAGAATTATAACCATAGCAACATTATCTTTTCATAACAGGGAAGAATTTCCATTTTCATGCCTATGAGGGTAGGGGTGACAAAGTAGTGAGAAAGGAGACTTCCGTTCTGCTTTGATCTTGGCAGGTACTGAGCACAATCTATTGGAAATGAGGATGCAAATGATGGTGTGCTCTCCTGTCCTCATTAGTACCTGAATTAAAAAGTATGGTACTTGTTGATCATGTGGCTTCATCTTAGAATAATTTCTTTAGACTTTCCAAAGCAGGAAGAAAATCAAGAATTAACTGTGCCTCCAGAAATTAGTTTAAGCTTTAGCTAGGGACCCTGACTACTATTGGAGTCATTATTTTCATTTACTAACAAGAAATTTTATAAATGTCTTTAAGGAGGTGCTATCACTAATCAAGGCAGAAATATCACTTAGTGGTTCCATGGGCTACATCAAAATCTTCAGATGATGAACTATGAAAGGCAAGATCTTTGCCCCAAAATTCAATTATCCAAAATGTTATGTGATCTACAGACAATCTTACCTAGGCACTAAATGGGGTCAAATATTAAGAAAAGGATGTAAGTAGAAAAAAAGAAAGAAATGGAATTTGTTAAGGGTAATTACTATGGCAGAAAGAAATAAGGTGTGAAATGACTAGGATGCTCAAGAAGATCCAATGCAGAAAGAAATTTCTGTTATTGGCTAATGCCATTTCTTCTGCTTAGAATCACCTTTATTAAACCTTTGCAATCCTCAAGGTCCAAACAAACAAAAGGGGCAGCCTATCCAAGTCTCTCTCTCTCCCTCTCTCTCTCTCTCTCTCTCTCTCTCTCTCTCTCTCTCTCTCTCTCTGTCTCTCTCTCTCCCTCTCTCTCCAGCTGTAAGGAGGCAGGAGTTCCTTGAGCTTCTTCTGAAATTTGGGTCCTGGAGAAGTGCCAGCTCTATCTCCCAGTTGACCCTCATGGCTGTGAACAGAAGAAACCATGTGTGAGTGTGTGTGTGTGTGTGTGTGTGTGTGTGTGTGTGTGTGTGTGTTATTGATGATAGGTAAGTGAGTATTTTTAAATGGATATTTCCCAGAAATGTTTGGGACATCCAAATGACATAAATGTCTTTACGAGTTTGGGACATCCAAAGAACTCAGAAAAAGTCCTAAAATAATCAAATTCAGCAGTAGAGTCTACTGAGCTTAATAACATTAGCCATACAAATTAGAATGTAACAAATCAGCAATCTTGAGATGCCTGAGCAAAAGCAGTGACATTATCATTGAAAAGTCTGTAAAGGAGAGAGACACTTGACCACTTGACGTGTTCCCCTTCTGTGATGCAATAACATCAGTGAGGAGTAAGATAGACACCCAGTCACAGTAGAACAGCTCATCAAGGTACAGGCTGGTGCAGGAATGAAAAGACCAAATCTAGTAACCAGCAAATAACCTACATTAGAAGTAGCTCATAGCAGAATACAATAAGTAAGATGAAAATTATGAGTATTTCACACAAGAGAGCCTGGAGTCAGAAGGGACCCCTTTGTTATATATTCTTAATACATATCCCTTGATACTATTAGGCTCTAAATTTAACCTACTGATCCCTGGAACAACATTCATACATGGAAAGAGTGTGTATCAGCATAGGATAATGCTTTTGTACCAAGTATTATCAATAGTATCAATAAAAATATCAGTAGTGGTAGGAGGAGGAGCTGTGGTGGTGATAGTGGTAGTGTCAGTAGTAGTTGTAGTCATAGTAGAAGTAGTAGAAGTAATAGCAACATTAACAGCAATAGGAGTTGTAATAGTAAACTTATGATATACTGTCTTATGAAATAGACGCTTATTATGTTATTCTCATTTTACAGAAGTTGAGGCTGCAAATTTGAGTGCACAGATTGTGACATCAAGTTCTAGGGATTTTCAGCTATAAATGATGAAATTCATTCTCACCCTGGATGGAGAAGAAGAGATGCTTTGCTTAATACTAACATTCTCCCTGCCTTGTGACTGCCTTGCTTCATATTTCCTGAATGTTCATCTCTGACTGAGAGTGTTTCAATAAAGCAGAAAAGAAATGAGAAACATAAGGCCAGGGGACTAAAATCAGTCTGCTAAAATGTGACCTCAGTTGGGTTTTTTTTATATCATTCTACATTCTCTGTTCTATACATAGAAAGCTAAAATTTAGGAGAGAACTTCTCTGCTAGTTGTAGTTCTAGCTCTGGAAATGGGAAGTAAATGGTATTGAAGGTGAAATTTCGGAATAGTGCCCTACTTTCTGGGATATGTGTAAATAATATTAGCCTGACCTCTGATTCATAAACCAGAGAGTTGCGAATATTCCTAGTATGTTTAATATTGCCACAGTATTACTTCATCCAAGCTCTTTATGTTTCTTTAGATGATTTAATGAAAATAAAGAATTTCAACTTTTTTTAATGTATGAGTTTGTCTATCCAGCTGAACACAAACTAATGGCATTTGTGTCACAAATAGTATATCAAAGAGAGTCATGTGACTTCGAAGTACATGTTTTGGATATCATTATGTAGCTCTCAACCACTTCCATCTGCATTCAGAAAACAGAGATACAACTTTCTGTCTCTAGCACGCTGGAAGAAGGTTTAGAATAAAAAATCAACAAATAAGTATATATCACCCTACTAATGTGAAGAGCTTCCATAGGTTCTTAGCTCTCCCAGGAAGTGCTGCTCCCATAGTAACACAGCATGATACTGTTGGCATCACTTTAAATTAATCAACCATCAAACCTTTATTAAATACTTTTTATATGCCCTACACTTTACTAATTACTTGTAATATGAAGAAAAAGTGTTACTGATACTTCTTTTCTTGTCCTTATCTTGTGTCATCTTCAGACCTTCATCTTTTGTCTTTCATGCAGAATACTTGAGGTCCTTAAATGTCCCCAAGTAGTAAGGGAAGAAATGTAAAAGTTGTTTTAGCTCTTAATGTTAGAGCTCATTGCTCTGAAAAAAGTGTCAGCCCAGGCATTTTGCCTCAAAAAAATCTCAGTCTCCTTTGCTTACAGCCCACTAAGTCTGTATGTGTGGAGATTCACTGAGAACAGGGTCTCAATCTGGTGGGGGAGGGCAGGAGGTCAGCAACAGTGGCTTAATTACTCTAATTTTCTTCCTACTTTTCAGTGACAACCAGATTTTGTGCCAGAGGCAAGACTATCAAATCTGAGAATTTGCCCACTCCTCCTTCCCCAACTTAATGGAATGGTGCACTTGATGTACTCAAAAACCCAAATAGTAATGGAATCTCATTGATTTGTTAATATATGTCAATATTAGAGATAAAAATTAAACAGCTACCTCTTCTCATCTTGTCTTTATTCCCAAAAATTTTTGACAAAGATGTCCACACAAGGTGAGAGAAGCCTTGTCACTTTCTCCCAAATGCCAGTGGAGTATTCTGGCTGTAAACAGTCTTTCTCTAAGAAAAGGTTTCTTTTTCCCCCAACATAATACTCTACAATTTTTTTTTCCAAAGTCATCTCAAACTAGGAAGATCATAGTTCAAAACCATGTGACAACCTGCCACTCTGACCTACATTGCCCAAAGCCTCCAGTTACTTAACATAATAGCAAAATATTTAAAAAAAGAATGATAGAAATCTGTTTCCTTTATTTCAACTCTGCCAAAGATTTGAAATATTGTATGCTATTAACACCTTGTTCTTGACTGAGTGGGATACTTGCCTGACTCCAAAGAAAGTCATAATGCTTCCAATCTAGATTCACTTTTTTTCATTTCTCCAAAATTTGAAATAACTCTGGCCAAATTTATTCTAGATATGAGTGAAATTTGGCTTCCAAATGAAAGTCACGCAATAATTATAAAATCTTGAGTTGATCCCAAAACAGGTCATACACGGATACTTAGATTTACTTTGCCATAACACAGGAAGGACAGTGAAGTAAATATATGAAGTGGTTTAACTTGCATGACAGGTATACCCGTTCTAACAAAGAGGGAACTATATTTAGCCTGAAAAAATAATCCACATGTATTTCTGAACCAGAATGATTCTTATGTGTGGTGGTTTTATTAGAAGTCTCTTCAGTATTTCCCAAGCACTACAAGATATTAATCCTTTCACTTTGCATTTGGTTAGACTGAAACATTTTCTCCCACAGAAAGGTGAATGAATTGAATGTTACATGGTTGACAATAGTCTCTTCAGTCTTTTCATCTTTTTGGACTGTATTTAAAAACAATTGGCTGACAATATTCCTACAGGACAATGCCTTGACCAGTTTTATATAACCATCCTTTATAGGATGGATGTGGATTTAGTTCAGAAATATTTTCCAATTAAAAAATAACTTTTCAGTTGGTTTACTGCCTTCAAAAATAGCAATGTGAAGGAATAGTAACCAAAGTAAAAATAAAAACAAAATTTTGGATTGTGAGAAGTTGTTGCCCCTCCCATCTCCAGTTTAACTCAGCAGTTGAATGCTTAATGTATGTGACACTAAGCCAGGTTTATGGAATAAAAAGGGGGTAAAAAGTGGAAAGTATATCTGCCCTCAGAGTTAAGATTTTACTAGGAGTTATGATGTAAAAATAAGTTAAGTAAAAACAGTCACTGAAGGATGGAGAAAACACCAACAACTCAGGACAGCTAGAAAGATTTACTATAAGAGATGGTACGAGAGCCTTGAAAGGAATTAAAAATTATAAGGGGTGAAGGTGAGGAGAGTGTTTATCCCCGGCATGAGGGCTATTCTATACAAATTCATAATTTTAAGAAAATGGAATACAGAGGTAAGGGCATAGAAAATAGGACAGTGTGTCTAAAATATGGGGTATATGAAGGGGAATATGAAAAATATATCTTTAAGTCTAGACTGAAACATGTTTATGAAGAGTTTTAAATCCCAGATTTTAACTTTATTTTTTTCTTAGTTAATAGTGAATCATTAAAGATTTATGAGTTATTAGATAAGATTCATTTTCAATTTAATATTTCCAAAACTGGCCACTCACAGGCAATACTCTGTTTTCAGAAAGAAACAAAGACTTCTCATTCCATTTATTTTAACCATCCACTTCTAAGTGGATAAAATGGAGAGCAGAGCAAAAGGGGAGGACAAGCTTTGTTGCTAATGTCATTATTTTTAATAAAAATCCATGTAAAAGTTATCAGAATTGTATATTAACGTTATTTAAAAGTTAAACAAGCACATTGCATTAAGTAACACCAGAAATTTCATTCTCTTTTTGGGAGGGCCTGCTCTAACAATAGGAGGTGACAAGTCTAATTTTTATCTTTGTTCCCCAAGCACCTTAGCAGGTTCCTTCAGGCGCTTAGGTGCAGTCAAAGAACAATTGTTGGTCAACTCGAGGACCACCATGCACTTTTTCCATTTTTCTATCATTTCTTATCATCAAATTTTACATAATAATAATCATAGCTAGCATTTCTATAAATCCTGATTGGTTACCCCTGTCCCAGGAAGTTTGTGCTATCAGTACCCTGGACAGCCCAGTGATAGTGACAACATGCAAGGAGAATTGACAAATAAGTAGTAAGAGAGACCTTTGAACCTGTGTAACTGCACGCATAACTATATGTGAAGGAGATGGAGTTGAATTTTGAAAGAGGGGTAATGAAAACTTTGGAATAGGTATCAGGAGTCTCAGAGGTTTCAGACATTGGTAGGGACAAGAGGAAAGGTCCCTAAATGTCTGAAGCTCCAAAGACTCCTATTTAGCCTTTCCAAAACTTAAATTGCTTTTCTTTCTCCCCAATTCTGAATTCTATCTCATTCTCCCTTAGATAAGTAGTATTTATCATCATTGGCTCAGGAATCACAGCCCTTTTCAGCGTCATAGAGCTACGTTTCAGGAAACTAACAACTCAGTTTGCTTGGGGCTGTGGTGTTAAAATAGGGCCACTCTACCAGAATGGGAAGAAAACTCAGAGGGTGTCTATTACCAACTTGTCATTATAGAAGTAAGAAAACTGAGGTCTGGGAAGTTTAAATGGACTTTTCCAATATCAAACAAATGAAGTAAGTAATAAACTATAAAATTTGAAACAAAGTCCTCTGACCACAGAGTTAGCATATTTTTCTCTTTCTCCTTCATTCCTCTGAAATGTTAAGATATTCCCCTGGTTTTCATCTCTCTTGTTACCAATCTATTGTCCTTATTTGCCTTTATTCCTTAAATATAAAATGGGAAAGCAAAGTCAGTCCTTCAATTATAAACAGCACTTTTATTCATTTTATTTGAGACCTTGCAAGGAGTGTTGGTGTGTCTATATGTGTTTATGTGTCTGTGTATGTATGTATATATGTTGTGTGTAAACAAACAACACTGTTTTAAAATAAAGGAGCTCATAAAACAACCCTGTGATCAGTCTCATTTTCTCCTGTCCATGTCTTTAGATAAGAAGAATCATAGCTGCCCTCAGCAAAACAGTAATAACTATTTCAGTATGAATATTCCCCAAAGTTGAAATCATAGAACAACAAGGGAATATGGATATTTGAGTACAACCTTATTTAGATCTTAAAAGGAACATAGAAGGGAAGAATGAAGATGGCTGCCAGACCCACCAACTCCCAAACACACACACACATACACACACACACACACACACACACACAGCCAAGAAACTGAAGGCAAATGAATGTAACTGGCACTAGAAATGCTGAAATGTTCATTTCTGAGCCAGAGCAGTCTTTTGGCTATACCCAGAGTTCTGTTGCCCAAACAGTGGATCTTCTGTTTGAGGGCTGAACATGGCAATAATTCTAGTCTTTTGCCTCTTCTCTTACCACTTAAAAATTTTAAAACACTTCTACATTTTGTTTTCAAAAGAACTACCAATGAAAGGAAATTTTACCCACATTTATAACTCCTCATGGGAAATGATCCTTCCTTACACATCATTTATTTATTTATTTTTATTTTTAGAACTGAAAGTGGCAGAGATTTGCCAGGTTGGGCCATCAAATGTAAGCATCCTGGGCATGACTCAAAGATGTTCATTGTTTTCATTAATGCCTTCATTCTCTTGGGACTTGTTTTCTTCCCAACAGTGTTTAGAGTACTAATACACCATGTGCTAAAAATCATAGCCTCTCCGTGTTCAGAAGCATACAGCAGAAATAACAGGCTGAATCAGTACCGATCTTGGAAAACACAGTCTGCTTAGACAGAAGTCAGGGAGAGGAAGTTGGCATGAACAGAGATCAGGCAGCTTCATGGAGAATGTCTCAATGGGCAACTGTCTAAGAAACTCATAAGAATGGTGGGGGAAAAAGGCAATGGAAGACAGCACTCCTTTACAAGGAGATCTTTAAGAATGGGTTAAATATTCATCTCTCTGGAATAGCTTAGGTGAAAGTCAGTCTGGAATTAGAAGGGGGTGGGGATCAGATGATCTCTGGAAGTCCCTTCCAGTTTTACAATTCTTTAAGTTATTACTCAAGTCATTATCCCTCCATCTTGACTGCTGGCACGAGCCAAAGGAGCAAAGAAAACAATTCTTTCTCCTTTGTAAAGCAGAGTAATAGGATTGAAAGGCATTTAGAGGTCATCTGAGTCAGATTTGAAAATGGTTGTGAGGGATTATTTGTTTGACCAAGATTTGAATCGTACTTAGTGTTCATTTTGAAAGGTATTACCTAAGTTTGCTAAAAGGTACCTTAGTGGCTTTGATCTTTCATAATGCCAGATAGAATTAATATTTTAATTAATATCACTAAGTAAAGAATTTGCTGTGAAGAAATGATTTTTAGTTTGCTTAATGTTGAACTTATTAAATTTATCAAAAGAGAAGGGGCTATAAAGTTCTCATTTCTAATTTTAAAATGTTACTTTAATTTTAAAATTATAGTAACAATATTCTTTAGCCTATTGTAGTCTCTTGCTCATAGCTATTGGTATTTGTTCCTTTTTTATGTAATTGATAGTTTAGTCTCTTTGTGTTTAGGAAGTTGTAATCTTGTTAATAATTGATTTTTAGTTTTCAACATTTGATTCCACAAGATTTTGAGTTCCAAATTTTCTCCCCATCTCTCCCCTCCCCCCACCCAAGACTCATGCATTCTGATTACCCTTTCCCCCAATCTGCCCTCCTTTCTATAACCCTCTCCCTTCTCTTGTCTCCTCCCTTTCTATTTTCCTGTGGAGCAAGATAGATATCTGTACACCAATGCCTCTATATCTTATTTTCCAATTGCATGCAAAAATAGTTTTTAACATTCATTTTTAAAACTTTGAATTTCAAATTTTCTCCCCTTCTCTCCCCACCCACCCTCATTGAGAAGGGAAGCAATTTTATATAGGTTATACACATGTAGTCATGAGAAACACTTCCATAATTATCATGTTGTGTAAAACTAACTATATTTCCATCCATCTTAGCCCACCTCCCATTTATTCTATTCTCTCCTTTGACTCCGTCTCTCTTCAAAAGTGTTTGCTTTTGATTGCCCCATTCCCCAATCTGCCCTCCCTTCTATCATCCCCCACCTCCTTTTATCTTCTTCTCCCCTAATTTTTTGTAGGGTATGATGGACTTCCATCTCCAATTGTGCATGTATGTTATTCCTTTCTCAACCCAATTCCAATGAGAATAAGATTCACTTACGCCCTCTCACCTTGCCCCTGTCCCCCTTTACTGCAAAAGCTTTTATTGTCTCTTTTATATGAGATAATTTGCCCCATTCTAGCTTTCCCTTTCTTCCTCTTCCAGCACATTTCTCTCTCTTCTCTTAATTGTATATTTTTAGATATCATCCATTTATATTCAACTCACCCTGTGCCCTCTGGCTATATGAGTTACAAATATCATCTTTCTGTGTAGGAATGTAAATAATTCAACTTCAATAAATACCTTATAATTTCTCTTTCCCATTTACCTTGTCATGCTTTTCTTGAGTCTTATATTTCAAAGTCAAATTTTCTATTCAGCTCTGATCTTTTCATCAAGATTGCCTGAAAGCCTTTATTTCATTTAATGTCCATTTTTCCCCTGAAGGATTATACCAAATTTTGCTGGGTAGATGATTCTGGGTTGTAATCCCAGCTCCTTTGACTTTTAGAATATCATGTTCCAAGCCCTCTCATCCTTTAATGTAGAAGGTGCTAAATCTTATGTTATCCTGATTGTGGTTTCACCATACTTGAATTGTTTCTTTCTGGCTGCTTGCAATATTTTCTCATTGATCTGGAAACTCTGGAATTTGGCTATCATATTCCTAGGAGTTTTCCTTTGGGGAATCTCTTTCAGTAGGTCATCAGTGGATTCTTTCCATTTCTATTTTAACCTTTTGCTGTCTATTTTTCCATTCTTTGTGTTTTATTTTATATTTTCTTTATGTCTCATAAAGTTATTAGCTTCCATTTGCTTCATTCTAATTTTTAAGAAATTATTTTCTTCAGTGAACTTTTGGACCTCCTCTTCCATTTGACCTATTTTGCTTTTTAAGGCCATCTTTTCTTCATTAATATTTTGGACCTCTTTCGCCATTTGGGTCAAACCATTTGTAAGATGTTATTTTCTTCAGTATGTTTTGGGAGGGGGTCTCCTTTTTCAAGGTGTTGGCTTATTTTTCATGATTTTCTTGCATCCTTCTCATTTCTCTTCAAAAGTTTTCCTTTACTTCTCTTACTTGATTTTCAAAATCCCTTTTGAGCTCTTCTATAACCTGAGACCAAATCAATATTTTTCTTGGAGGCTTTGGATGTAGGAGCTTTGACTTTTTTTCTCCTTCTGGTTATTATATTTTGACCTTTTCTGTCACAGAAGTAAGATTCTATACTCTGTTTTTTTTTTTCCCCGCTGTTTGCTCATTTCCCAGCCAATTACTTGAATTTTTAACTCTTTCTTGGTTTGCATTCCTTATAAGATGTGTTCTCAAGTTGATCTCCTTTAGGAGCCTATATATCTAAAGAAGTCATGTCTTATATATTTGGTCTTCTCTTCATTCAGTAAGTAACTTCAGTTCCTTTTCTCCTCATTATCTGAGATTTAGGAGAGGACCCTCACTGAATACTCAGTATACAATAGACTTTATATAATATTTTGTACCTATATATTAAAACCAAAATCCTTAGTTCTAGTTCATTCATTTGTCTACAGTGAAGTGGAATATGATTAAACTTCTGGAAACTAATAGTCATGGAAGTTCACCTAGACTCCAGTAACTCCATACAACTGAATGAATTCCATTTCAAATACTTTCCTTCTCTATCCCTTATTTTGATAGCAAAGATGAAGTTTGAGAATTGACTATTCTAATAAAGCTTCATTTCTTTATTCTATGAAGTTTTCATGTCTCACCTGCACACAGGAGTGCTGTTTCTAATGACTGTGATGTTTAAAATTTCAAAAGATATATTTTTTGGGTAATTCAATCATTTTGTTAATAATTTCAGCATGTTTATTATTAAAAAAATGGTCATTTTTGTCATTCTTCTCTTAGACCAAAATATTGTTGTGGGCTCATGGCTTTTATGCCCTTTTGGAAAAGAAATGTTGCTAGATACTGGGAAACAACTCTGATTCGTTACCAAATAATAAGAGAATAAATATTATAGTGAGGGCCCAATCTGAACTTTGATTATATCTTTTACTTCTTATGTTACCCCAAGCCTTGGACAACCTATTCAAAGAATTTTTTCCCACCCAAACGTGAATGGAGCACAGTGGCTTGTGGACCTGAGTGGGGTCTAAACATAAAAGCTAGTTGAATTTTGTCATCAGTAATGTCCTTCAAGAGACTGAATTTTTAAAATCAGGACTTTTGCAAAAATGGACAACTTTGGATCACCCCAAATCACTGGTTATTAATAATTATCTTTCTCATTGCATTGCTTCAAGTAAGGAGAACCAAAATGGCTTCATAAGGATTCCCTGGACTGAAGATGAGCTAGAAGTCTTAGAGCCACTCTTGAAATCTCTTGAGACAAGGAAAAAAACCTTAGCCTTGCATTTGTAAATGCTGACATTCTCCTTTGATTATACTTTGTATGAGAAAACCTCATTTAAAACCTACAATATAGTTTTGACTCACAAGTCATTTTTGCTGTTTATCAACTGAAAAGCAAATTTGGGAATGCTGTACAAGTTCAGAAAGTCTTAGAGAGCATAATGAAGTTCTTAAGAAGTGAGTGTTTTGGGAACCAAGTACTACACATAGTTAATGCACTATCCTTTAATCTTTATAAAACACATCTTGGACACCACAGAAAGAAAAGTGTTTGGTAGCTTGAAAATGACCTTCACTTCCATGACATGATGATAACTTGTACTTGGGCACAAACTATTTGAGATGTATATACAAAGGTCATGATGGTCACTAATAGCGTCTTGAATCCAGTTAAAAAGTCAGTAAGTCTTTGATTAATGATTGTGTAATTAGTACATAAAATTTAGAATTTGTAGACATAAAGATAAAATAAAGTCAATTCAATAAATATCCTTTTAGAAACAAAATAATTGGTTGTCTGGCTGAATTTTTCATTTTGCAGATCACAAGTCAACCATGACTTAGAAGACAATGCTTTGTAGATAAAATTCATCTCGTGATTAGTAACCTGGAAACTTCTTAAGACAGAAAGAACACATAGAGTCTACTGAGCCTAAACTAAAACTTTTCTCCAAAGTGGGTGGTGAACTTTCTCTTCTTCCTTTTGTCCCTTCTCTTTCAAATGGCTTTGTCTCCTACCTTACTGAGAAGATTATAGCTGTCCATTACAAGTTTCCTTATCTCCCATCTTTCACATTTGAAAGCCTTTCTATGTTTTCCCCTTATTCTCTCTTTTCAGAGATTAAGGTTTAGTTCCTCTTTGCCAACAATAAGCCATCATTTTGGGCCATTGTTTCTTGCTCTTCTTTTTTCCCTCCACAGTCTTGGTCCATTAATCATTTTCTCTCTCTTGACTTCAGTCCTTTTTCTATTGATTCCCTCCTACTGGTCATAGAATTTTACTTTAAAAGCAAAATAAATAAAAAATACCATACCCTGACTATGTCATATTCTCAAAAATTTCCTGCATTCCTCTTTCTCTTAAATTCAAAACTTCTGGAAGGAATGGTCTATATTAATTACCTCTGCTTACCACCTATTCACTACTTAATCTCTAGTATTTGCATTTCCAACTTTCATTACTTTAGAGAAAATTCCTTGTTCAAGGATTCAACAATGACCTCTTAATTACAACTATTAGATTTTTCTTAATGCTTAATTTTGTGTAACTTTTGACACTACTGACCATCCTTCACTCTTTCTTACTCTCTTCACTTTGTTTCTATAGTATATCACTGCTATACTTGCTTGCTGGACATCTCTACATGAATATCCTACATCTGCAACTCAGTATTTTTAGAACTCATCATTTTTTTAATTGATTCCCAACAATGCCCATTTAAACCTGTTTCTTTTTCCTAACTCCCTACTCATGTGCATGGTCACAGCATGCTTCCAACCATCCAGACCTGAACCTTAGACCTCATCTTAGGACATGGGAAGTTAGAGAGAAGGAAGTGACAATCAACTGCTGTGTCATGTTGAGTCTACCACTTCAGTATTTCTTGGATTCTTCTCATTTCCACTCAAACTGCCCCCAACTATGGTTCACTCTCTCATTATCAAAAAAGTTATTTTGGTAGCCTCCCAAATGGTCTTTCTAGCTTTCATCTTACCCTTCTTAAATTCAAACATACTACTGCCAAAACAATCCACTGAATATGTAAACACCAATCATATCAACAAATCTATTGTTTCATTTATATGAAACATTGGCAAGTCTTGCTATTTTTAGTACCTTTTTAGTACCCCCTAACACATTCTAAGCATTATCATCTTTCTTACTTCTATGCTCAATATACTATCTATAGTTTTTATACTATCTAGTCTGTTTATCTAATCTTGTAGACCTTGAGTCTTACCATCTATACAACTTCTGGAACCTTAGGTCTTCTGGGAATTTCTATCTACCATGCAGCTGAATTTTTTATAATTGTCCAGTGCTCCATCCCTGGAGTCAAGAGGACTTATTTTACTGAGTTCAAATCTACCCTTAGTCACTTACTAGCAGTCTAACCCTAGGAAAGTCATTTAAGCTTGTTTGCCTCAGTTTCCTCATCTATAAAATGAAATGGAGAAATAAATGCAAATCCTTCTATGATTTATGGCAAAACAAACTCCAAATAGGGTCATGAAAAGTCAGATACAATTGAAAATATTGAACAAGTTTCCCTACTAGAGAATGAGGGCCTTAAAAATTATTTTAGAATTACTGTCTTAATTATTTCTATTAGTATCCCTAGTGCTAGGCACAGAGATCAGCACATAATAAACATTTAATGATCACTTTTTTCATTCATTAATATCACTCTGTTTTTCAAAAAGCATTCATTGTCTTCTACTATATTTCCATCATCTAGATTTAGTCAACCTTTCCAGCCTTATTTCATACTGTTTCCTTTCATATATATTATATTTCAGTCAAATTCAATGACAAAATGTTTCCAAATCCCATTGTAGAATCTTCCATTGCCATGCATTTCTGCAGGTTATCCTTGATGTTACATCAGTATCTCACCTTATACAAGCTTCTCTTCTTTCAAAGCAGAGCTCAGATTTCATGAAGGCTTCCTTGATCATCCTATGAAGGATTGAGTAAACTGTGGTCTCAAGGCCACATGTGTCCCTCTAGGTCCTTGCATACAGTCTTCTGACTGAGTCCAAGTTTTACTGAACAAATCCTTTTATTAAGGAGATTTGTTCTCTAGGTCCTTTGACTGAATCCAAACTTCACAGAACAAATCTCCTTAATAAAAGGATTTGTTCAGTAAAACTTGGACTCAGTCAGAAGATTGTATACAAGGACCTAGAGGGCCACATGTGGCCTTGGTGCCAAATGCTAACCACTCCCATACTTAGATCAATTATGTTCGTTCCTATCTCTAATTGTCTAAAGACTCTTTATGGTGGATCTCAGGTATAGCAGAAAGGACATGGACTCCAGATTCAAAAGACCTGAGTTCAAATCTAGCTTCTGATGATTAAGGCCTTTGTTATCTCAGGTCAAGCCAGGCAAGTAATTTAAACTCCATGATCCTCAGTTTCTTTATTTTAAAATGGGAGTTAGGAGTGGACTAGGTGAATTTTGAGGTACTTTCCAGGTCTAGAACTGCAATAACATGAATTGGTACCATGGACTTTTGTAGATATGCTATAATTCCTCTATTAAATCATAAGAACATTATAGGCAAAGATAGATAAATTTCCTTTTTTTTCCATATCTTCAGCACCTCTCACATGTTTTTCACATATTATGCATTTCTTGAAGGTTTGTTGATCCAAACTACCAAAGCTGGTGGTAGTAGGAATATCAAACAAGAGTCAAATGCAAGAGATAAACAGAGATAAAACTGACAGAATTTGACAACTGATTGGAAATTAGAATTGAGGAAGAAGATAGACAATAAAATTGTTGTGAGCATGGGTGATTAGGTGAAAAGTAGTGTCAATTATTAAAATAGAGAGTCAAAAATGATTTGATTTTAAAGGAAATGATAGCTGACTCATATGCAGAGCTTTGAAGTTTGTAAAGTATTTTACGTGTACAGTCTCATCATACCCTCTGCCATAAATGGAAGCAATCATTTTCTCCATTTTTTGGTTGAAGTGATAGAGGCTATGAGAGATTAAGTAACTTGCTCATGTCCACACAGTCAGATGTCCCTGATGTGCTAATGGTGTCAATAAAGAGGAGAATTTTAAAAATAATTTTGTTTTAAAATATAATTTAAATAAATTCATTTTAATTTTTCTTATCTATACAAATGTACTTTCAGTGCAAATAATTATATTGCATTAGATAAATATGTTACTGTTATGTTACAACTGCAACAATTACTTTGAAATAAAATTGTTCCTCCTACTCTATCTACTACATGTGAGTTCATTGTGACATCTGACTCAGCTTCGTCTTTCAAAGTATTCTTAAATTCCCTTTCTTCTTAAGTCCTTCTCCCTCAGGTAGAAATTATTTTTTTTCACTCAATTTGGATATATTACTATAGTCCCTGATTCACTGCCACAGAATCAGTGTAAATATATGTTCCGTGTTTCAACAGCATACAATTCTAATACTAGAAAATGACAACTATGGTTTCAAAGGATCAAATACAAGGAATTCTCAATACTTACATTTAACTCTAGTGTAAAATAATCTATCTGTATACAAAATTAAGATTCCTTCTCCCTAAACATTTTGAATATGTTAAAAATTTATCAATGAACATTCAATGAAAAAAATTTAGTCATTCTGTTCCACAATTTTACAAAGTACTAATGGCAAGTGAATGGGGAAATAGAAAGGGGGTTTGTTCTACCACAGAAAGTCCTGGTCCATGTTCCTGCCATTGGTTCTAATTCTTTCTCACAATGCAACCAATGTGAAAATATGTCTTATGTGAATGTATATGTAGAGGCTATATCAGATTGCAGTATTGGTTGGTGGTATTAGGGCAAGAAGGAGCACTGGCAAGGCAGAACTTGTGGAAGCTGTGGAAAGGCAATCATATTCACAATTCTAGGGCAGTAAAGGGTGCTTGTGGTTTCTCACAGAGCAAAGTGTGGATCAGAAGAGGAGTAAACACCTCTTCTTTGATCGTACCAATTTGGAGGAACGGATAATTTACAGGTCCCTAGAGATATCTCTGAAAACAGCTGCACAAAACCCCAGAAACTTGGGGCAGCAGACCATCCACTTAACAAAGAGCTCAAAAGCAAGTAATTGGTTAGAAAAATAGTCATAAAGGGGAAAAATAAGACTAGAGAAGGTTACTTTCTTGGTGAAAAGGTATTTTCTTACAATGAGGAAGATTAAAGCATTCAACTAGAGGAAGACAATAAAATGAAGGCTCTTATATACAAAACTTTCAAGAAAAATATGAAATGGTCTCAGTCCATGAAAGAGCTCAAAAAGAATTTTGAAAATCAAGTAAGAGAAGTAGAGGAACAATTGGGAAGAAAAATGAGAGTGATGCCAGAAAAATCATGAAAAATGAGGCAACAATTTGCTAAAAGAGACCTCCCCAAAAATATTAAAGAAAATAAAACCTTAAAGATGGTTTAACCCAAATGGCAAAAGAGGTCCAAAAACTCAATGAGGAGAAGAATGCCTTAAAAAGCAGAATTAATCAAATGGAAAAGGAGTCCAAAAACTCACTGAAGAAAGTAATTCCTTAAAAATTAGAATGGTGCAAATAGAAGATAGTGACTTTATATGAGGGCAAGCAAAGAAGGATCTTTTTGCTGCTTTTGTTTATACCAAAAAGTATAATGCCTCTGAATAATGTGATTAAGGAGGATGTTTCCCACCAATTATTGGACCTGCCCATTGAGGAAAGCTTGATTATGGGGGTTTTTTTGAAGGAAGTTCCCAAGTATTTTTTTTTCTATTAAGACACTGGGTCCAAAGGTTATGGCCTTTGGACCAGAAAAGTGTATAAATACTCTACGAGTGAGGTTTTACTTTGGGGTTTACTGCCTGTAAATGTTTGTTTGGCCAGATGAGGACTCTGGGAATTTGGTAAAGAGCCCCTGGCTTTGAAAACCCAGATACCAATGCTCTCTCTGGTAATTATGGTCAGATAGTTGAATCTGTCTGTTTATTTGTGACATATATACATACATATATATATATATATATATATATATATATATATATATTGATCATTGTCAGACAGAGGAAGCCATGTATATTGATCCTTAATTTCTCTGTATTTTCTCTGAAGTTCAAGGTGCTGATTGCTTTAAAATAGTTGAATGATATATGTGTTTGACTAAAGGAATGATACATGGGCTTAATTAAAGTGATTTTTAACTCCTCAAAAGTTGCTTTTCCTTTTATAAACACAGATCTAAGAACCTGTGACAGGAGGCCTCCCTGAGCATGTTGGAGTACTTACTGGTATACTTTATAAGAAATCAAGAAATCATGAAACAAAACCAAAAGAGTGCAAAAAATAGAAGATGATGTGAAAAATATCATTGGAAAAAAACTGACCTGGAAAATAGATCCAGGAGAGATGATTTAAAAATTATTGGTCCACCTGAAAATCAGGTAAACATCATATTAAGAAGTTATCAAGAAAAGCTACCCTTACATTCTAGATCCAGAGGGTAAAATACAAATGAAACTAATCCACTGACCACCTGCTGAAAGACATCCCAAAAAGAAAACTCCTAGGAATATCATAGCCAGATTCCAGAGTTCCCAAGTCAAAGAGAAAATCTTACCAACAGACAGGAATAAGTAATTCAAATACTGTGGAAACATAATCCTTATAACATAGCATTTGGCATCTTCTACAGCAAAGGATCAGATGGCTTGAAATATGATATTCTAGAGGTCAAAGGATCTAGGATTAAAACCAAAAATCACCTTCCCAGGAAAACTAAATGAAAAAAAAAGCCCAGAATTTCAATTTCAATGAAATAGAGAACTTCCAAGCATTCTTGATGAAAATACCAGAGCTGAACAGAAATTTTGTAAATACAAGAATCAACAAAAAATGAGAAAAAGTAAACAGAAAAAAGAAGCCATAAGGGACTCACTAAAGTTGAACTGTTTACATTTCTACATGGAAAGATGATATTTGTAACTCATGCAACCTTTCTCAGGGTTATGGTAGTTAGAGGGAATATATGTATACATGAATATATGTATATGTATACATATATACATATACATGTATGGCATGTATGTGTGTACATGTATATATTATACATGTATATGTATGTGAGTTTGTGCATGTATGTATGTATATATGTATAGACAGAAGGCACAGGGTGAGTTGAATATGAAGGGAGAATACTTAAAAAATAAAATTAAGTGTTAAGAGAAATGCACTGGAAGAAAGAGAAAATGAGAGGTAGAAAAGAAAGAGCTTTGAGGTGAGAGGGAATAAGTTAGCCTTACTCTCATCAGATTTTGCTTAAGGAGGGAATATTCAATTCACACATTCAATTGGGTTTGAAAATCTATCTTACCCTGCACTAAAGCAGGAAAGGAGGGCATAGGAGAGGGAGGATAAGAGAAGGGACCATAGGTTGGGGGAAAGGGTAATCAGAAATAAACACTATTGTGGGGTGACAGCTTGAGAGAAGAAATGGAATAAATGGCATGCAAGACAGCATAAAGGGAAATGTTTGTTTTTTGCAACATGACTGTTATGGAAGCATTTTGCATGGCTACACATGAATGACCTATATCGAATTGCTTGCTTTCTCAGTGAGGGTGGGTGGGGAGAGAGGAAAGGGGAGAATTAGGAACTCAAAGTTTTAAAAATGAATGTTAAAAATTGTTTTTACATGCAACTGGGAAATAAGTTGTACAGGCAATTGTGGCATAGAAATTTATCTTGCCCTACAGGAAAATAGAGGGGAATGGGATGGGAGAAGGGAGGTTGAGAGAAGGTAGGGCAGACTGGGAAAAGGAATGGTTGGGTGGGGGCATGGGGAGGTATAAGAACATTTGGAATTCAAAATCTTGTGGATGTAAATGTTGAAAACTGAAAATATATTATATTAAATATTATTTAAATTAGTCAAGGGATTACCCCCTTAATAAAATAAAATACAACTAGGAGAGGGAGACCCTCAGGGTTGTGGCCAAATGAGAAAAGCTTATTATTTACATTCACTCTGATCTAGGTAGGCTCAAAAAGCAACCATTAAGTGATTCATGCACAGGGACATAGTGTGTCCAATCAATGAGAGCCAGAGTGAACTGGGTTTAAGGCACAGTCTTTCCATAAAGAAATCTAGCAAATAAACCCCAAGATAACTAGGTAAGTTTCAGCCATCAAGGAGAGGAGAGAACAGGAGAGGAGAGAAAAAGGGAGATGGGAGAGGAGAAGAGGAAAGAGAGTTGAGTGAAAAGGAAAGGAGGAGGGTCTGCTATAAAGAAGATGATATCAACAAGCAGCAATAGAAGTCAAACTTCTCAGCAAAGATTTGAAACCAATTTATTAACAAAATGTGACTGACTGCTATGCTAGCATCACTGACAATGCTGTATGGCATTGCTGGACAAATGGGCTGCCAGTCTACTCAAGATCAACCTAAGGCCAGGTCCTTGCTCCCACTCCCAGAAAAATATTAAGCATTGTGATTCCTGGAGTCAGAAAATTGTTATAGAAATGTTTTCAGCCATGAAGATAAGATTGTCTGCTTTAATGATCAGCTCAGGTAACATGACTAACATGACTCCAATACTGATGTCATCTTTTTCTGTTATCTGAGGCATACATGACTTTGAAGAAATAGGGGAATTCTGAGATATTTCTTCATAAGGCAAGGGAAGAGGAGTAGATGGGGGAACGCTGGGCTGGTGAAAGGGTGAGACCATATTGGGTGAAATCTAGATTCCTGTTTTGCTCTAGATATCACTACCATAGAACAATCTACATTTTCCTGACTAGAATCTATTTCCCAGAATACACTGACTTGTAAAAGTCAAACAGTTTTATATTGAACATGTTGAGTTTAAGATGCTACCCATCTGTACACTTAAAGAGATCCGTAAGACATGGCAGGTATGTGGAATACAGATTTGGGAGCCATGTAAATAACAGTGACAGTTGAAGGCATGAAACTAGATGAGACTGTCATAGGAGAAAGTGCAGAGAAAAAGAAAATAAATAAATAAAAATAAGAGAGGAAAGAATGGGTGTGGGGTAAGAATGGAAGGGAATGAAGGGAAATCTGGAATAAAATTTCTGGGAGAGCCAGAAGAAAGGACAAAAATGGAGGTGACTCAAATACATTAAATGTGTACCTGGAGATATTGGTTTAACTATCTCCAAAATAAGGAAGAGGAAGAGGAGGAGGAAGAGGAGGAGGAAGAGAAGGAGGAGGAGGAGGAAGAAGGAGAAGAAGAAGAAGAATTTGTTCTTAAGGTACTCATTGTTGACCTGTGAGGAAGTAAATTTTGTGGAGGGAAGGGGGAATTAGAAAGAGATGAGGGACTTTCTTCATAAGAAAGTAGAAAAGAATGACTATTACTTATTTCCAATTGCTTCATCATACTTTAAAGACAGGGATTTCTATGGCATAGGTGAATAAAGTCATGTCATCAGTTCTTGGTGGGACCTTTTCTTCAATTTATAATCTTAAAGAATTGTCTAGAATAGTGGTGTCAAACTCAAAAAGAAACGGGTCAACAATCCATATATATACAAATCTCCACTGACTGCACATTGACTTAGTTTTATAATGTAATGTTATATGTGTTTTATAGAATTCTTATTTTTGTTAAAAATTTCCCAATTACATTTTAGTCTGTTTTGAGCTTCACTGGGGAGTCTTGTAGGCAGAGTTTTGGATACTTCTAACCCAGAGCACCTAAAAGGCTATGATTTATCTAAGGTCAAACAGCCAATATGTGTCAGAGGGAGTACTGGAACTTCGATCTTTTTGTCTTTAGTATTGCCTCTAAATATTATGCTAAGCTACTTCTAATTAAGGGAGAAAAAAATTGGAACTCTTTTTTTTACCTTATTACATAACATTCTCCCATGAATCATGTTTTAGTATAATGAAAAGAATTATTTGATTTTGCATTTGTTGCACATAAGGGAAGTGTGTCTGTCATTTCTTCAACTGTGAATATTCTTCCAGGTTGTGGGGGGAAAAACACAACAGCAAAAAAGACAAGTAGTGAGACTTCATGGGCCAGCAGGAAAAAATGTTTATATATATAGAAATAATCACTTTCCCAAGTTGTTATGAAGCATATTCTAAAAGCATAAAGTATTCTCCAGACAAAAACATTTTTTTTCATCTGTTATGATACTAAAACCTTTGCAAAATGCTATCTCCAAACTCAATGGTTTTAAGTCAAAGCATGTATGTGGAATTGAGGACCTGGGCTAACATTCCAGATTTGTTACTTAATACTCGTGTTGTTGAGGTTTAAATTCAGGGACACAAAAAACTGTTGAGGTTTCATTATGTGTTGAGGTGGAACCACCTCAGAGAATTCAGAGTCAGACCACCTCTAATTCAAATATAGATATTTATTGAGATTGATGCCTCTTATGAAGTGGGCTAAGTTCCAAAAAGAGCCAGTAACTTCAGAGAAAGCAAGATGGATTTATATAAGGGAAACATGCAATTACATAACAGAAATTTACATAAAATATAGCAATATGATTAATATTAAAAAGACAGAAAGAGTTTGTTAAGGGTTTAGGTAATGGAGAAGGGGTCCCATCTATAATTCAGTGGTTAAACATTCTGGTCATACTACCCTACATTTGGAGGATTATGATCCTGCCTGGTCAAGATGGGTAGTTAGGTATTGTGGTCCTGTCTTGAGCTAGATGGAAGATGTGGTTGTGATTGAATATAAGAATACACCTGTTCAAATATATGGGAATGAGTTTGGGGGCAGTAGCTAGGTAGAGGAAATGGCTGGGTTCCCATCACATGGGCACACCTGATTCTGTGGTCACACCTGTTGTTCGAGTGAGCAGTGAAGCATACATGAAGAGGTTGGGACGTTGGCAGGGGTTGGGGGGTTAGATAGCCTGTGGACCTGTAATGTTAGATAGGTAGTGGGGCTGGGGGCAGCTCTATTAGGATCCCTTCAGTGTGACATTGGGCAAGATAGTTTCATGACTCTTCTGGTCTCAGTTTTCTCATCTGCAAAATGAGTGAATTGCTCTGGCTCTCAGGTAGATGACCATCTTCCAGGTGACAGATCAGCCTATTAAGGAGGAATGTAGCAAGAATCTTGCCAGCAAAGATTAAAAGAGAGACTCTTCCCACTCCCTCCATGATTGTGGCAGGACAATCTATTTCCTTTACCTTTTTAGAGATAGACAATGGACGCATCCTTGAACTCCTAGGAGATAACCTCTTAGTAAGAGTATCTAAAACCATGAACTAATTTAAAGGGAAGAATTGCATATAATCAGGGTAACTAAGAAAATTCAGCAAATGTAGACACCATGAAATAAAACAAAACAACAAAAAATTTGTGACAACTCCAATTGCCCCATCCTGGGTTATTTCCAGTCATCCTGATGAATATCTGGTCGCTGGATTCAAATGACTCTGGAGGAGAAGTGAGGCTGGTGACTTGCACAGCCCTCCCTCCCTTAAAACAAAGCCAAGTGCAAGTCATGTCATCATTTCTCTGATGGCATGGTCTTCTTTGGCAACGAAGGATAAACACATATTTTATCAACACATTTCATCTTGTATTACAGATGTCCAATGTAGTCATTTGGTCCCTGGGAATATCTTTTCTTAGATATTCTGGAATAGGTCTTATTCTCAGGACATCACTGAAGAGACCTGCTCCTTAATGATCTGCTTCTAGGGTTAGAGATTTCTAGGTAATTCTGGTAAAATCTGCAAGTAACAAAGGTTAATATAGTATAGTACATGCTCTTAAATGTTCCTTTTCCAGTAACTATTTCATGTGTTAAAGGCCTGCTCAAACTGTATGATTATATTGCCATTAACAACAGAGCTATAAGAAGAATATCAAATGAGGAACCCATTGTTCACTTAAAACTTGGCAGAATGTTTGTATATAACTCTTGCTACATCTATTTTTATTTAAACCTTATACCTGATATAGGCACTGCCAATAATAAACTGAAGGAAGAATCTTTAACAAACAAAAATCTATGAGGATTTGACTCATTATAAAATGAGTCCTTCTGGTTAAAGATTTAATATTTGTCAGAGTAGATATATAAATTAAGGTTAAGAGTGCTTCTACAAATTTGCATTTACTGAATTATCATTTCAGTTTTTAAGACTACCCTCCTTTTATTTCATTCTTCATTTTGAATATGTTTCGTAAAGGGAAAAATAAAAAATAAAAACAGTAACTACAATGACAAGACCTTTCGTTTTACTACTTATAGTTGCCCCATGATACAAGTTTGCAACTTGTCATGTTGAGATATATGTGTGTGTCTGTGTCTTTGTGTGTACACATATATATGCACATATGTACACATTTATATATACATATTATATATAAGTAATTCATATAACAGCTGAGAGAAATAAAGCTAATCATTTTAAAGCATCACAGAAGTCAGAACTCCGAAACTTTCTAAATTAAGCATAAAGATGCCTAGCTTAGGGACAGTTAGGTGGCACAATGGATAAAGCACTGACCCTGAAGTCAGGAGGACCTGAGTTCAAATATAACCTAAGAATTTGACAGTTTTGTGACCTTGGTCAAGTCACCTAGTCCCACTTGCCTGGCCAACAAAAAAAAAAATAAAGGCCTGACTTGTGCAGAGAGTGAACAATACAATTTTCATATATAAAATCCCAAACCCAGGTTTTAGAACTTATTATTATAATTCTCAATATCCGTTGTTGTGTTTGTCCTGTGTTTTCAAAGAAGACTATGACATCAGAGAAATGATAACATGACTTGCACTTGACTTTGTTTTGAGGGAAGGAGGGCTGTGTAAGGTCAGCAGCCTCACTTTCTTCTCCTGAGCCATCTGGATCCAGTGACCAAATATTCATCAGGATAACTGGAGATGGCCCAGGATTCAATGGGATACCTTGGACTTTTAGGCTAAGATTTTTCAAGTACTTGCTTAAAATGAGGTAGTGCCTATTCAGTGAATAGACCTCTTTAATAAGTAGTCAGGGGGATGGTCCCTTTATTAGAAAAGAAAAAAAAATAGATAAATCTGGCATATATAATTGTCAGATCTCACTGTTTTCTCAAACTATTCCAATATAGGTAGTTCTCTGCTTACAAGAATGTGATACTTTAAGGATCTAATCCTAAATATGTATACACAGTAATCGCCATTCCTTGTGACTGGTTAATTTTTATCCCTAAGTTCATTGGCTACACAAATTAACTTGAATAAAGGATGCTTGTTTAGCTTTGATTATAACAGGCAACAAAAAACCTAGGATGCATAAATATACTAAGTGTCTAATATCAGATTGCATACAGAGAACAGTGCATATTTCAAACAAGTTATTTCCATGTAAATTGTTTGCACTTCAGGACACGCTTTACACACAGGTGTTAATCCCAAATAATAATCCTAAGTAAAATGGGATTTTTTCCTTGGGATATCAAGAAATAATTCCTAAATTACTCTCTTCTAGATAACTGCCTTTGCTAAATTATTTTTATTCATAATCAAAGAGAAGATTTTTCCAATTCTATCTGATTATTTGATGTACATCTTTGTCCCACAAATTTCTTCAGCCTTGTTAATTCTTGTCATGTCATTCTGAGATATTTCAAGAACTTTGGACTCTATTATAATAGTGTATGTACCTCAGAAGCATGATGTAGAAAAGAAAAGTGTTGGTATAAAAGGAAAAGGAAATGGAAATTTAGTTGGGTGCAGCACTCTCACTTTAGAGGATCTGGACCTAGCCACACCTTGAAGCTCCCCAACATTCTAGGCTTAAGGGGTTGTGCAGGGGGAGAAGAATATAGAGTCAAAGGAAAAAGAGGACACTCACAGGTGAATCTTGTAAGGGAATACATGATAAAATCTGAAAGTGGAAACAAATTTGACAAAAAAGGATCAAAATAAACCAGTGTTAAAGGTACACATCAGGTCCATATTGCCCAAAATGACTGACCTAGAAGAGAAAACTTAAGGATAATAGGTGACTCAGAATAATATCACAAAAACACTCTGAATGTGACAATGTGCTGAGTAGTACAGAAAAATTGACCTGATCTTCTTAATAAAGGCAAGAAAATACTGTGTGAGAGAATGCATCATCAAGGAGGAAAACACTACTATGACATTTTAAAATTGAAGACTTCAAAGAGTAAAATAAAACAATTTAAATAAAGAACCAATAATTTTTAAAGTAGCCAGGAGAAAGATTTTCAAATATGAAAGAAAAATAATTTAAATCATTCCGGGATGGTGAACTACAAAGACACACTTAGGCAGGGTCTCCCCACACAGCCCACAAAATAACTGTAGAGAGGCACTTTCAACAAATTCTGGAGCAGCAGAAGTGGAGAACAACAGAGAGGAGGAGATTTCCAGCCCACGGTGACCTGAAAGGCCCACAGAAATGTTGGTTGTGCTGGACGTGGAATTGATCCCAGAGCCCAGTGCAGTCTTGGCCGAGAGCTTGGCTCAATGAGACTCTGGGATGAGGGGCGGAATCTCGGGTCACAGCAGCGAGGCCTGAGATCCCTCAACCCACAGGTACCAAAGGTCAGTGAAGGGGTTTTATCAGCTGCCCAGGAAGGGAGAAGGGCCTTCCCATAGCTCCAGCACCAGGCAGCAGCCACACAAGCAGCACAGCAGTCCTTACAGACCACTCTTGTTGGAGTGTAAAAATCCCTGGGGGCCTGCTCTGACCAAACTCGTCTTTGTCTTACACTGAATGGTGGCCCTGCCAATCCAACTTATCTGAAAATCAGTCCCCAGTGCTGACTTGGGAACTGGAAGATAGGTGGCGGTGGAGAGGTAATTGCTAAGATTCTGGACATAAAAATCCCTCTCTGCATGCAAACCAAGGCACGCTTTATCGTGCCACCTTGGAGGAACTGAGATCTCACAGATTCCCACAGTACACTCTATTCTTGACAAAAGACCCAAAAGTCATATAACTGGTTGGGAAAATGTCCAAAAAAGAGGAAAAATATAAGACCATATAAGTTTACTTTCTTGGTGAAAAGATATCTCCTTCCATCCTTTCAGATGAGGAAGAACAATGCTTACCATCAAGGAAAGAAATAGAAGTCAAGGCTTCTGTATCCCAAACATCCAAAACAAATATTAAATGGACTCAGGCCATAGAAGAGCTCAAAAAGGATTTTGAAAATCAAGAGAGAGAGGGAGAGAAAAAACTGGGAAGAGAAATAAGAGATTTTCAAGAAAAGTATGAAAAGTAGGTCAACACTTTGTTATGGAGACCCAAAAAATGCTGAAGAAAATAACACCTTGAAAAATAGGCTAACTCATTTGGCAAAAGAGGTTCAAAAAGCCAATGAGGAGAAGAATGCTTTCAAAAGCAGAATTAGTCAAATGGAAAAGGAGGTCCAAAAGCTCAC
>CM053772.1:96971501-97009449 GCA_028658325.1 Potorous gilbertii | reverse complement strand
AAATGCTACTCCCCAGCCTCAGGGCTTTTGGCGGCAGGCCTGAGTGCTTTTCAATGGGAGCTTATCTGCTCGTTCTCTGGTGGGGGCAGGGCCACCTCTCAGGCTCAGTTCCCTCTGGGGGTTTATACAGAGATCCTTTGTAGTGGAGCTGGGGTGGAGCTCCAGCCAGCTTTGGGAGTCTCTGGCCGAGCTGCCTCAGCCTCTGCCGCAGTGGCCGCTTCCCAGGAGGTCCGAGTCCCGGAGAACCCCCGCTCCCCTCCCAGCCCGTCTCTCTCACTCACCTGTGTGTCGAGGGACCTTCGCGGCCGCCCGGAGATTCAGGTCCCTGCCGCCTGTTGGGCTCTGCTCGCTCCTCTCAGTGCCGCGTGGCCGGGGCGGGGGTAGGGGAGCGCTCGGCAGGACAGGACTCCGCTCCCATCCCGGGGTACCTTTGTGGTCGGTTTTTCAGGGCTCTCTGCAGCAGAAATCTCCTTCACTGTGTTGCTGCTGTTCCAGAATTTGTCAGGAGTTCTTTTTACAGGAAATCTATGGGCTGTGGGTTCGGACCTAGCATAGGTGAGTCTTTCTACTCCGCCATCTTGGCTCCGCCCCCGAGATAATATTTGTAAACCAGTTTGAAAATCTAAAATTGCTATGTAAGTGCTAGCTATTATTATTTTAATAACTATGTGGGACTTCCTTTTTTTTCCTTCCTTTTATTCTACATTTGTATATAATTATATATGTAGACATTTTTCTTATAACTGAAAAAATAGGCCTACATTCTACAACATGCTTTGGTTTCCAAAACAAAAACAGAAACAACTGATCTTATTCGTGCAATAAGACATTTTGGTTCTTTACTAGATCTTCACTTAGAAGTGGGGTGAAAATGACATTATGGGGTGAAAATTATCATTTGTAGATTAGAAAAATATGAATTAGTCAGTGTCTACTATAACAAATGCTCAGCACTTAAACACTATTTTCTTCTGTTCCAAGTATACTCGAAACACTAATTAATTAGCAGGTTGACAACTAAGAGGTCAATTCATGGAAGAAAGGAACACTAGATGTGGATATGTAAACCTTTGTTAATGAAATAAGTTTCATAATTGATTCATAGTTAAAGAAATATTAGCAGAAAAAGGTCATCTGTTGCTTACTTGGTTGCATTTTCACAATGTGAGTTTTACAATAAACTTTTACGAAACACTCACTCTAGGAGTGGAGCTAAAATGGCAGAGTAAAGACAGAGACCCACATGAGCTGTCCCCCAAACCCCTCCAAATTCCTTTAAAATGACTAAACAATTTCTAGAGTAGTAGAACCCACAAAAATATAAGGTGAAACAAATTTCCAGCTCAAGACAAGTTGGAAGGTTTGCAGGAAAGGTCTGTTGCCCCAAAGTAAGAGAGGAGCACTGTTCAGCACAGACCCTGCCAGCACAGACAAAGCAAACCCAGAATGGGTCTCAGGGTAGCTGAATCACTGGCAGTAGCTACTATTTCCACACCTTTCAGTCCACACATGCCAAAGATAACTTAGAAGGTCCGTAAGAAATGTCTGTTTTACCTTGGTAAAAGTGGAGTGAAGTCCAGCAGAGATCATGCTAGCACATCTCCCACTCCACTAAACCAGGAGCATGCCTTGGGAGGCACTGAATCAGCAGGGGCAGTAGCAGTGGCTATTTCTGGAGATTTCAGACCATGGATGATAAAGGCATTTAACCAGTGGTCAGAAGATTACTAGAGTCTTTTTGCTAGCACTGAGGCAGGACTCTATTGCTTTGCCCATACTCAGACCCAAGTCACAGTCCTGGCTGGCAGTCCTAGGCTTGCAGTGACAGTGGAGAGGAGACTTTCCTTATAATTCCAGTGCAGAAAAAAGTGCTGGTGGTCACTCACAGACCAGAGCAACGACATGAGAGTAACAAATACTTCTCCTTGGACATTGAGAGAACTGAAAAATTGCAGTTGCCTAGAAGTAACTCTGAAAACAACAGCATAAAATTCTGGAAGCTTGGGACAGTGTACTCTCTATACTGTAAGCAGAGTACTACTTTAACAGTGTTAAAAATCAAGCAATAGACTGGAAAAATGAGCAAACATAGGGAAAAAACCAACCTCTGACTATAGATAGTTACCAGTGGTGACAAAAGAAGATCAAAACACATTCAGAAGAAAATAACAAAGTTGAAGCTCTTACATCCAAAGTTTCCAAGAAATATGAATTGGTCACAGGCCATGGAAGAGCTCAAAAATAATTTTGAAAATCAAGTAAGAAGAGTGGAAGAAAAGTTGGGAAGAGAAATAAAAGTGATGCAGGAAAATCATGAAAAATGAGTCAATAGCCAGATAAAGGAGACACACACACACACACACACACACACACAAATACTGAAGAAAAATACATTAGACCAAATGATAAAAGATATTCAAAAGCCAATGAAGAGAAGAATGTTTTGAAAAGAAGAATTGGCCAAATGGAAAAAGAGGTTCATATGCTCATTGAAGAAACTAATTTCTTAAAAATTAGAATTGAGCAAGTGAAAGTTAATGACTAAGAGAACTCAAAAAAACCCACAAAAGAACGAAAACATGGAAGAAAATGTGAAATTACTCATTGGAAAAATAAGTGATGTGAAAAATAGATCCAGGAGAGACAATTTTAAAAATTATTGGACTACCTGAAAGTGATGATTAAAGAAAGAACCTAGGCATCATCTTTCAAGAAAGTATTAAGGAAAACTTCCCTGAGTATGTAGAACCAGAGGGTAAAATAGAAATTGAAAGAATCCACTGATCATCTCCTGAAAGCGATCTCAAAATAAAAACTCTCAAGAATATTATAGCCAAATTTCAGAGTTCCTAAGTCAAGAAGAAAATGTTACAAGTAACTAGAAAGAAACAATTCAGGTATTATGGAGCCACAGTCAGGATAACACAGGATTTATCAGCTTCTATGTTAAAGGATCAGAGGGCTTATTTTTATATTCCTGAGGGCAAAACATCTGAGATTACAAACAAGTCACCTACTGAGCAAAACAGTATAGTCCAGGAACGGGGAAAATGGACAAAATGAGATTGAGGGCTTTCAAGCATTCTTGACGAAAAGATCATAATAGAAAATTTGACTTTCAGATACCAGACTCAAGAGAAGCGTAAAAAAGCAAACAGGAAAGGGAAATCATGAGGGACTTAATAAGATTAAACTGTTTACATTCCTATGTGGGAAGATGGTATGTGTAACTCATACGATCTTTCTCATGATTAGGGTAGTTAGAAGGAGTATATATAGACAGAGGAACCAGAAGTAAGTCAAATATGATGGGATGATATCTAAAAATAAAAATTAAGAGGAGAGAGAGGAATGCACTGAAAGAGAAAGGGAGAGGTAGGATGGGGCAAATTATTTCATACAAAAGAGGTAAAAGAAAGCATTTACAGTGGAGGGGAAGAGAGGGGAAGTGAGGAGGAGTAAATGAACCTTACTCTCATCAAGACTGGCTCAGAGAGGGACTAACATACATACTCAATTGGGTATAGAAATCTATCTTACACTATAGGAAAGTAGGAGGGAAAGGAGATAAGAGAAGGGAGGGTAGGTGGGGGAGGGGTAGTCAGAAGCAAAACACTTTTGAGGAGGGACAAGGTAAAAGGAGAAAGAGAATAAAATAAATGGGGGATAAGATGGAGGGAAATACAGTTAGTAACTGTGAAAACATTTGAATCTAGTTTCTCTGAAAAAGGTCTCATTTCTCAAACATATAGAGAACTGAGTCAAATTTATAAAAATAAGAACCATTCCCCAAATGATAAACAATCAAAGTATATGTTCAGTTTTCAGATGAAGTAATCAAAGCTATCTATAGACATGAAAATAAAAGCACTCTCACTATTCACTAAAGCAATGCAAATTAAAACAATTCTGAGGTGCTACCTCATACCTATTAAATTGTCTAATAGGACAGAAAAGGTAAATGACAAATATTGGAGGCAATGTGGGAAAGATAAGACATTAATGCACTGTTGGAGTTGTGAACTGATTCAACTATTCTGTAGAGTAATTTGGAACTATGTCCAAAAGGATATAAAACAATGCATGCCTTTTGACCCAGCTATATCACTAACAAGTCTGTAACCCAAAAGAGAGAAAAGAAAGAAAAAAGACGTATATGTACAAAAACAATTACATTGACTCTTTGCTGGGTGCATAGAATTAGATTAGAAATTGAGGAGATGCCCATCAACTGGGGAATGCTTGAACAAGTTGTATGTAAGTATGGTGAAAAATTGTCCCATAAGAAATGATGAGCAGGATGTTCTCAAAAAAACCTGAAAAGATTACATGAGTTGATACAAAGTGAAATGTACTTAGCACAAGGTACAGTACTTAGTACAAAGAAACAACAATATTGTAAGATGATCATTTGTGAATAACTTAGCTATTCTCAGTAATACAATGATCCAGAACAACTCTGAAGGACTTATGATGAAAAATGCTCTCTATCTTTAGAGAAAGAAATGAGGTGTCTGACTACAGATTGAAGCAGTTTTTTAACTTTATTTTTCCTGAGGTTTTTATTTTTGTCTATGTTTTCTTTCACAACATGACTAATATGGAAATGTTTTGCATGATTGCACATGTATAACGTTTTGAATTACTTGTCTTGTCAGTGAAAGGGGAGGAGAAAAGGAGAGAATTTGAAACTCAAATTTTTTTTAAAAACTGAATGTTAAAATTTTCTTTTTACATATAACTGGAGAAAAATAAAATACAACCAAAGAAAGAAGAATATGATTCTCTCTAACTAAAAACAATTTCCAGTTGAATCTGCACGTATAAAATAGTAGAAATCAAGAAATATTCAGATCTCAAAAGAGAAAATCAATGTCTCTTAATTCCCCTATGTCTTTGACTGCTTATCTAGTTAACATACTCATGACTGCTGGGGAGAAAGAGATTACACTTGAATCCTAAGAAGTATTCTACTTTCAGTAGAACATCCTTGACTTAAACATTCTTGAATTCTCTATTATGGATGAGTAGAAACAATAAGAGATTACAAGTCAGAAAACATGGTTTTAAGTACTAACTGCCAATTAATTTTGTGCAAGTCACATAATATCTCTAATATCTCATAATATCATAATATCTCAGTTTCCTCATCTATAACACAGGGTTAAAGACAATTGTGGGTAATATAAAGAAAGTTGGTTTCAATCAGGAAACCTTAGCTTTGAGTCCCACTTCTGACATGTACCGACTATGACCTTCGGCAATCACTTGACTTCTCAGTGTCCTTTTCAAGTCTGTAAGACCACAAGTTAGAGAAAAGAACTTTTTACAGATCCTTTTTTTACTTTCTTTTTTCAACTCTTTGTTGTCCTTGAAGTTTTAATCCTAAATTCCTCTGAAACTGTTATTTTTTTTTTTTTGGTCACAGATTACTTTTTCTTTCCACTGCTTCTCATTTCCTTAGGAGATGATAATGCTCAAGATCTCCTACCATTCTGTTCTATAACGTTTACAAATTCATTTTATATTCTAACAGATGTTTTTCTTGTCTGCCTTATCTCACTGCTTGGCAATTTCATTGACTTGGAGCCATCATTGATGATTAAGTCAATGAAATCATACATCTATTCCAACCTTCAAGTGTAATGTTGCTTGAGTTTTTTTAAATCTAATGAAATATAATGCACAAAATTTTCGCTCATGGACAGAGCAATGTACACAACTTATTTCACAATACCTAATGCAAAAATATACAAATAATTATGTTTTAGTTAACTAGTTATATAACATGTTTTATTCTATAATAATAGTTCTCGTATACTCCAATGTGTCTTTTATATCACTGATGAGGATTTATATATACATATATATATATATATATATATATATATTTGCATGTACAGTTAGATCCCAATTAATGTGAATAATGAAGTGGTTCCATTATTCAAATTCCCACTGCATATTTCCCCTGAGTTGGGATCAGATAACATGTTTACAAAATTAAGACTTTGAGAAGTATTATTCTGAATTCATGTGACTACTTTAAATGATTCATTGTTCACACTAGTCAGGGTCTAGCTTTATCAGTTGTCTTTTTAACTGTGTATTATAGAGAATTTTTTCCCATTAATTTAATTTTTCTTAGGTGAATAATTGAGCCAAAATCTTTAAAATGATTATTAATGTTACTTAAGAGAATGCAATGATATGGGACTTTATTAGTCATTCAGACAGAAGATTATCAAAAGAACTTCTCCAACTATGGGGAATATCTTTTTAACTGAGACCCTGTCTTTCATTTCCTTTATGACGGTAATAAATACAATTGGTGAGAGCACATATTTACATGTATCTATATATGCATATGTGTATATATGTGTATATGTGTGTATGGGTATATATGTGTGTATGTTAATGCTGTTTCCCAACACGCTTAATACCAATCATGAGAGAGGCATAAATCACGATGTGTCTATTTCTTACTGTTGTAGTATTCAAAGAATCTTATACAATTTTGATATATTTTGATAATTTCCTCTCCTGTGATAGACCCTTTGTTATGGGAGAGACTTTGTGGTGTTGTTTTGCTCTGCTACATGAAAAAGATTTTATAATAGCTAACAGAAATGAGTGCAGTGATATTTTTCATTTTCTAGACAGAAAATGATGATAGATTTATGATCAGCTCTAGAATATGACTTATTAGTGCCTGTCTTTCTCCTTCTGACCTCATCAATGATTGCCTCAATTGAAAAATGTTTTTATGGGATTTTATTTTTTTTGTAGTCTTTTTTGTTTTTTTGTAATAATAAAACTTGTGTGTATGTTTTTTCTTTAACTCTTTGGTATATATTTTCTCATTGATCAGATGCCTTGAGACTTTATTTTTTAATGCCTTCAAATTTCCTTCACCTTCAGTTGGATCTTTTCTCCATATAACTATTCTAATTTATCTCTGGTTTCCATTTCTTAAGTTCCATTTATATTTGCTCCAGCACAAAGTCTAGAACTGAGAAGTGTGAATTCAAACATGGTGGCTTCAAAGACCTTAATAATGGACAGAGTTTACCACGTAATTCTTTACAGATCTTTTTTTTCTTTTTTTTCAACTGTTTGTTGTCCCTACAGTTTTATCCTAAACTCCTTTGAAATGATTATTTTTTGGCCACTTAGATGTTTTGTTTTGTTTTTTTCTTTCCACTGTTTCTCACTTCCTTAAGAGATGATAGTGCTCATGATCTCCTACTATTCTGTTCTATAATGTTTACAAATTTATCTTATATTCTAGAGGATGTTTCCCTTGCCTGAATTACCTCACCACTTGGCCAGTAGATTAAGCAATGTTTACAGAGAAAGGTGTTTTCAAGACTCCTTTAATCTCTTCCTTACAAGCACTACTGGGGAAACAATGTGGTACACTGGAAAACAGTACTAGACCTGGAGTGAGGGGGAATACCTGAGGTCATATTCTTCCTCTGTTATTTATTATTTTTGTGACCTTGGGCAAGTCATTGAACTGATCTGTGTCTCAATATGTTCATATGTAATTTTTTTAAGAGGGTAAGAAATGATGTCTGCAAAAGTCCTGTCTAGCTCTCAATATAAGATCCTATGAAACTTCCAAAAAAAATTGCTATAATTGGAATTCTTTACTCCATACATGTTCAGAGCCAATAACTTGTTTTAAATAAGTAACTTTGGAGTTACTTTAATTATCCACCTTCATTTTCAATCTTTCTTGTACTTTTATGTAGGTTTTCATCCTTGGTCTGTTTTTTTAAAAAAAATTGTAGACTATGGATAGAAAACTGATTTGAAAAAATAACTTAAATGACTAAAATGCAATTTCCTGTTTCTTAAAGAATAATTGCTTTCATGTTGTAGATAGTTTCTGCCATATTCAATGCCTACTAATTCTTTTCTCAACAAAGGATTTATATATGAAAATGTGTAGTCATCAAGTCTTTGTCTCATTCCTTATCCTTGAATTTTATTTTCCAATGCATTTTTTCATTGTTCTCTAATGTTTACCTCTCATTGAAGTCACTGAATGTTACTACACATATTATTTTGATTTACAGAGTCTTAAATTCTTTGTAGAATTTCTCTGCCTTCTCATCTTTGGCAACAGATATTCTTTCATAAGTTGCAGTTATTTTCTAGGTGGTGTATTTTTAAATAGTAATCATGAGCTCTTCAATGAGAAAAACAATATGTCTCATGGAATAATGTCTCTTTTTGCCTTTGGATACATGATAAAATTGTTAAGAAAGCATTTTCAATTTCTTTATTTGTCTCTTCAGAGAAAAACTTGATCAATCTTTTCAATCAATTTTGACTTTTTTCACCTTCTGGTTTTGTGACTATTGAGAATGTCAAAATTGATATGATTCATTCCCACTAGAATTATCACTATTCATTGAACACACATTTTCTACCAATATCAAAATTCTTATTTATAGATAGTTTAAAATTCTAAAAACTTTTATTCTTTCTATACTTTTCCATCTTTTCTAGCATTCTATACTGTTGCTGTATATGTAGAAGGGGCCTAAGGAGATTGTGGGCCATTACTTAAAAAAAAATTCTTAGTTTTATGAATTACTACATCCAAAGTCTTCATTAATAAATGGTCATGTTATTGGAAATAAACCTCTCTATATTTATCCATTCTCTTCCTTGGGAAGTAGAATCACTTGCTAAATATAACCAGTGTGAATTTGGGCAATGTTTAAATAGTTTTTCATAATCCTATACTGTATCTATGACAAAATGAAGCATGACACTAATAAAAACCAACCCTAATGATGTAACTACATTAGTATCTTCCATTTAAATGGAATTTCACAGTTATATAGCATGATTCTTTTCCATTGTTTCAGTAGGTCTTCAACCAAATCCACAGGTTTTCAGAACTTAGTTTTGCCCATTTTATACACAAGGATAGTTTAAGTAGTTTTAGTCATTACCCAAAGTCACACTAATAAAGTGCTAGGCAACTTACCTTGGAAAAAAATAAAACAATCAAACTTATTGATCTATGCAATAAACTTTACAAACATTTAAATCTTTTATTTAAATGATTTAAAAATATTTATTAGGCAATAAGTCCTTTTTTGACATAGTCAGTTGTTTTATATGATTGGGCACTGATTATATCAAATATTCATAATACTTTCATAAGGACTCTTTAATTCATCACAATCTACACATCACATTGGATGTGACAAAGGGTAAGAATAGGTTAGTCACTTTTCTTTTATAAATCCAAATAGAATTTCAGAATGGCTAGACCATGTTACAGCTCAAACAAGGAATGCATTAGTGTATAAAATTTATCATAGACACTCCACCTATGACCACTTCTAGTTGGCAATTAATTTTTGAGCACATGTTCCTGAACACAGAATAATTTAACCTTTCAATTGGCATTTAGTCTGAAAAATACTATTATAATACATAAATCAACTATATGTCAATAACAAAATCAAGAATAAATGATAGGAGACATGTCATAAAAATAACTGCATAATGTATAAAAATATCTGGGAATCCATTTACCGGGTATACTCAAGATGTGAGACAAGTAATGAAAATGTATTCCATAAAGAAACAAATAAGAACTCAAATAGCTGGAGAGATTTTCAGTGTTTTTGCCTGGGCATCAAAAAAATAATTTATATAAATTAATTTATAGATATGGTGCTTTAATGGTCAAGCTACCAAGAGGACACCTTACAGAGCTAGATGAAATAATTTAGAAAATAATTTGGAGGGGTAAAAGACCTAAACTATCAAGGAACATAATTAAAGGAGTAGGCATGAGGAAGGATTAGCATATCCAGTCAAATTATACTGTAAAACAATAATTGTCAAAACTATTTTATACTGCTTTTTTTAAAACATGCAAATAGATTAGAAAAAATCAAGAGGAATAATCTAGTGTTCGATTAACACCAAATAACAAACTAATTGAGGGAAAATTATATTCAATAAAGATTGTTGGGAAAACTGGACAACTTGGAAGAAATTAGATTTTGGTCAATATCTTAGAGCATATATTATAATAACCTCCAAATGTATAACTGGAATATCAAAAATCACACATTTAAAAATGTTTAGACCAACACCTTGCACTGCTACTTTTATAAGCTCCAATTAGATTTTATTTGAATATCAAATGTCACATCACTCCATGTCATAAATCCCTTCATAGTTAAAGCTTAGGAGAATTGTTAGCCAAAGGATAGAGACAACCACATAATAAAAATGCAAAATAAAATTTCATGAAATTAAAAACATATTTTCACATGAAAAATAATACAACTAAAATAAGAAGTGAAGCAACAAAAATATACATAATATAAAAACCTATTTCTCAATGGACAAATAGCTAAATAATATGAACACACAGTTTTCAAAAGAATTGCAAACTATGAAGTCATATGATAAATAGCTTTGACTAACCAGTAATAAAGAGAAATATCAGCTCTGTGGTTTTGTTTGATGCCCAGAAAACTGTTAAAGATAGAAAAAGATGGCAACAGCCAATATTTGAAGGGTTGTTTAAACACAAATTTATGTACTTGGGGGAGAACTGAAAATTTATCCTATCATTCTTGAAGTCAATTTGGAATTATGCCAGGAAAATGAATAAAATATTCATGCTCTATAACACAGAGAGCCCACTGGTTAAAGATAGTCAATGCCAAAGTAATGACGAAGATAAAACCCTTATATTCACCAAAATATTTCTATCAGTATCTTTAAAGTAGGAAAGAAATACTGTCAATGTAGTTGGATATCAATTAGGGAACAAGGAATCAAATTATGATACATGGGTGTGATGGAATTTTAGTGGATTTTAAGAAATGATGAATATACTAATACAGAGCATAAAATGAGTTGTGAGCTGATGTAGAGAGAAGTAAGCAATATGCACAGTGGTTAAAAATATAAATGAAAAGGATACCATGCAAAAAAATCACAACTGAGTCCTGTGAAAGTTGTTTTGACTGAACTTGACCCTAAAACAGAGATATAAAAATAAAACTTCCTTCTCTGATGAAGTAGAAATCTCTGGGTATGAAATACTATATTTGATATCTTGCTAGATAGATACAAATATAAAATAGATTCATGTATGTACACACATAATCTGTATTATGCTGTATTTATATTTACATATGTGTACATGCATGCAATGCATGTAATGGTAGGTACAAAATGTAGTGCAAAACTAGCAGTAAAAAGAGGTTGTGGAGCTATTATGGATGTTGAGAATATGTGGACATATATACATACACACACACAGTGATATGATATATGATACAGTGTGATAGTATGTCATACATTTTAATATATAATATATTATATACTATATCATATTATTTTATATTTAAGAATCAACGTTTGATAATGAGGCCAAATCATTAGTTCCTGTCTGGGCAGGATACGTACCTCTCCCCCTTCATGACTGCTCAACAGCATAGTATAGAAAAAAACATTTTTTCTTTTAATTCAAGTAAAAATAAATATTGGTTGGACATTTATTACGAACAAGACCTGGTCTGATTGTGTGGGATGAAAAAAAATATAGTCTCTGACATCAAGAAGTGTACAACCTTTCTGCTTTCTGACAGAAATAGCAGTTGGGTAAGGGTGTATAATTAATTTCAGCAAAGCATTTGAAAATACCCTCCCTAAATACATGTAGAAACTGATGCAGAATTAAGTGAATATAATCAGGAGAAGTTATGCCATACCAACTTTGTAAAGACAAATAACATTATAAAACTTTAAAAGCTTGATCAAAACATTGGCCAATGTGTGACAAGGACACAAGATGAAGCATTGTATCCAAATCATAATAGAGGCAAGGACCATAGGTACAGACTGAGAAATCTTTTTTCTGGATATGGCCAATGTAGGAATTTGTTTTGCATGACCATACATAGTTGTTACAAAGGTTAGTCTCATCTTATAGCTAGGAAATAGTAGAGGGTGATGGATATGGACATGTGCCCTAACCAGGACATGTTCACATTGATGACCTAATCTTTGGAGAACAATTCTTATAATGAGTACAAAATCATTAAGACATAAAAGTAAATATACAGAAAAAGACAAAATAATTATGAATGACTGGTACACCAAGTGAATGTTATCTTATATGTATGGCATATGGAAACTTCCCAGCACATCTGAATTAATCTCAGCTCCACCACTTCAGGTTTTTACTCCAAGTTCCACCAGGATTAATAATTGGTCCTTGACAAAGCTAGTTGAATTCACCTCTTCCAAGGATGATGCAAGAGCTCAAGGTAGGAGTTGGCATTCCCAGATGCCCCAGAGCCCTCTAGCCAACATGGATTGGATTTAGACCTAAGATGTGACCCCTGGGAGAAAAATATGAGACCAATGGTGGGACCATAAGCTAGGTACTGATTAAAGGGCCACTGCCCCAGTCTGAGTTCTTTTGGCTGTCTCAGAAGCCCTCAGATTGCTGTTCAGTGGTACATCAACGATAATCAGGCCCTCAGACCAGGAACAAATAAAGCAGCCCAAGGCAACTTGGCTTATCAACAGCATGTTGAGACAAATAAGTACAGGAGCACCTAGCTACTGTTCCGAGGGTCTCTTTCCAACACCCAAACACCGTAAGACCAAGTACACAACAGAAATATAAAACTACTAAAATAATGCCTAGCATTTACAGAATGCTTTTGCAAAGTGCTTTACATATGGAATCTCCTTAAAACAACCCTGGGAGATAAGTGCTATAATTATACCCATTTTACAGGAGAAGAAATAGAGGATAAGTGGTTTGCCCAGGATCACATAGGCAATAAGCATTTAAGGTTAGATTGCATATTTTCATCTTTACTCCAAGTCTGGTTCTTTTTTAACAGTCACTACCTAGACTAGCTTATCTTTGAAACTTCAGAAATAGTAAATTTGGGCTTGAAAATATTTTTTAATTCTCTGTTGCTTCTATGATTGGAGGAATGGCAGAAAATCATGCTTACAATCTGCAAGGGGACATTTTAGCTCAATTTTAGGCTACTGAGAGCCAACGTGGCTCAGATCAAATAGTTTTTAATATGAAATTATTTTTAAATTTGAATCAGCATTAAAATATATTCCACTTGATTTTATTTCCTTAAATAATAATTTTGGTGTATTTTGTATATCATTTTAATTTTCAAAAAATATATTATGCATGGCATTTCAAAGAATAGGATATTACAAAATTTAACATGTCTATATTTCATTTCCTCCTGTGTTTCTAGTGCCAACATGCCAATATAATAATAATATTTAAAGACAATGGTTTAAACTTTATTACAAAATGCAACAAATATGATCTTTAAAATTATCTATTTCATGAAAATGAACATAATTATGAGAGGCTTCTATAAAGGAACCTTTTCCCCATGAAATATACAAAAAGGGTTCTAATTTAAGATAAAGTTTTTATTCTTTGTGTTTTATTCCTTGACAAATACTGTTGCAAAAAGGCAATGTTTTCAGTTTTCCTTGGAATATGTAAAACTCACCAGTAATAGTGAGATATTTGACATATTCTAACTTTGGGGTTTCAGTTATCAAATTGCACTGAAAACATTTTCTGAAAATGAAGCAATGGATATGTGTGATATGTTAAGGGACTGTAAGTGACATAGGAGTGAGGTTTGAGTCATCAAGGTCCAAACAATTTTCCTGGAATATCAACCTAATTGCTGATAGAATGATGTAACATTAATTAGATCTTCCCCATCTCAAGTACCTTTTACTATTTTCCTAATGGGGCACTGGTTCTCACAGGTTGTGATGCCCTCTGGCTCTGAAAAGTTTATAAATACTCTGAAGTGAGGTTTTACTTTGGGGGGCTTATTCATTGAAAGTGTTTGACCAGATGAGACTCTGGGTAGCCACTAAGGAGCCCCTGCCTTTGAAAATCCAGATGTTGGTGATTCTTTCTCTTGTAACTATGTACATATGTAATGGTCAGACAACTGGATCTGTCTGTTGATCTATGATGTATGCATTGCTTATGTCATACAGTTGGAAGTCTTGTTTGTTGATTATTATTTCTTTGTATTTTCTCTGAAGTTCGGGGTGCTGGCTTTTTCTCCTGAACTAAATGAATGATGTATGTACTTGATTAAAGTGATAGTTGACCTTTCAAAAGTTGCTTTTCTTTCAGAAAAAACCTGTACAGCAGACCCTCCTGGTTATGTTGGGGTCCTTGCTTTTACAAATGGGTGAAAAAATTCACCTTTAATGAATTTAGTGTCAGTTATATAAACAAATGTACAAGGGGGAGTGATCATATGGAATAATGGTAATCCATATTTAGACAGTCACTCCAGCTCTGATTCAGTGTTTTAAATAATATTTCTCATGAAAAGGTGAATATTGTAAACTCATCATTTTAAATCTTCATTGATAAGTCAGTATATTTTACCTGGGGCTATAAATTTTGTAATAGATTTTTAATCAAATTGTCTATGGACAGGGGACCCACAAAATATTTGCCCTGGACCTTGCTTACTGGAGGAGTGACCTTGACAGGGGTTGTGTTTTTCTTTTCTTTTTTTTCTTTTACATTCATTTAAGGAAAATGAGGGGAAAAAATCAATTTTTTCTTTAGAATATGTATTTTTAAAACATGTTAAAAGAGTATAAATATAAGATGGTGAAACATTGTCTGGGAGATAGTGCAGTTAGGCAGATTAATCAATGAAGAATTGGGAACTTTCATTTAGAAGTTGTACTTGTCAAATTAAGAGTTATAAAAAAGACACTGGAATGGAGAGCTAACAAAATAGAGAACTAAATTCTACTTCCAAATTATCTTTAGTGTCTGGGGGAAAAGTGGGTTAAATTTAAAAAAACAGAATTCAGCAATGATACATGTGAAGTTCTATATTTAGACTGCATGCCTCATGTGAAGCTATATATTTAGACTCTATGCCTCTCTGTATCTCCATAACACTTCATCAACTACTCTCATCAAACCATCGACATGAGCTGCTTCTTTTTGTGGTTGTTCAGTCATTTATACATGTATGACTCTTTGTAACCTCATGGACCAGAGCACACCAGGACTTCTATCCTCTACTCTCTTTCAAAGTCTGTCCAAGTTCATGTTCATTGCTTCCTTGATGCTTTCTATCCATCTCATCTTCTGCCATTCCCTGTTCCTTCTGCCTTCAATCTTTTTCAACATCATTGTGTTTTCCAATGAGTCCTGTATTCCCATTATGCGGTCAAAGTATTTAAGCTTCAGTTTCAGTGGCTGACTTCCAAAGAAAAGCCTGCAATGATTTCTTTAAGTATTGACTGATTTGAAGTCCTTGTTAAAAGGAATTCTCAAAATCTTTTCCAGCACCATAATTCAAAATTGACATTTGTGGTACTGAACTTTACTTATATTCCAGATCTCACAGTCATACATTGCCATTACAAAAGTCATAACTTTCACTATAAGGACTATTGTCATTGCTGATGGAAGACAGTTTCTCTCTGTCTCTGTCTCTGTCTCTCTGTCTCTCTGTCTCTCTCTGTCTCTCTCTCTCTCTCTCTCATGTTCTCCATATTTGCCATTTGCCATAGTTTTGAGCTAATAACTTGTCATGGGGGAAATTTCATTGGACAGAATCTTAGAGACATTTTGCTCAAATTCCACATCTTAAGCTTACTACCCATGTGACTTTTTTCCTATCTGAGCCTCAAGTTCCTCATATGTGAAATGGAGATTATAACATTTATGCTTCTTAATTCACAGGAAGATACGTTGCATTTCCTTTTAGAAATCAAGGCATGATCAATGACAACTTTCAAAGCCACTTAATGTCTTTCCTTTCCAAAGTAACATATTAATCCTCATCATTTTGCATTATTATAACTTCTCAGTCCTACCACTATCTCTATGTAATTATCCCTTATCATAAAGAAGAACCATTAAGAATTAAGCAAAAAGTCCATTGGAAGGGGGAGGTGTAACTGTTTATCACATCTATGATTTCATTAGCATAAAGGGTACAAGAGAGGAACTTCCTCTACCAAGGCAGATTGGTACCTTCTATAAAAACCATAATTTTAGAGGGTTTCCTGAGGTACTGAGAGTTTGAGTGACATGTCCAGTCTCACACAGCTCATCCCAAGTCAAAAGTCAGTTTTCTTTTGGTTGCTCTTGGAGCTCCAATATTGATCCAAATTTCCCTTAAATAAATAGAAATTCTATACTAATAACAACCATTGAATTTGTCTGTGAATTGCTTTGAAGGACAAAGCAAGAAGAATAAGATAGTGAGGAAGGATTCATATTTCATGCCAGATCAGCAATGTCAGTAAAAATAAATTCACTTTCCATAAATGATAAATTTAAACTAAATATATTTCTATTATGTTGTTGTTGTTCAGTCATTTTCAATCATGTCCAGCTTTTTGTGACCCCATTTCTCAATTTTCTTCCTTCTCTAGCTCATTTTACAGATGAAGGTTCTGAGTCAAATAGGTTTAAATGACTTGCCTATGTTCACACAGCTAGTAAATGTCTGAGGAAAGAAGAGAACCTAGGAAAATGAGTCTTCTTGATTTCAAGCCCAGTGCCCTATCTACTGTACCACCAAGTTGCCCTATCTTACATTTGACCTATTTTAATATGAAAGGTCCCTTAAAACAACATTCCAAGCACTAGTCCCCAGTTTATTAACTACTTTCAATTATTCTGCGAAAGGACTGAAGGAAGTCTACTTTTTTTCTGCTTGGGATATTGCATTTATACCTTACAGTCACTTCATAGTGGGATAGTCCCTAGAAGCTTGTTGCTACAGCATTCTTATAGGAATAAGAGAGTTGTTTTGTTTTTAAATATTGAAAGTACATTGGTACTATTTTTTTCTAAATACAGGTCAGCTCAGAGATGTGAGAATTACATGGTATCTTTCAAAAAACTGGAAAATAAAAAATAAAATTGCAATGATTTTTGATTTATAAAACCCAATGATCTCTTCTTAAAATAAAATGAAAGCAAAGGAAGCATGATGTTCTCTTGCAAAGGATCTAAAAGTGGCTTCTTATTTCTGACCACACACATCCATGTGTTCCTGAGCAAAAGGAGTAGAACAGAAAATAAACCACATTGGAGCTAACAATAGATTAACGAGGATCAAAGATGAACCTCAAAGATTCATGGGATGCGAATGATTTAAGAAGATATGCCCTGAACCTCTCAAAACCCACAGACTCCAACATGTCTCTAAAATATTACCCAATTGTAAACTCCCTGTGAAAATTAGGATGTTTTTCCTCTTGGAAAAACAAAGCACTGATTATAATGTAATGCCATCCAAACTAATCAATATATTCATGGAAGTTTATTATGGACTTCATTTCAGGCATTGTGGCAGGTGCTAGGGATTATACATGTGTATGTCTTGGTATATATGCATAAATGTATATACACACATACAGACTTATACATATACATAATTACATTTATGTGTGTGCTGTGTGTATACATATATATATATGTATATATATATATATACATATATATATATATGTATATATATATATATATATACATATATATATATATGGGGATATATATATCCCCAGCTCTCAGGAGATTTATTCTAAAGTAAGAAACTAAGAACTATTTAGATGGGGGGAGGAAGAGAAGGGCTAGGATGAGCTTCCTTGCAGAAGATAGCTTGTTAGCTGAATCAGGAATTCTAAGATGCAGAGGTGAGGAAGGAGAATATTCCAGGCACAGGGAACACTCATTGAAATGGAATTAAGATAGGGAATTTAAGGTCTTGTGTTTTTGAAAAAGCAAGTAAGCTCTATAATTGTACAAAACAGTGCATGAAGGGGGTGATGTTTTAAAGGATCAGAAATGGGAAACTTTGTAACTATATTTAGATGCCAAAAACAGAAGTTTATTCATTTTTTTTTATTTTATAGATACACAGGGAGACAGTAAAGTTTATTGAATAGGGAGTTACTTGATTACATCTACACATTCACAGAATCACTTTGGCAGCTAGGTGGAAAATGGATTAAATCAAATATAGAGCAAATTGATGTAGAAAGAACAATTAGGAAGTTAGCACACTAGATGAAGTGAAAGACAATGACAGCCTAATTTTAATTTATGCTGCATCGGAAGAGAGAAGGGAGTATATATGCAAAAATCTATGAAGTTGGCGCTAAGTGAGGATGACAGTGACTGTGAACTTGACTGACTGGGAGGATGGTGATACCTTGGAAATAAGTTCTTAATAGTTAAGAGGCATAAGATTTCAGGGAAAAAATAATGAATTCTATTTTGGACATGTGTTTGAAATGACTATGAAACATCCAATTCAAAATTCCAAATCTTTAAATGTGGAACTAGAGTTCAAGTAAGAGATTAGACCTGGATATATAGATCTGAGAGTAACCTGCATAGAGAGAAAAATTAATAAATAAGATTTGATGACAATATCAAATGAAAGATTATATATGAAAAGAGGACCTATGGGATAAGTTAGGTAGGATATATTACAATGAGTAGATATAACATGGATGGAGGAGACATAAGAAAAGCAAGGGAAGACCAAACAAATCAGAAATGACAAGGAGGATTAAAACTGAGGAAATATGACTGTATGGGCAATTAAGAGATCATTTGCACCTTTGGAAAAAGCAGTTTCAATTGAACTTAGTTAGAAGACAGATTTCAGAAGGTTGAGAAGAGTGTAGATGTTTTTTCCAAAGCACTTAAACTGAGAGGTAATAGACAATTAGGGGATGATAGCTAGTGACTACCATAAGATCTAGTGATTTTTTCTTTTGATATATAAAAAGATATGGGTGTAGGCAGCAGATAAAGAACCATACTATATCAAGAGATTGAAGATAAGAAAGAGGTGATGAAAATGGTCCCAGTCTGATAGAGAAGACTGGAGAAGGAAGTATTTTACAAACATAGGGAACTTGAGGTCTCAAAGTTATATATGGCTCTCTAGGTCCTCAAGTGTGGCACTTTGACTGAAACCAAACTTCACCGAACAAAAGCCCTTAATGAACGGATTTGTTCTATAAAACTGAAACTCAGTCAAAAGGCCATACCTAAGGACCTAGAAGGCCATATGTGGCCTTCAGGCTACAGGTTTCCCATTCCTGATACAGCATATTTAGATGTGTTGGACTTTGAAAGAGAAGGTCTGCCACTTCATCGGAGAATGATGTTGGAGGATGTGAAAAGAGAAATGGGGAAAGGAATAGGCAGAGAATGGCCTTAATTTCTTTTCTTTTTTGTGTTGTTGTTCTCCTTCATTTTTGAAGAGGACCATGACAAATGATGACATGACTTAAAGTTGACTTTGATTTGGGTGAGGCTGTGAGTGAGAGAGGGCTGTGCAAAGCCAATAGCCTTACTTTCTCCTCCAGAGCCATCTGGGTCCAGTGGCCAGAAATGCATCAGGACAACTGGAGATAGTCCAGGATGCAATGGGAGACCCTGGCTCCTTCAGGTTAAGGCATTTTCAGGTTCTCACTTTGAGTGAGGCAGTACCCATTCAGTGAGTAAGGTCTAAGAAAGTCATTATAAAAGTAGAAAGTGGGCAATAAAGATAAAGCATAATGTGAAGGGGTACTTCATACTCTAATCTCTGGATCATAGTTAGTAAATTCAGGCTTAAATTCATCTATTTGTATCTAAAAATCCAAAGTTTTCATATATTTTCTTCTTTTAGACCAAATGGAGGAATATATGTACCATAAGAGATTTTACATATATGCATATATATATATATATATATATATATACACACACATAGACACACACACATATATACACATATACATACATATATATGAATGTGATATAAAAAGGTATCAAAACATAATACATTAATTGCTTATATATAAAGCTATAACTGTTGGGAAGCTGGTAGTCATATTACTATAATAATTTTTAATGTTAAAAGTATTTTATGTTTTACATGACTGCACATGTATAACCTATGTGTGTATATGCATATATACAGAAATATATGTGTGCACATACATATATATGCACATGAGTGTGCAAATATATGTATATAAAATCTCATTGATATTCACTCATCCACACACACACTTAAGATCCATGATATTTTTAAGTGTGACATTCCTTCTACTAATATGGATCACAAACCCTCTTCATTTAGTGAGATATTGTTACCAAAACAAGTCCTTGTTTAGATCCCAGCTTCCTAGTAATGAGCCACTCTGAGATTAACAAGGCTAGTCCTCAAGCCACCAACAAAAATTTTCACTTTCCTTAATGCTATTCCAGCTTGGTAGATAAAAATTGCCAGAGCTCTGTTTTTCTGGAATTCAATTCAATTTAACGAACATTTAAGCATCCTTTTTGCTCTAGGAATTCTAGTGGGTTCAAAGACAGAAACAAAATAGTCTTTGACTTCAGGAAACTTAAATTTTATTTAGAAGATATGACTAGTAGACTAAGTATGCAAATATAAGGTAATATCAGAAAGGAGAACATACTGAAAGCCAGATCAAGGAACCCTTTATGGAGGAAATAATATCTAATCTGAGCCTTAAAGGATGGTAATTAAGCGTCACAGAATGTGAGGGTTGAACAGGACCTAGGAACCATCTAGACTAGACAATACCTAAAAGAAATCCCAAGTATAAAATATCCAACATGGTCATCCAAACTCTGTTTGAAGACCTCCACTGGAGATGCTTCAACCCCCTCTTGAGATAGCCCATTTCCTTTTGGGAGGCTGCTAATTTTTTAAGAATTTTTTTCCCTGACATCAAGATGAATGTTTTTCTCTTTGAAGCTTCCATTCATTGTCCCTTCTTTTGTCCTCAAAGGCCAAATAGAACCATTTAATTCCTCTGTCACATGAAAGTCCTTCAGATACTTGAAAACAGATATCATATTCTCTTTAAATCTAGTGTACAGGGCTAGGCTGAACATCCTCAGTTCCTTGAAATGATCCTCGCAGGACATGGATTCTATCAGAAGGAAGTTCCTGAGGGAAGATTAGGAAGATAAGAATACAGAAAGGTCTCAAGAAGTGTGGGCCGAAATAGTGAGTTCAAGGAAGAGGTAGTAGTCTAGTTTGTCTAAAACATAGCATAAAGATACATTAATTATAATTCTTCATTAATAATTCATATAAGTTCACTTTAATAAAATGAAAAAGACATGACTTGTAGTCAAAGATCTGAATTCAGGACCTAAATTCTGCCAGTTATAGCTGTGTAAACATAAGAAAAATCACTTAATATCTCTGAAACTCAATTTCCTCATCTGTAAAATGGGGGAAAGGAAGCTTGAACTCACAAGCTTTTGTTCCATAATTTTTCAGTAGTGTTTGACTGTTCATGACCCCATTGGGAACTTTCTTGGCAAAAATACTGGAATAGTTTATTATTTCCTTCTCCAGTTCATTTTAAAGATGAGGAAACTGAGGCAAAGAGAGTTAAATGGCTTACTTTGAATCACACAAGTAGTAAGCATCTGAGGCCAGACTTGAGCTCAGGAAAGTGAGTTTCTTATAACTCTAGGCCTGGCACTCTATCCACTGTACCGTCTACCTGCCACAAGGACACCTGCCACAAATGAGATTATGTATATAAAATACTTAACACACACACATACACTAAAACAATTTTAAACATTTTTTAAAGCTTGAGTTTCAATTTCTATCCCTCTCTTCCTCCCCTGCCCCCTTCCCTTCCCTAAGATTGTAGGTAATCCAGTATAGGTTATACCTGTGCCATCATGTAAAATATAAAATGCTTTTAAATGAGATGTATTATAGAAAAGTGACTACTAAGTTTCCTAACAGTTATATCATAATATTGAAGCAATTGATGTATTATCTTTTGATGCCTTTTGTTTTTATATCATAGTCATTTCTGAATACATCTAACCCCGTCCCCTGCCTAGTGAGTCAACCCTTAGAACAAAGACTTTAAAAAAGAAAGAGGAAAAAGCAAGGGGTTGAGTAAAATTAACCAACAAATCAGCCAAATCTGACAGTATAATATATAATATTCCCCAAACATTGTCACCTACCTCTTCAATAAAAGGAGAAAGTTACAATCTCTCAAATCTTCTTCAAGGTACGTTTGATAAGTACAATTGTATAGCATTTGTTTTGTTTTATTGCTCTTTTTACAACATTTTAATAGTTGTTCATTGTGTTTTCATGGTTGTGCTCACTTTGTGTCACTTCAGTTCCTATGTCTTCCCATGCTTCTTTGCATTCTTCATAACCAGAGTAATTTCCCATTGCCTTCATGTACCACAGTTTTTCTATTATCTAATGAATGAGTTCGTAGTTTGTTCCTAGTTCTCTTAAAAGCAGTCACTCTAAGCTAATTGCCATTTGTAATTAATCTCCCATCTTGTGTTTAAATCAGTTTCTAATAGCAATGGCTCCAGTCTTAGGGTGTAAGAAAATAGAAAACTGCAGCAGAAACTTCTATCTACTGCACTCTTTAACTGAAAAAATGTTCTATGTCTTAAATAGGAACTCATCCAAATAAAAGAAATAAAAGGTTTACTTTATTTGCAGTGGTTAGGATGAGCTGAAAATCAGCCACTCTCTCTCTACTGTTGTGTTCCAGTCTATTAAGCATAAACTAAAAATTAAAATTCAATAAAACATTATGGAATTATCAAAACAATATGAACTAGTAATAAGTGTCATGGTCTAATTGGGAAGTATACCTACATGTTTCTTAATGCACTAAAACTCAGTTTATAAAAATGAAGAACAAAATACAAGTAGTTGCTAAGGAAATGATTTTTCCAGATTTGTAAATAAACAGGTAAGAAATGAATTATCAATCCACTAATTTTACACAATTAAAGATTTTAAAGTTGACTTTTGTATTGGAAAACAGACTTCCTCCAAGGACATAGTCACCCATTTAACCTATGAAATAAAAGTAAACACGTCTGGAAGGTAATATATACTATTCTGGAGACAGTTGTCCATTGTCTTCAAGTATCCATCTTTAAGGATAGGAAGCAAAGCAAGTTTGACAAATAGATAAGATAGCCAGATAGACAAGCAGACAGATAGGTTAGGTAGGTAGGAAGGTAGATAAATAGATAGACAGACAGACAGACAGATAGATAGATAGAAAGACAGGTATAAAGAGAGAATATAGATATGTATAAGCATACATAGATGTATTGTGCATATGTGTATTTGAACAAACAGAGAGATACAGAGAGATAGAGAGATGCAGAGACAAAGGAGGAAGATGATAGGTGATATAAATAGATGGATAGGTGATAGTGATTAATTTATTTCATAGTTTAAATGTGGTTTGCTTAATCACTTGTTTGATTTCATTTTATTTCACATACTTAAGAATTATTAAAGGCTTACAATGTTCCAGGCACTGGGATAATTGCTGAGAATACAAAAGAAAATGCAAAATACCTAGGTGCTTCCTCTCTAATGAACACAACTAGGTAGTACAATGTATAGATCATGACACTTGGAATCAAGAAGACCTCAACTGAAGTACTGCCTCAATTAATCAGCTATGTGACCCTGGGCAAATCACTGTGAAGGATTAAGACTGAGTCAATTCAATTGCCACCATAATTATAATCTAGGGGAAAAAATGAAATTTTTATTTTGTATAGTGCTATATATTCCTGGATTACAATTACAATCTGTAATTGATGGAAGTAGTGCCTTCATTTTTATTACACTGGTCATAAATAAGACCCCTTACCATTCTAGTTCTATGGTGCTAGGATGGTCCCTATTATACTGACATCGTACAGAGATAATCTCTGTAACCAAGATTTCACCTCATACTCTTATTCCCAACCCCTTAGGGAGATAACAGTATTCTTCAGAGAATGATTTGATTAGGCAAAATACCAATTTGCTTAATTCGATTTTGTAATGCCCATCATTTAAACACATATTTTCTCCAACAATGAATATTTTTCAAATCTGAATTTGTAAATATAAATTTGATTAGATTTCTGTTTAATCATTTCTCAATTTTTGTTTGGCTTAATTGATGCTTTGACTGCTCTTTTACTCTTTGGCAATCTTGAAAATCAAAAAAAACCAAATGATTGGGACTCCAATTTTATAATTGTTAAATATAACTGACAGCTTAAGGTCTAGCATCATGCAAGTTTTTAAATGACCTCGTGAAGTGAAACCTTGAAGTTGAAGTAGATATTGGTATGATAATAGAGATTCTTCCTCATGCCTTAGGGCTAATGACAAGAGAGTAAAAGTTAGGGACAATGAAACATTTCTGAGTTGTCTTAAAAGCAGCATCCTGAATTCTTAGAAATAAAACAATTTGAAACGAGGGTTTTCTTTCAAAAAAAAAGACTGAAGGGAATTATAGGAAGTGTGCTTCATGCACTTGAGAAGAAATGGGTCCGCTGGGAGAGCTAGCATGGGGAGTAGGGAGTAGAAAGAGAGACAACAAGAACCCAAAGCAGCTTGATGCAACTTTTAAAAAAAAGTTCTTTTACATTTTTTTCATTATTTCAAAGCTTTCAAGTTTTAATCACTACCTTATGGGATTTAGTAAGAAATTCTTTTAAAAAATAATTGCATATAGTAATCACAAGTGAACTGAACTGAATTAGAACAGAGACTGGGAGAAGTACCAACAAGCAGAAACTGGCTTTTCAAAACAAATGTTTAAGATCCATGTGTTTAAAATTGTAAATGGAATTATTCATTTGTGTGGAATCACATCTCCCGCATTTCCTTTGCATCTAACTACCTCATCTTAAAGTGATGTTGACCTTGAGTTATCAAAGATAATTCTAGATGACCATGAGTAAGTCTGTTTGGTCCTAATGAAATTAAAAGTTTTCAAGGATGGTCCTAGTGACTGAATATACGTTGAGTATATTTTAAGTCTATGTCATCTGAAGTCCAGCACAGTATATTTTAAGTCTATGTCATCTGAAGTAAGATTATCAACAGAATGTTGGGCAATACGTGATAGTTTTCTTTTTAGCCAAAGTAATTTATTAAGTTGCATACTAGGGTCCACAAACAATGTGACTTGCATTATTAAAGGGGGTATCATACCAGTGAAATCACAGAGCATTCATGTATGAAGTTAGAATCTTAAAAATTTTTTTCTAGTAAAGTGTCATTCTTTGTATATAGTAATAGCTCACTCTTTTTTACTTAAAATCTATTTAGAAATTACTGAATAAAGAATCATTTCTATTCAGTGGACTCTATAATCTATATATTTCATTCACAATCTCTCTTTTGACCTTCATTTTTTTTTTGTTTAAATTGACACCTACCTGTCGGACAGCTTCACTTGAATATGAAGTATAACCCTCTCAAACACAACATATTCGAAATGGAATTCATGATTTTCCCTCCATACTTATTTATTTATATAGTGCTGCATTCTGTCAATTTTATATTTATATTATATATAATATATATACTTTTAGTAGTGATTGGCATATATATATGTGTGTGTGTATATACATATATATGCTTTGGCATATATGTGTGTGTGTGTGTGTGTGTGTATACATTTTGTGAAGAATTAAGATCAACTACTACCATAATTATTCATATGCAATGAAGTTACTGTTTTGTCTAATGCTGTATATTCACAGAATAGTATTAAACATATAATTGGTGCAATCTATGTCTTCATTTTATTATATTGGTACAGCCCAATAATGAGTATCCTCCAGTAACTTGCCTCCTTTCCTTTCTTTAAGGAATGTTTCATAATTATATGTATTTATTCTTGAATCTCTGTTGGACGTTGGCTCTCAGATATATTATATATTATGTAATTATTTTGAATGGATTCTTCTTTATCACTTCTTCCTGATTTTGTCATTCTTGTGGAGGAATGTTGAATTTTAATATAATAATATTTGTCATCTTTAGTTTCTTTGATTAATTTCTGGTTGTTTTTTTAAAAAGTAAACCACTCTACCAAATGAAGAAAAAACAATTTTTGTCCTCTTTGTCAATGTTTATGCCTTTAACATTTCTTCCTATTAATATTGCTGACATTTGTAAAGTTGTATCAGGTTATAATGAGAAGAGGAGATATTTTTGTTTTATTCCTCTCCTTATTGGGATTCATTGCAAATAATGCTAGGATTTTATTATGGTATACAAGGAGCGTATCTCAACCCTACCTCAGGCAAGTTAGGCTTGATTTTCCTTAAAAAGTATTGAGACAATCCCTGAGACCTTATTCATTTAAAGGACTAAAGACTTTGTTAAAATCACTTCCTAGTTTCCTGAATACAAAGGAGAAATAGGAAACTGGGTAACAGGTCTAATCAACTTCATAAGCCATGTGCATTTAAAGACTATCCTCATTTAATATCCCTCTGTTAGTTTGGCTAAGTTAATGTTTTTGTTTTAAATTGTTGAATGATGTCCTAGTCTCTTATTCTGTTCCAATAATGAACATTAACTATCAGGGAATTGGCCTGGGTTAGATCCACCCACAGAACAATTGGTCTAGTTATGCAAGATTGGATCTCATTGAAGGAACAGAAAGACCACATTGAAATGGGAATGGGAAGTGCAGAGGAATGTGAGTGAGTCCAGATTGACCTTCATGCTTCTAAAGATACTTTTGGTATTTCCCCTAGAAATGGTAATCTTTCACCATGAGTTGATTCCCCTACCTGGGAAATTAGAGAATGAACTGACTGTGGCCATTCCGTAAGAAAATACGTCTGTATGGATTGTACACTTCTAATTGTATCTTAGAAAATAGTTGTATGAAATTGTCTTTCAATTCACCTATTATATTGTTCCTGGACCTTCACTTTTTTTTTTTTGTAATTTAAGCCCCCTTTCAATTCGACTAGGAGATTTACTTAGAACTCAGTTTACCTTCAAAAGTAGGTTGCTAGGAAGAATTAAATTTGGAGGGATTAAAGGTAACTTCATATAGACAGATATGTATATATACATATATATTTAAATAAAGATGCTTCTTGAAAAAAAAAGTCCTCAGTTCTATAACTCTGCACACACACACATATGTATAAATATAGGTGTATTTCTATATGTGTGTATGTGTGCTGTATACACACACACACACACACACACACACATATACATGCATATAGTCAGTTAAGGGGTGGCATGACAGACACCAGCAGAGACAGAAGTGAAAACCAAGCCAGATTCCTGGAATTTCAAGATTGTTTAATAACTCTGTTGAAGACTCTTTGAGATTGTTTTCCTTTCAATTTGGCATTTGAGAAGGCAACCACAATTGGTTGTATGCACTTTGTGGTGCTTCTTTGGTGTAAACCATTGGCGGAAGCACTTCAAAGGATAATATATAATTTTCCCTCATGCCCAGAGGCATTTATGGAATTGGGGATATGAAGAAATGTGCCAACTTCACCACAATGAATCTCTTGAGGACTGAGAAGACTAAAAAGTTTCCATTCTCCCTCAAAACTGCTCAATGCAAACTATACTACCTCTCTCTGGAGTTTCTAGCAAAAGGGCCCTATAGAGCTCTCTGGCCCTAATGATTTTCCTAAACCTCATCCTGAGCAGGACATTCCTAATATTGGTCTCAGTCTTGTAAGTTTAAGATGTCAGGAGTTCCTGAATCTCAAAATACTGGTACAGGAGTCAGGAATAGTTTTCCCATATTGAAACATATAAACACTTGATAGGAAGGTGACCTGAACGAGATCTTGGCATGATTAGCCAGAATCATTTGGAGTTAACTGAGTCATCTCACAGGACAGTTTCTGACTTCATCAACTACTACAAAGTAATAGTGATGCTCTGGCTTGGCTTGTAGTAAATGGGCATAGTGTGGAAGTTCAATTGGGTCCCAGTCATAGCATAATCCACAATACAACAGCAGTGAAAGCCCACAGCCATGTGTTTGACCTCAAGAGGTAGAGCCAAGCCCAGAATGGGGTGTGGGATTGAGCACACTTAGCACAAGGACCATGCTCAACCCAGCATAAGGCATCAAAGTCAAGTTTGCTGTGGAACTCTGGGTAGCAGGTTGGGGAAGTGCCAGCAGTAGTGTTGATAATAGCACTTAGACCTCTGGAAACACTGTCCTAGTTTAAGGCAGCAGAAAAGCTTCCCCTAGAAAAGTAAGCATCAAGCACAGAAGCAGCCTCAGCGATGGGGGAATTAGAGCAGCAGGTACACAGGTCTCAGCTGCAGTGGTCTATAGACCACTCTTCTATATACCTCTTGACAATCTGTCTTCCAAAATCATAGTTCAACTGAAACTACTTTCTTCAAAATTCCTAATGATCTTTTCAATGCCTAATCTAATGACCTTTCCTGAATCTTCTTGCTTTTTGATATCTCTGCAGGCTTTGACAGTGTTCTCCTTGTCATTCTCCTCACTCTAGGTTTTTGTGACACTACTCTCTTCTAGTCCCTCAACCTACCTGAATGCTAATTATGAGGGTTTTTTTGCTCATCATGGATGATGATCCGGGATCATCATCCTGGTCATTTTTGCTAACCATGAGTGTCCCCCAGGACACTGTCCTGGGACCTCTTCTCTACTCCTTCTATACCATTCCACTTCATGCTCTCATCAATTACCTTTTCCATCTCCCTATTCCACATCTTGAACTAGATATCCTATAGACAATTTAAAATCAAATTTACCAGAGTGAATTCATTATCTTCCCCCCCCACCCTAAGCCCTGTACTCTTTCTTTTTTTCCCTATGAATGCTGAACATACTACCATATCCCCAATCATGTAGGCTGAGAACCTGTCATCCTTGACTCCTTACTGTCACCTCCCAAATCCAATCTGTTGCCAAAGCCAGTAAATCATATCTTTGTAATATCTCTCATGTATGCTCCCTTCTCTCCTTTGACACTGATGCCACTCTGATTCATACTTTCAACACCTCATGCCTGCATAATTTCAATAGTCTCATTGTGAACACCTGACACAACTCTTTCCCCATTCCCATACATCCTCCACTCACCTGTCAAATTGTTCTTCCTGAAGTATAGCTCTGACTATGTCATCCTGATTCAATAAATTCTAGTGTCTCTCTTTCACCTCCAGGATCAAATATAAAATGCTCTGTTCAGAATCCAAACTCTTTATAATCTTTCTTGCATATATTGTCCCTCAAAGCCTTTCTCATTTTCTTAGACCTTACACCTTCCCCCAACATGTGTTCTGTGATCCAGTTACATTGGCCTTTCTGCTGTTCCTTGAACAAGATAATCCATCTCCAGACTCCATGATTTTTATTGACTGTTCCCCATGCCCGGAATTTTTTCTCTCTTAATCTCAACTTCGTTGATTCCTTAGCTCACTTCAAGTAGAGACTAGTAGGTCCAGGAATGGACAGAGCACTGAGACTGGAGTCAGGAAGATTTAAGTTCAGTTCTAGTCTCAGAAATTTACTAGCTGTATATTCCTCAACAAGTCTCTTAACCTGTTTGCCTCAATTTCTTCATCTGTAAAATTAGAATAATAATAACATTGCTTAAGATTGTAGTAAGAATTAAATGGGATGTTTGTAATGTACTTAGAACAATTGCCTGTTACATGATTGTGGAGTCAGAAGGAAACCTCTGACTGATTGATATAAGAATGGCCAGGCTTAAATATACTTTACCATGAGAAAGGAATTGTCTTACCTGCGTAAGTTGTAAATACAGTGAGACAAAACAATTAAGAAAGTAGAGTCAGTTGGAGATTAAGATCCCAGGATGTTTGTTTCCTCTGTCTCTGCATATCAAGATAGGAAAAAATCCCACCACTCGTGTTACAGACATCCTATCAAAAACAGGTTTTTGAAATTGTTGACACAGGAAAGGGCATTTTTAGAGCAAAACAAAGCAGTCTGATTGATTAGTTCAGACTTTGGCCCTTATTAAAAGGTCAAAAATGATATTAAATGTTATCATTAGCAATTAATAGGTGCTTAATAAATATTTGCTGACTAATTGAGTCCCAGCAGCAGAGATGGTGAAGTGGTTTTCAACAGAAGTAGCAGTCCAATGGTAGAAGAATGAGCAGTGGAAAAAGTCAGACCCTCTGTAGCCCATGCTTGCTGCAATCTAGAAATGAGTGACCCCTCCTCAATATAACTTTCTATGGATGTTGTACAGATCCTCCCCCGTAAGACCTTAGAGGACCAAGTGGTAACATAGTTGGGAGGTGGCTTGTTTTCTAGCAACAATGAGGGAAAAGAGAGGGGAGAAACCAAGGACTTCTAGTCTTTGTTCTCGTACACATCTACTCCATTAAGGTAGCTATTCTGTTTTTGCTATGTTTCTGTTCTATTTTCTCTCTCCCCATTTTAATGCTGACTGTACTAGGTTTTTCCAGCAGCAGTATAAAGTCACTTAAGTGATGTCAGGTATTCTAGGTAGTGTTTAAGCTGTGGATCATAACCCCATCTGAGGTACCAAAAACACTGGCAACACTAAAAGGTTTTTGAACATACAACCAAAAATTAATTCAAAATCCAACAGGTAATGAATCTGAGCTGTTTCTGTAGCCTCTGTTCTGAATACAATGCATGAGTTCTTTGCCCTCTGCATGTCCTCAGGCCATGCAACTCAGCAAAACTGCAGAAACACAAAAACGGGTGAAAGTTTAAGAACCTCTGTTTTAGAAGACTTTAAGGACCTTATTCAAGGATTAGAATATAGCAGAAGCATTATACTAACTCCTGCTTCCATGCAAGCTATATGTTTTTAGTATGATTATTATTTTTTTAAATAAAAAGTATTGAGATCCTTGAGACCTGGTTGTCCCAAAGGACTAAAATCTCAGGCTGTTGAAATCACTGCCTAGTTTCCTTGAATTTAATGCAACCATACAGAATTCCAAGAACTCTGATTAATGGTTGGCTGGTAGAAGAAAATGATGGAACTCATCATACAACATCTTTAGTTGTTCTTGTTCAGTCATTTTTCATTCATATCTAACTAACTCTTAGACCCCATTTCAGGAACTACTACAGCAGTTTTCTATTTCTTTCTCCAGATCATTTTACAGATGAGGAAAATGAGGCCAACAGCATTAAATGATATGGCCGGGGTTACACAGCTAGCAAATGTCTAACACCAGATTTGAACTCAGGAAGATGTCTCCCTTATTCAAGGCCTGGTTCTCTATCCACTGTGTTATCTAGCTATCTGGTGCATACCTATACGTCTAGTTGTCTGGTGCACACCTGTAGTCTCACCTATTGGAGAGGCTTATTCTGAGCTACATTGGGCTGCTTGAATTGGCTGTCTTCTTGAAGTTTGCCAGTGATAAAATTAAGTACTCAGGACTTGAGTAAATTTTTACATAAAAATTGCAATTTTTACGTCATTATTAATTCTGGTCTATAACTTTTTTTTCTGCTTCATCTCTTCCTACTTTGGTTATTCTGACCATATTTGTCTCATAAACAGAATTTGTGAGGCTCCTTTTTCAAAACAAAATCCTGGGAATACTGATACACATACATACATACAGAGGCATCACATGCTTTTTGGAAGTTTAATAGCACTTACTTTTGAATTTTTCCAAAACAACTTGCTGTTGTTGTTGCTATCTCTCTTTTCTGATTCATTTATTGACTGCTAAGTTATTTAAATATTCTAGCTACTTTTTCTTTTGTTTTGGTGTGACATATTGATCTAAATAAATTTTCCATTTTTCTGACATATGAATTGTATACAGAAGATTTTAAAAATTCTTTTTATTGATTCCCTATTCATTGTCATGAGCAGTAAACTTTAAAAACAACAAATATGCATTGCAATTTTCATTTGGAAATGGATTCTAAATGTAATCCATTTTCCTTCTCTAAAGAAGCCTTTATTTTATTTTTATATTACTTCCCTTATTCCCAAGTATGTTGTCATTGAAAGCTAATAAAGTCTTTTCCAAATCTGAGATTCTGTAATTTTGTAATAGACAAATAATCCTTATTGAACTTTCTCTTCTACTGTAGGATGCAATACTGATCAGTTCTAAAAGAATGTTCTCTTCATAAATAATAGACTATAGGTTTCAGTGCTATTTATTGAAGAATGCCAGTAGTAACATTTTCTGGGCTAACTACCCCTCTTTTTGTTTCAGATTTTATACATATAATGTCACTTTACTCAAAAATCCAATGCAACATCTATAAATTACTCAGATTATAGTGATAATATATTTTGTAACTATGATTTTTTAATTACACAAAGGTGGCTGAATAATTGAGCAAAAAGACTCATACCTACTATTTGTTGTTTAGTCTTTAGTCATATCCAACTCGTTGTGACTTCTTTTGGGGTTTTCTTGGCAAAGATACTGAAGTTATTTGCTTTTTCTTCTTCAATGGATTAGGGCAAACACAGGTTAAATGACTTACCCAGGGTCACAAAGCTAGGGAGTGTCTGAGGTCAGATTTTAACACAGTTCTTCTTGACCACTGACTTAATTCAGGCTATTCAATGGACAGTTGAATACTTAAGTTGAAGTGTAAATACTTTGGCCTCCTAATAACTAGACAGACTAATCAGAAAAGACTATAATATTGGGAAAGACTGAAAACAAAAGGAAAAGTGGATGACAGTGGAGGAGATGGATAGAAAGCGTCATGGAAGCAAGGAACTTGAACTTGGACAGACATTGAGAGATAACAGAACACAGAAAGGCCTGATTTGCTATGTTCCATGGAGCCAGGCACAACTGAAAAACAACTTTTTGACCACAGGCCCAGTACTTTATTCACTGAATCTAGTGCAAACATAGGTTAAGTGACTTGCCCAGGGTGACATAGTTCATAAGTGTCTGAGGCCAGAGTTGAACTCAGATCTTGATTTCAGGAATGGTGCTCTAGCAAATGAGACATCTAATTTCTTCCATGTTCCTCTATGCCAGTTGGCCAACAGTGATGAAAAACTGCTTCTTAAGTCTTTCTTCACATACTGAACGTGGAACTGACTATTGATGTATATATTTTTATATTTCCTAGATTGTCCCTAGAGTCTCTCTACTTTTCTCCAGAGAGTTAATACTTATAAGAAACATTTTTTCTAAAATACAAAATATTAGAGTAAACTACTAAACAAAACAACAAATTAAAAAACTGATATTGCATGTAGTATTTCACAACTCTGCATCGCCTGTATCTTCAAAGGACTGGAGAACAGATGTTTCTCATATTTCTTTTGAGGTACCAAATTTGATCTTTGAAATTTAGCAATATTTATATTTTTTATTTTTGTAGTAGTTGGTTTTTTATTTATCATGTTGTTATAAATTACTTTCTTGGCTTTATTTCAATTCAGTTCAACTCATATATGTCTTTCCATATGTCTCTGTATGGATCAGACTTTCTATTTCTTTCAGTGCAGTAATATAAACATTATATTCATGTGTCCCACTTTTTTTATCTTTCCCCAATCTATGGTCATCCAAATTGTGTCCAGATTTTACTGTTTGTGTAAAACCTTTGACACAGAATGCACAAAAACTGTTGCTATAAATATTTTGGTATATGTGGAGTCTTGTGTGTGTGTGTGTGTGTGTGTGTGTGTGTTGACCTCTTTGTGGTATACGTATAGCCATGGAATTTCTAGTTCATATGATATAGATTTTGCATAATTAAAAATACTTTTCAGAAAGATTATAACAATTAACAGTGCCACCTGTGATACAGTTCTATTCATGTTTTTCTACAATTCCTCCAACATTGACTATTCCCATTCTTTATCATCTTGATGATATTTCTGGGTATAAGATGAAACCTCAGAGTTGGTCAAATTTGCATTTCTTTTATTATTAATGATTTTAAACACTTTATAATATTTTTATTAATAGTTTGCAATTCTTCTTTTGAGAATTAGTTGTTCATGTCCTCTAATCATTTCTCAATTGGGGAATGGTTTTTGGTCTCATGCATTTCATCAAGTTGTCTTGTATATACCAAAACCTAATCACTATCAGTTGATACAAATACCACTTTCTGCCTCATCAAAAGGTGATTTGGTATTAAGTGCAGAAAAAGACAAAAAATAAATTTGCAAGGAGAACAAATAAATCAATATAATAATTCAAGTAGGTGCTCCCACAGCTGTTGCCTTTCAGAAAGAAATGATTAAAATAAAAATTTCCTTTCTGGTCAATATTCAATGAAGTTGCAAATTTAAAGTGTGAAATCAATAACAATTTTGTAACTAACTGATTTTGTGATCCAGTTAGATCTATCATGAACCCAAATGGACATCAGTATTTTCTCAGATGATGCAAATATCAGAATTCAATATAACACTGTTCTTAGGATATAGATTTTTTTAAAGCAATTAATAAATACTATTAAGCTGAAAGTATTAATGGAAGGATCTAACTGCCATATTCTCACAATTCAGTTTGCAAAAACTCATGGAAATAAATATTAATGTATTTTTTTGAGATTTAGTTTCCCTATGTGCCCCAGACTAAAAGGGTGATGCTTGAGATAGAGATAGATGATTGATAGATGATAGGTTTCTATACAGATCGATATTTTCATACATGTAGATATGGAGATAGTTTTATATAAAGATTTATTTGTCTGTCCAAACCAATAAGATATAGACAGATCTCTCCATATCGATATGTCTATATTAAATATATATAAATCTATCAACATCTTTTTTATAAATCGAATATCTCGAGCAAGTATTCACATTGGTGACTTCATTTTGAATGTGTGTGATATTTTGCACATATATGCCTACACAAGTACACACAAAACTAAGTCTGCTAGTCTTGAACTAGTACTGTAATTGCTTGCATTTATACAGTGCCTATTATGTACCAGGTGGTCTATCAAGTCCTTGACCAACATTGTCTTACTTCTATCCTCACAACAATCCAAGGAGGTAGGTTTTATTATTTTCCCCATTTTATAGCTGAGGAAAGTTAATTGACTTTCCCAAGATCACAAAACTAGTATCTAATTCTGAACACTATATATGTATGCTTATACATATATGCATGTCTGTAGGTGTATGTATATACGTGTATGTGTGTATGCATACATATATACTTATGTGTATATATTTTGTATGTGTGTATGAGTGTAATGGTTTTGCTTATTGGCATGGAATTTCCAAGCTTTCATTTCCTCATTTTCCAACCTAGGCTTATTCAGACTTCCATAGGAAGTCTCATGCTTCTCTCCTGCTAAGAGCTCACCATATTGGAGCTGGATGTAGTGGGGACACTCAATTGTCATTATTCTTACTGTAGCTCAGACTCTCAACTCAAATAATTTACCAACCCAAACCAACTCAAGCATCCTTTAGTACCAGGAATTTTAAATATAGACCTTCACCCCCAGGAAGATTTTTTTTTTTACAAATCTATAATGAAATCATTTACCTCATGTTCATCCACAGATAAGCTGCCTTGAAGATTTACCTGATTCTAGTCATATCAGATCTCAAACTATATTATAAAGCAGCAGTTATCAAGCAATTTGATACTGGTAGATCAATGGAATAGATTTGATACACTTTACATTGTAGTAAAGCACCAAAGTGCATGATAACGCCAAAGATCTAATCTTTTGGAACAAAATTCTTTATTTGCCAAAAAAAATTCTGGTAAAACTGGAAAATACTATGGAAGAAACTAGTTATAGACCAGTGTCTCACACTGTAGATCAATAAGGTCAAAATGCTTACATGATTTACACTTAAATGATGATACCATAAGCAAATTAGGAGAGCATAGAATAGTTCGTTCACCAGATCTTTGGATAAGGGAAGAATTTAGGGACAAAGAAAATATGGAGAGCATTAGAAAATGTAAAATAGATTATTCTGATTGTATAAAATTCACAAGTTTTTGCCCAAACAAAACCAATGCAATCAAAATTAAAGGGAAAGCAGAAAACTGGTGGAGGGGAAAAACTTGGCAACAAGTATCTCTGATCAAGGGCTCATTTCTCAAACAGATAGAGTAAGTCAAATTAAGAAAAAGACAAGACATTCCTTAATTGATAAATGGTCAAAGGATATAAACAGGCAGTTTTCAAAGAAATCAGAGCTACCTATAGACATGTGAAAAATACTCTAAATCACTATTGATCAGAGAAATGCAAATTAAAACAACTTTGAGATACCACCTCACATCTATCAGATTCGCTAATATGACAAAAAAAGGGAAAATAGTCAATGTTGGAGGGAATATGGGAAAATTGGGACACTAATGTGTTATTACTGGAGTCATGAACTGATCCAACCATTCTGGAAAGCAATTAGGAACTTTGTCTAAAGGATTTAAAAAGCTGCATACCCTTTGATCCAACAATACAATTGTTAGGTCTATGTCTCAGAGACATCAAAAAAAAGGGTGAAATGGGATAAGACTTATTTGTACAAGCATATAACAGTTCTTTTAGTGGTGACTCAGAATTAGAAATTAAAAGGATGCTCATTGATTGAGAAATAGCTAAATAAGCTGTGATATATGATTGTGATTGGTTTTATTGTGCTATAAGAAACAACAAGGAGGATGATTTCAGAAAAGAACCTGAATAGACTTACATGAACTGATGCAAAGTGGAATGACCAGAACCAGGAGAACATTATATACATAGTACCATCAATATTATATGATGAAGAATTGTGAATGACTTAGCTATTTTCAGCCATACATAATCCAAGATAATCCCAAAGGACTAATGTTGAATTGTATTATCCACCTCCAGAAAAAGAACACAAATTATCTGAATGAACTGAAACATGCAATTCTTTCACTCTCTTTCATTCTATTTTTTAAAATGTCGGATCCTGTACAAAAGACTAATATGGAAATATTTTACATGATTGCATATGCATAACCTATATCTAATTGCTTGCCGTCTCAGGGAAGGAGAAAGAGGGAGGGAGAGAATTTGGAACTCAAAACTTAAAAAAATTACAACCAATATTAAACATTATTTTAACACACAAGTGGATAAAAATAAAATATTATGTGCATGTATATGTGCACACATATATGCATACATGTGTGTACACATATGTATGTGTGGATACATGTGATTTACCTGACCCTCTTAAGTTGCAGAGAAATCTACTAAAATTTCTCTGAACTAAAATAGACATCTTTAAAAATTGGGTAGAGGAATGGAAAGGCAGGGGGCAGAAAAGACCTAGCCCACAACACTTGAGAATAAGAGAAACTGCCTCATTGGTAGAAATTCTTTGTATTACCTTTTCCAGAGCATTGTGCCCAAATCTGTAATTGGTTGACTTTAACTGAAGAGACTGGTGGATAGTATGCTAAAAGAACGTAGGCTTAAAACCTGAGGTCACCAGGAAAAAGCAAACAGTAATAGAGCTAACAAATATGAAGACAGAAGCTGTGAAGTTATGGTTCAAACTCAGAGGACACACTTATCAACACAATCATGGTGGCCCCAGATTTAACAGTCTTGGCTGGATCGTGGTAATCAGAGCTAAGTCAAGGGTTGGCCACTTTTCTCTAGTTTTCAATGAGAGGATTGGAGAAAACACATACAAGAGGTTTATTGTTTTTAAGCCTGATCTTTGAGACCCCATTTGGGGTTATATTGGCCATTTTTTCCCAGATCATTTTAGTGATGAGGAAACTGAGGCAAACAAGGCTAAGTGACTTGCCCCAGATCACACAGCTAGTCTGAGGCAGAATTTGAATCCAGGTCTTCCTGACTCCAGACTCTGCACTCTATCAGCTGCTCTATTTGCCTCATACAAGAGCTAGATACATCATAAATTTTTGAATTATGAATTCCGAAGTTCCTCTTTCCCTCTCTAACAATGGTGTGTGGGAATCAGGAAGTTTTTTTTTTTATAAATTTATTTATTTAACTTTTTACATTCATTTTCACAAGATTTTGGGTTCCAAAATTTTCTCCCCATTTG
>CM053772.1:96954163-96971001 GCA_028658325.1 Potorous gilbertii | reverse complement strand
GTGGGGGAGAAGGAGATGAGCAGGGCGGGGGCCATTATGGAAGGGAGGGCAATGGGAGGAGGGAGCAATTTGAAGTCAACACTCTTCGGGAGGGACAGGATCAAAAGAGAGAATAGCAACAATGGGGGGCAGGATAGGATGGAGGGAAATATAATTAGTCATACACAACACGACTATTATGGAAGTCACTTGCAAAACTACACAGATATGGCCTATATTGAATTGCCTGCCTTCCCAAAGGCAATGGGTGAGGTGGGAGGGATGGGGAGAAGTTGGAACTCAAAGTTTTAGGAACAACAGTTGAGTATTGTTCTTACTACTAGGAAATAAGAAGTACAGGTAATGTGGAATAGAAAGTTATCTGGCTCTACAGGACAAAAAAGAAGATGGGAACGAGAGAAGGGAGGGAAGATAGAAGAGAGGGCAGATTGGTGATAGGGGAAATTAGAATGCTCAGTGTACTGGGGTGGGGGAGGGGACAAATGGGGAGAAAATTTTGGAACTCACAATCTTGTGAAAATGAATGTAAAAAGTTAAATAAATAAATTTATATTAAAAAAATATAGAACTTCCATTGTTTCCCCTGAAGTGATATACTCAGTTTTGCTGGGCAGGTGATTATTGGTTTTAATTCCTCCTCCTTTTACCTCTGGAAAATCATATTGAAGCACTCTGAACCCTTCGCATAGAGTCCACTAATTCTTGTGTTATCTTGATTGTGTTTCCACAGTACTTGAATTGTTTCTTTGTGGCTGCCTGCAATATTGTCTCCTTTACCTGAAAACTCTGTAATTTAGCTACAATATTCCTAGGTGTTTTTCTTTTGGGACCCTTTTTAGGAGGTGATGAGTAGATTCTTTCATTTTCATTTTATCCTCTGTTTCTAGAGTATCAGCGCTGTTTTCCTTGATAATTCCTTGAAAGATGATGTCTAGGCTCTTTTGTTGATTATGGCTTTCAGGTAGTCTAATAATTTTTAAATTATCTCTCCTGGATCCATTTTTCAGGTCAGTTGTTTTTCCAACAAGATATTTCATATTGTTTTCTATTTTTCATTCTTTTGGTTGTGTTTTATAAATTCTTGGTTTCTCATAAAGTCATTATCTTCCATATACTCCATTCTAATCTTTAAGGAATTATTTTCCTCAGTGAGCTTTTGGATGTCCTTTTCCATTTGACCAATTCTACTTTTTAAGATATTCTTCACATTGGTTTTTTGGACCTCTTTTACCTCCATTTCCATTTTCCCTCCATTTCCTTTGATTTTCAAAATCCTTTTTGAACTCTTCTATGGCATCAAAATTATTCATATTTTTCTTGGAGGCTTTGAATGCAGGAGCTTTGACTTGTTGTATTCTGTTTGTCTGTTTTGATCTTTCTCATCACCAGTGATGTAAGAAAACACCTTTTCAATGAGAAATTAAGATTCTATAGTCTGTTTATTTTCCCTCCATTTGCTCATTTTCCAGCCAAATATTTGACTTTTGAGCTCTTTGTCAAGTGGAGGGCTCCAGAAGCAGATGCTGCTTAGACAGTGGCTGCCCAGGGCTGAAACTGGACCACTTTCCCCTCTCAGCCAGGGGAAAGACCCTTCTCTCTGAACTTAGAAGCTCTTTGGTGTTTGAGAAGTCTGTAAATCGCCACTCTAGCTTGATCTCTGATTGTGTGACATCTGCCTAACTGCTCTCTATTCCCAGTCCACTGCTTTAGACCCCTTCTCTCAACTTGCCAGATTGTTTTGGGTTGGACATTTGCTTCAGTCTGTCATTCTGTGGCTTCTGCTGCTCTAGAATTTGCTGAGAATCCTTTTTTTCACAGGTTTTTTCTGAGGGATTTGGTGGAAGAGCTCAAGCAAGTCTCTGACTCTGCCCCAGATGTGTGACTTTTAAATGGTCAAAATTGGCGGTATGAAAAGTTATTACAGGCTAAAGGAATAGAGTGACCAAAGCAAAGAAGAGGGAAAATACTGTTAATCTTACTTTATGATCTAGTTTGATTGCAGAGTAATGCAAATAAAGAGGAGTAACAAAAGAAATATAGATTCTCTGGCCCATTTTTGTGTTGAAATACCCTTACCTGGAGTGAGCCTTTGGTTGTCATGTCCTATCTATAAATCTGTACTTAGTCATGCATGGATTATAATGTGATCTGATTTATTACTTCCTAATGTTATATATTTATTTAAATATCATAATAAAATGTCAATACAACACATATATATTAGCAAAATGAAACAATGTATTTTCCATTAGGAATTTTCCATTGATATGAAATATGAATATTTTAAAATAGAACACAGAAAGACTGGAGTTTTATATCTATATTTTAACATACACATATACATACATTTGTATGTATATCTATGTATTCATTGTATACAAAATCAGTTCTTGAAATGAACATGTGCACATTGTGCGTGCTCATTCCTTGTTGTTGAAGACAATGCCATAAGAGAAATGATGACATGACTTGCACTTGACTTTGCTTTGAGTGAAGGAGGGCTGTGCAGGTCACCAGCCTCACTTCTCCTCCAGAGCCATCTGGATTCAGTGACCTGATATTCATCAGGATGACTGTAGATGACCAGGATGAGGCAATTGGGATTAAGTGACTTTCCCAAGGTCACATAGTTAGTGAGTGTCAAGTGTCTCCCCTGGTACTCTATCCACTGGACCATCTAGCTGTGTGCATGTACATTATAGATAAATACACATACATAAATACATACATACATGCATATATATACATACATGATTGCGTGAAAAAAATTATTTAAATTACATTTATGTATTTAAATACACTTAGGTAATTAAATAATTAGGCATAAATACTTAAATCATTGTTTACATCTTACGTAAGGCATTAAAGGTATGAAAAAATTTGAGTGTTCATTTTTGGTCACTCTCAATAACCTACATTTATTTTTATATTTATTTAACTTGTTAGAAAAATAGTAATTCACTCAAATTTGGAGTGAAATGAAATTTCTATCTCCCATTAATTCTTCTTTTTTTAGCAATTCATTGAGGTTTGAAATATCTTTTTGACCACCACAAAAGTCCAACATTTTGGTTCCATAACATCCATTATTTACCTAACACATATGAGGTGACCCCAAAATACCAAAACCAAATTGAAATAGACTTTGTCTTTGAATAGCATGCATTGTCCTGTGGATTGCAGGGTCCTTGCATTGCCCATTGGTCAACCACGGGAGTGGAGAAAGGGTAAGATGTGTAAAAGATCCAAAGGAGATAAATATAAAGGCTTGATACTTGATTAATCTGTAAAGAGAGTCAAAATACTCTCTCAGTGATTCTATGTGGCTATAAATGATGGATTACAAAGATATCAGTTGAATCATAATTGCAGGTATCCTAATGTACAATAGAAACACATATACTGCAGATAACTAGGCTGTCATAGATGAGAAAAGAAAGGAAAAAAACCACTTATTAGACACTTGAGATATACTAGAAAGATTGACATGTGGGAAGGAGGATAAAAGATTTCATTAAGGCCATGTGTGAAAGGTAAAGTACTTTTTAGATCTTCATTCTTTGGACTTGTCACCTGTTACCATGTCTAGAGGTAGTTAGGTTGCATATTTAGAGTACTGGAACTGAAGTCAGAAAGATTTGAGTTCAAATAAGCTTCAGACAAATATCTACGAGACTAGCTGTGTAAACTTGGATATATTACTTAAGTTCTGTTTGCCTCAATTTACTCACGTATAAAATGGGGTTAATATGTAATACCTTATTCTCAGGGTTGTTGTGAGAATAAAATATAATAAAATGATTAAAACACTTAGTACAATGCCTCTCACATGGAAAGTGCTATATTAATGTTAATGATGATGATGATGATGATGATGATGATACCATCACCACTGGTTCAGAAACCGATCCCTGGCAAATTTAACCCTTTCTTGCCTGGAAGCTTGGTTCTGGTATCCCATTGTCCTGATTCGTGGTTGGTGACTTTAGTCACCTACTCCTTCTAGACCTCTGCTACAGTCATGCTTCACCTTACTTCTTACTAGCTACATTGCTATCTGCTTCCATTTCCTTTCCAGTTCTGGAGGCACTGAAAAATCACTTCTGTCATTGTTCCAAGAAAAGATTTGTAAGTTTTTCCCCTATACCTCCATTCACCATCTCGGTAAATTTCAAACTAAAACATCTTCCCTGGGTACACATATAAAGCCACCACTCTTCTATATGTCGCTGTCGCTCCCTTGGAATGTACAGTCCTTGGGGACAGGGTCTGTTTTCAGTTTTTATATTTCTATTCCCAGTACTTAGCACAATGTTCATTACATAGTAAGCACTTAATACATCCTTTTTCATCCATTAATTGTAATGAGAGAGAGGAAAACTGTTGCTGACGTACTCAATATAACTTAAAAGAACTAAAGGAAGTCTTCCACATTGTGAGTCGATTCTTTATGCAGACTCTGCGAGAAAAAAATCATGGACAAGATTAGCCCAGGATTGGGAAGTGTTAAGGCCATTAAGGAAGGAAGAATTGTCCATACTGATGAATAAGATCCTAAATCCATTGAGGTATTGAAATACGTCTCTTAGGTTAAACATAAATAATAAAGGACATGTCACATTAATGAAACTCTGAGTTTACACATGCTGAGTTAAATGCGTGTTGAATAAATGTTAATTAAATCATGAAGTCTTCCAATTAAGTAATAGTCTATAAACTCTATGATTTGTGTTTGTCTCACAGTAAAGGTTTCACTAGGGTCATCACATCTAAGATTCTCTAGGGGTATTCCAGTTTTCTCTTGTATGCAACCAAGGCTCCCAAGGTATTTAAAAAAGGCTTATTAAAATGTTTGCAAAGAACAGAAGGTATTTGTACTTTAAATCAGTTAACAAGGTGTTTTATACATATATATATATACCATTTATAAGTGACTTCTTCATCTCTGAACTCCATTTCTTATTCATTCCCAAAGATTTTATTCATTTTTCAATTCCTTAAAGATATTTTGGTCCTTATAGTTACCCTCCCTTGTCTCAGGTAGCATAGAGAATTTGCTGAATAATGGATTCTGTAATTGTAAGCCATGTTTTTTAATTTTATGGATATAATTTTGCAAAATTTCTAATCATTTCTGGTTTTGCTTATTTCTGTGTGTGAAAACAAATCTAGTGAAACCTTCTTTGAGTGAGGTTTATTTCCTTCTGGCAGTGTGAAAGATTTATTTATTTATTTTGCTTTGTCATTGGAGTTTTGAATTTGTGATAATCCATCCAGGTAAGTTGACTTTTGAACTTTCTCTACTATATTTCAATAGATCCTTTCCATCTTAAGACTGTCACCTCATTAAATAATTCTACAAAAATTTTTGAACAATTTCTTGAATACAGTAATTACATTAGTTTATCCTTTGATGATATTTTAATCCCAGTGTTTCAGAGATATTCTCTTTGATCTGCCCCCCAAGTCAATCATTTACATGTCCACTGTTTAGAAATCTCTTTATGTTTGGATTATTTTCTGAGCTTGAGGTGTGTGTGTTTGTGTGTATGTGTGTGTGTGTATGTGTCTATTGTGCTGTAGTTATTTTGTTGGGGCTATGGTAAAGCTGGTTTTTATTCTCTTGGTAGTTTAAGGTTTGCCATTATATTTTCCATTTTATGGAGTTTTATGCTACACAAATTTCCTTTTTTTTTTTTACACCATCCAGTTCCAGTTTTATTTCCTCTCTGAGAAGCATTTAGTTCTGTTAATTCCTGTCAAAATTTCCTTGCCAATTTTAATTTCCCTTAAATTATTTGAATGTGTCACTCATGCACTTGGATGTGTCTCTTGGGATTTCTTGCCTAGCTTCTGTTCCATTTTGCACATTTGATACTACCCCCCTTACTATAAGATGCAATTATAAAAATGATAGAATTTATATGTCAATTCAAATTTTGCAGCATGTTCAGCTGGTATTATCTCATATGATTATTATAACAGTCCTGTAAGGTAACTCCTGTTTTATAGATGAATAAACTAATGGTTACAGATGTTTTGTAATTTGTGCAGGGTTGATTGGAAAGCTAGTAAATATCTGAGGCTCGGTGTGCCCTGTGGTCTATACATATCCACTAAGTAACCTCCCTGCCTAAAATGTGCCTCTTATAATATTATGGCTATCATGTTCTTTGCTCTTTGTCTTTTTAGTGAGGTGTCATTTTCTTATGTGCATTCATAATTTTTTTTCCTTTTCAGTATTTCTATTGCTAAATTTTTAAAGGAATCTTTGACAACTTCTCCCCTGACAACATTTAATTCTAGATACTTACCTAAAGACCAACCCTCTAGAATTTCAGGGCTTTCTATTTTCTTATGGAACTGCCATGTGCTCTGAAATTTATCTCTTCCCCTCCCAAACACTTATCTTTTCTAGTTGTCACATTAGAAAGTATTAATGCTATTAATTTATGTCTATGGATATCTACATGTATGTGCTTATTCTAACCTATTGCTGCTCTTAGGGACAACAGAGAAAAGAAACTCTGAAGATGGGTAATCTTATAATACAATGGAATTTCTTTCCAAAGGTGTAACTTCAAGTATCAGCAAGAAGCTGAAGAAACAGTTTGGAGGCATGATGGTGGGGACCTTCCTTGTGCTTTCTAAATTGCATTTGATAGGCAGCCATAGATTCTATCTGTAAAACCATCCCGTAACACAGTAATAAAAAACAAAGAAACTTGACACACAGTTTTCCATTATTGCCTAGTGGAACTACCATTTCTTGTAACTCCCCTCATGCTAAACTAGTATAATTTTCTTTCTCGATGAAAGTCACACAGAGAAAATAGATAATTAATAATAAAAGTTCTCATGTCTAAGATTGAGCTCATCATCTCATGTCTACCAGAGTTCATTAGTCTTGATGACTTCACATTTCCAGACAAGAACTTTAGTATCATTTTTAACACTTTCTTCTTCCTAACATTCCACAACCAATCAGTTGATTGTTATCTCTTTGTCTATAGCTCTTGCATCATGTCTTTCTACTGACACTATCACTATACTAGAATTACTATATTCTGTGTATAGTATACTACATACTATATTCATTAGGACTATCATACTATGTTTCCACTTCTTTTCTTTTTCATTTTTTACACAGATCACAAAAGAGTCTTCTTAATGCACATGTGTAGTCATAATTCAAATTTTTTTGTGGTTTACTATTGTTATGTACTTAAAAAAACACAAGCTATTTGGGCTAGCATGAATAGCCCTCTAAAGTCTTGCTGCAATGTAACTTTTCTATGTTTATTTCATACTAAAAATCTTTAAATTCTTTATGTTAAGTTTAACTGATTTCAGTATAATTTTAGCATGTATACTCTTACATTAATAAATTCTTGGTTTCTCTGATCATGGTGCAATAAAAATATATTTAATAAATGGTCATGGAAACATAGATTAAAAATTAATTGGAAATTAAATAATCTAATCCTAAAGGATAGATATGTCAAAGAACAAATCATAGAAAGTTTCAAAAATTTCATTTAAAAGATTGAGAAGAATGAGAGAACATAGGAAAATTTGTGAGATGTAGCTAAAGTAGTACTTAGGGGATAATTTATATCTCTAAATACTTACAACAACCAAAATGAGCAGATTAATAAATTAGGTATTCAAGGAAAAATGAGGAAAAGAAAAACATAAAAAATTAAATTTCAAAGTAGAAATCTTGAAAAGCAAAGTAGAGATCAATAAAATTAAAAGAAACCACTGAACCAATAATTAAAATGGAGATATGCCTTTATTAAAACACAATAGAGTAAATAAACCTTGGATTAATTTGATTTTTTTGAAAAAAAGAATAGATCCAAACAAGCAGTAACAAAAATGAGAAAAAGGTGATTGCATCATCAATAAAGATGAAATTAAAACAATTATCAAGAGATATTTCACTCAATTGTATGTCAATAAACTGTCAATCTAAGTGAAATGGTTGGATATTTACAAAAATAAAAAAAATCTCAGATTAATAGAAAAGGGTCTGGAATTGCTAAATCACTGAATCTTAGAAAAAGAAATTGAATTAACCATAATTGAGCTCCCTAAAAACCGACAATAGAATATTTAAGACCACATGGAGTCACAAGTGAATTATCACAAACCTCAAAAAAATAGTTCTAATACTATTTAAAGAATTTGCAAAAAAAAATAATGTAAAGAAGAAAAAATGTATACCCAATTCATTCTATGACACCAATATGGTTTTGACACCTAAACATGAAGAGGAAAAACAGAGAAAGAAAACTATAGATCAATTTCTCTAATTAATATTAATACAAACATTTTAACCAAAATACAAGCAAAGAGATTACAGTGATAATTTCACAAAGATCATACACTATAACCAGGTAGAATTTTTACAAGGAATGTAGACTTGCTCAATATTAGGAGAAAAAAACAAACATCAGTATAATTGACTATGTTAATAACACAAACAACAAAAGTCATATGATTACCTCGATAGACACAGAAAAATCTTTGACAAAATACAACATGCATTCCTATTAAAACACTACAAAGTATAGAAATAAGTGGAGCATTTTTTAAAAAAAAAACTGCTATGCAGGTTTTATCTAAAAACAATAGCACATAATATCTGTAATGGATATAATCTAGAAGTCCTGAATAAGGTCAAGGGTGAAGCAAGCATGCCCAATATTACCAGTATTATTCAGTACTGTACTACAAATTATAACTATCAGTAAGACAGGAAAAATAAATTTGAGGCATAGGAATAGACAATCAGGAAACAAAGTTATCATTCTTTGTAGATGGCATGATGTGTACTTAGAGAATCTTAAAGAATAATCTAAAATACTAGTTAAATCAATGAAGGAACTAAAGGAACCTGATTAAAAACACTTCAAAAAAATAAAGGCTGACTAAGCCAAAATAATGAAAATGACAAGTCTAACTAAAATAATTTACTTGATAAGGGTCATACCAGTCAAATTACCAAAAAATTACATCATAGAACTTTAAAAAAATGATCACCTATGGAAGAGTTAGCTACTCTGATCAATACAATGATCCATGACAATTCCCAATGTCTTATGTTGGAAAAGGCTATCCATATTCAGTGAGAGAACTGAAGAACTCTGAATATAGATTGAAATATATTTTTCCTTTACTTGTCTTTCTTTCTTTTTTCCCAACATATCTAATAGAGTATTATATTTTGTCTGACTTCACATGTACAATACATATCATATGACTTACCTTCTCAGTAGGTGGGGGATGGGACTGGAGGGAGAAAAAAGAACTTGGAAATTAAAAAAAAACATTAAATAAATCGGAAGGGATGAGGGTTTAAAGAAATACTTAGTGTTGACAATTAAGAGACTATTGGTAACTTTGAAGGGAGCAGTTTCAGTTGAGTGATGAACTAAGAAGCTCATTCTAGTATTGAAAAGAGAATGAAGAGAGAAAATATAAGCACTGCTTGTTAATAGCTTTTTCAAGAAATTTTACTAAGAAGAAGAGAAATATAGAAAAATAGCTGGAGAGTATGTTAGGTTCCACCCAGTGACAATGATTCTGTTTTATTTGTTTTAGTACAGGAAAGACCTACAAATGTTTGTAAGCATCAGGGAAAGCAATTTCATATAAAGTGAAGTGGAAAAAATAGAGAATGAATGGAGATGATGGTGTGCATAATCTATTGGAGAAATATAAGTTATTGGATCATATGTATAGAGAGTGGGTTTGGCCTTGGAAAGCAGAAAGCTTATCTCATCATCACAGACTTTAATGAAGGGAGACATATTAGAAGAAAATGACAGAAGAATGTGATATGTAGAAAAAGAAGGAAAAGGAAGCTCTTAGAAATGTTGTTGATGATGATGATGATGATGATGATGGCGATGATGATGGCAACTAGGTGGATCAGTGAATAAAGTAATAGAGTGCTGGGTATATATTCAAGAAGACTCATCTTCCTGAGTACAAACTTGACCTCAGACACTTACTAGCTTTGTGACCCTGGGCAAGTCACTTGACCCTGTCTGTCTCAGTTACCTTGTCTGTAAAGTGAACTATAGAAGGAAATGGAAAACATCTCCTATATTTCCACCAAGAAAACCCAAAATGGGATTATAAAGAGTCAGATGCAGTTCAAAACAACTGAACAAAATTACTATTTATTATTATTATTTTGGATAAGTAGAAGATGAAGTCATCAGTAGAGTGGTTGGAGCTAGTGTGAGGTACTGAGGCTTGAGAAGAGAACAGCTATTGCGGTGGATGTGATGGAATAACTTAAGTAAGAATAGGGGAATTTTCTTGATGTAATGAAACCCCAATTGAGATTAACTAACATAAATTAATAACTGACTTACTCATCATAGCTTCATGATTTTCTCTGACTTGTTTAATAAGCATTGGTTAGGAGTAAAGGAATTAAATGGTGAAAGTCATCAAAGTTTGGGGCTTACTAAGTAATAATCAAATATGGAAAAGTGGTGCAAGGGGTTTCAAGAACAAGGAATATGCAATATATACTTACATGTTCACCAACGAGTCTAAATCAGGAAAGGAAAAGCGTGTCACCCGAACAGGCATGAAAGATTAGAGCTCATGGTGAATATGAAGAGTAGTGAGGTTAAGTATCATGGGAAGTAGGAAGATTAAAAAGCATATAATCAAATAAAGGCTATTCAAAGATTTTGAGGAGAGGCAAAAGTGACACACTTATAAGTAATGAACAAGATCAAGGACTTGACTATCACTGTGGATAACTTGGGTAAAATCATGGTACTTGGGTAGATCAGAAATCTTAGAAGCTAAGATATTTGAGAGCACATCAATATATATGATGGAATCCCCTTAGAATAAGAGGATTGGGGGTAAAGAGTAAGACTGAGTTGTATCCTTAACTCACTAAATAAAATAAAGAATAAGATTATTGGTGCTGGTAAATAATAGTGGTTTTGGGATTAGGATTAAGTTTGCACTCAGTGAAACTCAATAGAGTAATGTTGCTGAATGATGGTGGTAAATGAAGAGTCAAAATGTCAATAAAGATGGAAGGATTATTTCAACTCCACCATTAGAAGCAGTGAGTAAGGGGTGTGGGCATCCAGTACTAGAAAGGGTGTCATTGGAAGCAGTCTCATTAGATGAAAAGTGAGTCTTGATGAGTGCCAAAAGATTCAAGGAATGATACAAGTAGAAGAAGCTTAACATAAAAGCAACCTTATTAATTATGGAATAGACATTTCAGAGGGCACCATGTAAGACCAACGTTGATCTGAAGTGGGATATTTGTGGGGTAGGATTGTGGAGAATGAAAATGGAGCAGACTGCTGTGATTGAGAAGGTTTGTTTGCTGTTCAGGAGTTGCCAGTTCACTATTACCAGGGGACAGAAGGGGGAAGAGGATAAGAGTATGCTGAGCATTTGGTTAATGAGTCCAGGGTAACAGTAATGTTAGCTGAGGAAAGCAGTTGGTTAGAGAGTTCAAGGCTGATGATTCGTGCTCAAACAATTCTCCATTGCCTGACTGGTTATGTTGCTGTGAACTGGAGCAAGCTCCGCATTATCCAGCTGCTAAGCTTAGCAAGGAGACTTGTCCAGTCTGGACACCTCCCAGACTAGGGACTGACCTCCTTGTTCTAGAAGCAATAATTTGGTTTACCAGGAATAATGGATTCAAGGTTAGGCTGAGATTCAGGAAGACCTGTGGTAAAATATCGTCTCTGGAACTTACTAGGTATATGACTGAGCAATTCATTTAAACTCTACATCTTAGAAAGTTCTCTATGACTTACCTGTTAATATGGTTTTGGTGGGAGAACTCCTCTATGCTGAGAAAATCAGATTCTTTTTGGGTTTACTGTCTATCACAGAAGTGTCAGGTCATAATATGACCATAAATTTAGAAATGAGGAATCTCAGAGGCCATTTGGTTCAATCAATCTTCTTTTACAGATGAAGAAACTGAGAGCCATAGAGTCTAAATCATTTGTCAAGATCACATAGATGGTAAACATCTACGTATCCATCTATCCATCCATCTTTCTATCTATCTATCATCTATCTTCCTGTCTGTCTGTCTATCTATCTATCATCTATCTATCTACTTGTTTCTCCCCATTACAGTATAAGCTTGTGGGGAATAGAGGGTAGTTTATTTTTGCCTCCAGGTGCTCAGTGCCTAGCAGAGGGTCTGGTACATAACAGTGTTTAATAAATGCTTAACTGGCTAATTGATTGGCTCATAGAAATAACACAAACATCAATGATATAACAATAATTAGCATTATATATCACCTCAAGATTTGTAACACACTCCATAGATTTTTATCTCATTTTATTCCTAAAACAACCCTGGAAGTCAGGTGTTATTATTATATACATGTTACGGATGAGGGAATTGAGATAGACAGAGATTAAGTAGCTGTTTTTGAACTCAAGGTCTTCCAAACCCCAAGTGCAGTGCTCTATCCAATGCACCACCTAGCTGACTCTAAAGGTTAAAGGTCAGACAGTACTAGCCTCTTTCTTTTCCCAAGATGAAAATTATATTAGATAATTCCTTCATAAAAATCTAAGGCACGGAGAGGTTAAGTCCAAGGTAATATAGTTATTAAGTAATAGTGGTGGGATATGAAAACTATTCTATATTTCCAAAGTCAATACTCTTTCCACCATACCATGCTGCTTCTTTTTCTGAAGGCCATGAAATATTATTGTGCACTATTGCTGCAGAGAAAGATAGAATTGGGTAAGTGGGGATAGGGAACTGGCTTTGAAGCCAAGAAGACCTGGGCTCAAATCTTGCTCTTCACACATACTGGATGCCAAACTTTGAGCAAGACACAACCTTAGTACTATTGGCAATTTTCTAAGATCGAGCTGAAGAAAAAATGCCTTCCTGTATTGGTAGAGAGAGTTCTCTTATCTGGGATTTCCATGAACCAATGAAATTGAAGACCTATAGCAGAATTTGAGGTAAGTAAATGTTAACAGAAAAATCAAGAGTTTCCATGGTGTACATGAGTATAGGAACCTGCATGACAACAAGGAAAACACTGAACCATTCATCAAAATATATAATTTCAAACCTTGACTTTGCCGCTTCAGTTTCTCATATGTAAAAATGGGCCTAATAATTGTTGCACCATTTAATTCACAGGGTAGATGTAAGGAAAATAAACACAATAAAGGTGCTGTGTTACAATTCATGCTTCTTCTGACTGAATTTTCAACAAAGGTGGCATAGTGAGTAATAGAGTCTTCATGAAAATATTTTTCTCCTTCAACCTATCATTTATGTCATTTTGTGTCTTTCAGCAGTTCTTTTGATATTCTATGGCTCAGTTTTGGAGAACAAAATGAAAAAAAAAATCCAGCTCACTCCCCTCTCCCCCAAATTGAAAATTTATGTCTCCACCTTACTTCCAACATCTCTGGTACACATTCAGTTTTAAGTGAAGATAGCTAATTCCCTGTATTTTTTTTCCTAGCAAAAGCCTTTCTGGGGAAGCCTGTGTAGAAACTCTGGATATGTTTATTCCAGTAAAATAAGCTTTCCTCTTGTCCCCAATTTGTAGTAGTCTGTCATAGAAAAAGAAAGCAGAATTCCCAAGGCCACACACACACACACACACACACACACACACACACATATATGTATATGTATATATTTGTATGTATATATCTGTATGTATGTATATATACCTGAAAACACAAAATTTCCATTTACCAAGGGAAAAAAATAATGCACTGAAAAGTGAGGCAGATATGTTCAGATAAAGATGTAAGTGATCATTCTGATAATGTTTAAACTTCCAGGACAGGGTGTAAGGGACTGGAGATTAACACTTATGACATGTACTCCTTAATACTGTTTACCAGTCATCCTAACCCTAGGACAAGAGAAGGATAGAGCCTGCTTTTCATATCATGGTCTCTTGACAGCCTGTAAGAATGCATTTCCTACATTAAAATAAGAGCCTATGGGAAAATTGCCTCCAAATGTACAGAATTTTCACTTTATACACAACTTAGCTAAAAGGCATCTATGCTATCTCAAGAGATCCCTGTGCTGAATATTATTGAAAAGACCATTCAGCTTTACTGAAACATTGCTAAGGCACATAAGCAATTGTAATATTGCTTTCAGGAGGGGATGGCAGTTTAAGCATTTTGGTAAATCACCCTATAATGTACTCCATTTGAATAAATCACTGCATAAAATTTGGGAATGTAGCTAGTAGCTCAGGTCTGAAACTAGACTAAACTGAAATAAATTAGGAATGCCCAAATCAATCCTAATGGCTTTGTTGTTGCCTCTATATTAGGATAGTAATGAGCCAATTAGTTGAAGGCTGAATGGACAGGGACAGTATGCCTGTCTTTCTGCTTGTTTATCCATCAAATAGGAGCGTCTCCATCATGCATGTGTCCTGGATGTAAGCCCTAACAACCAGCAATGATTTCGCACACTATAGCCTCAATGCTATGCTAACAGGAGCACTAATCCCGCTGCCAAATTAGTAACAGCAACATAAATGTCAAATAGATGTCTGTGGATTAGGAGAGTTAGAGGATAATAAGAAGCAGCTTGGGGGCCTCTCAAGTCTACTGGTTGGCAAGCAGTATTTGCAACATGGTGATGCACTATGATGCCCACAAATATCACTTAATCTTGGTTGAGGGATTGTTTTTTGCCCTATAATGTCACTGCTACTCTTTCTAGACTTATGGCAGTATACATATTAGGATAGTTTCTTATTGAATATCACAAATAATAGAATCTCATAGGATTTTATGGAGATCCTATGATTTAGAATGAGAGAGAATTTTAGAGGTGATAGATCAAAGGATCATAGATTTCAATCTGAAAGGTATATTGGATGTCATAGATGCAATCTACCTCATGTTTTAGGTGGGAAAACTGAGACCCAGACACATCAAGTGACTTAGTTGTGGCTACATAATAAGTGACAGAAGTGAAATAATCAAATTTCTTTGTTTTATAGTTAAGAAAATTGAGGCCAGAGAGGAATAGTCATTTCCCCAAAGTAACATGCTCTTCTAAATTTATACTCTTGGCTTAGAGCAATAGTAGCTTTTTCAATAATATAACAAATTCTTTTCTCCCCACTTGTTTCCTTATATGCCAATAATTTTGTGAGTTAACTAAATTCAAGGAAATGAGTTTATAGTTAAAAAAATAAAAAGATACTGGATGCTTTTGTGTATAGTTGCCATGAAATGAACACAAGACATAATGTATTTAGGCAGAAACATTTTTTGAGTGTCTCCGCCTAAGTACAGAGTAAGTGTTTGTATGTAAGTACTATGTGATTATCCTGGATATCCATGTGTATTCATATATGTAAACATAATTTGTATTTATTATTCCTCTGTTCCATTTTAAGAAAAAAATATTATCAAGCAAAATTTTAGGGAGGAAGGAAACTTGGTACAGAGGAAAGAGGTATGGCTCTGGAATTAGAGAACATAATTTTGAATTCTCAACCTCTGATGACTATTACCTGGGTCATCTGGGGCATATCACTTAGTTTCGTTTTCTCTTATCAAGGGAGTCTATGTGTCTTAGCAGAAAGAGGGCCAGACTAGGAATCAAAAGAACCATATTCCAGATTCAGATTGGCTCAAAAATTATCCAGTTGTGTGATATTGGCAAGTCACTTAGTTTCTTAGCCTCAGTTTCATCATCTGAAAAATGCAGATGATAATAGCATATTCCTTAATGGATGGTTGTGAGAAATAAATGATGTTGTACATGTGATTCATTTTGCCAACCCTCCAATACTACGTCATCATCATCATCATCATCACCACCACCAGAGATCTCTTCTGGTACCATATTTGGGATCCTAAATTATTCATCTCCTTTAAGTCTTAAATTTCTCATCCGTAACAGGGATGATGGACAAAATGACTTATAATTCTCTTCTAGCAATGCACCTCTGATTCAGTTTTATTGTCTATTTTACAGAAAGATTAAAGTTATGTTCACAAGATATTTAATATCTGCATTAAAAGTAGGAAATTTAGTTCTTGATATATTTACAGATATCTAGATTTTGCTATACAATAGATACACTCTAAGTTAAAAAAGCTAAAAGAATAACCTGTCTGAACTTAGCAATTAAAAAGGAAAGAACAGATTTGAAGTCAAATGTTTGAGGTTCAAGTCATAGCTCCACTCTGCCATTTACTACTTGTGCAGTCTTAGACATGTTACTTCAATCCTGGGCTTCAGTTTTCTCATATGTAAAATGAGAAACATAGTCCAAATTTCTTTGAAAGTCTCTTTTGGTTTTGTATTTATGATCCCATGTTCATGTCCCACTCAAACAGCCACTTGTTTTACAATGACAAGCAGGGAAGGTGTATGCAATGCCTACCTGGAACACAAGGTGGCTCCAAGTTAGAGGTGTTTCAACTGTAATAATGAGACCGAGGGGGGGGCGGAGCCAAGATGGCGGAGTAGAAAGACTCACCTATGCTAGGTCCGAACCCACAGCCCATAGATTTCCTGTAAAAAGAACTCCTGACAAAGTCTGGAACAGTGGAAGCCGCGCAGCAACACAGTGAAGGAGATTTCTGCTGCAGAGAGCCCTGAAAAACCGACCACAAAGGTACCTCAGACGGGAGCAAAGTCCTGTCCTGCCGAGCACTCCCCTCCCCCACCCCGGCCACGCGGCACTGAGAGGAGCGAGCAGAGCCCTGCAGGCGGCAGGGACCTGAATCTCCGGCAGCGGCGAAGGTCCCTCCACCCACAGACGCACAGGTCAGTGAGAGAGACG